>VDFB02105785.1:6961695-7034194 GCA_007258455.2 Sequoia sempervirens | reverse complement strand
GCAGTGAGGTTGTAGGCAACTGAGAAGATATTTGGAGAGTTTGAAAAGAAGAATTACAATCATCAAAAGAGAGTGAGCCTAATTGTCAGTTTCAAATAGTGGAAGGAATGACAAACTATAATTATTCTTGAGTGTGGGCTAGATCAGGGAGTTGTAGCTTCCTTGGGTGTAACCCTAAAATTGTAATCCGGGAGCTATAACTTCCTTAGATTGTAACCCTAAAACAAAGTTGTAAATGTTATTAATTTTGTGAGGTTGGATTAGGATAGTACCTACTAGAATATTTTCTCATCATTGTTTTTCCCTTGTGTGGTTTTCCATGTATACCTGTTGTTGTGTTATGCATTGTCTTCATCCTTCATGTTCTTGTTTATGTTGTAGAGTTTAAAGTATCTATTTGTTTTGAAAGGTTTGAGATTTGATAGAATATAGATTCACCCCCCTCTCAATATTCCTATGTGTTCAACAATTGGTATTAGAGCCAAGTTCCTTAGAATAATTCTAACATCTTGAAGAAGATCCAAGATAACACAAGAAGGGTCTCACAAGGTGCCTAGGTTTGATGCAACACATTTTTCTTTCTAGCAATTCAAGATGGAAACCTATTTGACCTCTTTAGGGTTTGGTGTTTGGCAATTAGTTAAGGATGGTTATATTGTTCTTGCTACTCCTCTAATTGATCTGATAGATATTAAGACCTATGGGAACAATGGAAAGGCTAGGAATGTTATCTTGAGTGGGCTAGGAGACTCTAAAATTAAATGCACTACACGACAACAAAGGAGGTCTATAAAAAGCTTAGTGGCATCTATGAATGTGACATTAATGCAAAAAAAAAAAAGTTACAAATCTATAGAGGAAATTTTGAGAACTTGAGAATGTCAAAGGATGAAGATATTGTTGCAATAATGGAAAGATTGAAGGTGTTGTCATTGATGTCAACTGGTCAACTAGTTATCAACAAGTTGTTATTGGCTGTATATGTCGAGGATATTGAGAAAATTGTAATGAAGATATGTTGCAGGTGTTCAATGGTTGCTCTAGGTTCTGGCCTAGATTTAATCTTAGGTTTGTGCATTTTAGACATGTTCATGGTTGTTAGATGATGCTATATCCAGATTTTTGGTTGTTGATTTGTTGTACAGTGCAAGTTGTGTTCACCAATTGTGAACTGTGGTTTTTTGTGTTACTGGATGAGGTCTAGGAGAAATGTCGTTGGTTTGGATTTCTCTTTAATGAAGTCTTATGACTTGCAGTTCTAAAATTGAGTTGCCCTGATTATATTGAAGATAATTTTGGCATTTGGAAAGTTTGTGCTTAATGGTTCTATATGTTCTACACTGGTTTGGCTGACCTTGTGTGAAATACTACTTTCGAGGTTGATGAAGAATTTTGGATCTATTTGGGTCCCTATGAAGCATGTGTTTGGGTCACCCTTATTCTAAGTCCACCCTAGGATGTTTTGGTGCTGGCCTAATTAGAATTTGGATTTGGATGGCTGAATTTGGATATGTTTGAAAGTTGAATATGGTATAAACGCAAAATGATTTAAGTGATAGAAAATATACAAGAGCAAAGAAGAACAACAATAAGAGAAAAGAGAAAGTGTATTTTTGTGAGACATTCATTTTGTTTAGTAAGTGTGTGTGTTGAGAGTGTGGAAGATCAGTGTGAAGCTTAATGTTGAGTTTCTGCATGCAATGAGCAGAAGGTGAACTCTATCATTCATGCAAGTAGATCGAGTGATTGTGGTGGAATCCTTTGTTTCATTGGGATTGTAGTATCTCTGTAACAATTCTTCTTTGTCTTCTTTGTATCTTTGTCGCAGTGAGGGTATGTGTAGGATCATGATGGGCCAAAAATGGCAATATGATGGGTATGTGTAGGGTATGTGGCTGACGACTTTTTTTTAACTAAAAATTGATGAAATGAAAAGGGTTTTTAAAGGAGATTCTCAACTTTCCACCAATGTAAATTATGCTTTACTTTGAATTTAATAAATAATTATTATTCATTTTCTATTTGAATTACAACTGAAGTCCCATTGATAGTTTTCATAAAATGGTATCACATTTTTAACCAAAACATGCATCACATCTCTATATCATACAATTATAGGATTAAGAAAAAATGAATTTCATGAAGTTTTGACCAGTTAAGGTGGTCAAACATAACAGTTTTTATATTTTTAAAAGTTGTAATAAAAATTCATAATTAATTATTTGCTCTTGAAAGAAACTACAAAAAAATATGCATCACATTAGACATGAGTCCTCTTACTTATATCTAAAAATATTATAAAAAAATATTATCATTTTATTGTGGTTAGGGGTGGTTAGATTGCATTAATCTACTTATTTTTTCCCTAAAATTTAAGTACTACTGCATTGAAATTTTAAATTTTCACCAAATATATATATATTTAAAAAAAATAAACCTAGTAGTTTAGAAACTACATTCAATTTGCTACAGATTCTATTCTTACATATTTTTGAAATAATATAGATAAATTATTCAAATTTTTATGTCAAGTTGCCTAAATTTATTTTTTTTGAATTTTTCGCCACTTAAGGGCCTGATTTTTCCATGATGATCCTGCACATATCCGTGAGCCCTTCCAATTGTTATCCCTATTGGATAGTGAGTCCTTGTTCTAGACAATGAGTCCCTATTTCAGGTAGTGAGCATTATTTTAGGTAGTGAGCCTTTTGTAATCAATTTTTATATTATCTATAGTGTGAGTTAACTCTCACCATGGTTTTACCCTCATTTGGTTTTCCACGTAAATCTAGTGTTATTGTGTTTATGAGTTGGATTTGAATTTATGTATTGGCATTTGATGATTAACCATTTAAGCAGTATTATGTACTAGTTCTATTGATTGAATTAAAGGATTAATTCAGTGACAATTGATTCACCCCCCTCTCAGTTGTCCTATTTCATGTCCCCCAAAATTGTAGCATTGGGATATAAATCATCAGAAACAAGATAAACAAAATACATATTAAAGCATTAATTATCAAAGATAATATCAGAATTATAAATACTAAAATATTAAAATTATTACAATATATTAATGTGAAATACATAACATAATAAAAGATTGTAACACATTGAAATAGAATAACAATATATATTTATATACCTCAATTATTAGAATACAAAATATTGAAATACAAAGGATCAATAATCAAATAAAATAAATAAATATATGTATATATAAATTTCAATTTAAATATTATTATAACAATAATCATAATATAATATTATAAATATTAAAATGTATATAGGAATAATAATAATAATAAATATATTTTAATAAGAAACATATAATATAAAATATACAAAACAACAATAAACACAAGCCATTGATAATTCTCACGAAGGCAACAACTACCAATAACATAAAGATAAGATTTCCTAAGATATGGACAGTGATAATTATTTTGTGTTAGACCAGTAATTAAATAAGATACATAAATCTTCCAAATTATTGTTAATTAAATTAGCAAGGGTAGCGATCATCATGGAATGGTTTCAATAAAGAGAGTCACAACCTTCCAAAACATATAACCCTCCATTGAGTCTCTTCTCCAAGGTGAGGGAGATATAAAAGAGAGAATATATGAGAAGAGGAAAGCATGGATGAATGAGGAAAATTAAAGAAAGAATATAAGAATATATTCTAAACTAAAGGAAATACTAGATTAGTAATAGGAGGCATATTCAGATTTATACTGTGGTATGCTCTATTATAGTGATCGAAGGTAATTCTATATTTTAGCTATTGGTGAATATTATTCTATCATAGTTATTATATTTTGTTACTTATAATTATTAGTTTTGTGGTAGGCTTTATTATCACTTTGATATGCAATTATATATACATATATTCATGCAATGAAATTATTGTAAATCAAGTAGGAATAATAATATACATATAGATCTTTATATAGAATATATACATGTTGGGATATAAATATTTATTAGAAATAGTGATATAAATTGAAGCCAATTAGTGATGAGGGTATACACATATTTATATAGAATATATATATATATATATATATATATATATATATATAATGCACACTAAATCATCATGGCTGCAAGAATTAAGAAGGTTTCACCAAATTTAACCAAAATAAAGATAAGTAATTTTTGAATTAAAATAATCGTGTGGAAGAAAGGAGATAGATCGGGTTATAGAGAATCGTGTCTTGAGAAAGCTCAATATAGTGCACTGCTCAGAGGTAAGTATTCTCAACTGGCTAGTTAGCATTGAGGGTTATGCAATTGAATTTGAATTATTATGGACAATGGGTTACAATATAATGACTAACCCCATGTCTTATTAAATTCAGTATCAATGAATGTTTAAAACACTCTAATCTGTGATGAATTGTGAATTCAATTAAATGTAATAGGTGAATGCATAGAGAGATTAAATGAACATTTATATGTCAATCTATTGAGTTCATCTATACAACATAAGTGATTGACAAACACCCTAGATAGAAATAAAAGGATATTATTTACAAGAGTCCAATAATGATGCTTGTAACAATTATTGTATATCATAAGCTATTATGACTTTTACTACGAGAATAGATTTTGGGCCAAAATTTTCTTTTGCTAGCACTCAATAAGGATAAGGAGTTTGTGGAGGGAAAGGCTAGTAAGTTGATCCATCGATGGATGGTCCCAAGATGGGTGGGATACCTTCAGGGATTCCAATTTGAGATCACTCACGTGCCCTTTGCATAGTAAATCTACCATCCAAAGAGGTTAGGAAAGAAGAAACAAGGCGAATATCTATTTCGATCAAGAGTAATAAGTCATCAGATTATGATGTGTTTTGTGCACTAGATGATAATGCATTTACTTTATTCTTAAAATGTCCAATTTGGAATTGTCTAATTTGATTTGCATTGAGAAACTATGTGTATTCATTGGTAATGCATGATGTGTATGTGCAGGATTAAGTGTTGGTAAGTACAAATTCTAGATCCTAACTTGTGAATCTCTAATAAGGGGACATTATAAGTGGTATTAGAGCATTTACCTACCATCATGTGTATATTATGTGTGCCTTACATGTATTCAAGTGTATACTTTGAGATAATGTATGTGTATTCAAGTGTATTCAAAGGTTTACTTTATGACTTATTGTTGGCAACACAAGGGAGGACAACTGAGAAGGGGGGGTGAATAAGTTGTCACAAAAATTATACTTATTAAACTTATTCTCAAATCTGATTAATAAACATGAAAGCATAAACCATCACCACATCAAAAACACACATAACTCCAAGATTTTTATGTGGAAACCCTATTAGGGGAGAAACTATGATGGAGGTTAATCCACAAGATTATACCTTGTTAAAAGTTTACAAATGGGGAATGCACATGCATTCAGGCACACGGCCTAGAGCTCACTACTCAAATACAAAAGGCTTGCTGCCCAAAAGAAGAATCATTGTCTTACAGTCACATTTGTATTACATATGAAAGATTTTGAATTGAGAAAATAACATATTCAACTAATGCCCGATTATAGTTCTAGTTAAACACATAAACACTTTCATCTGCTCACTCTTCTTCACACTTTACTTCTACCTTCAAAAGATTAGAACATTGTTTGCACATAGCATGTAGCATACATCATACACCATATCTCAAATGGTATAAAAAATCGATCATATATATCCACAACTAAGGATAACATCGACTACATGTCAGTTTTAACAAAATATGAAATGTGTATAAACTATCGGCCCAAAACAATAAATAATTTATCAATATGAACCAAACAATGTTTCCCAAAACATAGTAAAGACCCAAAACAACATGTCTCAAACATGAAACACCTTAAACAATTATGCCTCAAAGATCTGCAACACGCTACAATCACTGTGTTGGCCATGATCATGAAAAACATGAACTCAGAAGAAAATAACCAATCGAGAGCACAATGATCAATGCAAACCAATAACATAGATAGAGAACAATCTAGAAACATCCACAAGCATCATGAATCACCATATAATCATTTGCAACAACTTATTACTAGAATCATATCATCTTCTTTTAGGAACACTAACTAAAGAAACATAACAACTGTCAAAACACAAATACTCATAATTCAATCAAATCTTCATGCAAACCTCTAAAACTTCATGTGGATAAACTAGATATACTCATCAACAAACCCTTTTATCTGCAACCTCTTTTCATTAATATACTAAGCTAGCCACCATACCAAACTTCACTGCATCACCGACAACTTGTAACTTATTGTACTACAATTTTCTCAATATCCTAGACATATACAACCTTAAAGACATTAATGGAAATAGTGTTGACACCAATGGAAACCACATATCAGCAATATCCAACAATCTCCCCATTTGGCATTGATGGTAACACATGATGTGAAAAACACCATCAATGTAATTTTCTCTTAGCACTTTCTCCCCCTTAGATTTTGACTCTTTTCTCCTTAACTATTTCATAATTTTTCACATGACTCTTCTCCCCCTTTGACATCAATGAAAAAGGTACACATTATCTTTCTCCACACAAGCTCTGAACAACATATCTAAACATCTGACTACTCCCTCTAAGTAGCAGCCACCACAACATCAATCTGGATTACAAGATATGACTATGAAATGCACAGACTGATGCAAGTCAATGGATCTTAATTCTGATTAGGAGGGTTAATCACCCATAGCTTCCCTCTGAGATACTCAAAAGTATCCTTAGGCAAGGGCTTGGTAAAGATATTTGCAATCTGTTCCTTAGTGGGTACATACTCCAATCTGACTTTCTTTTCACTCACCTTCTCTCTCAAAAGTGAAACTTGATAAATATATGCTTGTTTTTTTAATGCAACACTAGATTCTTAGAAATGTTAATTGAACTTGAATTATCACAAAATATAGCAATAGGTTCATTATACACAACTCTGATATCTTTCAACATCTACTTCATCCACAATAATTTAGTACAATTGTTAGCAACAACAATGTATTTTTCCTCTGCAGTAGATAAAGAAATGGCATTCTGCTTCTTACTTAACCATGAAATCAACTTCTTTCCCAAGAAAAATGCACCCCCACTAGTACTCTTTCTATCATTCACATCTCCTACCTAATCAACATTAGTAAAATAACTCAAAGTAAGGTCATCTTCTTTAGGAAACAATAGGCCAAAATCAACTATCCCCTTCAAGTACTTGGAAATCCTCTTCATAGCTGTCACATGAGATTCCTTAGGATCAGCTTGAAATCTTGCAACAATGCATATGGTATTCATGATATCAAGTCTAGTTTGAGTCAAATAGAGAAATCCACCAATCATGGATCTATATCTAGCTTGATTTGTTTTAGGAGAATCATCATCTTGTGCCAACTTACACCCGATCACCATAGTTGTGCCAACTGGCTTTGAATCTTCCATACCAAACTTCTTTAGCAATTCTTTCACATACTTGGACTGAGATATAAAGATCCCTCTATCTAGTTGAGTAATTTCTAATCCCAAAAATAATTTCATTTCTCCAATCATAGACATCTCAAACTCACTCTGCATCTCATTAGCAAACTTCATGCACAAACTATCATCTCCTCCAAAAATGATATCATCAACAAAGAATTCAATAATCAAATCTTTATCATGATCAATCTTGAAATACAAATTACTATCAACAATACCTTTGTTAAATCCAAGCTTCAACAAATACTTGTCCAATCTAGCATGCCATGCTCTTGGGGCTTGCTTAAGTCCATACATTTCTTTCTTCAACTTGAAAACCATATCTCCTTGATCAGTCAATTGAAATCCATCAGGTTGCTCAATATACACTTCTTCTTCCAGTTCACCATTTAGAAATGCTAAGTTGACATCCAACTGATAAATCTTGAATTTATTGTAAGCAACATAAGCAAGAAATAGTCTCACAACGTCAATCCTAGCAATAGGAGAAAAAGTTTCTTCAAAGTCAATTCCTTCCATCTAAGAATATCCTTTGCACAAAAGTCTTGCTTTGTTTCTAAAAACTTCACCTTGCTCATTCAGTTTGTTCTGAAAGACCCATTTAGTTCCAATTACATTTTTTTCCTTAGGTCTAGGAATAAGAATCCATGTATCATTTCTTCCAGCCAATGTTCATCTTTGCATGCTTCATTGACATTATTAGGCTTAGTCTTTGAGATCAAGCAACATTCTTCTGCAAATCTTCTCCTAGTTTGAACATATTTGTTCTTATCACCTATAATCTAATCTTATGAATGATTTAGTCTTACATACCTTGGAGTCTTAGGGTATTCTTTAACTTTAGGATCTTGTGATCTCATTTCTGCACTTTCACTAGTTCCTTCCTCTTGATTTTCCTAATTCGAAGGAATGATTTAAACTTGATTTAGAGTCTAAACTTTCTTTCCTTTATCTGAACTGTCATTCTGATTGTCTGAATCATATCTGTAGGTTCTAGATGGTCTAACTATGTCTCCATCAACCTTGAAATTAGCACTTTCAATTACTTTCCTCAATCTCTTATTGTAGCATTGGTAGGCTTTACTCTTAGTAGAATAACCAAGAAAGATTCCTTCATCACTTCTAGCATCAAACTTTCCTATATCTTCATCTCTTTTGATATAGCATTTTCTCCAAAATATTTTGAAGTATCTAATAGTAGGATTATGACCAAACCATAGCTTATAAGAAGTCTTACCAGTATCACCTTTGATATGTACCCAGTTGAGAGTGTAAGCAATAGTACTCACAACTTTTCTCCAGTAGATATGCAGAACATTTCCTTCCAGCATCATGGTCCTAGTAGCTTCTTGAATTGTCCTATTCTTCCTTTCCACAACTCCATTTTGTTGAGGGGTCCACGGGTTAGATAATTGTCTCTTTATCCCATGCTCTTCACAAAAAGAATTAAACTCAACGAAAGTGAATTCACCACCTCTATCTGATCTCAGGTATTTAATCTTCAGACTTGTCTCTATCTCAACCATAGCCTTAAAAATCTTGAATTTCTCTAGAGCTTCATATTTTTTCCTTAAGAAAGTAACCCACACCAATCTAGAATAACATCAATAAGTAACATGAAATACCTATCTCCTCATAAAATTATGACTCTAGAAGGACCACACAAGTTAGTATGCACAAGCTCCAACACTTCATTTGAACAATGTTGTTTGCTTTGGAATGAAACTCTAGTTTGCTTCCCTAACTAACATTCCTTGCATATAGAATTAGCAGGTTTTATCAACTTAAGAGGATCACTCACTGCCTGAGTAGAACTTATCTTGATAATATTGTCAAAGTCTTACATGACACAATCTCCTATGCCACAACCAACTTTCATCAACTTGAGCAATTAGACAACTTTTACTAGTAGCATTTAGGTGAAAGATATTACATTTTATTTTTGTACCAGATGCAATCACATTTCTGGAACTCCCCAATATTCTACACTTTCCATCCTTGAATTGAAGATTATATTCCATGTCAACCATCTATCCAACACTTAAGAGATTATGCTTCAAACCTTCCACATATAGAACATCATCAACATTATGCTTACCATCAAGAGAAATGGATCCTCTACTACAGATTACAGCAACTTTGTCATCACCAAATCTTACAAAACCACTCTCATACTTTTCCAAGCTCACAAATTTACTTTTATCATCTGTCATGTGATGAGAGCATCCAATGTCAAGCACCCATTCATCTTTTTCTTCAACTCTAGTAGCTAGAGCTTTCTCCACATTTATGCAACTAGCAGATTTAGTGGTAGTGGATCATTTTCCTTGATAGAAATAAATACCCATTCATCCTCACTTAAATTCTCTTTATCGGATTCATCATCTGTCACACCTTCATTAGTAGCATAATAATACTTTCTTTGGAATCTAGGCTTGTTAGGTCTTGGCTTAGGAACTCTTTCCAAACACCTTGAGGCAAAATGACCTATCTTATTGCAAGAAAAACATTTAAGAGGCAATTTCCCTTTATACTTACCTTCTCCTCTGGCTACCCTCTTGACAATAAGTGCTTCAAGCTCATCTATTTTTCTCTCTTCTTCTTCAATCTCTCTCATTTCCTACTCATACTTGGACATTTTTCTAGAAGAAATTTCTCCTAGATCATATCTCTACTTATATTTTTAAGAGATAGTAGCCTTGAATGCAGATTTTGTCTTAGGAAGAGATTCACCAAACTCACTTAACTCAAAAGCAATAAGTTTACCAATCAACATGTCTCTGGTTGCATTTTTCATAGTCCAGATATCCTTAGTAGCAGTAGCTTTGTGTTTGTATGCAACAGGAAAGGATCTAAGAACTTTAGCAACAATCTCCAATTCTTCCAATGTTCCACCAACACATCTAATACTACACACAAGTTCATTCACTCTATGCATAAAAGAAGTGATGTTCTCATCTTCACCCATTATCAATGTTTCATATTTCCCTTTCAGGATCTGCAACTTAGCAGTCTTCACATGGGTATCACCTTCATACAAAGTTTTCAACTTTTTCCAAATCTCATAAGTATTCTTCAACTCCATTAAATTTTTTATCTCAGAGTTAGTCAAAGCACTCAATAATGCTTCCATAGCCCTAATATTTTACTTAGATTCCTTAATCTCACCTACAGTAGAAGGACCATTCTGTGGGATGATATACCTATTCTTTGTAATTGTCCAATAACGCTCACTAATGCATCTTAGATGACACTCCATTCGAGTTTTCCATAGAGAATAATTAGTTCCATCAAATCTCAGACTATCCTTCTTATATGTCACCATCCCGAATTACCTCAAGTGGTCAAGCTTCTCTGGAGGAATCTACTCTTATACCAATTGTTGGAAACACAAGGGAAGACAACTGAGAGGGGCGGGTGAATCAGTTGTCATAGAAATTATACTTATTAAACTTATTCTCAAATATGATAAATAAACATGGAAGCATAAACCATCACCACATCAAAAACAGACATAACACCAAGATTTTTACGTGGAAACCCTATTAGGGGAAAAACCACGGTGGAGGTTAATCCACAAGACTATACCTTGTTAAAATTGTACAAATGGGGAATGTACATGCATTTAGGCACACTACCTAGAGCTCATTGCTCAAATACAAAAGGATTACTGCCCAAAAGAAGACTCATTGTCTTACAGTCACATTCATATTACATCCGGAATATTTTGAATTGAGAAAATAACATCTTGTAATGCTTGATTATAGTTCTGGTTAAGCATATAAACACTTTCATCTGCTCACTCTTCACAATTTACTCCTGCCTTCAAAAAATTAGAACATTGTTCACACATAGCACGCAACATACATCACACACCATACCTCTAATGGTATAAACAATTGATCATATATATCCGTAACTAAGGATAACATCAGCTACATGTCGGCTTTAACAAAATATGAAATGTGTATAAAATTTCAACCCAAAACAATAAACAATTTATCAATGCAAACTAAACAATTTCAGCCAAAACATAGTAAGGACCCAAAACAACATGTCTCAAACACAAAACACCCTCAACAATTATGCCTCGAAGATTTGCAATACGCTACAATCACCCTATTGGCCATGATCATGAAAAACATGAACTCACAGAAGAAAATCACCAATCATAAGAACAACAATCAATGCACAACACAGATAGAGCACAATATAGAAACATCCACAAGCATCATGAATCACCACAGAAGCATCCACAACAACTCAAATTACTAGA
This sequence comes from Sequoia sempervirens, assembly GCA_007258455.2. Lineage (NCBI taxonomy): Eukaryota > Viridiplantae > Streptophyta > Pinopsida > Cupressales > Cupressaceae > Sequoia > Sequoia sempervirens. The sequence continues at coordinate 7,022,418 of VDFB02105785.1, read as the reverse complement.
ATCACATCATCTTCTTTTAGGAACACCAACTAAAGCAACAAAATAACTGTCAAAACACAAATACTCATAATTCAATCAAATCTTCATGCGAACCTCTGAAACTTCATATGGATAAACTAGATATACTCATTAACAAACCCTTTAATCCACAACCTCTTGTCATCAATATACTAATCTAGCCACCATACTAAACTTCACTACATCACCAACAACCTGAAACTTATTTTACTACAATTTTCTTAATATCCTAGACATATACAACCTTAAAGGCATTAATGGAAATAGAGTTGGCATCAATGACAACCACATGACAACAATATCCAACACATAGATGTATGCTCTGTAATATATGTTCATATTAATACTTTTTGTATTACGTGTATTCAAGTGTATGCTTCATTCTCATGTGTATACTTGATGACTTTGGGATAGTGGACAGGTCTATGGTGTAGTATGGGATGCAATGAATCCCCTTGCCAATTGTTTGATAGTATACTTCATTTGAGTGTATTTGTATTTGAGTATATACTCTATGACTTGTGATTGTATTTGTATTTGAGTGTATACTCTATGATTGTGTTTGTATTTGAATGCATACTCCATGACTTTGTATTTGTGTACTATGTGACCTTGTATTCAAGTGTATACTTCATGATGATGTATTCGAGTGTATACTCTATGACTTTGTATTTGTATACTCTGTGACTTTGTATTCAAATGTATACTTCACGATGATGTATTTGAGTGTATACTCTATGACTTTGTATTTTTATACTATGTGACTTTTTATTCAAGTGTATACTATATGACTTTATTTACTCTGTGATGTTGTATTCAAGTGCATACATTGTGACTTATATGTATTCAAGTGTAGTCAAGTGTATACCTTGTGGCTTACGTGTATATGTGTATTCCTATGACTTATGTATTTAAATGTATACTTTATGATGTATGCTTTGGGACTTCATGTACTCATGCATATACTTCATGTATTATTCACATATATGTTTCATGATTCTTGTGTATACTCTATGTATTATGTGTATTCGTGCCTCATATTTATACTTAATGCATCACATGCATTTATAAGTTACTTCATGTATCTTCAACAAGTTGTGTTATAATTACTTTCAGAATGTGAGGAATTTTGTCTGTCTAGTTGCTTGGGTGCTTGAGCTACTTGTTTGCTTGCTTGAGCTACTTGCTTTCCTTCTTGAGCTACTCTCTCATTTGCTTGAGTTGGTTGGTTGCTTGCTTGAGCTACTTATTTTCCTACTTGAGCTACTTGCCTCTGTGCTTGAGTTGGTTGGTTGCTTGCTTGAGCTACTTGTTTTCCTTCTTGAGCTACTTTCCTATGTGCTTGAGTTGGTTGGTTGGTTGCTTGAGCTACTTGCCTATGTGCTTGAGCTAGTTGATTTCTTGATTGAGCTACTTGTTTGACTACTTGAGCTACTTTCCTATGTGCTTGAGTTTCTTTCTTGCTTGCTTGAGCTACTTATTTTCCTGCTTGAGCTACTTGCCTATGTGCTTGAGTTGGTTGCTTGCTTACTTGAGCTACTTGTTTGCTTTCTTGAGCTACTTTCCTATGTGCTTGAGCTAGTTTCTTGTTTACTTGAGCTACTTGTTTGCTTGGTTGAGCTACTTGCCTATGTGTTTGAGCTACTTGTGTGCTTGAGTCAGTTGCTTGACTGAGCTACTTGGTTGAGCTACGTGGTTATTTTCTTTAATTCATTTGGTTTTAAGTTATCAAGTGTATATTATGACTTTCATATATGTGTATCCATGCAACTTACACACATATTTATATGTATACTCCATGTATTATGTGCATTCTCATGTATACCGTATGACTTATGTATTCAAGTGTATCCAAGTGCACACTATGACTTATGTGTATTCAAGGGCCTTCAAGTGATTACTTTGTGGCTTACGTTATGATTGGTGTGTGATCATGTGTATACTTTGTGACTGGTATTCATACATATACATTCTCTCTTGTATTCATGTGTATATCTTGCTACTGATGTGCATTCACGCTATGCGACTTGTGTGTATTTATGGATATACTTTGTAACCCACATATATCCTAGCATATACTACGTGTATTTATGCTTCATTAAATATTTTCATGTGTTTGCTTCATTCCAAATGTGTCTTCAAACAAGATTATTCCATTGTGTTTTATGCTTAAAAGATTGATTAAAAATTTGTTTGCCAAAATGCTTCTTGAGTTGAGGAGCTATAACTATTGAAGTGAAAAGATGTTTGGAATTGTGATTGCTTGAGGACAAGCAATCTTGGGTGAGGAGGATTGTCATGTCCCCCAAAATTGTAGCATTGGGGTATAAAGCATCATAAACAAGATAAACAAAATACATTTTAAAGCATTAATTATCAAAGATAATATCATAATTATAAATTAAAAAATATTAAAATCTTTACATTATATTAATGTGAAATTCATAACATAATAAAATATTGTAACACATTGAAATACAATAATAATATATATTTATATACCTCAATGATTAAAATATGAAATATTGAAATACAAAGGATCAATAATCAAATAATATATATATTCATATTGCAATTTAAATATTATTATAACAATAATCATCATAATATAATATTATAAATATTAAAATGTCTATAGGAATAATAATAATAATAAATATATTTTAATAAGAAATATATAATATAAAATATTGGTATAAAATATACACAACAATAAAGACAAGCCATTGATAATTCACACGAAGGCAACAACTACCAATAACATAAAGATAAGATTTCCTAATATATGGACAATGATAATTATGTTGTGTTAGAAGAGAAATTAAATAAGATACATAAATCTTCCAAGTTATTGTTAATTAAATTAGCAAAGGGAGCAATCATCATGGAATGGTTTCAATAAAGAGAGTAACAACCTTCCAAAACACACAACCCTCCATTAGTAATAGGAGGCATATTCAGATTTATATAGATTGTGGTATGCTCTATTATAGTGATCGAAGGTAATTCTATATTTTACCTATTGGTGAATATTATTCTATCATAGTTATTATATTTTGCTACTTATAATTATTACTTTTGTGGTAGGCTTTATTATAACCATGATCTGCAAATATATATACATATATTCATGCAATGAAATTATTGGAAATCAAGTAGGAATAATAATATACATATACGTCTTTATATAGAATATATACATATTGGGATATAAATATTTATTAGAAATAGTGATATAAATTGAAGTCAATTAGAGATGAGGGTATACACATATTTATATAGAATATATACATATACTACATATTAAATCATTGTGGCTGTAAGAATTAAGAAGGTTTCAATAGATTGAACCAAAATAAAGATAAGTAATTTTGTATTAAAATAATCGTGTGGAAGAAAGGAGATAGATCGGGTTATAGAGAATCACGTCTTGAGAAAGCCCAGTATAGTGCACCACTCAAAGGTAATTATTCTCAATTGATTGGTTGGAATTGAGGGTTATAGAATTGAATTCAAATTATTATGGACAATGGCTTACAGTATAATGATTAACCCCATGTCTTATTAAATTCAGTATCAATGAATTTTTATAACACTCTAATCCATGACGTATTGTGAATTCGATTAAATGTAATAGGCAAATGCATAGAGGGATTAAATGAACATTTATATGTCAATCTATTGAGTTCATCTATATAGAATAAGTGATTGATAGACACCCTGGATAGAAATAAAGGGATATTATTTACAAGAGTCCAATAATGATGCTTGTAACAATTATTGTATATCATAAGCTATTATGAATTTTACTATGAGAATAGACTTCAGGCCAAAATTCCCTTTCGCTAGCACTCAATAAGGATAGGGAGTTTGTGGAGGGAAAGGCTGGTAAATCAATCCATTTATGGATGGTCCCAAGACAGGTGGGACACCTAGAGGGAGTCCATTCGAGATCATTCACATGCCCTTTGCACAGTAAATCTACCATCCAAAGAGGTTAGGAAAGAAGAAACAAGGTGAAGATCTATTCTGATCAAGAGTAATAAGTCATATCAGATTATGATGTGTTTTGTGCACTAGATGATAATGCATTTACCTTATTCTTAAAATTTCCAATCTAGAATTGTCTAATTTAATTTGTAGTGAGAAACTATGTGTATTTGTTGGTAATGCATGAAGTGTATGTGCAAAATTAAGTGTTGGTAAGTACAAATTATAGATCCTAACTTGTGCATTTTATGTCTCTAATAAGGGGACATTACATCCTATTCAACAATTGATATCAGATCAAGGTTCCTTGGTGAAGAGCTTAACAGCTTGAGGAAGGTCTTGGATGGCTAGAAAAAAGGTTTATGATTATCCAAGGTTCAATGGAACTAATTATGGTATCTGGAAAGTATTGATGGAAGAATATCTGGAGTATTGCAGATATGATGTGGAGAAAAATTACAAAAATACTTACACTCCTCCTGCCAATGGTCTGAGTATATCTGAAGAGATCAAAGCACATGAAGTGAAAAATAAGGTGGAGTACATCTTGAAGAATAGTCTAGTGCATTTTGAGTTGATTAAGGTTCAAAATTTGAAGATGGCTAAGGAAGTCTAGGATGCTTTGGAAAGAGCACACGATGGTGATGAAAGAGTCAAAGAGGAAAAATTACAAAACTTGGAAACACAGTTTGATCTTCTACACATGTCTAAGGATGAGAATGCTAAAGATGATGTACATAGATTAGATGAGATAATGGCCAGAATGCGAGGACTTCGTGCTAATATAGATAAAACTAGGATTGTAAAGAATATTCTCAAAACTCTTCCTAATGCGTACAATGGGAAGGTGAGTGCTTTTGAGCAAACTATAGATTATATGACTTATACTATGGATCTGCTGTTAGGATTTTTGACATCTTATGAGATGAGGAAGCTGAGTCTAAGGAATGGTGCAAATCAAAGATTGCTTTTAAAGTTGCAAAAGTTGAAGATCCGAATCAAGAAAACTTTGATGAAATAGAAACTTTGTAAGAAGAATGAGGAAAGGCTCTAGTAAGCATGAAGATAAGTTTCCCTTTAAGTGCTTTAGTTGTGGAGAAATAGGTCATTATGTTGCAAAGTGTCTAGAAAGAGCTAAAATAAATAAGCAAAGATATGAGAAAGAAAAGAAAGGAAAGAAGATTAAAAGACCTTACTATGTGTATGAGAATGATAGCATATCTTATGAGGATTTAGAATGTGAAGATCCTAATGACAATGAATGCTTGTTCTTAGTGATTAAGGATGAAGCTACTTCTGCTAATTCTTTAAAACAAGTAAAAGAAAGCCCTCTAGAAAAGGATAAAAATGAAGGTACGATTATCTCTGCCCTACATGCTAAACAAGAGAAGAATTATCGGGTAGTTGATAGTGGTTGTTCACATCACATGAATGGTGATAAAAGTAAGTTTTTTAAGCTTGAAAAATATGATGGAGGCTTGGTTATGTTTGGAGATGATATTGGTGCTAAAATCTATTTTATAGGTTCTGTAACATCTAGAAAATGCAGAAGAAAGGTTAAACAACACACACTCAATGCGATCTAAGATCTAATGCAATCTAAGCTAAACAAAAAAGAACAAAGGAAAGTTAAAACATAAATAAACTGAACAATCTCACCCAATATCTATGTAATTCCATGTATAACCTCGATTTCCCTTCTCCATTTTGTTGTTGTACTATAATTGCCCTTAGATTTCTCTTGTACAAGTATAGCCTATCATAGTGATTTAGCAAAACATCAAAGATTCAAATAATAGATATGCTTCCAAAAGTCATAAGATTTCGGGAGAGGCTAAAATGACGAAGGACAAATCAATTCATAGAAAATTGATCATTCAAATCATAGGCCAGGATTGAAAGATCGAAAGACAATTGAGATTAAAAGATTGGACATGCATTATGATAATTGTTAGTAGCAACGTGAGTGATAAAAACCAGAAATAGAAATAAAGATTAAATAAATGATTTAATCTTCGAGTTCAGTATTTGAAAACAAAAGAATAGTCTTTGCATGACAAAGATAAAGATGGATTAAAGCAACATCCTGTTTGGATGCATGCACAAGATTTAATTAATTAAATAGGAATATTTAATTAATATGCATGTACACACAATTGAGTTAGAACTAGAGGATTGACTAGTTATGACAGAGAGATTACTCATGCAAGCAACTCAGACATTAAATCATGAGTTAACTGACTGATTTAAATAGATCTCGAGTTGAGTCAAAGTGAATACTTAGACAACTTACACAATTATCCAACTATAGAGGAATGCGTTAAAATGGATTTTTATGAATTCAATAATTCATTTAATTCAAGATTTGATATTTGAAGAATAATTAAATAAATAAGATTTATTTAATTAAGTGATGAAGGGATTAAATGAATAATTAAATAAATAAAGAAATTATTTAATTATAGTTGAAATATGATAAAGGGAAAATTAAATAAGAATTTATTTAATTTGACAAGAAGGATAAGGCTAATTAGTAACATAATTAAATAAAAAGTGATTATTTAATTATTCATATAGAATAAAGAAAATGTGAATCAATTAAATAATTAAGATTATTTAATTAATAGAAGAATTAAAGTTAAAGTGAATTAATTAAATAATTAGATTTATTTAATTAATAAAGAAATGAAGACTTTAGATAATAATTAAATAATTGACATTATTTAATCATGGCCATGAAGAATACGAATTATGAAGAATATTGAAGTTGTAGGCTTAGACCAGACTTCATTGTCTACATTTGCCCCTCTTTGATACAATGTCATTTCGGTGTTGTGTCAAAGAAAATGGATTAAAAAATATGCCCCAGTAATGCCCCGGTGTAAAATAGGTAAAGGTATGCCCCCTCGGGAAAATTGATAAATTTTTGAAAAATTTCAAAAAATTTGGAAATAGTCCTGATTAGTCCATTTGATAGCCAAAAATGCAGTGGAGTTGATGGAATTGAATTTGGAAATGTTAGGGATGAGTACGGGTTGATTGAAGTTGGAAGTGGACGTGGCTAGTAAAAAGGAATGCCACCAAAACTCTAGGTATAAATAGAAAATGGAGGAAATCCCATTCATTTTTACCCACATTGCTTTGAAATTTGAGATTTTTGCTCTGCACTCTTAGTGAAGATGTCACCTGTTCTGCACACCCAGCATTGATCATATAGGACCCGAACCTTTAGGCAGCCAACCGATGCAAGCCCCCTAGTATGTACTTGGATCTTGACTTTTGAATTTTTTATTTTCATGCATTTTCATGCATTTATTTTCATTTTTTGTCATGCGTTGTTTTTTTGAAAGGACGCATTTGAATGCATAATCGACGCATATGTCTGCGGTTCAACACATCTGTCAATTCGTGTGTGATGTTTAGCATAGGTGTTTAAAATTTTGACGCATTTTCATTTAGAATAAATGTATTTTCTTTTTGTTTAACACATTTGTAAATGTTGCATCGCACTTGCATTTATGATGGATGTTTGTATGCGTAGTTGTAATTAGTCACATTTTTTTTTGAGTCACATTTGATAGTTCAATATGCAATTGTGATTTAAAATGATGCATGCAAAATTTTATGACGCATTTGCAAAATAAAATGACGCAATTGCAAAAGAATGACACATTTGAATACCATTTGATTTTGTCACTCTGCATTAGGATAGGTGATTGATTCTAACATGAGACATGTATAATGCCATTATAGGTTATTTTGGACCCTATCTATATGTGAGAGTCGAGACCATTGAATTTTCACTTCTGAAATAGTTTGCAGAGCGTAGAGAAATGATTTTTATGGCATTTGGGTCTCCTCCATGTGACAGATATGCCCATCATTCAGGAAAACCGGGGGTTATTGACAACATTATGCGAGCAGTGGCACTCAGAGACTTCTTCATTTCACCTGCCTACTGGAGAGGCAACAGTTACATTGGAGGATGTCTATAGGATTCTGAGACTTCCTATTAGAGGCACTAGGGAAATGTACGATACTCAGAGGGCTTTCGCTCGGACGTGTAGATATTACCCTCACACGGATATTAGATAGTTAGGTATTGACCATTATGAGATTAGATGGCATGTATTGGCTTGGAGGTATAGGCAGTTAGACTGTCTATTGTGTACATTGATAGATGGTATAGTCCTCCCTGACCGTTGAGGTCATAGATTTCCTATGGGATGGGGAGAGATGCTAGTTGGTATGCTAGAGTGTTAGGAGGTGTATGCTTGGGGTCCTTGTCTTCTCTCCATGTTATATTTTCATTTGCATGATATAGCCTACTGAGGGGTATAGTCTATGAGTTGTGGTACCACACTCTTGATGGTATGGGCCTGGGATCACATTTTCGCCTTTCATCCATCAGTTAGAGTTGATGTATAGCATGGAGCACCATATGCCTTCTGTTATCATGGGGCTAATACTCAGCACCTTACGGGAGATACTGGATACTTCAGACATGCTATTGATACCATGGTATATTTCACATGGAGACCATACTTGGGTTGGCTAGAGTGGTCAGACGAGGATGATCATTTGCCATATTTCTATCAGACACAATATTTGATTGGGCGAACTATTTCACATGTTCATATTATAGAGAGACATTTGCTAGATTGTGTGCTGCGGTAGTTCAGAGAAGTTTAGGATGAGCTGAGAGGATGAGCATATTTTAAGAGGTCTTCATGAGAGATACCACTATGGGGTGTAGAGATACTAGTGGTCACGACTGAGGCAGATATTGATGCATTACAGGTAGTGCAGTGGGGGTGGAAAGATGGTTTGGCCGATCTAGGTACCACATAGGCTTATGATTAGTGGTGGGAAATTAAGAAGCCAATACCCCTTATAGACCCAAATCAGGATGCGTCGATAGAGTGGTTAGGGACAAGACCGTGTGGTAGGCATGGCAGAGGCAGAGGTCGAAGAGGTGGAGGTGGTCAGGGTGATGATGGAGATGGTTGTGGAGGTGGTCGGCATGGTGGTGGGGGAGGGAGGTGTGGATGGAGGGGATGAGGGCCACCTTTATCACCTATCCATGAGGAGGGACAGGAGGAGGAGAATATGCACATGCCAGATATTGGAAAAGGTGAGGAGGAGGTGCATGTTGAGATTGGCAGGGAGGAGCATGTCGCAGAGGAGGAGGCAGGCAGAGAGGAGGTAGAGATTGATGCCCTTGGCTTACTTGGTGTTTATCAGGATGATGAAGAGAAGGGGGATGATCAGGAGCGTGAGGTTTGAGAAAGGATTTTGAAGGAGTTAGAGGATGAGGATGATTGTTTGGAGAGGGTGAGATAGGATGACACAGGGGCAAGTGATCCTGACACCACTACACTTCGTGCCTAGCTTGCATCTTTGGAGGAGCAGATGAGGGTGTTGATGTTTGAGTGAGATGTTGTACGGATGGAGAGGGACAAATCCTTCATGGATAGGGATTAGGCCATAGCTCGAAGACAAGAGACTAAGCAGTGGTTTACAAATATTAGAGCTCTTTGCAGTGGGCTAGTAGAGGCATTTGCTCGAGAGCTAGTTAGAGCTGTTGAGAGGGCTTCGTATTACATAGATTTGTATGAGGCAATAGTTCCTCTAGAGAGACGGGCCTAAAGTTTTTCACAAGCACACAATGACAGGTCTCAATATAGGACCCACACCAGGATAGTTAGCACAAAGGGTGTTGATTAGCCACATAGATTTGGTCCATACAACAGGCCACATTCAAGTCATAGGTCATCAAGATCTCGACATCATTCATCCACACACTCTAGGCATAATAGCAATGCCAGTTCAGGTTAGGGACATTTCTTGATATGTACTGAGACATTGTATTATGATCATATAGCCTATGGGCTTCCATATTTATTGATGCATTATGACATTTAGATGTGACACTATTGAACGATATATATATATATATATATATATATATATATATATATATATATATATATATATATATATATATATATATATATATATATATATATATATGATTTTGGTGATGATTCTCATGATATACAGTTTTATTTATTGATTATGCACTCATTTATTTATGCATGTTATGTCTATATGAGATGCCTATGTGATGGGTGATCCTATCTACTTTATGATGTGTTTATGCAGCCTATGATGTGATGTTGATTCTATGTGATGATGTATGTATTAATATCTATGATGTCGATGGATGTTATGTATGTGATTTATAATTATGAGATACGATATGATGTTATATGTGCAATGATTTCTATATGTGATGTTGTACATTTTTAATGTGATGCATGTATTTACATTTGTTTTGTACATGTAATGCTTATGATATGTAATCTATAATGATGAATGTTTATTATGCCATGATGTCCTAGATATGATAAATGCCTATATGTTTGTATATATCAAATGCAATATGTATGTATGATTGATGATATATGATTTGGAAATGATATTTCTAACATGAATGTGTATGCAAGATGATTTATATTTTTGTGTGTCACAGGACTCCATCATAATGCAAGAAATAACTGTTAGTGCGGAAAGAAAGATTAAAAAAATAATAAAAGAAATGAGATGGACGTTAGTATTAGCAATCATTTGATGTTTTTCTGTATCACTAAAGGAATTTTCACTTTATCATCATTGGGTGGGACTAATACAAATGGAGAAAAACACCATGATATGAAATATATCAAGGTGTGCAAGGTCATCCACTTGCAAACAATAGACAGTCACAAACAAGGATTGTCGTAACTCATACTAAGGGCACAATTGCCCCAGTCTTTTTGTCAAGACAAATGAGAGACATAAAAAAAATAGAAAAATAGAATTCTGATACATCATTGCTTCTCTAAATCAAATTTAAAAGACAGATGACAGACAACATTCAAAGAAAAATAGAATTCTGATACATCATTGCTTCTCTAAATCCTTCATGGGACATCCTTGAGAAACGTAGTAACAAGATTTCCATCATAAAGTCAAGTGAAATGATAAGATAACCAAGCCATAAAGTCAAAAAGCCAGTAAAATATTTTCCAAAACTTGATCTATTTGTTTGATTTGTTTTGATTGATAAAAGGATTGATTGATAGAGCTTGATTTTGGGAGATACACATACTGGATAATACTTTGAGTCTAGTTTTGATGTTATAACTATCTGTATAAGGCATGACAAAGCATGGTTTTAGAATGAAATGTATCATATAAGACATTGAGTTTGATGTTGTTGACGTGATAACCTATGTAAGGATATGTTGATTGTTTGACAATGTCGATATGCAGGAAGGACTCATCCTATAGAAGACATAGATTGTTTTGTTGATATCGGTATTCAGGAAGGACTCATCCTAAATAAGAGACAGGTTGATTAGTTTGATGATGTATGTTTCTAGGAAGGACACATCCTGTAGCAAACATAAATTGATAGGTTTTGGTTGTTGCTTTGGAAATTTGTTTGATTTGACGTAGTGACATTGTTGACTTGTTCACTAGATTGATGCATGACTTGATATGATGTGATGACAATTGACTATGTGTGATATCAAACCCTAAAGGACTGACCTAGTGCAGCCTCGGGGGCTCATCGCTTGATGGCCTTGCCTATGTTATACATGTAGAGACCTTGTAGTTCGACTTGACTTTGACTGACAAGACTGACTACAAGTAGAAGATGTGTGTGATAGTGACTATGATGAACCCTAATGGACTGACCTAGTGCAGCCTTAGGGGCTCATTGCTTGATCTCCTTGCCTATGTTATACACACAGAGACCTCATAGTTCAACATGACCAATGACCTTGTCATATAGAGAAAACTAAATAGACCGACCTAATGCCTCAAGGGCACATTGACAGATGGTCTTGCCTACATCTACTCATAGAGGTAATGTAGTTCGACAAACAACAAAGACTGACAAGTGTGACTGACTCTGACTCTATTTTTGGATTTTCAACATGTTTTGATATTTTTGTCTCTTTGAAGTTTTCTAATTTTTTTGTATTTTCTCAAGAAATTTTGTGATGTTTTTTTATTTTTCTATGGTTTTACATTTTCAACACAGCCAATGTAGGAACTAATATGATGCATATCAAGAGTTTTCCCCCAGTTGAGTATAAGACCAATTGATTATGAATAGGATAAAATTGGGGATATGAAATGCACTTGATGTCAATCGTTCCAAGTTATGGGAAAGACTATCACTTATTACGAATGGTATGTACAAGCGATGGATGGGAATGATAAGTGATATGTACAGGGAAGTGGACTTTGTATAGGGATAAGTAGTATGTATAAGGATGTTAGATTAGAATAATAGTAGACAAAGGAGCAGAGTCAACTACACATGGTGCTTATTTGCCAGGTTTTTACCATGGTACTTCTCCAAAGTGCCACCGAAGTGGTTTTCACTATTGGATGAATTATTTCCCTTTACTATTTTCTAGTTTTTCTAATTTTTTTGAGGTTACCAAGATGCTTGTTTGCCATGTTTTCACCTAGGTAATGATTTTTATTTTTTATTTTGATTTTTTTGTATTTTTGTTAATTAAAACAAGTCTCTCAGAAGCTATGCATAGAACTTCTTCAGATGAAGACTATTGATTGGCGAGGACAATGGTTCCCTTTCAGGAGTAGAGAGTTGATACACTCCTGATCTAAAGGCTTTTGTAATAATATAAGGTCCTAACCAGATAGGTTCAAACTTTCTTGGTTTGTCTCTTTCTGCTTGATTCTTTGGGTTCTCCATCAAAACTAGGTCACCAATGTCAAAGTTTATGTTCAAGACCTTCCTATTATAGCTATGATGAAGGTGATTCTAATAGGCTTGGAGATGGTCTAGTGCCTTCTGTCTTCACTCATCTAGGAATTATAGCTCATGGAGTATCGATACTCGATACTCTTCATCATCAATGTGCCCTTTCAAGGATACCCTCAGGGAAGGAATCTCGACCTCAATAGGAATAATGGCTATAGAACCAAATACCATTTAATATGGAGTGGTGCCGGTGGGAGTACGGATTGTTGTGCGATAAGCCCATAAGGCAGGATTAAGTTCTAAACGCCAATTGTGGCCAACATCATTGACAATATTTTTGAGGATTCTAATGATATTTTTGTTAGATACCTCTGCTTGGCCATTACCTTGTGGGTGGGAACAATGATGTTGACTATGAAATTCATCACAAAGATAGAATACTTCTTGATTCTTGAATGGGCGGCCATTATTTGTGATTATGGACTGAAGGACACCATACCGATAGATGATATAGTTCAGGATAAACTTATAGATCTATGTGCCAATAATGTATGTCATGGGAATAGCCTCAATCCACTTCGTAAAATACTCAGTGGCAGTGATGATGAACTTCTGGCCATTGGATGATGTAGGATGGATCTTACCTATGAGGTTGAGTCCCCATTGGGCAAAGGGCCATGGTGACGTTATGGGATGAAGCTCTTGTGCTAGTGCATGTATAAGTCTCTGTGTACCTGACATTGGTGACATTTCTTTACAAAGACATATGAGTCCTTTTCCATAGTAGGCCAATAGTAACCCAATCTCATAATATTTTTAGCTAAGGTAGGACTATTAGAATGGGAACCACATATACCCTCATGCACCCCATGCAAGGTTGCTTGTGCTTCATTAGAATCAAGACATCTTAGTAGGGTATTATCTAAGGCACATCTATACAAGGTGTCTCTGACGATGGTGTATTTGGATGACTTACGAAGGAATGTCCTACGTTGATTATTTCAAAGGCCAGGGGGTATGATTTCAGCATGGAGGTAGTCATTGATTTCTTTGTACCATGGGGAATCAGGACCAACAATGTCACATACCATCTCAAAATCTGGAATATCATAGGCCAGGACCGAAAGTTGTTCTACCAAGAACTCAAACTTAGGCATGTTGCTAGGAATGTCTAGAAGTGATGCAATTGTAGCCATAGCATCTACTACCCTATTTAGAACACGAGGTATCTGATGAAATTTGACCTTGTCAAAGTACTCCTTAAAACTATCTTCCATGCATTTGTATGGAGAAAGCTTCTCATCCTTAGTCTCATAATCATCATTTACTTGTCTGATTACTAGTTGAGAATCGCCATATACCTGTAGGTTCTTAATTTTCCACTTGACTACCATGCATAACCCTATCACTAGAGCTTCATACTCTGCTATGTTGTTGGTACATGGAAACATAATCCTAAATGACTTAGGGATGGAATCACCATGTGGTGTGATAAACAGTATGATAGCCCCTTAGCCATGATTTGTATGTGAGCCATCAAAGTATAGCTTCCATGTTGTGTTTGTGTCAATTGTGAATATAAATTCAGTAGGAAAGTCTGCAACTAATGGTTGATCTGCTTGTATTGGTGCATCAACTAACTGATCAGAAATGACTAGTCCTTTAATAGCCTTTCTCTCTAGATACTAGATATCATACTCACTAAGTATCATAACCCATTTGGCCAGTCACCCTATTAATGCTGCTTTTCTTAGAAGATATTTCAGAGGATCTATTTTGACAATCAACATTGTTTGATGGTTTAGCATATAGTGCCTTAGTTTTTGAGTAGAAAATTCTACTGCAAGACAGGCACATTCAATGGTACTATAGTTGATCTCATAACCTATCAAAGTCCGACTAATATAGTATACTGCCCTTTCATGACCTTCATCATTAATTTGTGCAAGCAATGCTTTGAGTGATGAATGGGTTGCTGAAATATAAAGAATCAGTGGTCATCCTTCAATAGGTGGCATTAAGTCTAGTGGTGTGAGTAGATATTCTTTGATCAGTTGAAAAGCCTCTTTGCACCTAACTATCCATGCAAAGGGTACCCCTTAAGTAAATGTTGAAAAGGATGTGTCTTCTTTGTTAACTGCACTATAAATCTTCTGATGGATTGCAGTCTCCCTTGTAATGTCCTTAGCTAACTGAGATTAGTTGGTGGAGGCATGTCTATGATTGCTTTTACCTTGGTTGGATCCACTACAATGCCTCGTCTAGAAATGATATACCCTAAAAGCTTTCCTGATTGTACCCCAAACACACATTTCTTGGGATTTAGTCTCACTTTATACTTCTCTAGCCTTTGAAATATCTTGTCTAAAACCTATAAATGTTTTTCTCTTGTCTTGGATTTAACTATAAGATCATCGACATAATCCTCCATAAGAGTGTGTACAAGGTCATAAAAAATAGCGGTCATGGGACGCTAATAGGTTGTTGCAGAGTTATTGAGAATGAAGGGCATAACATTCCAGAAATATGCTTCCCAAGGACATGTGAAAGTTGTTTTAGGTTGGTATTCAGTTGCAATTTTGATCTGATTATACCTTGAAAATCCATCCATAAGGGACAAAATTTTGTACCCTACTGTCATGTCCACTATCATGTCTATGTTAGGCAAAGGGAAGTCATCCTTAGGGAAAGATTTGTTGATATCTCTAAAATCTGTGTAGATGGGGATGCCCCCTATTAGTTTAGTGACTGGGACAAGATTGGAAATCCAATATGCATAGTCGATTGATCTAATGAAACCAACGTCTAATAGTTTCTTGAGTTTTGCCTTGACTAGTAAAGCAATTTGTGGGTGCATTTTCCTCAATTTATGTTTCATTGGTTTTACACTTGGTTGTAAGGGAAAGTGATGTAGAACAAGTTCAAGATACAACCCAAGAATGTCTGCATATGACCAAGAAAAATTTATCTCTCTGTGTAAAGAAGTTTTGGAATTTTGGCTGCTCTTCTTTTGTCAATGATGTTGCAAAATAAACTAGTTGAGGATTCTCTTTTGTGCCTATGTTAACTTCTACTGATTCTTCAATGAGCATTGGTGACTTTTCCTATGCAAAGGGGTGAATGTTCAAACCTTCATCCTTAGCTGCCTCAGAGAGGTTTTCTCCTTCAGATGCATTCTTTATTTTTTGCTTTTTCATTGTCTAGAGATGCCTTTCGATTTTCATCTAGAGACTCATCTTTTTTTATCTTTTTTATTCTTTTTCTCATTTTTGCAACTAGAGGGTTGAATAGATTCCCCAAAATATGCTTTATTGTCCAATTCAATGGTAAAACCAGCCTTGTGATCACCATTATGTATGCCTTCTCTTAATCCTAGGAACTCAGCAATTGCTTCGATGTTCTAAAAAATGTCTAAGACAGGTGTTTCTTGTTTGTCAAAATCAATGAGTTGGGGAGAAACTAAGGGCATGCCATCGTCAGAGTTATCAAAGTTTAACGGAGTCAAGGTAAGGACTGAGCTGTTCATATGGTCACAAAAATCTTGTACTAAGTCCCTTTTTCTCTTTGGTTTAGATCTAGGTGGATTGAGAGATGGGCCTAATGCCAAGGTTTGGTTAGAGGTATCAAGTTGCCAAGAGGTAGGAACAAGTGATTCCCAATAGTAATGTTTAAATCATTCCTCTTTTTTCATATTCTTTGGTGGACAGGAATTCAATGGGTTTGGTGAGGATCTCAACATTAAGTCAAGTTCTTCAAATAGGTTGTCAAGGTCCATGGAAGAGGTGGAGGATAGGGAATCCCACTCATATTCATTTGAATCTAGGGAATCATAGTAGTGTTGGTCAGATAGTTCGTGAGATTTCTCAATATCTTCTGAAGCACTTACTTCCTTGATTAAGGGTGATTTGGTACTAGGAACACCAATCTGAATCGGTTGAAACCCAAGCCCTAAACCTTTTGGCCACTAAGAAACAAAGATTGGTTCAATCCTCCCATCTTGATTTAAGCCTAAACCACTCTTTCCCTTATATCCCTTGCTCTAGATAATTGTGAAACCTTTGCCATATAGATCTATAGGAATGTGAGCAAGTGAGAGAGGTTCTTCATTATCTTCCCTATACAACTAGGAGGTGACATCTTTTCTATTTACAACTTCTTTGCTTAATTTTCCCCATTTAGTGAAAGTTATGGGAGGAATGTGTATAGTGACCATAGATTGTTTCCTATCTAGTGTAGGTAAACCGTATGACTTAGGAGGAATCAAATGGATAACACAATAAAATGTCTTCATGTAATATTCTCCACAACCCTTGTCTTGGATCTCAACCCTAGGAGTGGCAGGAAATGAAGGTGAAGTAGATGTTTGAGTGAGAGTGGATGGATCGACATCGTGAGATGAATTGGACAATGAAGCCTCTTTGTTTACTGACACTTGGCGTTGGGGTATCTCTTTTAGATTGGTGCATTATTGGAATGGATCTGGGTCACCATCTATTGTTATTTTAGTGCCATTGTAAGGGAATTTGAGACATTGATGATATGTTGAAGGGTCTGTCTAGCAGAAGGTTGTATGGAAGGATGAGATCCAAGACCTAGAATTTTGTCTCCATTACTGTAGGACCAATTCTAATAGGAAGTGCTACCACCCACTTTGATTTTCATTCCTCATCATCATAAGCTTTAATGACAATACTTTTGGTTGTGTCTACACATGCTTCCGAGAAACCTAATGCCTTAATCAATTTTAAAGTGCACAGATTTAACCTTGCTCCTCTATCTACCAAAACTCGTCTAATTTTAGTGTTGTCAACAAGGACCTCAAGATGTAAAGGGTTGTTATGATTTATCTTTTTAGTTGCATAGTATTGTTCGAAGAATGTGGCATGATGATTATTGGTCAAGTAGCCTACCATTTAATAGAAATGATTGACACTGAGATCATTAGGGATAGTGGTGCTTTGTAAAGCTTTGTCTAAAATAGATCGATGCTCAGGGGAGATACGTAATAGTTTTGAGATGCAGATTTGGGTTGGGGTCTTCCCCAATTGATCAAGTAAGTTATAGTGCAACTTGGAAGTTTGTGGTGTTTGCTATGATGGAGGACCTTGGATAGTGATCTTAGTATGACAAGTGTTGATAGCACACTCATGAGTTGTATTGATGGTAATGGTATTGATATTCTCATCAGCGGCGTGAAGGTGATTAATGATTTTTCCACTATTATAATCATGCTAATATTTGCATAGTTGGCCAACATATTGGTTTTGTTACTTGAACTGGGGACATTTCCTTTGCCATGGTCATGTAATGGATCAGAAAATACTTGATGATTAGTGTTTGATGAATTTTTTTTGTTTGCTAACTTCAATAATTCTCTTCTCAACAAGATCTTGTATGATATTTTTCAATTGGCGACAATTTTGTAGGTTATGTCCCTTTCTATGATAATCACAAAAGGCACTTTCATCCCACAAAACTGGTTTAAATTGTCCTAGATTGTATTGTCTTAGCTCTATATAAGATTATGTTGTAACAATTGTTTGAACACTGACTCAATGGGTTCCCCTAAGGGAGTGCACTCACATTTTTGAAACCTCCTCTGTTGTTGTGGATGTTGAGTATTTTGGACCTTGTTGGGAGGTTGATTGACAATGTTAAGCATGTTGACAGAAGGGTTAGGTCATCGTAATGTGATGATTGGTATTGCTTGTACATTTTTAGCATCAACTACCCCATCATTGGTAACGTTTTTGTTCCGAGACCAAAATCTGTTTCTATCATTGGGGGTGTTTTGCACTATTAGATTTATCTTGGATGTCGGTGTCTTAAGTTCTCCTTTTTCAATGAGATCCTTTTCTATTATAACCCCTTTTTCCACTAGTTCCGAAAAGGATGTGCAACAATGTACCCTTAAGTTACTCCTTAGTTTTGCATGAAGGTTTTCCTGGAACATAGTGAATTTTTGTTTTTCAGGTATCTCTACAGGACATTGGCCATCTATAGTCCTCCATCTCTAGAAGAAAGTGATGAAAGTTTCTCATTCATCTTGTGTTGTGTGACACAAGGTTGCTATACTTATCTTGTGGTCTATGTTGAAGGAGAATTGCTCAAAAAATTTCTCAGCCAGTTCACCCCATGATTTGATGCCATAGTCTAGACCTAAAAACCACTCGAGTGAAATTCCTACAAGACTTCTTGGAAATAGTCTCATAAGATATGTGGAGTCATAAGCAACATCTATGCACATGGTAGAAAATTCCCTTATATGTTCTAGCAGATTTCATTTACCATTGTACTTAGGGAGATTCAGTATGACATACCCGTGAGGGAAAGGTGTCATGTACAATGATTTATCAAAGGGAAATGGGCATATGTCCTTTGTTGAAAAGGTTTTCTTAGTTGACACCGTGATGTTATCCATTTGTGTTTGTAGTGCATGCATTTATGTTTGCAAGATGTCAACCTAGGTTAATGATGTGTTGGATGGATTATGCGGATCTATGTATGTATTCTGAAATCCAAGGTCTTATGATGAGTTTTGATTGAATGTTGGTATTTGATATGGATTTGGATTCAAAATGTTGGTGAATGTGTTCTAATTTAGAATATGTGTGAATGGGTTTTGACTACCAATCTGGGAGAATGGATTTTGATTCGAAATCTATGTGAATGGATTCTAACTACCAATTTGAGAGAATGGATTTTGACTACCAACTTGGGAGAATGGATTCTGATTTCCATATTGGAAAGAGGGAATTCCTCCTGTCTGTGTAGTTTGCGGTATAGTACTAGCAACATGAACACTAGGTATGGTTGTTGACCATGGTATGGTACTGGTGACACTGACATTCGGTGTAGAAGCTGACGTTTTAGATATTTTATTCCCAACAAGAGGACCAAATTGAGTGGATGATGATGCCCCTATAGTGAAATTAAATCTTGATGTCATGCCAAATGTACCAAATGGAGACATATGGACTATCGTACTTTGTGTAGGTATGCCAGATGGTATGGTTGTATTAACTTGAGGTATAAAGGTACTATTAGTCATTGTGGTTGTCCCTTGTGTAGGTTGATTTTGTAAGGTGCTGATATCAAATCATGTAGGTAAGGTAGCACCTTCAGCTAACAATTTGGATATGTAACATTGGCAATAATTTGCTAGATACTCATCTACAAAAGAGGCAAACTCAGGGTCTTGTGCATTAGCCTCAATGCCTTCCAATCTAATGTGTCCTTGAGTGTCTAGTTTTGAATTTTTCTAATAAAGTCCTATGAGATCTCGACACAAATGGATTGATGAATTTGTTTGGGTTTGACATCTTTTCTCTCTATTTTCTCTTAGGCCTAGTTTCAACAATGTATGATAAGCTCAATATGCAAGGAATACAAAACTACGTCTATGGATAGTATGAATCTAGTCTATGTTTTGGGATTTTCTAAATGCAAAATAAGGAAGGTTCTAAGATGATGCTAGTCTACAATGACAATATCTAAAGATGCAAAGTCTAAGCAAGATTCTAAGGTAATCAATTTTGTAAACCTGAGACAAGGGTACCAACTACCTAAAGTCTAACCAAGGTGTCAATTTAGTTACGTCAAGGAACCTATGTAGGACAAGGACCAAAAATAAGGTGAGTTTCCTAACTAGATTGATGAGCTAGGAGGACTCTCTATAGGACAAAGGATATGATGACAGGACTAGGTTCAATGACAAATTTTGTTGACGCTATGATTTTTCTAGAGTGTAGAAAGTGGAGCTATTCTAAAGTTTGTAAAAGTGACCTTCCTAAAAGTTTGATCTAAAGACAATATGTATTCTAATATGAAACTAAAACTCTAAATTAAGATGACTATAGTTATAACTAAACGATACCTAAAGGATGCAAATTGAGAAAATTATTTCAAGTTTTTGTTTAAGGACTGCTGTAAAAAGACAGATCAAAGACTAGTATGACCGTGTCGACTAGACTGTGACGGTAAATTTTAGTTTTCTAATACTAAGGCAGATGCATCATAGAATTTCATAGATGCAGTTATGTTTAAAAATTGAGATTTTTTGGTAATCAATTGCATGTTTCTGGTAAAATTCAATATCTAGTATCAGACAGATGTGACTCGTGATGGCAATTGCAACTCATACTGTATTAGATGCAACTTTCTAAGCTAGTTCTATGACAGTGGCAAATGCATCGTTCCAGATTGCAGTTGCAGCTCACATTTTTTTCAGATGCATCACAGAATGTCATAGTTGCGGCCTTTTAAAAAAATGGGGTTTTCGACAGAGAAAATGTGAGCTAATCTAGGAGATGTGAATCTAGGCTAAACAGATGCAACTCAACAAAACAATTGGGACTCTTTGGTGAATAGTTGCAACTCTGTTAACAGTTGTGTGTTTTGAGTGAATAGAGATATAAAACTGACTCTATTTTTCATGATCAAGTTCTAGAAAACAAATACAATCATAAGACAAAGTGTTTTTAGTTTGATTTTGGACTCAAAGAATGATTAATTTGACAATAGGAAAACACATCCTAGGCTATGTAGGATAGTATTTACTAAGTTCTCACTTGGGTTTCCCCAACTACACTTATTCAAGGTGAATGATTAGTAGCTTGACCCCTCTGGCTCCCCTCCATGACTCATTAGCATCATTCGGGGAAGCCAAGCTACAGTACCCATGAACATCCCATGGCATACTTTCATCTCTACACATGAACTGTAAGAATATGAGAGGCTTCACAAGTCTGACCTGCTGCACCAACAAATAGAAGGATTTTGGACATTACAAACAAAGGTGTTTGATTCAGGCATTTTGTTCATAGGGCATGATCCGTGTAGTGAGATTCCCCTTTCGAATCCATCTCATCAGAATAATACGAGTGATTCTTGGGATTTTACCAAGAATCCACTTTTATATACCATCTAGAAGTCCCTCGAGTTCAGGGTGCTACTGGTCTGAGTTGTCCTAGGGTGAGTACTTTTTCCCACTAGAACAGGCCCAAGTTCTAGAGTCAGTAACCATTTCTCTTACACTTAGGATCACATAGATGCGCAAGGGGAGAGGATACTTCGATATACTGAATCGTGAGGGTAATAACGCAAATGTTCTTTTGCACCAAATGTAGTAGACACTTGTTAAGTTTAATCCAAATGAAAGATTTTCTACACTACCAAAAAGTTTGTTTCAAAAATTTAACTAGGGTCTTCAACATGCATT
Organism: Sequoia sempervirens; assembly: GCA_007258455.2. Taxonomy (NCBI): domain Eukaryota; kingdom Viridiplantae; phylum Streptophyta; class Pinopsida; order Cupressales; family Cupressaceae; genus Sequoia; species Sequoia sempervirens. Next base: position 7,000,402 of record VDFB02105785.1, on the reverse strand, counting down.
CTGTAGAAAGATTCATTAGTAGTTTTGATATTGGTCTTCGACTATCAATCTACAAAAAATTCGTTAACTCTTCAAGACACATGCTGAAAATAGAAGATTAGTGAAAATAGAAACACGAAAGGAAACTATATATTGAAAATCTAAACCTAAAAATTTACAAGTTAAATGCATCATTTTCTTTGTCAAATGCGTCGTGGGATATTACCAGTCAATTGTAGCTCAGAAAATAATAGATGTGTGAGTATTTTTTAAATGGGTCGTTTCAATCTCGGATGCGATCAAGTAAGTCAATTGCATCATTTTCGATCTCAGATGCAATCCAATATTTCAATTGCATCATTTCGTCAAGTAGATGCATCTCTAAATTTCAATTTCATCGTTTCATCAAATAGATGCGTCGTTCCATACAAAAACCTACAAAAATTGAATAAAAGTCTACAGATATGTGAAGATGGTGTCTTCACGTCGGGTTCACCAAATGTAACATCTATAAAAATGCAGAAGAAAGGTTAAAAGCACACACTCAATGTAATCTAAGCTCTAACTAAATCTATGCTAAACAACAGAGAACAAAGGAAAGATAAAACATAAATAAACTAAACAATCTCACCCAATATCTATGTAATTCCATGTATAACCTCGATTTCCCTTCTCCATTTTATTGTTGTAGTATAATTTCCCTTAGATTTCTCTTGTTCAAGTATAGCCTATGATCATCCTTGTTTGACCACTCAAGACAACCCAAGTATGGTCTCCATGTGAATTGAACCATGGTATCAATAGCATGTTTGAAGTATCCAATATCTCCCATATGGTGCTGAGTATTAGCCCCCGCATAACATAAGGCATATGGTGCTCCATGCTGCACATCAACTATAATCGGTGGACGAAAGAAGGCAATGTGTTCCCATGCCCATACCATCAAGAGTGTGGTACCACAACTCATAGACTATGCCTCTCAGTAGGCTATATCATGCAAATGAAAATATAACATGGCGAGAAGACAATGACCCCAAGCATACACCTCCTAACACTCTAGCATACCAACTAGCATCTCTCCCCATTCCACAGGAAATCCATAACTTTGATGGTCAGGGAGGACTATACCACCTATCAATGTACAAAATAGACAGTCTAACTATTTATACTTCTGAGCCAATACATGCCATCTAATCTCATAATGGTCAATACCTAACTGTCTAATATCCACGTGAGGGTAACATCTGCACATCTCAATGAAGCCCCTCTGAGTATCGTACATCACCCTAGTGCCTCTAATAGGAAGTCTCAAAATCCTATAGACATCCTCCAACGTAACTGTAGCCTCTCTAGTAGGTAGGTTCTTTGAGTGCCACCACTCGCATAATGTCGTCAGTTACCCCCGGTTTGCTCAAATGATGGGCATATATGTAATGCCCCGTCTTGTAAACCTAAGGAATGTTGCAATTGTGAACGAAAGTGTAATAATTTTTTTTTTAAGTGTTAATATTAACTTAATTAGTTGCATACATTCACTAAGTTACGTGACGTTACACTACTTGAGATTCCATAGATGACTTTAGTATTTAGCATTGCATGTATTTAATTAACATAAACTTAAAAGTAAACATTGCACAACATCTGAATTCCATTCATGATAGTATAAAGTACAAATACGATTCTTACATTGCATTTGAAATAACATTACAATACTCATTCTTCAGATGAGGTAGATCAAATAATAGATTACAATTACATATTTCAAATGTTCACCTCATAAACAATTGAGGAATGTTACAAATACAAGATTTCCAATGTTGCAATAAAGAAAGTACGTATATATCCAAATATGAGCTCTCCATCCATAAAGCTCTCGTTGCCATGATCATAAACTGGGGACCCAACGGAGTAAGGTGTACATTCCACCTAACCATGTGGTACCCATAGGTCCACCCCCCATGCTAGGAGATAGTAATAAGGTTACCTAGACATAACCTATTCACCCTAGACACAAGTACATAACTAATTGATGGTTACATTACTTCCAGAATTAAGACAATCAAATATGCTAAGTTCACAAGGTAAACTATTATTTTAGGTGGAGTGTCATCACAATGTTGCAAAGGTTACCCTGGTGTTTCTTCCTAGGTTCCGGGCCCCAACTTGGGTTACCCTGGTAACCTCTTACGAAACTCGGCCCCTCATGCAAACCATTGCGGATTCGAATATCTTTTAAAATAACAAGATATCGACTTCACCATTCCAGGCCTTCTCGACTCATTCTCAGGACTGAACTAGCTCTTAAGTCCATGAGTGAGGCACAATTAATCTAGTTAAATATTTTAGAATACCCAATATGTTGATTTAGTTTTCATTGACTTACTAACTCTACATGAGTTACCCAGGTACCACTTTGTGTACCGGCCCTCACATAGAGCCACTCCTCTAAAAATAACAAAGGAATCTAAGTTTCCCTGACTAAGGTAAACAAAGTGCACCAGAATACAACATATAATACCAAATGACACACAACGGTCATTAAATCTTTGTTCATAAATCCAGGTGTCAAAACACAATACTATAACATGTGCACTACCCTAGTCAACTCAAGGTTTGTATTTCAACAATAACAACACCCTTACTATACAGACTAATCTAGAAGACTTGTTCATCTAAAACACTCCCAATTGACCAATAAAAGAGAAAATACTATTTAAAGCAAATCAGGAAAAATAAACATCTATATTAGGATTTACTAAATCCACTTAAATCAGTTGAAAATAACATGAATATAAATCAACTTATTAAAAGTTCTATTAAAAACAATAAAGGAAATTGTTTCATTTAATCTAATTTTGATTTTCTCAAATTCACATAAAAGTGTATTCCAAATTTTCTCTTTCTATCTTACTGTTTTAGAAATAATTAATCTTGAAATTTACATGCAATTTTTTTTAAAATACCAAAATTATTTTTCTAAAAATTAATAAATTACAAATCTTACAAATATTTATATACAAACATATATACAAATATGTTTATATTTAAATATAAATATATAAATTATTATATTTATTCCTAAGATATATATTCATATTCACACACACACACACACACACACACATATATATATATGTATATATATATATATATAAATATAATATATATAAATAAAACATTAAAATAAAAATCGAATTTTAAACATAACACACAAAATTTGCATTTGAAACCTTTAAATAAAATGATACATTGTAATGCCCGCAGCTCCCAGCTACGGCCTCCCTGTGGGGAGGACGCAGCCCCTACCAGGGTTGCGCCCACCCATATGGAGAATGGGGGAGGGTTTCGGCCCTCCCCAAAAACATTGTATCTTTTTTTTTTAATTTATATTCGCCTGTACGACGATCATTCAGATCTGTTTTTTTTTAATAAAAATTTCCAATCCGCCTGTACAGCGATAACCATGAATTTAAAATGAAATTCTCACAATTCAATTTATATATGAAAACATATATATATATATATATATAATATATATATACAAATTCAATAGGGTTTTTATATGGGGAAATTGAGAAATTTCTTCAGGGTTGTAATGGGGAAATTGAATAATTTCTACAGTATGCACAAATTTTTTTTCCAAATAAATTCTAATTTATTCTTAGAGGTCTCTATTTCATTTTTCAACAAATGATTTCCCTCACAATTATTTTCTACAGAGAAAAAGCTACATAAGTTTTCTTTTGAATCACATCTTTCGTTTTCACTGTTTTCTCTACATATCCATGATTTCTTGAAATTTATATAGAAATCAACAAATCCTTATAGAAAGAATATGGTAAACAATTTTTCTTGAGAAGAACAAGGATTTTAACAAAATGAAATTTCTTCTATAGGTAATATAAAATATTTACACAGACAATCTTTTCCAAAGTAAACAAACTAAAATACACAGGAAAATACCTGTACTCTTGAAGCTTTGAAATTAAAACTTGGCTGGTGAAGAGTAGCTTTTCATGTAGCTTCCAAAGCCCTTCCCGAACACAAAATCCCAAATATGCCAAAATCTCATCCAGAGATCTTCCATAAATATACAACAATTCACAGAAGAAATCACAAATTTTTCTCCAAAGGCAATTTTTAACAGAACCCTTTTTTATTATTTCCCATGAAGAAAAGGTAATCCTCTATTTTTCCCCAAATCCCAGATAACATCTGAGATAAATTCCACTGGCACACATGTTGAGAAGAAAAAATATCTTCTAACAACTTTCTGGTAAATCTTTCTTTCCTCTTTTTCAAGATTTGCATGCTTTTTAAATAATTTAAAATTTTCAAATTTCAAAATACAAATTTCCCTTTTTTCCCCATTTAATTTATTTTATTTATTTAACAATTAAAATACCATTTCCCACATAACAATTAATTTAAAATTTAAATCTATTCACACAATTAAAGCAATTTTAATTTAATTAATTAATTTATTTAATTAAAATCAACAGTAAATTAAAGAATAACAAACTATCATTAAATTGACAAAATTTTCCTTTCAAAACAATTAATCCAATCAGGGACAAACAAAACTACTAAAGACTCCAAACTAAACTGACAATGTACTGTGACTGGGCTTAAGACTAGTCTAGGATAAACCATGTTACTACCTCCCAATCAACATTTCCGTTGAGTCTTGACATGCTCAGACCTGAGTAACCAGGTGGAGTCGGTGTCAAGTACCTACAATCCTACAATCAAATAAATGACATACATATATATATTCCATTGTACACACCGTGCGGAGAAAATAACAGACATCACAGGGCACTCGCAAGTGAGTGATGCAACTCCATTCTCCACACCAATACACGTCACATCAAACTGACAAATTAAGTAACAGTTAGCCCATCATAAACATATATATAGCAATAACATTTGAAAGAAACATCTACGCTAATACAAAGCATGTCAGAAATTAATTATCACCATACAATGTTTAACATATCACAAAACAAATTCACTGTCGCTCAAAGTCAGCGATCAAAATATCCAAAACAAAGTACCAAAGTCTATCATATGTGAAAACATGCAAACAGAAAACACAAGCAAAATGGAGGGGTACTACAATATTTGTCACATGGAGGAGAACCAAATGCCATAAAAATCATTTCTCTATGTTCCGCAAACTATTCTAGAAGCGAAATGTTGATGGTCTCAACTCTCGCATATAAACAAGGTCCAAAACAACTTGCAATGGCATTATACATGCCTCATGTCAGAATCAATCATCTATCCTAATGCAAAGTGAAAAAATCAAATGGTAGTCAAATGTGTCATTATTTTGCAAATGCATCATTCTTTTGCAATTGCGTCACAAGAAACCAAATGCGTCATTTTATTTTTCAAATGCATCACAAAATTTTACACGCGTCATTTTAAATCACAATTGCGTAACAAAAAAAAATGCAACTAATTACAACTACGCATACAAACATCCATGATAAATACAAATGTGATGCAATCTTTACAAATGCGTTGAACAAAAAGGAAATGCATTTATTCTAAATGCAAATGAATCACTATTTTTCACATGCGTTGAAATAAAAAAAAATGTGTTGAAATCTTAAACACCTATGCTAAGCATGACACACGAATTTGCAAATGCTTTGAAATGCATACAAATGCATCGATTACACATTCAAATGCAGCTTTTGAAAAAAATGACGCATGATAAAAAATGAAAATAAATGCATGAAAATGCATGAAAATTGAATATTCAAAAGTTGAGATCCAAGTACATACCAGGGGGCCTGCATCGGCCGACCGCCTGAAGGTCCAAATCCTATACAATCGATGGTGGGTGTGTGGAATAGGTGACATCTTCATTGAGAGTGTAGAGTAAAAATCTCAAATTTCAGAGCAATGCGGGTAAAAATGAATGGGTTTTTACCCCATTTTCTATTTATACATAGGGTTTTGGTGGCATTCCTTTTTACTGGCCGCATCCACTTCCAACTTCAATTGATTCATACCCATCTCTAACATTTCCAAATACAATTCCATCAACTCCACTACATTTCTGGCTATCAAATGGACTAATCAGGACTATTTCCAATTTTTTTTGAAATTTTTCAAAAAATTGTCAATTTTCCCGAGGGGGCATACCTTCACCTGTGTTACACTAGGGCATTACTGGGGCATATTTTTGATCGATCTTCTTTGACACAATGCTGAAATGACATTGTATCAAAGAGGGGCAAATGTAGACACCAAAATCTGGTCTAAGCCTACGACTTCAATTTCTTCATAATTCATATTTCTATGGTCATGATTAAATAATGTCAATTATTTAATTATTTTCTAAAGACTTTAATTCTTCTATTAATTAAATAATCTTTATTATTTAATTAATTCATACTTTTCTTTATTCTATCTGATTAATTAAATAAACTACTTTTATTTAATTATGCTACTAATTAACCTTATCCTTCTTCAATTAAATAAATTCTTATTTAATTTACCCTTTATCATATGTCAACTATAATTAAATAAATCTTTTATTTATTTAATTATTCATTTAAATCATTTCATCACTTAAGTAAATAAATCTTATTCATTTAATTATTCTTCAAATATCAAATCTTGAATTAAATGAATTATTTAATTCATAACAATCTATTTTAGCGCATTCTTCTATATTTGGATAATTGTGTAAGTTATCTAAGTATTTACTCTCGCTCAACTTGAGATCTATTTAAATCGATTAGTTAACTCAGGATTTAATGTCTGAGTGGCTTTCACAAGTAATCTCTTTGTCATATCATTCAGTTATCTAGTTCTAACTCGTTTGCGGATACATGCATATTAATTAAAGAACCAAATTTAATTAATTAAATTTTGTGTGTGCATTTGAATAGAGAGTTGCTTTAATCCATCTTTATCTTTGTCATGCAAAGACTATTCTTCTATTTTCAAATACCAAACTTGAAGATTAAATCATTTATTTAATCTTTATTTCTATTTTTAATTTGTATCACTCATGTCGCTACTAACAGTTATCATAATGCATGTCTAATCCATCCATCTCAACCATCTGTTGATCTTTCAATCCTAGCATGTCATTCGAATGATCAATTTTCTATAAATTGATTTGTCTTTCATCATTTCAGCCACTCCCGAAATCTTATGACTTTTGGAATCATATCTATTATTTGAATCTTTGATGTTTTGCTAAATCACTATCATAAGCTATACTTGCATAAGAGAAATCTAAGGGAAATTATACTACAACAACAAAATGGAGAAGGGAAATCGAGGTTATACATGGAATTACATAGATATTGGGTGAGCTTGTTCAGTTTATTTATGTTTTAGCTTTCCTTTGTTCTCTATTGTTTAGCTTAGATTGCATTAGAGCTTAAGATCACATTGAGTGTGTGCTTTTAACCTTTCTTTTGCATTTTTCTAGATGTTACAAGTTCAGTGAGTTTTGATGGAAAGCATCATATTGATGATGTCTACTATGTTAAGGGTTTAAGGCACAATTTTTAAGTGTTGGTCAAATGTGTATAAAAGAATATGATCTTGTGTTTAAGGATGAGATATATGTGAGATCCAAAAAGGATTTGAAACATTGATTGCTACAGAAAGGAAATCTGAAGGGAATATCTATCAACTTAAGGGTGCTAATGGGTGATGTTTCAAGACTCAGATTAATGAAACTTGGTTATGGAATAGGAGAATGTGTTACATGAATTTTTATAACTTGGAAAGGATTAGTGTTGTTCAAGCCATGAGAGGTTTATCAAAGATTACAAAGCCTATTAATGCTATTTACAAAAATTGTTGGTTTGGAAAGAAAGCAAGAAATCATTACAGATCAAAGGAACAATCCACTATAGGACTACTAGATTTAGTTCATACAAAATTTTGTGGTCCTATAAGAGTAAGAAGTCTACTTGGTGAAAGGTAATTTATGCTTTTTATTGATGATTATTTTAGATATACATGGGTTACATTTCTTAGAAATAAATCAGATGCATTAGATAGATTCAAGGCATTCAAAGGTATGGTTAAAAATGAAGTGAACTTGAGGATAAAATGCTTAAGGTTTGATAGAGGTGGAGATTTCACCTTCCATGATTTTAAAATGTTTTTTGAAGTGCATGGAATAAGAAGAAAGTTATCTACTATGAGAAATCCTCAACAAAATGGAGTTGTTGAAAGTAAAAATAGAACAGTTCAAGATGATGCTAGATCAATGATTACTGAGGTTGGTTTACCAAAATCTTACTGGAAGGAAGCTATTCATACTGCTATTTATGCATTCAATCAAGTTCAAGAAAGAGCGAATAGTACAAAGAATCCCTATGAGCTATGGCATGGAAGAATTCCTACTATTGAATATTTTAAGGTATTCAGAATCAAATGTTATATTAGAAGAGATGAAACTTTGGGTAAGTTTGATGCAAGAAGTGATGAAGGAATTTTTCTTGGATATTCTACTAATAGCAAGGCACACATATATTTCAATAAAAGACTGAGAAATATTGTAGAGTTCTAATGTCAAGGTTGATGAGACAATGGAGAGTTCTATTGACATTCGTGGATATACATCTGATGAGCTTGATTGTGTAAGAGTAAAATAGATTGTGGAAGAACAGGAAAAAGATGAGCAAGGGAAGTAGGATGAACAAAATGAAATAGAATAAGATGCTCTAGTGATGTCCCATAAGGAATCAAAATATGTACAAAATAATCATTTAGAGAGATAGTTTATTGGAGATAAGATAAAATGTGTGTTGACTAGAAGCAGAGCTACCACTGAAGTGAATTTATGTTTACTTTATGAGATTGAACCAAATACTATAAGCGAGGCTTGTAAAGATGAACATTGGAAGGAAGCATTGAAAGAAGAACTTATGTAGATTGAGAAAAATCAAACTTGGGAATTGGTCCCAAGACCAATAGATAAAAACACCATTGGATTTAAGTTGGTATTCAGAAATAAGTTTAATGAGAATGGAGAAGTTGTTAGAAAAAAAGTAAGGCTTGTGTGTAAAGGGTAATCACAAGTGGAAAGCATAGATTTTCAAGAAAAAAATTCTTTAGTAGCAAGAATGGAAGCTATAAGGATGTTCTTAGCATTTTCTGCTCATAAAGACTTTAAGGTGTATCAAATAGATGTCACGTTAGCATTTTTGAATGGTGATCTAGAAGAAGTTTATATGAAATAGTTCCAAAAGGATTTTGGTTGATAGATCAATCGAATATGGTGTGCATATTGAAGAAAACTTTACATGGGTTGAAGCACTCTCCTAGAGCTTGGTATGAAAGGTTAGATAGGTACTTGTTTAAGCAAGGTTTCAACAAAGGTGTGCCTGATAGTAATCTATACTTTAAGATTGAAAATGATAGAATATTGATTGTAGTAGTGTATGTTGATGACATTATCTTTGGATGAAATGAAAATGTGTGCAAGAGGTTTACAAAAGAGATGCAGAAAGAATTTGAAATGTTTGGGGAGATGAATTTCTTTCTTGGGCTATATATTAATCAAACCGAGAAAGGAACTTTCATTTCAGAGTCTAAGTATGTGAGAGAGTTGTTGAAGAAGTTTGGAATGGATGGCTCCAAACCAGTAAGTACTCCTATGGTGACTAGTTGCAAATTGGGTAAAGATGATAACTCACCTAAGGCTGATCAAAGCAAGTATAGATCTATGATTGGTGGACTATTGTATTTGACTGCTACTAGATCGGATATCATGCATATTGTCTATCCTATGGCTAGATTTCAAGAAGACCCTAAGGAAACTCATGTTGTTGTTGTTAAAATAATTTTTAGATATTTGAATGACACTCCAGATTATGGATTGTTGTATCCTAAAGATACTAACTTTACACTTAGTGCCTATACATATGTAGATTGGATTGGATGTGTAGATGATAGAAAAAGTACAAGTGGTGGTGCATTCTTTCTTGGATGCATATTGGTGGCATGGTTGAGTAAAAAAAGGTTTCAGTCTCCTTATCTACTGCTAAAGCTAAGTATATTGTTGTCGCATCTTGTTGTACACAAGTTCTATGGATGAAATAGACATTGAAATATATCATAGTGGTATATGATGATCCCATTTCTATTTTTAGTGATAATACAAGTGTGATTAACATTTCAAAGAATCTAGTGATGCACTTGAGGATGAAGCATATATCTATCTGATATTATTTCTTGAGAGAGGTCATGGAGAATGAAGTAAATCTTGAGTATGTTTCGATGAAGGATCAGATTATTGATATTTTCATGAAGGCTCTTCCTAAAGATACTTTTGAGCATCTCTAGGATAAGTTGGCGATTATTTCCCCTCCTTTCTCAAACTAGATGCATATGGAGGATTATTAGTCTGATGGATCTATGGATCTATCTTTCTTTTGGGATGATGTTTTGGTGGCTACTTCGTAGGGGGAGTAGGTAGTATCAAGTGTTATCATTATGAGTATTCTATTTTTCATGTCAAAGGAGAAATAAATGTAAAAAAATATTTTCTTTTCCATTGATGTCAAAGGGGGAGAAGAAGCATGTTAAAAAAGAAAGGAAGAATGAGAGAAGAAGTATGTGAAAGGAAGGAAGTGTATAAGAAATTATCTACTAAGGGGGAGAAACAAAAAAGTGTATTAAGAGAGCTTGTATGTTGTCTTTGATGGTTTTTCACATCATGTGTTGCCATCAATGACAAAGGGGGACATTGATGCAAGAATTGAAAGATTGAAGGCATTGTCATTGATTTCAACCAATCAACTAGTTATCAACTAGTTGTTGTTGGTTGTATATGTTGAGGATATTGAGAAAATTGTAATGAATATATGTTGCAAGTGTTCAATGGTTGCTCTGGGTTCTAGTCCAGATTTACTCCTATGTTTGTATAATTCAAACATGTTTTTCATGGTTGTTAGAAGATGCTATATCCAAATTTTTGGTTGTTGATTTGTTGTGCAATGCAAGTTGTGTTCACCAGTTGTGTATTATGGTTTTCTATGTTTTTGGCTAAGGTCTGAGAGAAATGTTGTTGGTCTGGATTTCTCTTTGATGAAGTCTTATGACTTGCAGTTCTAAAGTTGAGTTGCCCTAATTGTATTGAAGATAATTTTAGCATTTGGAAAGTTCATGCTTAATGGTTCTTTGTGTTTTACACTAGTTTGGCCGACCTTGTGTGAAATACTACTTTCAAGGTTGATGAAGTGTGTTGGATCTATTTGGGTCCCTATGAAGCATGTGTTTTGTTCACCCTCATTCTAATTCCACCCTAGGATGTTTTGGCATTGACCTAATTAGAATTTGGATTTGGATGGCTAACTTTAGATATGTTTCAAAGTTGAATATGGTATAAATGCAAGATGAGTTAAGTGATATAAAATATACAAGAGTGAAGAAGAAGAGAAATAAGAGAAAATAGAAAGTACAGTTTGGTGTGACATTGATTCTATTTAATAAGTGTTTGTGTTGTGAGTGTGGAAGATCAGTGTGAAGCTTAATGCTGAGTTTTTGGATGCAATGAGCAAAAGGTGAACTCTATCATTCATACAAATAGATCGAGTGATTGTGGTGGAATCCTTTGTTGCATTGGGATTGTAGTCTCTCTATAACAAGTCTTCTTTTTATTCTTTGTATCTCTAAGGAAATGAGCCCTTTAGGTTGTTAGCCCTATTGGACAATGAGTCCTTGTTATGGACAATGAATCCTTATTTCAGGTAGTGAGCCTTATTTTAGGCAATGAGCCTTTTGTAATTGGTTTTGATATTATCTATAGTGTGAGTTAACCCTCACCATGGTTTTTCCCTCATTGGGTTTTCCACATAAATTTGGTGTTATTGTGTTTATGTGTTGGATTTGAGTTTTTGCATTGACATTTGATGATTAATCATTTAAGCAGTATTATGTATTAGTTCCAATGATTAAATTAAAGGATTAATTTTGCGACAACTGATTCACCCCACCCTTAGTTGTCCTATTCAACAAATATTGCAGGATATTTTCTCCAGGTAGATGATATGTTCAATACAATCAGAGGACTTGGTGAAGAACTTAAAGAACTGGTGCTAGTTAAAAAGGTACTAAGATTTCTTCCCAAAGCTTATAATCCTAAAGTATCTTCTATTGAGGAAGCTAGAGATTTAGATAATTTTTCAATGGATCAATTATATGGTGCTCTCACTACCTATGAAATGAGATAATTTGATAAAGAAGCTCCAAAGAAGGAAACAATTATCAAAGCTAGTAAGAAGGCGAAGTATGAAGCATCTAATATAAGTAGTGACATTTATGAAGAAGAAGAAAGTTTTGTAAGGAAATTGAGGAGGGGTACTTGTAAGTAGAAAGGTAATCTACCTTTCAAATGTTTTAACTATGGAGTGATTGGTTATTTTTCTTCTAAACGTCCCTTGAAATATTCTAAAAAGATAAACAATTATTCTAAAAGAAATAAGTTTAAAAGCTTCTCTACTCTAAGGAAGATTCCTTCTCTTCAAAAGATGAGGAATCTAGTGGTTTGGATAACAAGGATGAAATTTTGTACATACTTTCTAAGAATACTAAAGATGAAACTAAAGATGCAAGGGTTGTGTGGAATGCTTTTCATGCAAAATATGAGGCAAACTCCTAGGTGATTGACAGTGGTTGTTCTAACCACATTATAGGGGACAGGAGCAAGTTTATCAAACTTGTGAAGTGGAATGGAAACATATTCAAGCTTAGAGATGATACTTTAGTAAAATCTATGGAAAAGGTACAATAATTATTGATGGAAAGCATAAGCCAGAAGATGTTCTTGTTGAACACACCTAGAGATTGAGAGGGGGGTGAATCAGTCTACTAAAAAATTAAACCCTTCTAGACCTTAGAAACTCTTCTAAACTCAACCAAAAACCGTTAAGCATATTAGTAGAAAGATATAGTAGTTTAAGCCCTCAATAAATTTAACAATGACAGATATAGAAAATTTAACTCTAATTAGATCAACAACAATGAGAAAGAAACATAGAACACACACATGCACAAGGAGACACTATATTTATGTGGGAAACCTAATGAGTGAAAACCATGGTGATGTTAACAAATAATATAAAGGCTCACTTCCAAAATGGACTTGCAAACTAAGGCTCACTACCTCAGCACAAGATATAAAGGACTTGCAAGATTGAAGCAAACACAACTCACAATGAAAGATACAAGGACTTGATGAGATTCACTATCTTAGAATAGGATACAAATATTTAAGATAAAAGTTACAATATTTTTCAATATAACACTCTACTAATTGAGGCATTATAGAACATCTAATCTTTCCTCTTCACAATGTAGCACTAACTCTACTAGATATTCAATGCATTTCACACAGATAATTTTTTGCACTTGTACACTACTCCCTCACATTGCATCTGAAGTGATCTTGCATTTATATTCACTGTGACACTTCAAAACTTGAATTAGGTTCACCAAAAAGAAGATAAACAATGAATTTTATAAGTCGGCCACCAAAGCATAATGCGGTCCTATCCGATGATAGAGAGGACAAAGAATAAATTTATTACACCTTTCAATGTGTTCCAAAACAATTCACACAATGGAACACATCAATCTAAGTCAACATTAAGGAAAGATGAAGCACACAACCAATAAGCCCAAAAACATACTTCCAATTGAATTTACTTGATGTGGTCCCAAAAAAGATAGGTTTGGACACAAATCTATCATAACATATCTTCAATTGCTAGCATAGACCCCCGAGTACATGCCACAACAAAAAGAAAAAAAAATCAGCCAACAATTTACAAATAACCTAGAAATCCAACTCAAGACCCAATGCAGGAGTAAAGCGGCTAATCAACAACATGTGGATCACTTGGGGATGTTTCATGAACATCCAAAAATGCTTCCATATGCTTATTTCATACTATCATTCCATCAATAGCCACCACATACCAACTAGGAATAGAACACTTCATCCAAGAAGCACATAACACATGATCAGAATATGTAACATTAATAGATCAAATTGTGGACCACTTCATTATATGAAATTTTAGCTAAGACACTGCATAGATGTTGAGAACAAATTCACCAAGCCGCAAGAGAAAAGAAATCAATGTGGAAAAATTTGGAGCATTTCCCAGACCAATCCAAACAACCAACAACACTTCCAACCTTCTGCAATTCACAAAAAATTCCTCAACAACATTTGTGACTTGGAATGATATGAGTACAACATCCATATAACAATAACTGTGGATCCAAAACTGCAAGACCATTATCTTTAATAGAGAGGAAATTTAGAGCTTGCTCCCAAATAGACTTCAATGCAACTTGCAGGAATAAAACCACTTAAGAAACTTATGAAATCCAAAACTTTCTTTCAGCAACACATGCTTTATCAAAAACATCAAGAGAGCGCATAATACATATTGTAGAACTTCAACAACATCTCTCCATTGTCAATAATTTTTCTAATGCTTATAACCCTCATCTTAATATATATTTATGAAACTAACTCTGCTAATAGAAATCATACTCAATGAAATTCAACAATAAAATTTAGAAAACATCAAATAGGGCATGACATCTAGTAATGAACTTTAGAAACTCTTCATAGATAAGGCATGACATCAACCATGAACTTTAGCAACCCTTCCATACATCAATGTTGTCCCATAATTAATGCTGTCAATAATGCCAACCAATGCCAATTACAACAAGGGCATCCATACCAACTAATACTAACAAGCTCCCAAGCATCAACATCAAGTGTTGACATCAATAAAAAACAATTGACAACAATCTCTTACAAATATCCTCAAGTGTTGACATCAATGACAACAACTACCGACAATATCCCCCTTTGGAATTGATGGCAACACAATTGGTGAATCTCCCCCTTTAACATCAAGAACAAAGGTCCATAGACACCTACTCAAAAAATACTCTGACTTTAGGAACAAATGGAAAAGGATATTTAACTGAAGTAGTGACACATTCTACCAATTTTATCAGTAGCACTAATTCATAATTCTTGAACAATTGCATTAAAACTCTTCCTTACTACCAACTCCCCATGAGTGGGAGCACACATCAATCTGGGAGAAATTATATGTCATGATATTCTCCCCTTGAAAGATGCACCATATATGCATCTAGTTAGAGCAAGGAGGGGCAATAATCCCCAACTTCTGTTGGAGATACTCAAAAGTATCCTTTGAAAGTGCCTTTGTGAAGATATTTGCAATTTTATCCTTGGTAGGTACATATTCCATTCTAATTCCATGATCTACAATCTTCTCTCTTAGAAAATGATACCGGATATAAATGTGTTTGGTCCTTGAATGCATTACTAGATTCTTGGAAATATTAATAACACTTGTATTTTCACACAATATAGTAATAGGTTCATCATAAACCACCTTCACATCCTTGAGAGTCTGCTTCATCCAAAGTAGGTCAGAGTGGAAAATGTCACAGTAATGTATTCAACTTCTATTGTGGATAAGGACACAGAGTCCTTTTTACTGAACCATGAGACAAATATATCTCCCAAAAATAATGCACTTCCACTTGTACTTCATTCATCTACATAACCTACCTAGTCAGGATTAGTATAGGCACTCAGTGAAAATTTGTTGTCCTCTTTATACCACATTCCATAATCCAAAGTTCCTTTCAAATATTTGAATATTCTTTTCATATATTTTTCATGACATTGCTTAGGATTGGCTTGAAATATGACAACTAAATATACCACATGCATGATATCCAATCTAGAAGTGGTTAAGCACAGTTACAAACCTCCAATGATAGACTTATAAAGAGTCTAATCAACCTCTAGATACTCATCATATTTTCTTAGGTGACAACTAGTCACCATAGGAGTACCCAGTAGTTTGGAATCTTCCATCCAAAATTTCCTCAACATTTCATCTACATATTTGGTTTGAGAAATAAGGATGCCACCATCTTGCTGAAAATTTTGAAGCCCAAGGAAGAAGAATAGTGTTGTGTGTTCTCACAACACGCCCCAAGATTGAAAAGACTTAGGGACCCAAGTGAAAAAATATAACTCCTATGCCAAGAGCTAACAAATTGGAAGATCGCCAGAAGTGGAAAAGAAGAAAGAGAAATCTTTAATAAAAGAAAGTACTTCATATGGTAAGTGTTTCGTGCATAGGTTACGGGGTACCAGAAACACAAAAAAGGTGAAAGGTAATTATGAAGTTCAAGTGAAAGACTCTGGTCTAGTAAGATGGAGTCTAGTAAGATGGAGTCTGATATGATGGAGTTCTAGTATTAACCAAGGTCCAGGAAAGTAAGTGGGTAAAGCTGAATATTGGGTACTGAGTACCAGATTGTAACATGAAAAGAAATGCTGATTTTTTATAATTTGTATAATGATCCTGGTGATCCGGTACATATACAAGGATTTATAATATGCTTTTTGAAAACGAGTTTTTATGGAATTTTGTACTAACATTTGAATAATGGTTTTATTTACATGAGATGTTGTGGCATATTTTTAAAAAAAGGGATTTAATATTTGGAATTTAATATTTGGAATTTTTTATTGTAGGAGATATTGATTGCGATGCAAAGCTCGGGTATTGATGGTCAGGAAAACTTGAGTCATGGATGGAATAAAATTCAGTCTGGTTCGATCACTTTGGGAGGTGATAATGCAAATGGCTTTGAGTCCACTAGAATGCTAAGGATCTCAATGTTTCACATGTGGTGGGAACAAATGCTAATTTTTGGGATAGCCCATTCCCGAGAGTGACAGAACTGGAGCCAAGCAAAGTGTAGGGGGAGAAAATTCCACCTTATCATTTTGAATATATGGGAACCCCTACATATTATCATGATTCGAAGTATCATCCTGGTGAAGATTCTAGATAAAAGTAGAACTCGAAGAGCTTCAACAAGTAATTGGAGTTGACTTCCATTGACTTCAATTACAATTCTCCTATTGGTCACAATATTCCACATGCCTTGATGAGATCGGTCCCTTAGATTTCCTCTCATGTATTTGTCTTATCTATCTAATCCTTGTGTTCTATAAAAGGCCAGAGGATGCTTAATTTTCATTTAAGTTCAGAATTGGTGGATGTCGGAGGAGCAAAAAATTATTTTAAGTTTTGTTCCTTTTTCCTATTTTCTGAACCATTCCAGCGTAAAACTTTGTATGCACATATACATTAATTGATATCAGAGCTTTATGGATAGCTACCTATCTAAGTATCTTTTTTAGCCGATTTTGTAGGTTCATCCGAACAAGATTGCATGTTGCGCCATTTAAGGGTGCATACAGAACCTACTCGGTGTCCATAAACGAAACCCTCTCTCTTGAAAAGCTTGCACCATTTTATACATAGTTGTGAAGCAATCTGGTGAAATATAAAGTGGTTTTCTCTATTTTTATTAGTTCTTTGGGGCATCCAAAGAGAATAAAAGGGAGAAACTTTTATTTTTTAGTATTTTTTTTTTATACTTTATTTTAGAATAGATGTTTAATATTTTTGAAAATGTTCCAAAAAATATAAGTGAATGGAAATAGTTTTGTTGAAAATCTTTTTTTTTCCATGAATTTGCTAAATGATTAATGCTAAATTTACTTAAGTGATAGCAAAGAATTTGTGATTGCTCATGAAATTTTATGCTGAATCTTTTGGTTTCATGATGTCTAGATTTATCATTTCAATTAGGAATGTTGATCTAAGATGTCCAAAGAAATAACAGATAGATGTATATGTGTATGTATGAAAAATGTCCCCTTGAGATTAACAACAATTATCACATCATTACCTGAGAGTGACCCTAGTGCAACCATGACCTAGTTATCAAAGACTTGGGATTGAACGAAAGCCCATCTCTGCTCTATGAATGCAAAATTTCCCCTTAGGTTGTCTTTGTTCCATATCTTTCTAGAAGGATAGGCTCTTCACAATCTTATCTATGGATATTTTATTCGATCTGTTTACTGCGAGTAAAACCATTGTCAATAGGAACTAGCACTAGAAGGAGAGGGTGAGGGAAACCACGAGCAACAGACACACATATGTCTTTTCTCTTTTATTTCTTTGATAATTTTAGGTTTTATCCTTTGGGAGTTGGATTGTGCTTTGAAATGTTATTCCTAAATTTGGCAAGAAGCTTGTAAATGAGGAATTGAGTACAAGCTAGTTTTCATTATGGAAACTGGAAAGCTTTGTAAAATATTTAATCAAAAACTGCATCCTTTGAGTTTGTTTACTTTTGGTAGAGTCACCAAGTGTGGAATTCATTATACAACTGATCACGGTGAACTTGAGTGTGAATTTTTTTAACTAGGGTAAGTTTAGCCATAAGTGGAGTAATTTCATTAATAAAAGAAATTTTAACTGCTAAAAGAAAAATATTGTTAACGAGAGAAACGTTATACCCTAGCGGAGCCTGAAATATTAAAAATTAACTAATGAACCAAAATAGTTAGGAAACTGTGATTATTTTAAAGAAAAGCCTAATGTCTTGTAGGGGAATAGGCAAGAATGTCGAGATTTAGAGATATTTCATCATAAACAAGGAAAATATATGGGTGAATCATCATTCCCTATATACGTGGAAAACAAAGATAACGAGATAGAGCAAGAAAATCAAGCGGGAAATGTGTGTATTGTGCTTCAAGCTGAGAATTCATTAGCTATAAAAGGACATTTTCCTAATTTATACAAGATACAAAATATCAAGTTTTTACTTTTTCTCTATCTGATAATGATATAAATAGTGATATATCTTGGTCTAACAGAATGCAAAGTGAAGAGAGGGCCGAAGAAATGAAGACCTTCAGAAGAGAAGGAAATAGAGAAATGAATGCAACCATTCATGGAAATGGACTAGGGCTGAGAGAAGGTACAATATTGCCACACCAGATGAAATGTGTGCAATCAGTCTCTAATGAGATCATTTTCATACATTTAATCCAGATTTTGGGTAAGTACACCTTCGAATTTATGATGTTTAAATGCAAAAAATTTAATATATTTCATTATTACAGTAGAATATTGAAAATGTTGATAAGAGAATTTAAAGATAAATCTATTGTAATTCGTACTAAAATTGTAGAGGAAATAGCTTTAGAAATTGAAGTAAATTGCTTTGTTAGAGTTAATCTTTTGTGATATTAGAGTTAGGGTAGTTAGGGTTAGTTTAGTTTAGCTTAGTTTAGTTGCTTTTTTATGGTTTTCCTTTGTGTTTGCTTTCTTTTCCTTTTGTTTGCTTGTTTTTTTTTTCTTTCTTTCTTTGCTCAACTTTTGCATTAGCAAATTTGCTTAAATGTATCTTAGACATGAGAGTGAAATTCAAACATTTTAAAAAACTTAACCAAAAATGAGATGATAAATCCATACACATTGAAACATGCTTTTAAGAAAGATACCAAAAAAAGATATATATATGTACATATATCACATATATACATCAGATATCAAAATCCTTGTCGAAAATAAAAAAGATTCAAAAGGAAAGGTGAGAAAAGTTGTGGACGATAGTAGTTATTTAGTCGATCTGGGATGCGTCTTCTATCAAGGCCAAATACCTTATGTAGGTGAGTTCCCGGTGAATTGAAAAATCTTGGATATGGAGATTAGTAAGAAAGAGCTGAAGTGGAACCACTTCCTTATGTTCTGAGAATCGAGGAATATCATCCATGGAGGGAATCGCAATGGTTGGATGTGCAATAGCTAAAATGGTGTCCATATTTTCCAAGAATTTAGGCTTAACTATTAGGTTGGTAGCGGTGCGAAAATCTTCAATAGGTAACCCAATGTCCATAAGTGACACTACAAAGTGAGAAGCTATGTTAGAGTAAAAGCAGAAGTGGTAGCTGGATGCAACATATATTTCCCCAAGGACTAAGAATAAGTTTAGAACAGTGAAACTGGAAGTCCTAACAATAAAGACTTTTTCAAGCCTTTGCGGTGTGATGCTCCCCAAGAAAACATTTTTTCTATGAGAACAACCCAAGCAAATAGGAGTGTCCATGGCTAAGAAGCAAATTCAAAAGCACAAAATAGAGCGGATTTACATAAAATATATATAAAAAGTGAAAGAAAAGAAAAGTGTGGAGAATTTGAGAAGAAATGCACGAATTTATAGAGAGCCATGAATAGAGTAGCGGTGCATAGTTTCCTTGAGTAATTTTTTTTTCTTTGGAAATTGTATGTGAGGTGGTAGCTAAATGATAATATTTAGAATTAAAGGTTAAATCAAATAAATTCTTTACACATATTTGGTGAAATTGCTTCAAATTGAATGGTACAAAGATTGTGAATCAGACAAGTTTGAGATTTCAAAATTAATAAGGGTCATTTCCAATTGTTTTAAAAAGTTTTAATGATTGTGGAGGTGTTATGTGTGCAGATTATACAAGAGAATGAAGTTGGAAAGATGTTACATGTCATCACTCGAAGAAGCTAGAGAGATAATACGTGTTGAGAAAGGAGTGTGAATTTAATGTGAAATAGTGTGATCGTTTTTCAAGGTAATCATGACATTTTGATCCATTAATGAAATGCAACGTCGTCAAGTTGAGATAGTTAGCATAAGTTTTAGAAGTTGACATAAATTTAATTGTAAGGGTTGTAACTATTGTTTATAAATTTATATTTAAATTTGGTGATTAAGTTGTCTATTGCTAAATTTTATTTTATGCATATTTTTAACATATAATGAGCTACAGTTAGTTAGGATTTGGCATAATTAGTGAAATTTAGTTGGAAACACACACTTACAGGGAATCATTAAATAAGTTTTTGGGAAGTAGTGAACTGATGAATGGATTTACATTGAATGAAAAATTAAAAATTAACCTTCGCTACCACTGTAATTCCCAACCTAATAGCGATGCTTCAATGCTTGCAAGTTGATAAATGAGCTATTATTGCAATATCAAAAGTGAAAATGAGCCATCATTGCTATATTCTAAAAAAAAAAGTGATATCAACTCTTTAGAAAATCCAAATAACTCTTTTAGGGCTATGGACGCCTGACCAGTAGTAGAGGATGTTTGGGGGAATTATGGAGATAACCTTGTCTGGGCTATGGATGCTTGACTGGAAGCAAGGATCTATCCCTGGTTGGCTTTGGAGGATTACTATATTATGTAGTTCAATGTTAATGAATTGATTTTGTTTACTAAGTTTTGAAAACTGGAATTAATCATGAGCACACACAAATACAGTTTCTAGTGGAGTTTTACTTTTTATTTCAGAATCTAAGTGAAGGTAGAAAGTTATTTTTTTTAAATATGTATAAGTTTTAATTTACAACTGGTGATTTGAGTTCAAGTTTAATTTTAAATTTGGTTTTATTGGTTGCAAGTTGTTGTGTGGTCTCACAACAAGCCCCAAGACTGAAAAAGACTTGGGGACCCAAGTGAAAAAATATAACTCCTATGGAAAGAGTTAACAAATTGGAAGATCACTAGAAGTGGAAAAGAAGAAAGAGAAATCTTTAATAAAAGAAATTACTTCGTATGGTAAGTGCTTCATGTACCAGGAACCAAAAACACAGAAAAGGCGAAAGGTAATGTGAAGTTCAAGTGAAAGACTCTGGTCTGGTAAGATGGAGTTTGGTCAGATAGAGTTTTGGTATTAACTGAGGTCTGGGAAAGTAAGTGCGTAAAGATGAATACCGGGTACCGGGTACTAGATTGTAACGTGAAAATAAATGCTAATTTTTTTTAATTTGTATAATGATCCTGATGATTCGGTATATATACAAGGATTTATGATATGCTTTTTGAAAGCAAGTTTTTATGGAATTTTGTACTAACATTTGAGTAATGGTTTTATTTACATGAGATGTTGTGACATATTTGTTTAAAAAGGGATTTAATATTTTGGAATTTTGTGATTACAAGAGATATTGATTGTGATGCAAAGCTCGAGTATAGACAGTCAGGAAAACTTGAGTCATGGATGGAATAAAATTCAGTCCGGTTTGATCACTCTAGGAGGTGATAATGCAGATGGCTTTGAGTCCACTAGAATGTTCAGGATCTCAGTGTTTCACATGTGGTGGGAACAAATGCTGATTTTTGGGATAGCCCATTCTTGAGAGTGACAGAACTAGATCCAAGCGAAGTGTAGGGGGCAAAAATTTAACCTTATCACTTTGAATATATGGGAACTCCTACATATTATCATGATTCAAAATATCATCCTAGTGAAGATTCCAAATAAAAGTAGAACCTGAAGAGCTTCAATGAGTAATTGGAGTTGACTTCCATTGACTTCAATTACAATTCTCTTATTGGTCACAATATTCTATGTGCCTTGATGAGATTTTTCCCTTGGATTTCCTCTCATGTATTTGTCTTATCCATCTAAGCCTTGTGTTCTATAGAAGGCCAGAGGATGCTTAATTTTCATTTAAGTTCGAAATTTGTGGATGTCGGAGGAGCAAAAACTTCTTTTAAGTTTTTTTCTTTTTTCCTATTTTCTGAACGATTCTAACATAAAACTTTGTATGCACATAGACATTAATTGATACTAGAGCTTTATGGATAGCTACCTATCTAAGTATCTTTTGTAGCTGGTTTTGTAAGTTCAGTCGAACAAGACTATATGTTGCACTGTTTAAGGGTGCATACAAAACCTACTCGGTGTCCATAAACGAAACCCTCTCTCTTTAAAATCTTGCACCATTTTATACATAGTTTTGAAGCAATTTGGTGAAATATAAAGTGGTTTGCTATGTTTTGATTAATTCTTTGGGGCATCCATTGAGAATAACTAGGAGAAACTTTTATTTTTTAGTATTTTTTTTTATACTTTATTTTGGAATAGATGTTTAATATTTTTGAAAATGTTACAAAAAATATAAGTGAATGGAAATAGTTTTGTTGAAAATATTTTATTTTCCATGAATTTTCTAAATGCTTAATGCTAAATTTACTTAAGTGATAGCAAACAATTTGTGATTGCTCATGAAATTTTATGTCAAATCTTTCGGCTTCATGATGTCTCGATTTATCATTTCAATTAGGAATGTTGATCTAAGATGTCCAAAGAAATAACAAATAGATATATATATGTGTATGTATGAAAAAGGTCCCCTTGAGATTAACAACAATTATCACATCATTACTCGAGAGTGACCCTAGTGCAACCATGACCTAGTTATCAAAGACTTGGGATTGAATAGAAGCCAATCTTTGCTCTGTGAATGCAAAATTTCCCCTTAGGTTGTCTTTGTTCCATATTTTTCAAGAAGGATAGGTTCTTCGCGGTCTTGTCTGTGGAGATTTTATTCAATTTGTTTACTGTGAGTAGAACCGTTGTCAATAGGAATTGGCACTAGGAGGAGAGGGCGAGGGAAACCATGAGCAGCAGACACACATATTTCTTTTCTCTTTTATTTCTTTGATAATTTTAGGTTTTATCCTTTGGGAGTGGAATTGTGCTTTGAAATGTTATTCCTAAATTTGGAAAGAAGCTTGTAAATGAGGAATTTATTACAAGCTAGTTTTCATTATGGAAATTGGAAAACTTTGTAAAATCTTTAATTAGAAACTACATCCTTTGAGTTTGTTTGCTTTTGGTAGAGTCACCGAGTGTAGAATTCATGATACAACTAATCACAATGAACTTGAGTGTGAATTTTTTTAACTAGGGTAAGTTTAGCCATAAGTGGAGCAATTCTGTTAATGGAAGAAGTTTTAACTGCTAAAAGAAAAAAATTGTTAATGAGAGAAACGTTCTACCCTAGTGGAGCCAAAAATATTAAAAAAATAACCAATGAACCAAAACAATTAGGAAACTATGGTTATTTTAAAGAAAATCCTAATGCCTTTTAGGGGAATAGGCGAGAATGTTGAGATTCAGAGATATTTCATCATAAACAAGGAAAATATATGGGTGAATCATCATTCCCTATATACATAGAAAACATAGATAACAAGATAGAGTGGGAAAATTGAGCGGGAAATGTGTATTGTGCTTTAAGCTGAGAATTCATTAGCTATAAAAGGACATTTTCCTAATTTTATACAAGATACAAAATATCAAGTTTTTACTTTTTCTCTTTCTAATAATGATATAAATAGTGATATATCTTGGTCTAACACAATGCAAAGAGAAGACAAGGTTGAAGATATGAAGAATTTCAGAAGAGAAGGAAATGGAGAAATGAACGCAGTCGTTCATGGAAATTGACCAAGGCTGAGAGAAGGTACAATATTGTCACACCAGAAAAATGTGTACAATCAGTCTCTAATGAGATCATTTTCATACATTTAAGCCAAATTTTGGGTAAGTACACCTTTGAATTTATGATTTTTAAATGCAAAAAAATTAATATTTTTCATTATTATAGTAGAAAATTGAAAATTTTGATAAGAGAGTTAAAGGATAAATCTGTTGCAATTCGTACTAAAACTGTAGAGGAAATAGCCATAGAAATTGAAGTAAATTTCTTTGTTAGAGTTAATCTTTTGTGATATTAGAGTTAGGGTAGTTAGGGTTAGTTTATTTTAGTTTTAGTTTAGTTTTTTTTAGGGTTTTCCTTTGTGTTTGCTTTCTTTTGTTTTTGTTTGCTTGCTTCATTTTTATTTTTATTTTCTTTATTTGTTCGGCTTTTGCATTATAAAATTTTTCTAGCATCAAAATATTTTTTGGGTTCTACCTTTGATAGTAAACACAAATTAACTTTCTCATTTTCTATTGAAAACTTTCTCCTCATCAACACATCTTCATCTTTGTCCCCAATGATCTAATCTATAGAATTATTCCTTTGGACATTCTTTGTTGTTGTTTTGAGAATCTTCCCTAATTTTGGTTCCTTTTCTTCTTTCTCCTCTATTTCTTCATCTTCTTCTTCAATTCAAGGAAGCATATCAGATCCATAAACTTTAAGTTTATGTGAGATCTAACATAAGTCTTCATCTACCTTGAAATGTGTACTTTCAGTCCTCTTTCCCAATCTCTTATTGTAGCATATGTATACCTTTCTCTTGGTTGATTAAACAAGAAAGATTCCTTCATCACACCTTCAATCAAACTTTCCAAGATCTCCTTCATCTCTTTTGATGTAGCATCTATTGCCAAAGATTGTGAAATATCTAATAATGGAAGGTATTCCATACCACAACTCATAAGGGGTCTTATTGTTGGTTACCCTCAGTTGCAATCTATTAAGAAAATAGACAATAGTATGTACTACTTCCTTCCAATACATATCTGGTAGGTTAGCATCTTTCATCATTGTCCTAGCCATTTCTTGCATGGTTCTATTCTTCCTTTCTACTACCCTATTCTATTGAGGGGTTCTAGGAGTAGACATATGTCTTCTAATGCCATGATCTTCACAAAAAATTAAAAACCCATATGAATTTAATTCACCTCCTCTATATAACCTTAAAAAATTGATCTTAGAATCCATTTAATTTTCAAAATTTTCTTTAAAAATATTAAATTTATCAAAGGCTTCTAATTTATCTCTTAAGAATGTAACCCACGTCATTCTATTGTAATAATCTACAAGTAGTTCATAAAATAACTTTCACCTTGTTGATTCCTTATCCTTGTAGGTCCAAATAGATCAGTGTGGATCAACTCCAATGGCATTGAAACAAAGTACTCCTTATTTTTTAAACTAGTCTTTATTTGATTTCCCGTATGCCATTATTTGCATAAAGTGTTTGTAGGATTTGTTATTCTAGGCATATCTCTCACAACATGAAAGGAATTTATCTTCACCATGTTGTCAAATTTGATGTTCCCCATCCTTTTGTGCCACAACCAACATTCTTCAGACTGAGACAATAAGAATATTCTTTCATTAGCCTCCTTTAGATGAAAGACATTACCATTTGTCCTTGTTCCTTTAGAAACAAGTCTTCCAGAACCTTCCTTTCTGATCTCATATCCATTAGCATAAAAATTAAGATTGTATCCTTTGTTGTAAAGTTGACTAACACTCAAAATATTATGTTTCAGACCTTTGACGTAAAGTACATATTCGGTTGTATTCTTTCCATCAATTATTATGTCACCTTTTCCACAAATTTGCGTTGAATTTTCATCGCCAAAATTAACAACTCCATGGTTTACCTTCTTGAGACTAATTAACTTACTTCTATCACGCATGTGGTGAGAACACCCACTATCAATCACCCAAGCATTTGGCTCTTCCTTTGTAGGAAAGGCAGTCTATACTACATTGATCCTTTATTAACCTTAATATTTTGCAAGGTACCAAACCTTTTACATTCTCCACTATTATTCTTTTTGGCTTCTAAAGCCATGAATATATTTTCATCATTTCAACCATTATCTTCATCTTCAAAGGACTAGTTGCTCTCCTTAGAATATAATCCTCTTTTGATTTTCTCTCTTTTTTTATCATCAAAAGATTCTTTATAGGGACATCTAGATGTAAAATGACCAATCCTTCCATAATTGAAACATTTGAAAGGTAACTTCCCTTTATACTTTCCAATTCCTTTCTTCAATCATCTTACAAAGTTAGATTCAACTTCATCAAGGTCATCATTTTGATCAACAACTTCATCTTCAATATTTTTATTGGATTTGAATGCAAATTCACTTTTTGGAACATCTTGATCAAATTCTCTCATTTCAAAGGTAGTAAAAGCACCAAACATTTCATCAACGGAGTATTGATCCAAGTCTTATATATTCTTCAATAGTAGACACCTTATGACTATAAGTTTTAGGGAGAGTCTCAGAACCTTCTTCATAATCTCACTTTCTTTAACTTCTCCACCAAGACTAGTGATGCTAGAGATAAATTCTTATACCCAAAGCATGTAACTTACAATCTTTTCATCTTCTATCATCTTTAGAGTCTTAAAATCTACTTTTAAAGATCTGCATATTAGTTTTCTTCACTTTGGTATCACCTTCATAGATATTGCTAAGCTTTTCCTAGATGTCCTTAGGAGAGGTGCAATTCACCACCTTCAAAAGCTCTGAATAAACCAATCCACATAAGAGAACATTCTTAGATTTGGCACTGCATTCATATAATCTAATTTTAGTAAGATCTATTAGAGGAGTAGCAACAGTAGTATAACAATCTTTGACTAATTTCCAAACACCAAACCATAGGGAGTTTAGATGTCCTTCCATTCTCAATTTCCAAAAAGCATAATTAGTCCCATCAAACCTAGGGCCCTTTTATAAACCATCATGTGCCATCTCGGATCTTTACCTCAGACTATTATCCTTCTTAAGAGGAACTTGGCTCTAATACCAATTTTTGAACACACCTAAAGATTGAGAGGGGTGAATCAATCTACTCAAATTAAACCCTTCTAGACCTTGGAAAATCTTCTTAACTCAACCAAAAATGATTAAGCATATTAGAAGAAAGATATAGTAGTTTAAGCCCTCAAAAACTTCAACAATGAAATATATAGCAAATCTAACTCTAATTAGATTAGCAGCAATGAGAAAGAAATGGAGAGAACACACATGCATAAGGAGACAATAGATTTACATGGAAAGCCCAATGAGGGAAAAGCCATAGTGAGAGTTAACTCACAATATAAAGGCTCACTACCAAAAATGACTTGAAAACTAAGGCTCACTACCTCAACACAAGATACAAAGGACTTGAAAGACTGTAGACAACACAATTCCAGATGTAAGATACAAGGACCTAATGAAATTCACTATCACAAAGTAGGATATAAAGATTTTAGATAAAATTTATAATATTTTTCAACATAATACTCTGCTCCCTGAGGCATTGTAGAACATCTGATCTTTTCTCTTCATAATGTAGCACTAACTCTATTGGATAGTCAATACATTCCACACACTTTATTTTTTTCACTTCTACACTACTCCCTCATGTTTCATTCGAAGTGATCTTTCATTTATATCCACTCCCACAGTTCAAAACTTCAATTAGGTAAGCTAGGAAGAATAAAAAAAATGAATTTGATAAGTCAACCACCAAAGCATAATGCAGTCCTATCCTGATGATAGAGAGGACAAAAAATATTTATTACATATTTGAATTTCATCCAAAACAATTCACACACTAGTGCATATTAATCCAAGTCAACGTCAAGGAAACATGTATAATAAATGTGAAGCACATAACCAATTAGCCTAAAAACATACTTCTAATTGAATTTACTTGATGTGGTCCCAAACTAGATAGGTCAGGACCCAAATCTATCATAACATATCTTCAATTGCTAGTGCAGACCCCCTAAGCACATGGCACAAGAAAAAGAACAAGACTTTTCAGATAGATATCTACATATAACCCAGAAATCCAACTCAAGACCCAATGCGACACTAAACTAGCCAATCAACAACATGCAGATCACATGGGGATATTCCATGAAAATCCAACAATACTTCCATACACTTATTTCATATTGTCACACCATTAATAAACAGTTCATACCAACCAAGAACAAACAACTTATCCATGAAGCATAGAACATATGATCAAAAGATGTAACATTAACAAATAAACTTACGAACCACTTCATTACATGAAGTTATAATTGAGACATTGCATAGATGTTGTGAATATATCAATGTGGAGAAATGCAAAGCATTTCCTAGATCAATCTAGATAACCAACATCATTACCAACCTTTTGTAATTTATAAAAAATCCTTGGCAACACTGGTGACCTAAAAAGATATGAGTGAAACATCCACAAAAAACTAAATTTGAATCCTAAACCACAAGATGATATCTTCAATAGCAGATAAATGTGGATAATTCTCCCAAAAATAGTTCAATGCAACTTCCAAGAATAGAACCACTTAACCAACTTGCAAATAGAAGTTTCTTTTAGCAACACATTCTTTATTAGGAACATCAAGAGAGAAAATAAGACGTATTGTACACCTTCAACAACATCTCTCCACTATCAGTAATACTACTAATAATTCTAATCCTCATATTAATGCTTCTAATCCTCATCTTAATATATCATAATGAAACTAACTTTGCCTGAAAAAATCATACTCAACAAACGTCAGATAGGGAATGAAATCCAGTCATGAACTTAAAAAACTCTTCTTAGATAAAGTATGGCATCCAACCATGAACTTCAACAACCCTTCCATACATCAATGTTAGCCCATGTTGAATTTTGTCAGCAATGACAACCAATGCCAATT
Source organism: Sequoia sempervirens (assembly GCA_007258455.2). Classification (NCBI taxonomy): domain Eukaryota; kingdom Viridiplantae; phylum Streptophyta; class Pinopsida; order Cupressales; family Cupressaceae; genus Sequoia; species Sequoia sempervirens. The sequence goes on along the minus strand of VDFB02105785.1, from coordinate 6,971,241 downwards.
GCAACAAGGACATCGGTGCCAACTAATTCCAACAAGCTCCCAAGCATCAAAACCAAGTGATAACATCAATAAAAACCAACTCCCAGTAATATCACACAAATCTCCTCAAGTTTTGACATCAATGACAATCAACAATCAATGTTGGTATCAATGGAAATAAATGCCAACAATCTCCCCCTTTGGAATTGATGGCAACATAACTGCTCACTCTCCCCCTTTGACATCAAGGAAAAAGGGCCATACAGACCTGCTCACAACATTATATTTCCTAACTTTGGGAATAAAGGGAAAAATATATTTCATTAAAGAAATGGCACACTCTCCCCCTTTTATCAACAACACTATTTCATAATTCTTGTATAACTAAATCAAAAACCCCCCCTTACTACCAACTCCCCTTAAGTGGGAGTACACATCAATCTAGGAGAAATAATGTCATGAATTTCTCCACTAGAAATATACCATCTATGCATCTAGTTAGAAAAAGGAGGGGCAATAACCCCCAAATTCTATTGAAGATACTCAAAATTATCCTTTGAAATTTCCTTTATGAAGATATTTGTAGTTTGATCCTTGGTAGGAATATAGTCCATTCTAAATTCATGCTCTACAACCTTCTCTCTCAGAAAATGATACCAGATATAAATGTGTTTGGTCCTTGAATGCATTACCAACTTCTTGGAAATATTAATAGCATTTGTATTGTCACATAATAAAGGAATAAGTTCATCATAAACCACCTTCACATCCTTCAGATTTAGCTTCATCCAAAGCACCTAAGTGCAAAAAAATGGTGCAACACTGTATTCAGCTTCTACTATGGATAAGGACACCGAGTCCTTTTAACTAAACCATGAGACCAATATGTCTCCCAAAAAGAATATACTTCCACTTTTAATTCTCTTGTCATCCACACAAAATACCTAGTTAGCATCTGTATAGGAACTCGAAGAAAATTTATTGTCCTTTCTATACCATGGGCCATAATGTAGAGTTCTTTTCAAATATCTGAATATTGTTTTCACAAATTTTTCATGAGATTTCTTAGGATTGGTTTGCAACCTAGCACCTAAACATATTGCATGCATGATATCTGATCTAGAAGTATTTAAGTACAGTAAACCTCCAATCATATACCTATAAAGAGTCTAATCAACCTTTGGAGACTCATTAGATTTTCTTAGGTGACAACTAGTCACCATAGGATTACCCACTAATTTGGTATCTTCCATCCAAAATTTCTTTAGGATTTCCTTTACATATCTGGTTTGAGAAATAAAGATTCCACCAACTTACTAAACAATTTGAAGCCCAAGTAAGAAGGATAACTCACCAGTCATTGACATCTTAAATTATTTTTGCATCTCTTCTATAAATATTTTACACATATCATCATCTCCACCAAAGATGATGTCATCAACATATACAACCATAATCAACAACTTTTTTGCCTAAACCTTAATGTATAGATTACTATTTGCATTACCTTTCTTAAGTTATTTTTGATGTAGGTACTTATCCAATCTAACATACCAAGCTCTAGGAGCTTGATTGAGACCATATAGAGCTTTCTTGAGTCTACAAACCATGTTTGAATTCTCTGATAACTAAAAACCATCAAATTGCTCAATATATACCTCTTCTTCTAAATCACCATTTAGGAAAGCTGACTTGACATCCATTTGATATAACTTGAATTTTTTATGAGTAGCAAGAGCAAGAAACATTCTTATTGCTTTCATTCTAGCTACAAGAGTAAAATTATCCTCAAAATCAATTCCTTCAACTTGTGAATAGCCTTTGTAAACCAACATAGATTTTTTCCTTACTACTTCACCATCTTCATTCAACTTATTCTGGGACACCCAATTTGTTCCTATCACATTCTTATCAGTGAGTCTGAGAATAAAATCCCAAGTCTAATTCTTCTCTATTTGATCTAGTTCTTCATCCATTGTCTTTATCTAATTTTCATCTTTGCTAGCATCAACGATTTTTTTGGGTTCTACCTTTGATAGTAAACACAAATTAACTTGCTCATTTGTTCTTGCTAACTTTCTCCTAGTTAGCAAACTTTCATCTTTGTTCCCAATGATCTAATCTATAGAATGATTTCTTTTGACATACTTTGTTGGAGTTTTGAAAATCTTCACTGGTTCTTGTTCCTTTTCTTCTTTCTTTATTTCTTCTTCTTCTTCTTATTTAATCTAGGGAAGCATATCAGATCCATAAACTTCAGGCTCATGTGAGATCTAACACAAGTCTCCATCTACCTTGACATTTTTAATTTCAATCATCTTTCCCAATCTCTTTTTATAGCATTTGTATAACTTGCTCCTAGTTGAGTAACCAAGAAAGATTCATTCAACACACCTTGAGACAAATTTTCCAAGGTCTCGTTCATCTCTTTTGATGTAACATATTCTCCCAAATATTTTGAAATATCTAATATTGGGAGGTATTACATGCCACAACTCATAAGGGGTCTTATTATTTTTGACCCTCAATTGCGCTCTGTTAAGAAAATAGACAACAGTATATACTACTTCCTTCCAATACATATCTGACAAGTTAACATTTTTCATAATTTTCCTAGCCATTTCTTCAATGGTTCTATTCTTCCTTTCTACTACCCCATTCCATTGAGGGGTTCTAGGAGTAGATAAATGTCTGCTAATGCCATGATTTTCACAAAAAAAATCAAACTCATATGAAGCGAATTCACCTCCTCTACATAACCTTAAAAATTTGATCATAGCATCCATTTCATTTTTAACATTGTGCTTAAAAATATTGAATTTATCAAAGGCTTCTGATTTCTCTATTAAGAATGTAACCCAAGTCATTTTAGTGTAATAATCTACAAGAAACATAAAATACCTCTTAGCTTGTTGACTCCTTATCCTTGTAGGTCCATATAGATCAGTGTGGATCAACTCTAATGGCATTGAAATAGAGTTGTAGTACCCCTCCATTTTGCTTATGTTTTATGTTAGCATACTTTCACTTTGATACACTTTGGTACTTTCTTTTGGATATTTTGATCGCTGACATTAGAGTGATGGTGGATTTATTTTGTGATATGATGATACATTGTATGGTGATAATTATTTCTGACATGCTTAATGTTAGCATAGATGTTTACTTCAGATGCTATTGCTATATATATGTTTATGGTAGATTAACTGTTATTTAATTTGTCAGTTTGATGTGATGTGTATTGGTGTGGAGAACAGAGTTACATCACTCGCTTGCAAGTGCCCTATGATTTCTGTGATTTTCTTTGCACGGTGTGTTTGAATCATGGATTATATATGTATGTATGTTATTTGTCTGATTGTAGGATTACAGGTATATGGCACCGACTCCACTTTGGTTACTCAGGTCTGAGCGTCTCAAGACTCAACGGTTATGTTGATTGAGAGGTAGTAACAAGGTTTTTCCTAGTCTAGTCTTAAACCTAGTCACAGTATGTCGTCAATTTAAGTCTGGTGTCATTGGTTGTCCCGTTTGTGTCTAATTGGATTATTTATTATGAAAGGTAAATTTTGTTAATTTAATGTAAGTTTAATGTTCTTTTAATTTAATGTTTATTTAAATTAATTTTAAGTGTTGTAAATAAAGCTTTATATTTTATTTAATTAATTAAATTAGTTTATTTGGTTAAGTAATTTAATCATTGAGATTAAAATTATTTAATTAAATAAATTAATTAATTAGATTAAAGCTACTTTATTTGTGAGAATAGATTAAATTTAAATTAATTGTTTTGTGGGAAATGGAATTTTAATTATGAAATAAATAAAGAAAAAAAAAAGGAAATTGAATTTTGAATTTTGAATTCTTTAATTCTTTAAAATGCATTCAATTCTTGATAAGGAAGAAAGAAAGATTCACCTGTAAGTTTGTTGGAAGATATTTCCTTCTTGACATGTGTGTTAGTTTAATTTATTGGAATTCTTATTGAGGATTCTCTCGGAAGATATTATGTGATTTGGGAAAAATAGGAAATCACTTCACAGGAAATGAAAAGAACATAGTTCTACTAAAATTTTTGGGGAATTGTGTTTATTTATGATTTCCTTTGGGTTTTGTTGAATGCTTCTGGAAGAAGTTTTGGAATTGCTTCTGGATAGAAATTTGTATTCTTCTGTTAAGTGGTGATTTGTAAAGGCTTTGAAAGATTGCACGCAGCAGACATACAAAGCTTTTCTTCTACAGCGAAGTTCAACAAGCTACAGGAATATAGGTATTCCTCTATTTAATTTAATTTGTCTTCTTTTGAAAGATTGCCTGTGTAAGAACTAGATTTGTGTAAGTTTTGTAAAATTGTGGATTTTAAGGGTTGTCTGAGGAAATAATGGTGGTTGTGATTCCTGTATTTCTTCTCTGTGAATTTTGTAAAAATTATTCTGTAGAAATTTGTTATTTCCCTATTATCTTTTAAACAAGAATTAATAGTGAAATTTTAGAGCAACCCTGTAGAATTTGTTAAGCAGTTGAAAAGTTTCAGAAGAAAACTCTGTAGATAAAATTGAAGAATTGAAAACCTTTGTTATAAACTCTGTTCAAAGTTTCCTATAGAAAATATTTGAGTAATTAAATAGTGAAGAAAATCTTTTACTTCAAAAATGAAATTGAAACCCTTTGTGGTTGAATTGGAATTTTATGAGAAAATAATTTTGTACATTGATAAATTTCTCAATTCTCTGTAACAAATTTTGTTGAAATTAGTTGCCCAATCTAAGTAATTTTATTTATTAGATACAATTATATATATATTAATATATGTATATGTATAATTGAAAGATATACATATACATAAATCAATATATATAATCTTTTAAATTGATAAATTCCTATGATGAAATTCTTTTTTTGAAGTTCTGTACGCGAATTTCGTACAGGAAACGCTGGAATTAATTTCGAGCGTTATATAAAATAAAATTTAATTTTTATTTTTACCAGTGTAAAGGGCTGGGGGCTACCCCACAACCAACACCCATAGGGGAGCCGGCTGTGAGGGCAACGCCCAACGCTGCCTGCATAGCCATGCCCTCCCATGAAGGGTTCAGCTGTGTAGACAGTCGGGCCCTGCCCTTTTTTAATAATTGTTAGTTTATTTTATTTATTATAAATTATCTTTAATTTATAAATTATAGTATAATATGTATATTTCATATATATTATATATGTTATGTATATATATTATAATATTATAGTTTTTAATATATGTTATTAATATGAGAAACTATAAGTATAAATTATATAATTAAGGATGTTTAACAATAAAAATAAATATTTTATTATATTGTTTTGATGTGTATTCTTTTAAATATAATATAATGTTATTTAGGGTTGAAAAGTATTAATGAACATTTTATAATGAAATATAATAAGGAAAGAAATCAAAAATTTCATTATAATATATGTTTATGAAATTGGGAAAATTATAGATTTGATGTTTCATATTGTATAGAAGATAAATTAAGTTTCAGTTGATTAATAACACACTTCAAATTTTTGATTGAGTGGATTTAGTAAATCTTAATAATCGATACTTATTATCCCTGATTTGCTTTAAATAGTATTTTCTCTTTTATTGGGCAAATTGGGAATGTGTTAGAAGCACAAGTCTTCCAGATAAGTTTGTTTTAATGTGAGAGTTGTAATTGTTTAAATACAATCCTTGAGTTGACTAGGGTAGTGCACATGGGTTAGCATGATATTTAAACACCTAGTTTTATGAACAAAAAATTGATGTTCGTTATGAAATGTATGGTATTATATGTTGATTGTTGTGCACCTTGCCTACCTTAGTTAGTGAACTTAGAATTCTTTTTTGTTATTTTTAGGGGAGTGGCTTTGTGTGAGGGCCAACACACAAAGTGGTGCCTGGGTAACTCATGTAGAGTTATTAAATCAGAGAAAACTAAATCAACACATTAGGTATTCTAAACTATTTTTAACCAGATTAACTATGCCTCACTCATGGACTTAAGAGCTAGTTCAGTCTTGAGAATGAGTCGAGAAGGCTTGGAATGGAAAACTCGATATCTTGTTATTTTAAAAGATATTCTATTCCACAATAGTTTGCATGTGGGGCCGGGTTTCATAAGAGGTTGCCAGGGTAACCCAAGTTGGGGGCTGGAACCTAGGAAGAAACACCAGGGTAACCTTTGCAACATTGTGATGACACTCCACCTAAAATAACAGTGTCTTTGTGAACTTAGTTTTTTTGATTATCCTAATTCTGGAAGCAATGTAACCAATAAGTTGAGTTTGAACTTGTATAGTTTTTCCGTGGTTTTACTTGTGTCTAGGGTTCATAGGTTATATCTAGGGAACCTTATTACTGTCTCCTAGCATGGGGGGTGGACCTACGGGTACCACATGGTTGGGTGGAATGTGCACCTTACTCTGTTGGGTCCCCAGTTCTTGATCGTGGCAATGAGTGCTTTCTGGATGGAGAGCTTGCATGTGGATTTATGTACTTTCTTATTTGTAACAATGGAAAACTGTATTTGTGTAACACTCCTCAATTGTTAATGAGGTGAACATTTGTAATATGTAATTGTAAACTATTATTTGATCTACCTCATTTGGAGAATGAGTATTGTAATGTTATTTCAAATGCAATGTAAGAATCTTATTTGTACTTTATACTTTCATGGATGTAATTTAAATGTTATTTAATGTATGCTTCTAAGTTAATGTGAAATAAATATATGCAATGTTGAATACTATTGTTTTCTATGGGAATTTTTAGATATTGTGTCGTCGCGTTACTTAGGGAATGTTTGCAATTAATTAAGTAAATGAATACACTTTAAAAAAAATTATTTCACTTTCATAGTCAATGCATCATTCCTTAGGTTACAAGATGAGGCATTACAGATTGGTATTAGAGGCAAGGTTCTAACACTGGACACTCTGGGTAATTGTGAGCCCATTAGGTTGACCTAGTACGTAGTATAGTTTTCAGTTAGCCTTTCCTATTGTGTATCTGAGACTCATTTTGTTTTATGTGTAGGATCATGCCTAGTCATCATACTAGAGGTTGTGGTAGAGGTCGAGGAGGAGGCCGTGGGCCAATCCCTCAGGTTACTCCCCCTCAGAGCTCCCGCAAGAGCGAACATGGTGAACAGTTGGGTCCTCAGTTGGAATAGACAAGTGAGGAATGGATTCTGATATAGCCAAAGGTTGAGGGAGCTCAGATTCATCCCCTATCAGAAGAGGTACTTGCTAAACTTGGTCCGAGGTAGGAGGTTGATTAGGTGGTAGATAGGGAACGTGATAGATCTCCTAGGAGGATTGTTAGTACTACAGAGCAGGATGCCATAGTGGCAGGACATATGAGGGATTTGTTGAGGGAATGTCCCTCTATTTTTGATGGCATAGGAAGTGGTCTAGAGGCAGAGACCTAGTTATTGGACTTGGGTAGATGTTTTGCTATGCACCCATACGGTAGCAATACCTAAGCTAGATGCGCTATCATTCATCTGAGAGGATTTTCCTCTACTTGGTGGCGCTTGGAGGAGCAGAAGCTCCACTTAGAGATTGGGTCAGTTTCTTGGGAGATGTTCCTAGAGAGGTTTAGAGCATGGTTCTTATCTAAACATTGGAGGCAATGACGAGCTAACGAGTTTCATGATTTACGTCAGATGGCTCTATCTATTGAGCAGTATGAACGTAGATTTTATGAACTCAAACAATATGCAGGAATTGGGGATGATGAGGCGATACTGGTACAACATTTTATAAGGGGTTTAAATGCTCGCATTAGTGGAGGTGTTAGAGTCTTCGAACCGAAGACTATGGAAGTGGCAGTTGAGAAAGCACGTATTGTGGAAGAAAATCTAGCTCTAGCATTGGGTGGATATACAGGTGTCCAGATAGGTAGTTCTCCTATAGCAGGTTTTGGACCACGTGGTGGTCAGGTACAGAAAGGAGGTTCCTCTAGGAACCAACAGACACCCACAAAGGGTGGATAGCAGCAACAACATACTCCTCAGAAGAATAATAATTCACAGCCTCAGCAGGGTAACAGTTTTTGATCTCAACATGGTGGTGGTTGGTTTCAGAATGAGAGAGATCAGAGTGGGCAGCAAGTGCAGCGTGATCTTTTTGATCATCCTGCTCAGAATTCTCAGTTTGTAGTTAGTGGAGGTGGTTTTCCATAGTCTAGTGTACCAACAGGTGATAGAGGATTCATGAGTATAGAATGTTGTACTTGTGGCCAATAGGGTCACATTGCTCATCAGTGTCCTTAGAAGGGCACTTCTAGGTTCAATCAGAGACCGGTGGCTTCAGAGTCGATAGTAGGTGATGCAGGTAGGTCACATAGGGTGTTTACCGTGGTGGATAACCACCAGGTTAAGCACCAGGCTGTAGTTGGAGAGGTTCCTGGTGGAGGACTAGCATCGTTCTTTGGAAACCGTGCACGTCCTTCTACATCGGGAGTTGATCCTCAGGGGTTGAGACTTTGACTAAGTACTGATCTAGAGGGATCCTAGTGGCTAGTCTTCTATTTCTTGGGAGGACATATTCTAGATGTGTGTGTTATCTATTTTCTGTTTACAGGCTTCCTGGAGTAATCCTGGTCCTAAGGGGGGAGGATGTAGTACCCCTCCATTTTGCTTATGTTTTCTGTTAGCATACTTTCACTTTGATACACTTTGGTAATTTGTTTTGGATATTTTGATCGCTGACATTAGAGCGATGGTGGATTTATTTTGTGATATGATGATACATTGTATGGTGATAATTATTTCTAACATGCTTAATGTTAGCATATATATTTACTTCAGATGCTATTGCTATATATATGTTTATGGTAGATTAACTGTTATTTAATTTTTCAGTTTAATGTGATGTGTATTGGTGTGGAGAATGGAGTTACATCACTCGCTTGCGAGTGCCTTGTGATTTTCATATTTTCTCTACACAGTGTATTTGAATCATGGATTATATATGTATGTATATTATTTGTCTGATTCTAGGATTGCAGGTACATGGCACCAACTCCACCTAGTTACTTAGGTCTGAGCGTGTCAAGACTCAACGGTTATGTTGATTGAGAGGTAGTAACAAGGTTTTTCCTATTCTAGTCTTAAACCCAGTCACAGTATGTCGTCAGTTTAAGTCTGGTGGACACATCATTGGTTGTCTCGTTTGTGTCTAATTGGATTATTTATTATGAAAGGTAAATTTTGTTAATTTAATGTAAGATTAATGTTCTTTTAATTTAATGTTTATTTAAATTAATTTTAAGTGTTGTAAATAAAGCTTTATATTTTATTTAATTAATTAAATTAGTTTATTTGGTTAAGCAATTTAATCATTGACATTAAAATTATTTAATTAAATAAATTAATTAATTAGATTAAAGTTACTTTATTTGTGAGAATAGATTAAATTTAAATTAATTGTTTTGTGGGAAATGGAATTTTAATTATGAAATAAATAAAGAAAAAAAAAGAAAAGAAAGGAAATTGAATTTTGAGTTTTGAATTTTGAATTCTTTAATTCTTTAAAATGCATTCA
>VDFB02105785.1:6757946-6961595 GCA_007258455.2 Sequoia sempervirens | reverse complement strand
TTAAAGAAATGGAGACATTGTTGTTGCGAATGATTTGTTCTATATCGCGATCATCGGGGCCTTCGCAGTACATAAATAGTCGAGGGAAAATTAAATCGAGAGGCATATGAAATGGGTACGTTTTTAGAGTTATACCTTTGTTTTTTGAAACATAGAATTGGGAGTCAAATAGGGTTGCATATGCCTTAAGTAAGAACATACATTGATGACAAGATACAGAATTGAAGTGGTTGGGTTCAATGAATAAGACCTTGTATCGCGAAGATCTGATTTTCTTGAGAGGCTTGGAAAGCTTGCAAGGAACACATTACAATGGACAAGACAAGGTGGTACGGATTTCTTAATCCAAGATGGCATGTTATTTAAGGAAGTCAATTGTGTATCTGAGAAGTTCCATGAGGAGAGCGATAAAGGGAGAAGCATAGTGGAGGATTGGAAGGACATTTTTGGTGGGGATAAGACCATTGCCATTATCGGTGAGCATTATTATTGGCCTGGTTATCACAAGATGTGAAGAAGTTTGATAGAGTTGTAGGGTATGTCAAATGGCTAAAGGAGTGAGCGAGAATCACGAGGGCTTATATCAGCCCTTACCTGTACCAAAGAGGCCTTAGGAGGATATAAGTATGGACTTTGTTCTTGGTTTTCCAAGGACGCAAAGAGGGAATGATTCAGTATTTGTGGTAGTTGACAGATTTTCAAAGATGGCACATTTCATTCCATGTCAGAAGACCCATGATGCAGTCCACATTGCTGACTTGTTCTTCAAAGAGGTGGTGAGGCTACATGTTCTGCCAAAGAGTATTGTTTTAGATCGTGACACCAAATTTGTGGGGTACTTTTGGAGGACCTTGTGGAAGAAGCTGAAGATAAAGTTGAAGTTTAGTTCTGCACATCATCCACAAATAGATGGGCAGACAGAGGTTGTTAACAGGAGTCTGGGTAACCTACTGAGATTTTTGCTAGGAGATAAACCCAAGGGATGGGACTTGATCTTACCCCAGGTAGAATTTTCTTACAACAATTCTGTCAATAGAAGCACTGGTAGATCACCATTCCAGATTGTGTATGGAGGTAGCCCTAGAATAGCTCTAAAATTGAGGAAGATGGACCACGAGAAGAAAATAAGTGTTGAAGTCAAAGATTTTGCAGAACACATCAAGGATATACATGAGAAGGTAAGAGAACATATTAACAAGATGAATATGCAGTATAAGGCTAAGGCAGATCAGAAGAGGAGGTATAAGGAGTTTCAGATTGGTGATGAAGTGATGGTCCACTTGAGGAAAGAAAGGTTTTCAGTAGGAACATATAACAAATTAAAGATGAAGAAATTCGGTCCGTATAAGATTTTGAAGAAGCATGATTCAGGGAATGCATATGAGGTAGAGTTGCCTAATGGAATCAACATTTCCTCTATGTTCAACATTTCAGATTTGGCAGAGTATCATGAAGGTGGGATGGAGGAAGCACCAGCAATAGGGCAGTATGGCAGTTCAGCACCTACTTCAGAAAGGGAGGAGATTGAAGCAATCTTGGATAGTCCTGTGGGAAGGAGTACCAGAAATAGGCAGTATGAAGAATATCTGGTGAAATGGAGAGGAAGGCCTGTGGAAGATTCATCCTAGCTATATAAGGCAGCAGTTGACCAATTGGGTTTTCCTCAACCATCTAAGATGTGACGGGGTCACTTCTCAAATTACCCTGGGTGTCTAATGCAGGAGCATCCAGTGGTGTAAGGGCAATCTTGCATCACCCAAAAATAGTTCAATTTCAAGTTTTTCAATTTTTAGATGTTTTTACTTTTTTGGATAGCTTTTTTCTCATAATGAAATTCCCAATTTACGGTTTTTTTTTTGGTTCCTGGGTTGAAAGATATTGCAGTTTTAGTTTCCCAGATTTGCATGTGAAAATCTTCCAAGTGAGATTTGAGGCACTTAGAGCTCCTAGATTGGCCATAAAACTTGTTGAAATCAGCGTAGTGGATTTTGAGCGCATTATTGACTTCGATACCTTTCCAACGGTTCAAACGGTTCATGAATCGGAGTCCTGGATCAAAAGTTATGACCTCGGGAAGTTGGCGCACTTTCTAGAAGATACAATTGCAAATGCTCTTTTGAAATTTGAACTTCATGTTGTAAATTTTTGGCACCAAACTGCCTAAACTCAAAATTGAATGTTGTTTTGGCTCCAAACTCATGAGGAGCTCTATTTATGGGCAGGTTTCTAATTTTTGGGTAACTTTTTGCGGACAAACTCGCATATTGCGACTGTAACTTGCATGTGTTGTAGAACTTGGGGATTTGAGATCCTCTGCATGTAAGAAGCTCCATTTTCTGAATAATAAAATTATTCTCTTGTTTGTGGGTTATTTTCTCAGTTTCGGGCTGTGCCCTCATCATTTCATGTGGGGCCAGATTTCATAAGAGGTTGCCAGGGTAACCCAAGTTGGGGGCCAAAACCTAGGAAGAAACACCAGGGTAACCTTTGCAACATTGTGATGACACTCCACCTAAAATAATAGTGTCTTTGTGAACTTAGTTTATTTGATTATTCTAATTCTGGAAGCAATGTAACCAATAAGTTGAGTTTAAACTTGTATAGTTTTTCCGTGGTTTTACTTGTGTCTAGGGTTCGTAGGTTATGTCTAGGGAACCTTATTACTGTCTCCTAGCATGGGGGGTGGACCTACGGGTACCACATGGTTGGGTGGAACGTGAACCTTACTCCGTTGGGTCCCCAGTTCTTGATCGTGGCAACGAGTGCTTCTTGGATGGAGAGCTCGCATGTGGATTTATGTACTTTCTTATTTGTAACAATGGAAAACTGTATTTGTGTAACACTCCTCAATTATTAATGAGGTGAACATTTGTAATATGTAATTGTAAACTATTATTTGATCTACCTCATTTGGAGAATGAGTATTGTAATGTTATTTCAAATGCAATGTAAGAATCTTATTTTTACTTTATAATTTCATGGTGTAATTTAAATGTTATTTAATGTATGCTTCTAAGTTAATGTGAAATAAATATATGCAATGTTAAATACTATTGTCGTCTATGGGAATTTTTAGATAGTGTGTCATCGCGTTACTTAGCGAATGTTTGCAATTAATTAAGTAAATGAATACACTTTAAAAAAAAAATTATTTCACTTTTATAGTCAATGCATCATTCCTTAGGTTACAAGACGGGGCATTATAGATTGGTACCAGAGGCAAGGTTCTAACACTAGATGCTCTGGGTAATTGTGAGCCCATTAGGTTGACCTAGTACATAGTATAGTTTTCAATTAGCCTTGCCTATTGTGTATCTAAGACTCATTTTGTTTTATGTGTAGGATCATGCCTAGTCGTCATTCTAGAGGTCATGGTAGAGGTTGAGGAGGAGGCCGTGGGCCAATCCCTCAGGTTACTCCCCCTCAGAGCTCCCGCAAGAGTGAACATGCTGAACAGTTGGGTCCTCAGTTGGAACAGACAAGTGAGGAATGGATTCTGATACAGCCAGAGGTTGAGGGAGCTCAGTTGCATCCCCTATCATAAGAGGTACTTGCTAAACTTGGTCTGAGGTAGGAAGTTGATTAGGAGGTAGATAGGGAATGTGATAGATCTCCTAGGAGGATTATTAGTACTGCGGAGTAGGATGCCATAGTGGCAGGACATATGAGGGATTTTTTGGGGGAACATCCCCCTATTTTTGATGGCACAGGAAGTGGTCTAGAGGCAAAGACTTGGTTATTGGACTTGGGTAGATGTTTTGCTATGCACCCATACGGTAGCAATACCCGAGCTAGGTGCGCTATCATGCATCTGAGAGCAACGACGGGCTGACGAGTTTCATGGTTTACGTGAGATGGCTCTATCTGTTGAGTAGTATGACCATAGATATTATGAACTCAAACAATATGCAGGAATTGGGGATGATGAGGCGATGTTGGTACAACATTTTATTAGGGGCTTAAATACCCGTATTAGTGGAGGTGTTAGAGTCTTCGAACCGAAGACTATGGAAGTGGCAGTTGAGAAAGCACGCATTGTGGAAGAAAATATAGCTCTAGCATTGGGTGGACATACAGGTGTCCAGATAGGTAGTGCTCCTATAGCAGGTTTTGGACCACGTGGTGGTCAGGTACAGAAAGGAGGTTCCTCTAGGAACCAACAAACACCCACAAAGGGTGGAAAACAACAACAACGTACTCCTCAGAAGAGTAATAATTCATAGCCTCAGTAGGGTAGCAGTTTTTGGTCTCAACATGGTGGTGGTTGGTTTCAGATTGAGAGAGATCAGAGTGGGCAGCGAGTGCAATGTGATCTTTTTGATCAGCTTGCTCAGAGTTCTCAGTCTACAGTTAGTGGAGGTGGTTTTCCATGGTCTAGTGTTCCATTAGGTGATAGAGGATTCAAAAGGAGTGTAGAATGTTTTACTTGTGGCCAACAGGGTCACATTGCTCGTCAATGTCCTCAGAAGGGCACTTCTAGGTTCAGTTAGAGACCGGTGGCTTCAGAGTCGACAGTAGGTGATGCAGGTAGGTTGCATAGGGTGTTTACCGTGGTGGATAACCACTAGGTTGAGCACCAGGTTGTAGTTGGAGAGGTTCCTGGTGGAGGACTGACATCGTTCTTCAGAAATCGTGCACGTCCTTCTACATTGGGAGTTGATCCTCAGCAGTTGAGACATTAACTGAGTACTGATCTAGAGGGATCCTAGTGGCTAGTCTTCTATTTCTTGGGAGGACGTATTCTAGATGTGTGTGTGTTATCTATTTTTAGTTTATAGGCTTCCTGGAGTAAGCCTGATCCTAGGGGGGAGGATGTAGTACCCCTCCATTTTGCTTATGTTTTCTGTTAGCATACTTTCACTTTGATACACTTTGGTACTTTGTTTTGGATATTTTGATCGCTAACATTAGAGCGATGGTGGATTTATTTTGTGATATGATGATACATTGTATGGTGATAATTATTTCTGATATGCTTAATGTTAGCATAGATGTTTACTTCAGATGCTATTGCTATATATATGTTTATGGTAGATTAACTGTTAATTAATTTGTCAGTTTGATGTGATGTGTATTGTTGTGGAGAATGGAGTTACATCACTCGCTTGCGAGTGCCCTGTGATTTCCGTGATTTTCTCCACATGGTGTGTTTGAATCATGGATTATATATGTATGTATGTTATTTGTTTGATTGTAGGATTGTAGGTACATGGCATCGACTCCACCTGGTTACTTAGGTCTGAGTGTGTCAAGACTCAACGGTTATGTTGATTGGGAGGTAGTAACAAGGTTTTTCCTAGTCTAATCTTAAACCCAGTCACAGTATGTCGTTAGTTGAAGTCTGGTGTCATTGGTTGTCCCGTTTGTGCCTAATTGGATTATTTATTATGAATGGTAAATTTTGTTAATTTAATGTAAGATTAATGTTCTTTTAATTTAATGTTTATTTAAATTAATTTTAAGTGTTGTAAATAAAACTTTATATTTTATTTAATTAATTAAATTAGTTTATTTGGTTAAGTAATTTAATCATTGAGATTAAAATTATTTAATTAAATAAATTAATTAATTAGATTAAAGTTACTTTATTTGTGAGAATAGATTAAATTTAAATTAATTATTTTGTGGGAATTGGAATTTTAATTATGAAATAAATAAAGAAAAAAAAAAAAGGAAATTGAATTATGAATTATGAATTCTTTAATTATTTAAAATGCATTCAATTCTTGATAAGGAAGAAAGAAAGATTCACCCATAAGTTTGTTGGAAGATATTTCCTTCTTGACATGTGTGTTAGTTTAATTTATTGGAATTCTTGTTGAGGATTCTCTCAGAAGATATTATGTGATTTGGGGAAAACAGGAAATCACTTCACGGGAATGAAAAGAACATAGTTCTGCTAAAATTTTTGGGGAATTGTGTTTATTTATGATTTCCTTTGGGTTTTGCTGAATGCTTCTGGAAAAAGTTTTGGAATTGCTTTTGGATAGAAATTTGTATTCTTCTGTTAAGTGGTGATTTGTAAAGGCTTTGAAAGATTGCACGCAACAGACAAACAAAGCTTTTCTTCTATAGCCAAGTTCAACAAGCTACTGGAATACAGGTATTCCTCTATTTAATTTAATTTTCCTTCTTTTGAAAGATTGCCTATGCAAGAACTAGATTTGTGTAAGTTTTGTAAAATTGTGGATTTTAAGGGTTTCCTAAGGAAATAATGGTGGTTGTGATTCCTGTATTTCTTCTCTGTGAATTTTGTAAAAATTATTCTGTAGAAATTTGTTATTTCCCTGTTATCTTTTAAACAAGAATTAATAGTGAAATTTTAGAGCAACCCTGTAGAATTTGTTAAGTAGTTGAAAAGTTTCAGAAGAAAACTCTGTAGATAAAATTGAAGAATTGAAAACCTTTGTTATAAACTCTCTTCAAATTTTCCTGTAGAAAATATTTGAGTCATTAAATAGTGAAGAAAATATTTTACTTCAAAAATGAAATTGAAACCCTCTGTGGTTGAATTGGAATTTTATGAGAAAATAATTTTGTACATTGATAAATTTCTCAATTCCCTGTAACAAATTCTATTGAAATTAGTTGCCCAATCTGAGTAATTTTATTTATTAAATAAAATTATATATATATTAATATATGTATATGTATAATTGAAAGATATACATATACATAAATCAATATATATAATCTTTTAAATTGAGAAATTCCTGTGATGAAATTCTTTTTTTGAAGTTTTGTACGCGAATTTCATACAGGAAACACCAAAATTAATTCTGAGTGTTATATAAAATAAAATTTAATTTTTATTTTTACCAGTGTGAAGGGCCGGGGGCTACCCCACGGCTGACCCCCATAGGGGAACCAGCTGTGAGGGCAGCGCTGGCGTTGCCTGCATAGCCGTGCCCTCCCATGGAGGGTTCGGCTATGTAGACAGCCAAGCCCTGCCCTCTTTTAATTATTATTAGTTTTTTATTTATTTATTATAAATTATCTTTAATTTATAAATTATAATATAATATGGATATTTCATATATATTATATATTTAAAATATATATTATATATGTTATTTATATATATATTATAATATTATAGTTTTTAATATATGTTATTAATATGAGAAACAATAAGTATAAATTTGATAATTAAGGATGTTTAACAATTAAAATAAATATTTTATTATATTGTTTTGATGTGTATTTATTTAAATATAATATAATGTTATTTAGGGTTGAAATGTATTAATGAACATTTTATAATGAAATATAATAAGGAAATAAATCAAAAATTTCATTATAATATATGTTTATGAAATTGGGCAATTTATAGATTTGATTTTTCATATTGTATAGAAGATGAATTAAGTTTCAGTTGATTAATAACACACATCAAATTCTTGATTGAATGGATTTAGTAAATCCTAATAATAGATACTTATTATCCCTGATTTGCTTTAAATAGTATTTTCTCTTTTATTGGGCAAATTGGGAATGTGTTAGAAGCACAAGTCTTCCAGATAAGTTTGTTTTAATGTGGGAGTTGTAATTGTTTAAATACAATCCTTGAGTTGACTAGGGTAGTGCACATAGGTTAGCATGATGTTTAGACACTTGGTTTTATGAAGAAAAATTTGATGTCCATTATGAAATGTATGGTATTATATGTTGATTCTTGTGCACCTTGCCTACCTTAGTTAGTGAACTTAGAATTCCTTTTTGTTATTTTTAGGGGAGTGTCTCTGTGTGAGGGCCGACACACAAAGTGGTGCTTAGGTAACTCATGTAGAGCTAGTAAATCAGAGAAAATTAAATCAACACATTGGGTATTCTAAAATATTTTTAATCAGATTAATTATGCCTCACTCATGGACTTAAGAGCTAGTTCAGTCTTGAGAATGAGTCGAGAAGGCCTGGAATGGCAAAATCGATATCTTGTTATTTTAAAAGATATTCGATTCCGCAATAGTTTGCATGTGGGGCCGAGTTTTGTAAGAGGTTGCCAGGGTAACCCAAGTTGGGGGCTGGAACCTAGGAAGAAACACTAGGGTAACCTTTGCAACATTGTGATGACAGTCCACCTAAAATAACAGTGTCTTTGTTAACTTAGTTTATTTGATTATCCTAATTTTGGAAGCAATGTAACCAATAAGTTGAGTTTGAACTTGTATAGTTTGTCCATGGTTTTACTTGTGTCTAGGGTTTGTAGGTTATGTCTAGGGAACCTTATTACTGTCTCCTAGCATAGGGGGTGGACCTACGGGTACCACATGGTTGGGTGGAATGTGCACCTTACTCCGTTGGGTCCCCAGTTCTTGATCGTGGCAACAAGTGCTTCTTGGATGGAGAGCTCGCATGTGGATTTATGTACTTTCTTATTTGTAACAATGGAAAACTGTATTTGTGTAACACTCCTCAATTGTTAATGAGGTGAACATTTGTAATATGTAATTGTAAACTATTATTTGATCTACCTCATTTGGAGAATGAGTTTTGTAATGTTATTTCAAATGCAATGTAAGAATCTTATTTGTACTTTATACTTTCATGGATGTAATTTAAATGTTATTTAATGTATGCTTCTAATTTAGTGTGAAATAAATATATGCAATATTAAATACTATTGTCGTCTATGGGAATTTTTAGATAGTGTGTCATCGTGTTACTTAGGGAATGTTTTCAATTAATTAAGTAAATGAATACACTTTAAAAAAAAATTATTTCACTTTCGTAGTCAATGCATCATTCCTTAGGTTACAAGATGGGGCATTACAAGAGCACTCGTTGCATTTGAAACTAGTCATTTTTTGCTTTTCCATCTAACATTATTTGCATAAAGTGTTTGTAGGATTTGTTATTCTAGGCATATCTCTCATTGCATGAGAGGAAATTATCTTCATCATACTGTCAAAGTTTATGTGCCCCATCCTTTTGTGCCACAACCAAAATTCTCCAAACTAAGCCAATAAGTAGATTTTTCCATTACCCTCCTTTATATGATAGAAATTACCACTTGTCCTTCTTCCTTTCTGATCTCACATCCATTAGCATGAAAATTAAGATTGTATCCTTCATTGCACATTGAACTAACACTCAAAATATTATGTTTTAAATGTTTGACATAAAGGACATCTTCAATTATGTTATTATCATCAATTGTTATGTCACCATTTCCATAGATTTTTCTTGACTTCTCATCACCAAACTTAACAACTCCACCATTGACCTTCTTGAGACTGATGAACTTAATTTTATCACTCATCATTTGGTGATAACACCCATTGTCAATCACCCAAGCATTTTCCTCTTCCTTTGCATGAAAGGTAGTCTATACTACCATTGATCTTTCATTAACCTTACTATTCTACAAGATACCAAACCTGTTACATTCTCTAGTATTATTATTTTTTCCTTCTAGAGCTATGAATAGATTTTCATCATTTGAATCATTATCTTCATATTTAGATGACCAGCGGCTCTCCTTAGTATAGAATCATCTTTTGATTTTCTCTCATTTGTTATCATCAAAAAATTCTTTATAGGGACATCTAGATGCAAAATGACCAATCCTTCCATAATTAAAACATTTGAAAGGTAACTTACCTTTAAACTTGCCAATTCCTTTCTTCAATATTTTTACAAAGTTAGCTTCAACTTCATCAAGGCCATCATTAGTTGAAGCTCATTGTGACAGTGAAAGAGGAAACAAAATATGTTGGGACAATGAAGAATCATGTGGTAAATTTTGATTATAAGGTTAGTTTTCATGATTGTTTTCTTTCATTGATGAGAGAAAAGGAGGATGTAGAGCAAGATAAGAACTTGCATATGGAAAATTTTAGTTACCATGAAGTAGTAGAGGTGGATTGGTATGAGGATGCATATGTAGGAGAATATTGGTGGATCCGCAATCCATTTTTATAGGTGTAAATTATAGAGGATATTGTAGGTGGGTTTTGGTAGAGGTGGATAGTTAGTGGTGGAATGGATTCCATGAATGAGAAGAAGAGAGTAGAGGGTATTTGGCAGAGGAAGTTGGGATTTGGTGGACATGATTCCATGAGTGGGAGAACGAACATAATGCATTCTTGTTGGAGCAAGATGGCATGTGTTCTTAAGAGGTGCTGAAAGAAGAGGAATAAATAGTTTGGTGCACATTCTTCAATGATGGAGTTCATTGTAGGTTGGTTGCAACTTGGAAGATAAATTCAACTACTCAACTCCTCCATTATGAACCCATGCTCACAATCTTTCTACCTGGCATGTCTAATGCAAGAGCATCCTATGCATATTCGTAATCTTGCATCACCCAAAAAGAATGGTTAAATTTAATTGCTTTTTTTGTGTTGCTTTTGTTATGTCTTGGCAGTGCATGCAAGCATATTTTATTTGATAATCACATTCCTAGAAATGAATGGCCATAGCTATCGAATGGAGATAGGGTGAGAGAAATTCCAGGCAAATGACACCAAAATTGTAAAATTTTCTTGAACTATCAAAACCCACGATTGGGAAACAAACAAATTGGCATTCTATATTTCAGTGTTTGGAAAATCTAAATTCTCTAGCATTGCATGCGGGCCATTGGAGGTGATGTTTTCATTTTGAGGTTTCGAAATAAATAAAAATCAATATCATTTTCAGTGCATATGCATCTGTTTGATGGGTTGATACCTTTGGGAGAAGTATTCATTCACTTGTTTCTTCCTTTCAATAGTTGATGCCTTCCATTTTTCAATGCATCATAGAGTGGGTGATTCAATTTTCTGATGATTGGTGAAGTCAAATATCAACCAACAAGTAATGCATGGGACCAAGGGAAGTTTAAAGAATTGTTTTTTCTTCATTTTCCAGCACTGAAGTTGCAAACAAAAAGATCTACATGGACTAAATGTGGAAGACCAATTGATGGAATGGAATAGTCTTTGGATGTTAAAACAAGAAAAATTCCATAGGAAGAGGGTTTAATTAGAAGAAGGGAGGGGAAGGTCATGAAGGGAAGATAAGGGATTGCCATATTGAATGTGTAGATGAAAGTGGGTGCTTGGCCAACAGGAGGCTAAGGAAGGAGGGCACGATTAGATTGCAAGGTAGATTTATATATGCAAATTAATAATAGAATTGAATGTAGAGAAGCTAAAGAGGCTTGTTGCATAGAAATAAAGTGTAGAGAGGGGTTGCATATGATAGGAAAGGTATAATTTGAATAATTTAAATGCACTAAAAGAGATTAGAGAGTAAGAAGGAAGCGTAGGTTAGAGAAAACTTAGACAACCTACAAGATGAGGTGGGTCAAACTTAGTGGAAGAGGAGTGGAAACATTTAAATACAATTTTATGAAGTGTTGATTAGGGTCGTGTAGCTTAGAACAAGGGAGGAAAAGTTCAATCAAGAAGCAATTTAAATATATTTAAAATAATTTGGAAATGAGTGAACAGATCGATAAGTGGAGAGAAGACTCACACTAGTGAAAAAAATAAATCGAGCAACTTGAGGAAAATATAACAAATTGTAGACAAAACATTGTTGCAGAGGCCCACAAAGGAATTAAGAAAATTTTGTAACTTGAATTGGTGAGTTATTTTATTTTTAAATAAAATTGGAAGTGTATGTTGTGATTAAAAATTGAGGTCATTTTCTTATTCCAAGTAATTGGGAATTGATTCAAGGATTGACAAATGAAATTATCAATTTGAATTGTTGCTTGGAAGCACATAAGGGAAATTGTTGATTTTTATTACTTGTTTTGAGGTTTTTTGTTTGTGTCTATGTCAACTATTGAGATAAGTGTAATTCATTCCTTGGAGAGTCACAAGATAGCATCACCAAAATATCATTAGACTATAATATTAGCATGCACAACTTTGATCACTTATAGGTTCAAACCTTGACTATGAAGTTTTAGCCCATTAAAAATAAGTAGACTTCTTCCTTCCTTTATGTCTTTTATATATAAAAAATATATATCTTCTTCATGTTAAAGGATTCACATGTTTGTTTTATTTTCTTTTGTATTTGGCATTCCCAAATACTAATGAAATAATGAGCTATTTTACACACCAACATGGGATTAAGTGATAGTTATATTTATGCAAATGAAAATGATACCACCAAAAACAATTATTTTGGATTGTTGAAATTCTTATCAATTAATTTTCATTGCTTCTACAATTTTCCCTCCATCTTTTTCTATTCTACTTTTGATTTGATTTGATTTGATTTGATTTCTTGTTTTTTATGTATTTATATTTATATGTTTTTTTCATATTTAATTATATTGACTTTAATTTAAATTTTAATCATGTCATCTATAATTTTAAATTTGTAGTTTTAGTATTGTTAAAAAAATACATATTAAAAGCATTTTTTCTTTTTATCTCTCTTTCTCTTTTTTATTTTTTCCCATTTTATTTCATTTTCCCCTATTTTCCATTTTAGCTTTATATTTCCATTTTCCCATTTAACTTATAACAAATGACTTAGATTTCTTCATTATTTTCCTCCACAAATAGCCTTTTAGCACATAATCTAAAATACTTAAATCCTTTAATTTCATTTTTTTCAAGCAAATAAATTATTTCACATTCCTTGTTTAGGTAACAATACAATAATCCCAAATCAATTTTATCCAATGGTTGAAATGATTTCAATTTGTGATAAACTAATACCAATGAATTAAATATCACTTCCAATACGATTAACTAGTATTTTCCAATTTTTCTTTCCCAACTTTCCTAATTCCCAAAACTCATCAAGAATAATTAACATTCCATGATTCAAACTTCATTTCAAATTAAAATATAACCAAGAAAATATGCAATCATAATGTAATCACACAATTATGAGTTTTTCATAACACAAGCAAACTTCAAAATTTTCATTGATTTGGATCTATATTTACACTAGGTCTCATAAAACACATCTAACACTTAATTTTAGTATGATAGAATTTATCAAACACATTACACCCAATGCAACATCTTTGATATAATCATCATTTGAGAAATAATCTAGACCTACATATCCAGGTGAGAAAATAATTTTCACTTATGATTGGCATTTCCAAATATTAATAATGACAAAAGAATGAGCTTCTTTAAAAACTATTAGGTTGTTGGATTAAGTGATAAGAATACTAGTACAAATAAAAATGCTAGCACCAAAAAATAAATATTTTTGATTGTTGAAGTTCTTACCAATTATTTTTCATCCACGTCTATGATTTCTCCTCCATCTTTTATTTTACTCCTTTGATTTCATTTGATTTATTTTTTATATGTATTTATATTTATATGTTTTATTTGTATATTTAATTTGTTGATTATAATTTAAATTTTAATCATGTTAGCTATATTTTTAAATTTTTAGTTTTAGTACTATAAGTGTGGAATAAGTAATGAGTAAAATAACAAACAACACTTCTTAATAAGACATTATATCAAAGATTCAACAATATTTAAACTAATTTAAAGCAAGAATCTACTGAAAGCATCATATTGTTCTCTATCTTTAAAGATTTATTAAGTCACAGGGCTCTCATATTTTGCAAGCATTGTGACTATTAAAATTTCAATCTAGAGAATGAGATGTTGGTAAATGCAATAATTCAATCCTATATGACAATGTCTAAATGATATGATGAAGCTACTATAATCTAAATGGACATGAAACTTGATAAAAGAAGCTATAGTGAACTATGATGCAGCCATGATATTGATTCTAAAATGCTATGATTGCTATTGCTAAATGATAATGCTATTGCTAAGATGCTTGATTGCTCAATTGGTGTTTCTGCAGAGTAAGTTTGCACAAAGTTGGATCCATTTCTTGTAGAGAGAGACTGTATTTATAGATTCATGGTAGCACATTTCTGAAGGGGCAACAAGTAAATGTCTAGATTCAATTTGGAGGATTGAATGGTGAAGGATGAGGAAGCCTAAGTTGATTATGGAGATTCTTCCTCCCCACAAAAACACTCAGCCAAATGATAGGAAGAATCATTGGAGAAAGATGAAGAGGATTTCCTGCAATTTTGTCTCCAAATTTACCCGTGAAGGTTGAGATAAATTAATTAGATATAAAATATCTAATTTAGTATGTGAATATGATCAGCTATGGAAATATGTGCATGAATTTGAATATTTGGATTTTATTCAATTTTAGGAAGAAATAACAATTATTAAAATAAAAAAAATGTTTTTGATATTGTTTATTTAATAAAAGAGAGATAATGATAATTAAAAAAAAACTATTGAATTTTTCATTATTTAATTAAGAGAGAATAATCAGAAGAATATAAATGCAAACTATATAAATAAATATTTCTATTTATTCAATAGTAGATGAATTTGATTATAATAATTAAATAAAACAAAGTGAAATTCATTTATTTAATGAAGACAAAATAACAGAATAAAGATTGAAGAATTTAAAAGATGAACTATATAAATAAATATTTCTATTTATTTAATAGTAGAATAAATAAAGGTTAATTAATCAAATAAATCATATTTAATTAATTAGATTATCCAAACCATTTTTAGGTGTATACATTTTTCCCCTCTTTGAAGTGATATGTTTACACATTGCTTCAAAGAAAATTTTGTTGTTGCTGCTAGTACCGAAGAAATTTTTTCGATATGCCCTAGATGTTGATTTTGCTATGATGATGGATATATGCCCCCTCAGGAGATAAATTGATGAATTTTTGGTTTTTTTGATTTTTTGGAATTTCTCAAGTTTTTTGATGATTTGATGAAAATTTGATATAAATTTGATGATGAAATAATTTATCTCTTGACAATCAATTTGTGTGATGCCCCTGTGATGAGTTTTGAATTAAGCCTTCAGGAAAAGAATTAATAAAATTCCACCAAATACCCTCTTAATAACTCTATTAAAAAGGAAAAAAGGTTGATTTTGATTTCATTTGTGCAATTTGAGTTTTGAAATTGAGAGAGAGTGATTTAGAGCTTTGTGGAGAAAAATGTCAATCCCTTAACACACTCACCATTTGAGTGCGTTCGTTGACACAACTACCTGATCACTTACGCACCTCCAGTACGTATTCATGAACCTCCTCATTTTTCATGTTTTCTTTTTTTTCATGCATTTAATTTGGTTGTAAATTTTTGAATTTTTTTAGCACATCATTAGCCCAATGTAGCGCATTTAATTTCCGTTTTAGCACATCGACTAGAATAGTGCATAGATGACCTATTTTAGCGCATAGATATGATAGTTTAGTGCATACGCTTCTTTATCACATAGGTCAAAAATTTTAGTGCATACGCAGGGTAAAGTAGCACATCTGTTAGTTCAGTGCATAGATCACCTAAAGTTGCACATTGACTTCCTAAAATGGCGCATATGATGAAATAGCACTTTTACCACCTGTTTTAGTGCATTGAGGTGTTTTAATGGCACATTGAATATTATGGTGCATAAAAACATTGTTTTAGCACATTGAAATTAGAATAATGAAATTTACCAATTTTGTCCTTGATTATGTCAATTTTCAATCGTGTTAGCCATTGATTTGATATGATTGATGATCCTAATAGAGTAGTTGATGTTCAACCTCATGATAGGTGAGGTCTGATGATTGATTGATGATAATTATCCTCATGATAGGTGAGAAATAATTATTGTTTGATTTGATAAACCTAATGATAGGCGAGGTTGATTTGATTAATTGGCCTCATGATAGGTGAGGTTGTTTGATAGATTTGATGATTGACCTCATGATTGGCGAGGTTGATTTGATAGTTGCTCATGAGATTTTAGCAAATTCTCAATAGAGCTGATTGGATTTGATAGGTTTATTGATGTTGATGATTGAAAAATATTTTTGAATTTTTTGATATTCGTGATGACATGATTCATTTGCAAACCTTCATATTTGAGAGCGGTTTCCTAGGACTTTTGATTTGATACCGTAGCTATTGCAGCCTGAGACAATAGCCACTGCACATTGTGGTTTTTCCTCTCTCTTAGATATGCCCCAGATTAGGATTAATTAGGGTCTCCTGATAGCCCTAGCAGAGAGGTGGCATAGCGAGCATAATTCCATTCACCTTCCTATTGGCGAGATGTGTAATGCCCCATCGTGCAAACCCCAAAGGGAAACTAAAGCAACAATTACTGCATAATTTTTTTTTAAGTGAACATAACATACATGAAATACACATTAAGTTATGACATGAAATTCATTTAAACAAATCCATTAACACTTATGTCCCTTGGGGTACATGAAGTGACATTACGAAACTTAAATCCATACAATGATGATAAAGAATGAAAGCCAAAGATATAATCCATAACAAAGTAAACATTTACAAATGTAACACATACATGAAAAATCATTAATAAGAAGCCATCCACGTACATATATACAACATATTCATGAATAACTCAAAACTCATAATGATAAACTCCTAATCATCATATAACTCAAGGGACATATTTCTATAGATACAACATATCGAATAACAACTTCCATGGATCAAGAGCCGCACAAGGTTTATCATTACATTTCATTACAATGCTCAAGAGTAACAATGATACAATTGAGTAGAAAAATACACAATATCATAATTGGCTCCAAGATGGAAAACAACTTTGGAGTCATTGCAAATGACACCAATCCGCACCTCTCGATCCTCGACTAGGGACCCAATGGGGTGCTTAGCATGTTCCACCCGACCATGCGGGTCTGAAGACCCACCCCCCGTGCTAAGGAGCTGACAAGAAAGAGACCTCAACCAAGAACATCCAAATAGGGAACCACAAGACTCAATGTCATACAAGAGTAACATGAAACCCAAGGATAGTCACAACATCAATAAACCATGACCAAAAACCATGACATCCAAACATGATGACAATAAATCACTTCATAACAGTGATAAACCACTTCAGAAACATACTAACAATAAATCAAATATCATAACATCAATAAATCGCTATAACAACAATAAACCACTTTCAAATCATAACAATAAATCAATTTCTAAATTTTACAACAATAAAATGCCAAAACATAACAATAGACCACTTCTAGAGGATTTCAATAAAACAACTCAAAGGGAATGCTAGAGAAACTTCGATCAAAGTTGGATCCATGCTTTCCCTACCTATGACGCATCGAGGGCTTCCAATCAAGTGCTGGATGTCCATCAAAGCCTAAGAGGAGAGGGAATTCACGGGAATGAAGGAACAAAAGTGTAACGAAGGTCTCAAGGGATTGGCATTATACACAAAATTAGAACTCTATAAACAAAAAGAAATGCCAAGTAGGGATGCATCATCATTAAAAGAAGACAAGATAAAAACCAATAGATTCAGTATCGAAGCTTCAATTATTGGGGCCTTACAAATTGTAGATTACCGTGAGAAATGACATGCAAGCATCGGCTAACAAAAGAAATGCATCAACACTAAACGTAACGCAAAAGTGTAAGCATCGAGTTCCAAACATAACATTGACTTCTATACATCAATAAGGATACATATATATTCATAGACCAAGCATAATGAAATTACCAGAGGGAGAAGAAAATCAAACACAATAATAGAGAAAAAACTCAACATTTAAATGGATAAGTGAAAGACGAGCAATGAAGAATCCAACTTGAAAACAATGTTGGCCAAGGTAAGAATCCCAGAGTTGAGATCAAGCTCCCACGACAGTGACAATGACTTCTTCTCCCCAAAACCCAAAAGAAAAATCTCTAGTATCTAATTGTCAGAATTATTTTACCAGAGCAAAGTATTATTTTTCCCTCAAAAATGAGAACTAACTCCAAGGTCGAAAACTCACACTATAAAATTTGAGAAAAGAGGTTTTTTTTATTAAAAAAAAAAATCAATAAAGATAACAAGTTTCTTGTTGCAATTCCCGTTTCGAGCCGTGCATGCGCACTTTTTCATTTATTTTATTTTATTTTTTAATCTTTTCTTGTTTTTTTTCTTGCTATTTACTCTTCAGTTTGAAATCCTATCTCTTTATCCTCTTTTCTATTTTTGTCTATTGTGACTTCAGTTTTAAATCTTATCTTCATGATTTGTTGGACATCACGTTACTTTCCACTTTTAATCTATACTTTAAAATGATGTTTATCTTTATTTATTTATTTCTAACAAAGATTTATTTCATCACATTATTTAATTTAAATAATTACTAACACTTTTATAACATACTTCTTTTAGCTATTTTATTTAATTTAATAATTAATAATCTAAAAATATCGATCGTATCATTTCATAAACATAGTTCATTTAGTTATAATTTCACTTCCCAATTAATTTAAGTGCCCTTGTAATCCTTTTTAATTTAATTAATTAAAATGATCAAAAGTAGACAATATTACTAAATCACAAAATTTTGACAGCAATAGTCACGAAATCAAGACATCTCAAAATCAACTAATCACACTACTTGAACACACAAAAATGACATGATCACCCAATAGATGAATTACTTGAATACCAAGGACAATCAAAATAGAGGGGCACTATAAGATGACAGTCACTCCTGAGGATGGTTGGCAGATTTTGAGGATTCATGTTGTAGTTTATGATTCTTTAGAGCAGGGTGGGACTGCGGCTCTACACAGAGTATTCCAAGATGATAGGATTTGTGGATACGAGATTCCATGGTGTGATATGGTGGATGCCTATGCCACCCTACCTTATGTTCTTGTTGGTTTCATTGGAGGGTTCCTTTGTCCTGATTGTAGGTCAAAGAGACTTTCTGTTGGTTGGGGTCATATCCTTGAGGCTATGATTGTTCATATTACCAGATATGCATGGGGCATGTGCATGCTTTCCCATCTTTATCATGATTTTCATTCGATTGTCTACCTACAAGGTCACAATTTGTCTTCTAGAGTTACATTTCTCCAGGTGTGGGCGTGGGAGCATATAGCTGTTACACATCCAATGACAGTTAGATAGGGACCGACCATGAGGTCGTATGTTCACAGGGATATAGGTCATCTTACTCAGCCTAAACTGGGTAAGTTAGAGCATTGGAGGAGAGTTCTAGATGATTTGGAGGCTATTACCTAGAGGCCTTATTTGGATTGCGATCACTGGGATGAGAATGATACCGAGATGGGATACCTTTGTTAGTCCATGTTCTTGATCGGTTAGACTCATTTTTTGATTGAGAGATTTTTTCTTCGAAGGGTGCTCAAACAGTATGGTATTGTATAGGGTATGCCCTGAGGTGTTGCTCATTATGCCTGACGTCAGATAGATTCTATTGAGTGGGGACCCATCCTTTCCTATGACATCATTGTTCAAGAGTACCTGAACTTACAACCTTTAGATTGGGATATTCATCCAGACATTATCGAGCCTTCGATTATTGCATATTACATAGAGTATCTTGCCTTGCATCCATTCCCTCATATATACGTTCCTGATGATCCGTACCACTACCTAGTGAGGAGGAGGTTGTAGTTATGCATGGTCGTTGACAGAGGAGAGATGAGAGTGTAGAGGAGGAGCAGGATGTGGAGGTAGAGGAAGATGTGGAGGCAAAGGAGGATGTGAGGAGTAGTGATGATGAGGATAGCAGTGATGATGATGAGAGATATGGAGGTGGTGGAGACCTGGGTGGAGATGATGGAGGAGATGGTGGTGGAGGATGTGGAGGGACAGGTGTAGCTAGTGGGTCAAGCGGAGCTAGTGTATTTGTTCCAGTTTTGGATGTCAGAGACATCATGGTGCCTCGTAAGAGGCGATCATTGACAACCCATGTAGAGTAGCATGAGTGGATCGGTGTACCTTCCCAACAACAACATACATAGATTGCAAGTCTACAGGTGTAGGTGTAGACCTTATAGGGTCAGTTGATATAGGCTCGGGATTTATTGGTGTAGACTCAGATGCAGATGCAGACGTAGGCCTAGTCTTATGCACAAGCTCTCTGTCAGGTACAGGAACAGTTAGGAGTGGCTCAGGCATAGACTATAGCTAAGAGATTACATAGATTGGCTGATGGTACACCTATGGCCGATTATGTGAGAGAGGTTCTCCACGTGGGCAGAGAGGCAGAGTATTATAAAGGCAAATACCTTGATGTTGTTCCCTCTGAGCAGAGAGTCAGTTATGCCCAGTCTCAATCAGGCAAGACTCATTCTAGGAGTATCAGTGTGGGTGTGACACAACCTCTTTCGCGAGACATGAGAGATCCTGGTACATCTGGTGGGGGAGGTACCGATCCAGTGATGCTACTACCATATGGGGCTAGCACTACATAACTCCAAGATTGGATTGTCTGATATATTTTGAGACATGATCTATGAGCTTGGTTTTTGATTTACAACCATTTTTGATGTTGTATATCTTTACATATTGGACTTCATTGTATACTTGACATTACGATTTTTGAGATTTATATGATATGCGGTAGATTGATTGATCTATATGTGCTATATGATTCTATGATGGATGCATTTAACTTCCTATTTCTATATGCCATGTGATGATTTATGTTATGATGTTATGGGTGCCATTTATGATCATTATGATATGCTATGATTTATATAAATGTTTTATGTGATAATGCCTATAATGATGATGTATGGATGCATGATGATAGTTTTATGATAATGGATATATGTAAATGATATGGAAATGCATAGATATATGTATGATTTTTTTTATATGATTTTAAATGATATATGACATAATAATGAAGATGAATATGATGTACTATATTTTTTATTAAATTCTAATGCAAATTAATGATGCAATAAATGGATGGATGGATGATCAATATAATGATACTTCGAATGGGTGAATGAAAATGGAAGTACATAGAGATTTTTTTGATAGTTTTTCTCATGCAATTTTATGATGCGATGCACAAATGAAGAAATGACATGATTAATGAAAATTATACGATGAAATGTTTGAATGATGGAATAATATAATAATTGTTTTCTAATGTATGTAATGGAAATGATTATGCACCTACATGATAATGATGTTTTTTTTAATGTCAAGTATACTCAATCCATTAATGAGATGACATCTTTTTTGAATTCTTCACCAATCTTCGTAACAAATACTCTGCATATGTAAAACTATCATGAATGCAATCTAATTTTCCATGCATATCTACATGCAAACATTGGCATCTTAACAGTCCTTTTATTTTGCTTGTTATCATCATGGAGCTTTTAAAATTTTGAAAGTGAGTACACGCATCAATGGTATAATTTAGACTAATGATGACCCGAGTACTACTTTCATGATTTTTGATATTGCAAGTTAACACAAGCATCTAGGTATAATTAAACTAAGATGACCTAAGCATTTCTTGCATAAACAGACAAGAATCAATCATTTTATTATGTGAATTGGAATGTCATCGGTGATACTTTGTAGAGCACGTCTCGTGACAATTCACACAATAAATAATTAATTCACAAACATCAAACAAAGAAAATATCATTCTTCTTCCTGGCTTCTCTAGTTCAATACATCATCAAGTTGCTCCAAAGAAATGATAACAATGATCAAAGTACAACAATTCAACCTCTGCTTAAAGTATTTCAATCATTATTCTAATTAGATCATTCATTTTGAGTTGTTTTGATTGGTTTGATTTCAACTCTCTTGATGTGGATGGTTGATTTTATGAAGTGATCTGATGTTTGATGTATGTTGAATGTTGATTTTCTCAATGATCATTATGTTTTCTACGTTTTCATACTATTGTTTTTCCATTTTTTTAAGCTCAAGTTTATTTCCCATAGTGGTTTTAGGAATTTTCCCCCAAGCTAAGGTGTGACACGATCACTTTGCCAGGATATGTACATGATGTTCGCCTTTCAAATCTTAGGTGGAAAATGATGGAAAAAGTGGATGACCAAGTCATGCATCCAATAGATAGAAAATATGGTTTAAATCACAAGTAGTGCTTGCTTCTAGGTTTCCAATACTTGTTTTTATTTCACTTTTTCAGACTATGCTTTTTTTGTCCTTTTGTCTTTTTCTATTTTTTTCTATTTTTTTGTCACCAAGATGCCTATTTCCCAGGTTTTCATCAAGGCGACCTTTTCAACCATGCACTAGATGAATTAGGTATAGAATTTCCTAAGATGGATACTATTGATAGGTTCATCGAATAGATCCCCTTCAGGTGTAGACATCTGATAAGCTCCAGATCCATAGACTGATATGATTACAAAGGGACTTAGCTAGTTAGGTTCAAACTTCCCTTTCTTTTCTCTGTCCTATTGATTCTAGGGTTTTCCTTTAGGACCAAGCCCCCAACCTGAAAGACTCTAGGCCTTACCCTATGATTGTAGCTTCTGGACATCCTCTATTGATATGCCATCAAATGGTTCACATATTGTTGATGATGTTCATCCAATAGTTCCAACTCCTGAAGTCTAGAGACCCTATAATCCTCATCTAGAATGATACCATTCAGTGATACATGGAGTGATGGAATCTCAACCTCAATGGGTAGGATAGCCTCTAATCCATATACCAGGGCATATGGTGTAGCTCTTGTAGGTGTTCCGATGTTGGTTCTGTATGCCCAAAGAGCAGGATTTAACTGAACATTCCAATCACGTCCAACATCGTTGGCAATATTCTTTAAGATTTTCAAAATAGTTTTATTTGAGGCCTCTACCTAGCCATTTCCTTGAGGATAGTATGGTGTTGAAAAATGATGTTAGTTATGAAACTTATCACACAGTTCCTACACATCCTGATTCTTAAAAGGTCGACCATTGTCTATGACAATGGACTAAGGAATTTCATACCTACAGACGGGGTAGTTTAGTATGAAAGATGATATTTGCTCCTAGTGATTGTTGTTAAAAGAACTGCTTCTATCCATTTTGTGAAGTACTCTATTGTTGTGATTATAAAATTATGTCCATTGGACATGAAGATGAATTAATATTTCCTACTAGGTCTAGTCCCCATTGACAAAAAGGCCATGTTAATGTGAATGGGTGCAATTCTTGTGTTGGTGTATGAATTAAGTTACCATGGATCTGACATTTCTAAAATTTCTTAACAAACTGAAAGGACTCCTTCTCCATGTTCGACCAGTAATATCCCAAATGGAGGAGTTTCTTTGCTAGGGTTAGTCTGCTTGAATGAGTT
Source organism: Sequoia sempervirens (assembly GCA_007258455.2). Classification (NCBI taxonomy): domain Eukaryota; kingdom Viridiplantae; phylum Streptophyta; class Pinopsida; order Cupressales; family Cupressaceae; genus Sequoia; species Sequoia sempervirens. The sequence continues at coordinate 6,938,453 of VDFB02105785.1, read as the reverse complement.
CTGCAAATACCTTAATGAACCTCATGTAAAGCTATCTCAAACACATTATGTTCTAGACACTGAAGAAGAGTACCATCTATACCTTGATGGTAAAGTATGTCAGCAATTAAGGTATGTCACATGGATTGGCGAATGAAATTATCTTTCTGGTTTCTGGAAAGATTAGGAGGAAGGATATTGTCTTTCAAGTAAGCATAGATCTTCCCATAAATGGAGGATTGGTTGTCAGCTAAATGGCATATGGTCTAAGATTCTGGGTTATCATAAGTAGGATTAGACACTTGTTCTACCATAAAATCATAACGACCTTGCATTTCTGGCAATTATAAAAGAGAAGCAATTTTTGCCATAGCATCCACAGCTTTGTTTTTTTCCCTTGGAATCTGTTCAAACTTGATATCCACAAAGTGATTTTTAGGATCATCTATCTTTTTATACAACATCAACTTCCCATCTTTCATCTAATATTCATCATTCACCTGATAAATGACTAGTTGTGAATCTACATATACTTGTAGCTTTGTGATTTTCCATTCAATCGCCACTTTGATGCCAATAATCAAAGCCTCATACTTTGCTACATTATTTGAATATGGAAACATGAGTCCATAGGACCTTGGGATGGTGTGTCCTTGATGTTTATCAAATAGAATTCCAACACTAGACCCATGTTGTGTGTATGACCCATCAAAATAAATCCTCCATTGTTGTATTGTCATAGTAAGAATGTCTGCATCAGGAAACTCTATGTTCACTGGACGATCATCTAGTAATGGAGCTTTAACTAACTGATCAACAATCACTTGACCTTTGATGGCTCTCCTATCCACATACTAGATATCAAATTCACTCAAGAGCATGACCCATTTAGCTAGTCTCCCTGTTAGAGCAGCCTTGCTGAGTAAGTATTTTAAGGGATCAATCTTTGCTATGAGTTTAACCGTGTGGGTTAACATATAATTTCTCAACTGTTGGGTAGAAAATACCACTACCAAATATGCTTTCTCAATGAAGGTGTAATTTATTTCATAACCATTTCGAGTCTTGTTGATATAATAAATAGCTTGTTCCCTTCCCTCAAGATCTTCTTGTGCTAATAGAGCTCCTAAAGAAAATTTTGTTGTTGCAATGTATAGTAATAATGGTCTCTCTTATGTAGGTGGCATCAATATTGGAGGTGGCATTAGATATTGCTTTATTTTATTCAAAGTTATTTCACATCCTTCATCCCATTTGAAAGAGACATTCTTATGTAGCAAATGATTGAAGGGATGACTTTTATCAACTAATTGGGAGATAAATCTCTTGATTGATTGTAGCCTGCCTTGTAGAGATCTTAATTGACTGATATTCTTTGGAGGAGAAATTTCCATTATTTCCTTGACCTTGGCAAGATCCACCTCGATGCCTTTTTTTGAAACTATGTAACCCAAATTTTTTGCTGATGTGACCCCAAACACACACTTCTTAGGATTTAATTTGACATTGAATTTCTCCAGTTTGGTAAAGATTTTTCCCAGAATCTCCAGATGTCCCTCTTTGGTGTATTATTTTTCTATATATCATCCATGTAATCCTCCATAAAAGTATGCATCATGTCATGGAAAATGGTGGTCATTGCACGCTGATATGTTGCACTTGCATTTTTCAATCCAAAGGGCATGATGTTCCAATAGAATGTGCCCCATGGACATGTGAATGTTGTCTTTTCCTGATCTTCGAGTGCTATCTTGATTTGGTTATACCCTGAGAAGCCATCCATAAGTGACATGGCATGTCCTGTTGTTAAGTCCACAATAATGTCAATGTTCGGTAAAGGAAAATCAACCTTTGGACATGCCTTATTTAGATCTCTAAAATCTATGCATATTTTGATACCATTATCTAGTTTAGATATAGGTACAATATTAGAAATCCACTTAGCATAATAGATAGACCTAATGAATCATGCATCTAACAACCTTTTCAGCTCGGCCTTTATCATCAAGGTGATATGTGGATGCATTTTCCTTAGTTTTTGTTTCACAGGTTTTATCCCAAATGGTAGAGATAAATGATGCATTAGAATATCTGGATCTAAACCTAGCATATCAAAGTATGACCAAGCAAAGTTAATGCTTCTTTCTTCAAAGAACTTGGTGAATTCTAGCTTTTCCTCTGCAGTCATTGATGTTGCTAGATGTAGAGTCTTTGCTTTTTATGTTGTGCCAATATTGATAGACTATGTAGGCTCTACCAGTACTGATGATCTTTCATGATAATGTTCTAGAAGGGTGTCAAATCTCCCATCTTCTGGTGCCTCAGAGAGGTTTTCACCATCAGATGCACTCTTTATTTTTACGTTTTTGAGATATAATGCTGCCATTGAATGGTTTTCACCATTAGATCCATTATTCTTGTTTTCAATTTTGCAATTGAAAGATTTGACACCCTCTTGCCTCAAAGCATCGTTATGAGATTTATATTTAGAACTTGTGTTAGGTTCGTCACAACAAATTAAATTTACAATAGCATCATCATTCACAAAGATAGGTACATTGATAGGTTCAGTTGGTTCCCAATCGATAAGTTCAAGATGTAGTAAGGGTAGAAAGTTATCAGATTGGTTAAGGTCAATGACAGTAAAGGTCCTGATAGCAATGTTGTCAAAATTTTCATTGGTAATGTCAAGGTCTATGATATTACTCCCCTCCAAGTCATCTATCTCACTCGATATCTATCCATCCTCACTTGAGCCATCGATATTTTGTGATCCAAATATAAGGGGTCTAGTTCTTGAGCTTTGTTCGTCCTTGCGTATGGGTGCATACTCTTTTATGACATCAATTGTTATGTCCTTGTATGATGTTTCTGATAAAAAATCTCACTCATACTCATTAGAATCTATTTCAGAGCTATCCTGCATTTGAAGTATCCTTTCAACAACTCTATGAGTTTTTTCTTCCTTTGCTTCTCCCTTGTAACCTAGTCTTTTTTTGTCTTTTGAATGAAGTGTGAGAGGTTGAATGGGTTCTATAATGCCTTCTTTTCTTTTTCCAATAGGTCTTTTTCTTTGATACCCCATTTTCTCTAAGATAGATTTTCCTTTTCCATACTAATCGGTCTTAATGTTGATGTTGATGCTTTTTCATCTTTGTAGAGCCAATTGAGGATGACCTTGTCTTCTGATTCATCTTCTAGAGTACTTGCTTTTACAAACCTTTCATCCAGGACCATGGTAGGTTGTAATGATTGTTTTGTTATTGTTGATGGCTGCCCATATGATTTTGGAGATGCAAGCAATTGTGAAAGACATAAAGATTTCTCAATGGAACACTCTCCCATGCCTCTGTCTTTTAACTGTATCTTTTCTTTGAACTATTGTGATAGAGTATCTAGTGGATCTTCATTGTTTGATCAATTTTAAAGTGCAAATGTTTAAGCTAGCTCCACCATCTATTAAGACACATTTTACCTGGTGTTTGTGGATTAAGACTTCAATATGAAGGGTGGAATTGTATGGATGAGTAAGTGACACATCATCTTGTTTAGAAAATTATAGGCAGTGAGGCATGGTTAAGTGTCCCACCATAGCCTAGAATTGACAAACATCTAGATTATTGGGTATTGTTGTGGCGACAAGAGCTTGTTCCAAAACCTCCTTATGAGATGGTGAGATTTTAAGGAGTTCCAAAATTGATATTTGTGTTGGTATTTTCTGTAATTGATCGACTATAATGTTTTGATTTGAAGGAGTAGCCATGGTTTTAGATGAAACTCCTTTCAATATTACCTTGGATTTCCCCCTTGTCACATTGACTGGTTGATATTCTTGATTTTCCCTGATTTTTATGACATTGATCTAATTATTGGATGTATCCATGTTTGGGATCCGATCTATGGGTATGATGTCATTGTTTTTATCAGTTTGATTGTCATGATCCTCAATATTCTCAACTATAGAGATACAATGAATAGTTTTGTCATAAATGTAGTTTACATTTTTACCTTTAATATTTGTAGAAGAATATTCTCACTTTTCATAATTTGATAAAGGATTTTTAAATGCATCATGATCATTATTTGTTTGAGGTCCTTCCATGAATACTTTCTTGTTGTCAATCAAATATTGTACTAGATGTTTCAACTGCATACAATCATTTGTCTTATTTCCTTTTTTTTAATGAAAGTTATAGTAGTTAGCATCATTCCACCAAGATAGTTTTACTTTTGGTTCCCAATTTCTTACTTCAGGTAAGGTGATAAGTTCATTTGAAATAAGCTCTCTCATTGTTGATTCTAGTGTTTTTCCCAATGGTGTGAATCTTCGTCGATTTGATGGTCTTGGATATGATTATGGCTTATATTCCCCATTGTTTGGATTGTTGTTTTGACTGAAATTATGATTGTTCTTTGCAGTAGTTTCCATCAAATTAAATATTGGTTTTGCATTTTGTGTGTCATTTGTAGTATCATTGTTTCCAGTATTTCTATACTTTTTCCAAAACTTAGGTTTATCATTGTTTCCATAGTGATTTTAGGAATTTGTATTGTTTGATCCTTCATTGTAATGTTTTATTACTCCTCTTTTGACCAAGGCTTCCTCGATCTTCAGCCCATTTTCAATTACTTTCCCAAATGTAGGTGGACATTATAGTTCAAGCCTATAGCTCATGTCATCAATTAAGTTGTTAATGAATAATTCCATCTTTTCTTCTTCAGGTATAGAACGAGGATATCTAGAAAACAATCTTCACCATCATTTTAGAAATGAGAGGAATGTTTCACCTTTCTTTTGTTTGATGTTGTAAAGGTCTTTTATTGTTACGTCGTGTTGAATATTGAAGGAAAATTGTGAGATAAATCTGTTGACTAGTTCTTTGAAAGATCAAATTCCCGGTTGTAGTTTAGAAAACCATTCCATACATTGACCTCCTAAGCTCCTTGGAAATAACCTCATTAGATAAGTGTCTTCTTGTGCAAATTCTATACTCATGATTTTGAATTCCCTCACATGATCAATTGGTTCCGTTTTACTATTGTACTTGTCATATTTTAGGAATTCGCAATGTCTAGGAAATGGTATCATGTCCACACTTGGATCAAAAGGGTAAAGACAAATTTCTTGTAATGAGTACCAATTCGTGGTTCCTTTTTGCATATCTTGGAGTTGTTGCAAGTTTTGCATTTGATGTGCTAGGGAAATCACTTGATCTTTTTTTTATGTGTTGTGTGATTTAGTTTCAGCTACTTTAGGTGTTTCTTTCAGTCAATTGATGTCAAAGTCTTTTGGAAGTTTGGCACCTAGTTCAGCTAGAATCAAAAGGTATTTTTCCATATCTTGTTCCAAAACCTTTTCCATGAATTTGTAGAAATTTGGATCTTGTTGTGCAGTTTGGATATCTTCTTGGGTTATTTCATTTGTATCATTTTGGTGGAATCTATGAAAAGGATTTTCTTTAGCCATGATATTTGATGTTTCAATTTCCTTTTCCCTAAGTTTCTGTCTTTGTAACCTTGTCAAAATTGGCATACAAGTGTTTGTTTTTATTACTAGACTTTGATCTTTTTTGTTTGGATGAGTGTCAATTGGATTTTAACAAAGTAAAATAGAATGATATATCTTATTGATGAGACCAAGTTAAAAATATGATTATTGTGTTTTGTTTCATGATTGTAGGATGACAAAATCCTGATAATGAAACTTAACCTAATAACCAAGATTTGTGTTTGATATTTGGACACTTTAAAGTTGCAAGATCTAGGTTTAACTTGAAATATTTTTGACTTGTAAGATCCTATTTGTTTTAGGTTTAAGACACTGTTTGGACTGTGAAATTTTTTTTGTCCTGATAAAAACCTAAGTTTTGATGTCAACAGTTTGATAGGGATTTCCAATAGCTCTCTATTTTCTTGTTCTATGGATGCACTATTATAGAGGGCATATGCACTAAAATATATTGTGTATGCACTAAAAATTATGGTAAATGCACTATCATATAGGGTATATGCGCTAAAACAGACTGTGCATGCACCAAGATACTGGTAATTTCTGACACTAGTAAGTTTTGGTGACAAACTGCAAATGCACTATAAGATTTGTTAGATGCGCTGAAATAGACTATGAATGTGCTATTTGAACAACAGATGAGCTAAAAGACAAGGTGTATGCCCTAAAACAGACTGTATATGCACTATTTTGGGACTTCATAGTGTTGTCTAATTTTTGTTAGTAAAGGGACTAATTTTTGGGTGTAATTTTCCAAATTTGGGGTATTTTGATAGGGTATCTTTGATGGTAAATCTCTAATTTTTTATGACAAACCTAATGTTTCCAAGTTTTTCCTCTATTTTAAGAATTGATCTAGCCTATTGGAATATTGTATTGTTGGTTGTGGGATGAAAAAATGATGATTGGGTTGACTATGATTATGTTTTTGTAAGATAAATCTTTGTTGTAAATAAGATTGTGAATATAAAGGATATAAGGAAAAATCATAGGTATATCCTCAAGCAAAGTTGTGATACCTATGGATAAAAGTTCGATGTTCAAGCAAGATTTTTCTACTTTGATATAAGAAGTGTCTCCTTTCCAAAAAAAAATTGTAGCTAAGTTGCTTCTTTGGTTTCTTGACTCTTTTTGCGAGGAATTTCTTGACAAATGTTGGTTTCCAATCTCTAATCATAAATTTTCATAGGTTGACTTGTCAAACTTTTTGTGTTTTTCTGGATGGTCTTTATCTAAATTAATGATTTGAAAACACAACAAGCAATTGTAAAATAGCTGTTTTTAAGTCCTAGAATCTAAACAATAAGTGTATGTTCAAGAATCAAACATGATCCTCATTGATTTCCACTGGTTTTTGACAAAAAATACACTTCAAGCAGACTCACTCTTAAGGTCAAAAAGGTCATCATAATACTCAACAACACACATCTTAAAATTGTGTTGAATCACACAGTCGTGTCACCCCCTAGAGGGTGCTCGTATTTTTTTCTTTTCCAGGCACATACTCAAAGTTAGATTTATTGATCCCTTGAGAAAATGGTCCTTGGCAATTATATGGTGAGTGTCTTAGGGGAAGATTCTTCCCTCCCCTCGCACCATGAGTATTACAATGTTTGGAAACTAACAAGTTGGATTCTACACTAAGGTTCGTAGATAGGGTATCCATTCGGAGTGACAAATGATAAACTCCCTCAGGAGACTTCCCAATATTTAGAACAAAGATTTTGGGGATGGTTATTGTTGTGTAGTTTTCGCACACACGCCCCGCTGAAAGCAGGGACCCTCTTTCATTTTGGTTTTGGTTTCTTGGCCCTTTCTTTTTTGAGGTTTTTTCTTACTTAGGCACATGCTTAAGATGTTTACTTTGAATGCCTAGGTGTTTCCCCAGGATATTTATTGAAAATCCTAAGTTCTGGATGAATTTCGGGCTTTTGCCTTGATTCAAGATTTTCCACCCTGGTTGGATTTTCCCGGATCCTGCTTGGACTCTGGCTGGACCCTTGTTGTTCGAGAATTTTCAGTATTCATGGATTTCCTCATGGGATGGATTTTCCCGGATTCTGCCCTGATGTCGGATTCCCGAAATTCCTTCTCTGGCTGTCTTTTTGACTGCATTAATCGCTCCATGCGTGTTCTAAAGGATGTATTTGACTTGGTTTATGGGATCTTTTGTGCCATTATGCTTGCTATTTGCCCTCGTTGAGCTGAGAAGTGCTTTCTTGCGAGTTGTTGGTTGGGATTTTGGGGCATTCAACTTTGACGTGATCGATTTGGTGGCGTTTTCTTGTGCGTTCGTGCCCTTGTTCTTTGTGGATGCATTTTTGTTCACTTTTGCTGATTCTGGGAGCGATTCTCACCTTGTAATGGTATGTTTTAGTTGCTTTGCTCTGAATTGATGATTTGGGATAGTGCATTGATGTTATAAGAGCTTCTGGGATTCGAATTCCTAAATATTTGGATGCTTCATGACTAGGGTTATGTGACACTTGATTAATTTATGATCCCTCAAGTGATTTATGAGTTTGTTGGCCTGTTTACATTTGGGTATGTGCAGGGTCATGATGGACCAAAAAGTGGCAATATGATGGGTATGTGGCTGATGACTTTTTTTTAACCCAAAATTGATGAAACAAAAAGGGTTTTTAAAGGAGATTCTTAGATTTCCACCAATAGAAATTATTCTTTATTTTGAATTTAATAAGTAATTATTATTGATTTTCTATTCAAATTACGACTAAAGTCCTGATTGATAGACTGATTGAAAAACATTTATAACTTTCAAACAGTATCACATTTTTTGAATCCAAAACATGTGTCACATTCTATGCTTCACATACTATAGGATTAGAAAAAGAAAAATTAAATTTGATGAAGTTTTGACCAAGTTAAGGTGGTCATACATACGAGTTTTTTATATTTTTTTAAAATTTTAATAAAAAAATTATAATTAATTATTTGCTTGGAAAAAAATTACAAAAAAATATGCATCACATCGGGACATGAGTCCTATACTTATATCTAGAATCTTATAAAAAAATATTATCCTTTTGTTGTGGTTAGGGTGGTCAGACAGACACCTACTTCTTATTTTTTCCCTGAAATTTCAGTACTACTATATTGAAATTTCAAAGTTTCACCAAATAGGTTTTTTTTCTTTTTAAACAAACCTAGTAGTCGAGAAACTATATTCAATTTTCTACAAATTCTATTCTTACATATTTTTGAAATAATATAGATAACTTATTCAAATTTTTACGTCAAGTTCCCTAACTCTAATTTTTCTAGTTTTTTTGCCACTAAAGGGCCTGTTTTTTCCATGATGATCCTGCACATACCCATTTTAGTGAACTTACTTGAGAATCATGATGTCTTTGTCGCCTAGCATGGTGTTCGCATTTGAATTACCATAGTCGTAAGCTCGCCTATGCTTTAATGGAAAATGTATGGGATTTTAACCTAGGGCAGCATCATTTGTCTTGAGTATGCTCTTGAGTTGGCTTAGAATGTTGAGAAAATATATAGGAGGTCCATCCCTGACTTGTCCTAAGTTAAAAATTTTGAAATTTTGCATTGGTTCCGTGTCTGGATGAAATCAAGACTCTTCGTCCCTCCCAAATTTTCTTTGCTGTGACCCTCCAAAATTGGGGAGATGCCATACCGATCACCCTGTAGTTTGCCTAAGAGGTCTTCCTAAGTTCATATTGGATCGCCGTGACAATGTCATTTCTCACACCGATAGGGTCTCCTATGTTAGTCGGTGAGACATAGAGGATTCGCCGAGACCTCACCCCGTAAGAAAATCTCTCACTGACATACACTTTCATATTCGTTGTCGGCAAGACAAACCCTCGTCGCCAAGAGCTCATAGCAGGCTCCTTTCATCTTGCCGATTTTCCTTCCTTTCGCTGAGACCTCCATCCTTCGGCGAGACCTTTTCACCGAGCACATTTCGCTTTCGCCGAGCTTTGTTCCTTTCTATCGCTGAGACATTCTTGTTTCGCTAAGACCTTTCGGCAAGATCACAACTCTTGCTCAGATCCTTTTCGGGGAGACCACATAGTGTCAAAAAGAGGTTACGCCGATGGGACTTCACATCGGCGAAACATTACGTAGTCGCTGGGACCTCTAGCCGAACTCAAAACTTAACACCAAGGCATCCTTTTGCTTCGCCGTGACTTCCCCTAGTCAGCAAGATGTCTCACCGAAAGCCCTCCTAAGTACGTATGTTCACTGTGATAGTGTCTTTCTTACATCGAAGGTCTCTTATGTTGTATTGCTAGTTTGTGAGACCAAGGGAATTTGCTGAGACCTTACCGCGACTACCCGGTGGTCACATCGAGATAATTGTTACATCAACATTTGGCAAGACTCTGTAGGTTCGCTGAGACATGATTTAGATAAACTTTATTCTGGCCAAAGTGATTGCTTAAACTCTGATGGTCAGTGGGACAAGGGGGATTCATCGTGACTTTACCCCAAGGAGAAAGTCTCTCATCAACATGAATTTCCTCGTCGACAGTCAGCAAGACATGCCCCACTCGGTGTGACCTCATCCCGAATAGAAGTTGTTTGGCTGAAGTACTTGCCTTTGCACTGCTTGGTTCAAATTTTTTCCTTATCCGCAGATTTTTGCCAAGTCCAGATTTCTTTGAAATCTGGTGTCTCCCTGATTCTCCGAAGTTTCCTATCTGGCTTGTTCTTCGTGGTAATCCATCCCTCATGGATTTTCCCAAAATCTGGTGAAATGTAAAGGAATATGGAATAGCATGATGTGTTAGTGATTTTCAATGCATTTTATGATTTATTCATGCTATCTTATGATCTCCCATGTGGTTTATTGATAAAAAATGATCAGTTTTAATGTTTAAGTAGGTGTTTCTTGGTCATTCCGTTGGAATCCGAGCAGTCTGGAATTTCCTGAAATTCCTCTCTGGCCCAGATTCTGTGGATGGTCTTGAAACCCAAAATTTGTTGTGATCATTTCATATGAGATTTAATAACACCTTGACTATATGAGATGCGTTCTAATGGTGTTTTGATGGATTAACCTTCTCTTTCCTATGGTTTTTACTATGATTTTCATGTTGAGTGTAGGCTGAATCTAGCAAGGTAGCAGTTGGATCCTTAATGTCTGATGCAAAGAGGATTAAAATGGACATTAAGAGTAGGATCCCTAAGAGCAAAGTCACTTCAGTTTGGTTGGAGGTGACTGATACAAATGTCGGATCATGGGATTATGAAGAATTTAAAGAAAGAATGGCGGCAGGGGACCTTCCTTTGGTGGCTAGAAGGATGATGGAATTAGGCTTAACCCATGTTGCTAGTTTCCCTTCTATAGTGCAGTTTTATGAGTTGGTCCTTGAGTGTGCCAGGAACTATGATCAAGATACATAGAGAATAATCAGTCCTCAGGGGAGATTTGTAGCAAATCTTAACCCTGTCTCCATTGCCCAAACATTTGATATGCTAGACAGGTCTCATGTGGTAGGATTCAGCATGAGTACAGCTCAGGAGTTCTATGATGAGTAGACTGTGAAGTCAAAATAGTTCATCAACTCTTGGTTGGAAAAGCCCAAGTCACACTATTCCAAACTACACAAACAACTTTTCAGGATTAAGTTCAAAAGGGAATATTATGATGCCATCACTTTTCTTAGTAGGGTAGTTGGATTGAAGAGTGCTGGTATATTCAAGAATTGGATGTTCCATGCGATTGTAAGGATGGAACAAGAGAAAATTGACTATCATTGGGTAGGGGTCATTAGCCAAGTAATTCACAAGCAGTTGTCCAATGTGTTGTAGACAAAGACCTTCACAATGACTTCATATTTGGTCTATGCACTGGCAAGATTCCATCCCTACAGAGGATTAGATACAAGAGGCATTTTTGGACAGGATGTGATTTACGAAGTTTTCCCTCAATTGCATTAGGAAGGTTCAAATTATAGAAGGGAAAATGATGCATTTACCATGTATATCACTAGAATGCTTCAAGGGGCGGAACATGTCAGGATTTCAGACCAAGCCAAGGAGCTCATCAAGAAGTATGGGGCTTGGTTTGTTCAATTCCCAACCTTCTCCTACATTCGGATTGATGGCTTCCAAAGGGCCCCATATAGACTTCCAAGGTACCGCATTGATTACCTTGTATTGTTGGAAGTCACTAGACAAATTTGTGACTTTGATGCCATTGTCAAGAGGGACAAACATAAGACAGGATTTGGTGGAGATTTCCCCTAAGGATTGGCACTGGAGAGGTTTGTCCTTCCATTGGTTCCACCTAGGCTTCAAAAGAAGAAATGAGTGCTCTTGGTTTGTCTTTCCACTCCAAGAGGTCTAGATTTGATATCAAAGGCAAGGCTCAAAAGAAGGCCAATAGAGAATATGGCCATAAGGTTAATTTAGAGGACTACTGGGCCAATTGTGGTGATGAATATGGGGTTAGGAAGAAGAAATTATCCTGGCTTCCAGTGGATGTAGTCCAATTGTATAACGTAAGGGCAGTGCCTGATCAGTTGGAGGATGATGGAAACTTAATTCAGGACCATGCCTATGAAGCAGTAAAAGATAGGCCGATTGGTGATATAGACTGGTTAGAGGAGGAACAAACAGAACTGAAGCAACTGATGGAGCCAGTCATCAAAGTTACCAAGATGTGGCTCAAGCACACAGTATAGGAGTTAGAAAACAAGGGAGTAAAGTGCACATACGACCTGATGGGAGACTTAGATTCCCATTCCACTTCTGAAGAGTCCATGGGGTAGTAGGATCCTAAAGGTAAAGGCAAACTAGACTCTCCTATCAAAATTAAATTTAAAGGTGTTCAAGAAATGGAGGTCCAAGAGGCAGTGAAACAAAGAAGGCCAAAGGCCAAGAAGAGGACAAGGACTGGGAGGTCCATACTTTTCGCAACCAACTGATTGTTAGTTGCTTTACAAAGTTAGCATGGACTTCATACTCATTGTGCTTAGTTCGATTGTGATAATTTGTTCATTTTAATTGCAATAAGGGTTGTTTGAATGAATTTTCATGATTTGAAAATCCTAACACCATAAAAGATTGCATTTTTTCTACAAGATTGCAGATTTATTTGGGTTGAGTAGAGATCGGTTTTGAAGGATTGGTCCATTTCAATATTGGTCATTTTCATTGTTGATCTTAGGAGTAGTGTTAGATTTAAAAATCTCTTTGAAACCCTTATCCTTTTTTTATTTTCTTTGATTATTGGGTTAGATCTATGATTAAAGTATCATCATATCGTTAGATCTGATAGAATTGATTCAGTATTTTTCTCATAGTAAGGTCCCTTTGTGATTACTAGCATTTTCACATTTTATCACTGAGTTGTTTGTGCATTGTCAAGACCTGACATTAGAGACCTTGGGGTTATCTCTTGAGGCTTGCTGATAGAGATTTACCTTTCAAGAGAGATAGGATTTCACATTCTGTCTGAGTTGTTGTTGTGCAGAAAACACCATCAACAGGATTGGCACTAGAAGGAGGGCCTGAATCAACAAGCTAGATCGATTTTTGAACACCATCTCTCCTGAGAGATTCAGAAGAAGAACAAGATCTGCTCCAAGAGAGGAAGAGTTTCAGGAATTACTAGACCCTACTAGGTCAAGAAGGACCAACATAAGGGGAGATTCATCATCATCCCATCCACCTCCCACATCTCCATCATCTCCATCTTCATCAAGTTCATCTGAGTCTGAGGACATCCCTAGTTCACAACCTCAGCCAATCGTAAATCAGCCATTACCACCTCCACCACCACCAATGGCTTTCCTAGCAACCAACTCATCTCCATTAAGTTTTTCCGTTTACAATGTCATGCCCAAAAACCCTGAACACTTTTGTTCAAAGTTTCATGTCAATGATACAAACAGGACCACTGAGGAACATATCATAATCTTTTAGATTGGCCTCAAGGATAGAGGGATAAACCATGAGGATGTAGCTTGTAGATTATTTCCTTATTCACTAGGGGAAGATGCATTATATTGGTACAACCATTTACCTGCTGGATATATCCAACATTGGATTGAGCTAGAGGCTACCTTTTTGCAGAAGTTCTGAATCCCATTAGTTCCAATGAGCTTTACCGTCAGTTCACAAATGTTAAAAGGGAGGTCAATGAACCTATATGATCTTTCAACAATAGGTTTCATCATGCTTATACCAGACTACAGACCCCTTATGTTGTTGATGAGCCCACTGCTTTAGAAGTTTATTATGAGGGACTTGATAGTTTGATAGCTACCTTTATGAAGTGGAGTAATAACCCCCCTAAGAGTCTACTTAATGCATATGCAGAGGCTGTGAAAGTTAGTACTAATCTAAGGCAACATCTTTCTGGGCCTCTACCCTCATTAGGACCCTTTTCTCACCGTGGACAAGTTCCAGCTCTCATCCAAGCTCTGGAAAACCATACTCCAATCATGAATCCAGTACCTCAGTTTCCTCTGGTACCTCACCCAGAACATCCTGTGGGACAAGTGTTATCCGTGATTAATTACCCCTAGAAAAATGTGAATCAACCCCTATACACCTAGCCTCAAGCTAGTTATCCTTCATACCTATAGAATTCTAAAGTCTTGAACCAATAACTAAATGCCAATGCTATAGCAGGGTATTCCTAGAATAGTGCAAATCAACCTTTATACAGTAATCCTGACAAGGAAAGACTGGATGAATTGTCTATGCAAATAAAGAATCTGAATATGGAGGTGACTTACTTGACGAACTAGAACAATCAGTTGCAAGCTGCTTAGAGGAATATACAGTCCAATCATAATAGAGAGAATCCACAAGGACAAAACTTTGATAGAGGACAACATCAAGACAGAGGATATAATAATGATAGAAGACAGAACTATGATAGAGGACAGCCTTCAGGCCAGAACTTTGATAGAGTTGGTGGACAAGGATTCGAGAGAAAGCAGCAGTCAGGATAGAATAGGACTTGGAATACAAGTCCCAACAATGGAGGAGTTCCCACCCCATTAGATCAACCAATTAGTCAACTTTTCAATCAGTTTTCCAATCAACCAGTTAATCAAGAGAAGCCTCTTGGCGGTGTATATTTGGCCAAGGCTACTTTATCAGGGTGGTGTAGGCTCCACAAGACTAGTCAGCATTCTGAGTTAGACTGTCAAGAATTCCAAACAGCAGCCTCAATCTTTCAGTATGATGTGGAGAACAATGTAAGTAATCAAGAAATTGTACCCTCTATTCCTTATGATTCACTGGTGGTGGTATTAAACTATACTCCTTTTCCGAAAAGTGAGGAGAATATACCTGAAGAGGAATCTAACCAGCTGAAGGAAGAGGCAGACCAGGTATGCAATGGGGATGAAATGACATAGTTATTCAATGAGAGTCAAATGAATGATAATGGTCCTAGGGATGAAGAGGAAGCTTATGTTGAAGAAGTGAAAACCTTCTAGAGGCCTGTCAAGAAGTATGAATTGAGGGAATTACCACACAAGTGTCCACAGGTTGGAGGTCCCTTTACTACTTCCATCCCACCGAATAATTTTAACGCACCTCCAAACCCTAATGCTAGCAATAATCCATCACTACCTCAGGTGTCCAAGCAATATTTGTCTCAAGATCCAGGACATGCTGATGTACTAAAAGGAAGAAATGTTGATGCAAATAAAGAGAAGATGATGGAATACCCGAGAGAGACTCCTACTAATTTAAATGAAGAACAATTGGCCATGTATGTTGTTGAAGAACTCCAAAAATTGAAGGTAAATCTATTTGCATTCGAGTTATTAAGAGTCCCATCCATTAGGAATGTGGTCTTAGGATCTTATAATATAAATTCCATGTCACAAGATAAATCAGTTAGCGAGAAGGTCAATAGAATGTCTGGTTCTCAGTCAGTAGGAAGACAAAACCAGACTCATAATCAAGTCCATATACCCCTCAGAGATGTTGGGAAAGAAAAGGACAAATCCAAAGTTGCTCAAGTAGATACTCCCTTAACTTTGTTTCAAGGGAAGACATACACACCTCCTTTCTTGATTTTTGTCCTCATATTTGGTAAAAATTTGCATAATTATCTTTTAGATTCTGGGGCTTCAACCAATGTTATGCCTTTCGGTGTATGT
Organism: Sequoia sempervirens; assembly: GCA_007258455.2. Taxonomy (NCBI): domain Eukaryota; kingdom Viridiplantae; phylum Streptophyta; class Pinopsida; order Cupressales; family Cupressaceae; genus Sequoia; species Sequoia sempervirens. The sequence goes on along the minus strand of VDFB02105785.1, from coordinate 6,922,844 downwards.
CGAGCTATGGGAATTACCCCTGCTAAATCATAGAAGAAAGTCACACAATTGGATAGGACTGAAGTAAATGTTGTAGGAGAGTTAAATATGATTCATATGTAGATCGCTTCTGATCCTAGAATTCAGCAGGTTATCAATATACAGGTAGCTGACATACCTGATGCTTATGGCCTAATCTTGGGAAGGGACTTTACCAAGGCTTTGAATGGATATGTCTCGACTAACCACTCCCATATGTGGCTTCCCTGTAAGGGAGTGCAAAACCAGATTAGAATTGAAAGAGAACCCATAATGAAGTACATGATTACAGAATATCAAAAGACCTCTCCTAAAATTCTGGTATCAGAAGTAAGTATGGGTAACTATATGCTTGTTGCTCCTTTTGAGGAACCAGATGTGGAGGAAGTTCTTATGTTTCACACAGCACCTGTTGACCGTACAGAGGGGTCTAGCAGTATTGAAGCCTTAATAGAACTAGCTGGAAGTAATGATGATCCAGAAGATAATTAGTTGGCTTTGCTAGATAGTTTTCAAGAGTTCATTCAAAAATGTATTGAAGATCAGATTCAGTTAGGAAGAAGAATGAACTTTGGAGAGTTACTCTTGCCCAATTGGTGCAAGGTGCACAACGCTGCTCATTTAGAACTAGATTGTTGCTTATGCCAAGATGCAGTGGAACAAACACAGAAGCATATCAACCCCACTCCTACAGTTAAAATTGATAACATGAATATCCAAGAGGATCCCAAAATAAAGAGGGTAATTCCTTCTGAAGAGCCATCCAGTGGTAACAGTGCAAGTAAAAAAGCAGGGAACTCTACAGTTGCTGGCTGTTGGACTTTGAGATTCAATGGGTCCAAATCAAAGCAAGGGGCTGGAGCTGGCTTTGAGCTGATTAGTCCAAGAGGTAAGACATTTTTTGCTGCTCATAGGCTCCAATTTCACTATACGAATAACGTAGCAGAATACGAAGCTTTGGTTCATGGATTGTTAATGGCATTAAAGAAAAAAGTTAAAATCTTGCAAGTTTTTGGAGATTCTGAGTTAGTAGTCAAACAAGTTAGGAGACAATACTCATGTCGTAATAGAAGAATGACTAACTATAGACATAGAGTATGGGATTTAATTGAAGGATTTGATGCCTTCAACATTCAGTTGATTCCATGAAATAAGAACCAAACAACTAATTCTCTTGCTCAGGAAGCCAATATGTTGCAACCTTTGTCTCTTTCGGGACTAAAGAAGTTTACTGTGGAGCTGACCCCAGTACCATCAGTACCCGATAACATCACCAACTTCCAGGTATTTGAAGATGACAAGCATATCTTAGATTTTATTACTACAACTGATGTCTTTGCTTCTCAAATCATTGATGAAACTAAGCTCCAAGAAGCAGAGGTGGACCTTGAAGGGGTAATCAATTTGAAGACTAACACAATTCCCAGGGGAATGGTGCAACTAGAGAGGATCTTTGACTTGGAAAAGATCAGAGATCAGGATCAGGATAACAAGAAAGAGTCTATTAGTGGACAGTGTGACAAGCATAATGTAGGATCTCAGGAGGATGTCAAAAATATTCTCATTGGTAAAGTATACACCCCTAAGGAAAGGCAAGGAATCATCAATGCACTACATAGATTTCCAGATGTGATAGCCTAGAGTTATGAAGACTTAAAGACTTATGATACATCAATCATAACCCATACTATTCCTCTCAATCCAGGAGTAAAACCTTTCAGACAGAGGCAAAGGCCCATCAATGCCTTACTGGAACCCATACTACAAAAAGAAGTGCAGAAGTTGTTGTCTACAAGAATCATATTTCCAGTCAAACACTCCACTTGGGTTGCCAACCTAGTTCCTGTACGAAAGAAAAATGGCGAAATCAGACTATGTGTAGATTTTAGAAACTTGAACAGAGCCTTAGAGAAAGATAATTATCCAATACCCTCATAGGATGAAGTACTCCAGATTGTCAACGGATCTCAGATGATGTCCTTTTTGGATGGTTATTCAGGATACAACCAAGTTATGGTGTAGTACGAGGATAGGCACAAGACTTCTTTCACCACCAAGTGGGGTACTTTTTCCTACAGAAGGATGCCTTTTGGCTTAATTAATGTTGGAGCAACATTCCAACGAGCTATGGACATTTCCTTTAAAGACATAATTAGTAAGTGCATAATCATTTATATGGATGATCTAACCGTCTTTTCCAAGAAGAGAGGTGATCATATCTCATATTTATGCAAAGTTTTCCAGAAATGTAGAGAGTTTGGGATATCCCTCAATCCAAAGAAATGGATCTTTGGAGTAACAGAAGGTAAGTTATTAGGAAATATTATCTTTGAAAAAGGAATTTCCATTGATCTCGAGCGTATAGAAGCCATTCTTAAGATTCCACCGCCTGCTAGTAAAAAAGAAATGAAATCATTCTTTGGCAAGATCAACTTTGTGAGGAAGTTCATCACTAGGTTGGCAGAAATAGTTAAGCCACTGAATGAAATGCTGAAGCAGGAGGCCAAAGTTGAATGGAATGTAGAAGCAAAAGAAGCATTTGCAGAAATAAAGAGGGCTATTGTTGAAGCTCTTGTTTTGGTAAGTCCAGACTATGCTAAACCATTCTATATATACTCGTTTGCCTCTGATCATTCCTGTGCTGCTATGTTAACTCAAAAATCAGATCAAGGAAACGAGCATCCCATAGCATTCATGAGTGCATAATTGAAGGATGTAGAACTAAAATATCCAAGTGTGGAAAAGTAGGCTTATGCCTTAGTTAGGGCTGTAAAGAAATTCAGGCATTATATCCTTAGAAACAAAATCTTTGCAATAGTTCCTGATCCTGTAGTTAAGCTGTTATTGATGCAGAATGAGCTAGGGGAGCGTAGAGCCAAATGGGTAACTATGTTATAGGAATATGATATTGAGATTTAGCCCATGAAGTTGGTAAGAGGACAAGGGCTTACACAGACAATGGCGGAGACAGGCCTTGACCTTATAGCTCAAAGTTATAATTTAGAGGATGTTTCTCCAAGAGAGTGGTATGATGATATTGTTCATTATCTCCTAACCCAAAGATGCTCAGATCATCTCAATTCAGTACAAAGAAGGGCACTACATTTGAAAAGTGATAGTTTCATGCTAAAAGGAGTTGTCCTATACAAGAACAATCAACTAAACATTATACCAATTCAAAACATGGTTGAAAAACTTCAAATTAAAATCAATTCAAAAACCTAACCAGAATAAAATTTCTACTAAATAACAGGTAAAAGAGGGGTCATGAAAAATAATCCAATTCGGCTTAGGCATGCGGCTTTAAGCCAACCATGGTAAATTGTGTCACACCTAAAATTTATGGATGGATGGTTTAAATAGCAATACACATTGTATAGATCTAATCTAATTATTAAAATAAAAAAGCTCAATAAAAGATCAAGAAAAAACTTATATAAATTGTTGGTGCTCCACCTCTTAGCAATTAGGCCTTTGGATTGTTGGTTCCTTTTCAATTTGGCGAGTGGCTCATTCTTTACCAACACATTTTAAGTTTATATAGGAATATTTTTCTTTAAAAATTTGAATTGTGGTTCACTTTTTTCCAACACATTCTATATTCTAGGAGGCAAATGCACACAAATATTCTAGCTTTGCAGATATTGTAGCTTTGGTTTCTTTACTCTAATTTTGAAGCTCTCTAAAGTGAAATAGGTCGACACTTGATAACAGTAAAGTTTTGGTTTCTTTGCATCTTCAAACTGTCTAAAGTGAAATAGCATCACACTTCATAACAGTTCCACCTTTTCTGACCACATCTACTTTAGAACCGTTCCAATTTTTCCCCATCTACCACTATCATCACAACTATGATAGTGGAACTAGATTAATCACCCTTATTAGTCCAAACTTTGTAGCCAATTATATTTTAGAAAATTCATTTTGTAAATATCTAAAATAAATTACAAATTTCCTTTTGAAAAATATGTTTTCTTTTGGAGATATATTTCAACAAACTTAATCAAGATTTAAACTAACTATAAGATCTAAAATGCTTTTATAAAATAAATAAATTAAGGCAACATTATTATGTATAAATAGAAACATTTTTTTTGCAATAAATTTAGAAGCTATACTAATTACATCTAAAATTCAAATAAAAGTTATGGTATCACAAATAAATTTAAACCAAACTAAGTTTGAAAATTTAAATGCTCTTAATCATTGCAGTACAATTAAATCTAATTAAATTATTTTATTAAAAACATTTAAACTCAATATGAATAATTATGAATTTATTTATTTATATTATGTGAAACTCAAATACTTGATTTATTACTAAAAGAATCTATGAGTGAATTTGGAAGCTTCTTAGTAATTATTTACAAATAAATTATTTATTAAAAATCTTATCCAAAATTTTGTGAGAGAAAATAAATAATTAATTAAATAAATAAACAAATTAAAATATTTGTTTTATTTCTTTAAATTTAGAAGAGATTTAAAAGTATATATATTAAATTTCATTTAAATAATAAAAAAGAGAGTAAATATTTAATCATAATAATTTGATTTTTAAAATATTCTTCTAAGTTTGTAGGCACGCCTCTTCCTTTATTTATGATGTTTCCAACTTAGGTAGTTATTTTAAGCATCTTTTCACTACCAATTCAAACTTTGTGGAAGGAAAAATCAAGTAAATAAAGGTAATTTATAATTTACATTTCATTACATATTTTATTATATTTAACTTACATGGCATCCAGCCTTTAACCCTAGTAGTGAATTTTTTGGAAGGGCTCCTATTTGGGTGAGACTTCCTAACTTCCCTCTTCAGTTTTGGTTTGAGTCCTACTTGGAGGTTGTGGGAAATACCCTAGGTAAATTTTTAATGGTGGATAAGGGGTCTTCAAATCTTTTACATTCAACTTATGCTCGAATCTTGGTTGAAATGGATGTGTCTAAGGTGCCCCCTGAAGTGATTCAGCTTAAAACCTCAAAGGGCTATTGGGTTCAACCTCTCAATTATGAAGGGGTTCCCTTTAGATGCAAAGTTTGCTACCAAACTGGACATGTGGCGACACAATGTATTAAAATCAAGAGGAAAAAGAAATTTGTATCATGGTGGAAAGATGTGAATCCTCAACATTATATAGTGGAGAATTAGGGGGAAGATCAAGTGGTTTCTATATCAAAAAACAATGATGAGGTTGGGCGAAGCAATGGTGTTCAATCTCAAGCAAGGCCGACTCAGGGGAATCATTTAAGTAAAGAGAACTAGCAAGAAAGGCATGCTGGTGTGATTCAAGAAGGGTATAAGAATGGTAAAACAGTCAATGAGGAAGGGATCAAGAAAGGAAAAATAGACAGTGTTGTTTTGAATGATAGAAAAAAGGAAGCAACTTCCAACAATGGAATGACAACTCCTGAATGTAGGGTGAAAGGTGGGCTGGTTAGACCTCAAGAGAATAAAGAGGGGTTACGGTTGGAGGAAGATCAAGGGCAGTGTGTTAATTTTCTAGGAGGAGGAGATTGAAAGTGCTATCGTGATAAAGCTTTGGATTGGCAAGAAAAAGCGGCAAGGTTAGAGGAGGGCTGGCAAATTGTCCAAGGAAAGAAAGTAAAGAAGGATTCGAAGAGAGAATTTGGTATGGTCCTTCGATCACAGACGAAAGATCAACCAAGCATTGCCACTTACTGGTGATCTATTGGGGTTGGGATTTTATTCTGGTTTTGGAGTGCTTAGTCGTAGTTTGTTGGGTGTATGTTGTTAAAGGTTAGGATTTTTTGTTCTATAAGTGATGCTTTTTATGTATCTTTTAGTGGATGGTCTAGTGGGTTTGATAGGCTATAGTGGCTTTGTTTTGAATTATTTGAAATTTGTACTATTTTTAGCTGTGTAATCGTCTCTATTACCAACAAAAAAAAGTTCTCTAATATTTTATTTCATAATTAATATTGTAATATAAAAGATGTTATTTACAATAAACATATAGAAATTATTTAAAGTGCTATAAAAGAAAAAGAAAAATAAAAATAAAATTTAAGTTTGTTACTAGTAGATGAAAAAAGTAAAGAAATTAGATTTTTTTAGTTTTCATTACAAGTTAGATATTTTTCATCAAGTTAGATTTGACTATATTCATGAAATGAAAAAAAGTAAAGAAAATAGATTTTTTTAGTTTTAATTACAAGTTAGATTTTCTTTTACCCCATTGCCACTATTATCACAACTATGATAGTGGAACCACATAATCGCCCTTATCGGTCCAAACTTTGTAGCCAACTATATTTCAAAAAATTCATTTCTGAAATATGTTTTGTTATCTAATTTACATGTTTACTTTAATAATACAAAAATATTTTTAAATAGAACATAAAAATTACCTCTCATTGGTTAAGAACAAACTTATTAATCACTAGTTAAAGCACAATGGCACCTATAGTTCCTTTAATTTCATTTAATTTTTCAAGCAAAAGAAGTTTTCTCATTCCTAGTTTAGAAAAAAATGCAATAATCCAAAATCGATTTTACCTAATTAATGAAATGATTTCAATTTATGATAAACTAATACCAATAAATTAAATATCACTTCCAATAAAATTAATAGATATTTTCAATTTTTCTTTTTGAATTTTCCTAATTCCCATAATGTATTGAGCAGTGAAATAACTCAACCTTTATTTGAAATCAAAATACAACCAAGAAAAAATATAATCACAATACAATCACACAATTATGTGTTTTCACAACACAAATGAAATCCAAACTTACCATTGGAAATGCGACATCTTTGATCTAATTCATTTTAATTTATTTATATATGTACTTTTATTTTTATGTTTTTTATATATATATTTAATTGTGTTGACTATAACTCAAATTTTAAATTTGATAGTTTTAATAGGTTTCTTTTATCTTATCAATAAATATGGTTTTTATGGGACCACACCAAAATAAATTAAAGTAAAAATTTATAGATATTTCCTGTTATGGAAGTTTTCACACGTCAGATAGGACATAATTACAATACTTATATTTCTGCCTAAATGGCCTTATGACAAAATGGTCCCAACATATCAATCATTGTTTTCAACTATCACAGTCATTGCCAAAATGGCCGTGGCGAATTCAAAAAATATCAAGCTTCATTCTCACCCTCAGCCACTGAGCCTTCATTCCCAAAGCATTGTCCCAAGTGAAAGACCAGTCAGCATATATCTCTCCATCCAACCCCATGATTGTCAATAGGAAAACAATATCTGATTTTGAATTCCCCTTCCATCTAGAGTGGTTTGCACCCGTGGCCTGGATAATGAAAGGTGTCCAAGACCCATTGTATGGATAATGAAGTTGAGAAACTTCTTCATCCCTCTGAGCCATTTGGTCCTCACCACCTTCCATATAAGTTTCTTGCAATTTCTTTGTCCACACCACACTATATCATAGACGCCACATCTGTGCTGACACAATAGCGATGGGAGGAGTTCATGTATAATTTTCCTTGGATATTATGTGATCACCAATTTGTGTCATCATAAGATCATTGCTCTTGATAGCTGACAGGTCCATAAAAATACCCCAATGATCCAAAGTCATTGGCCCAATTATCCATGTGATCAACCACTTTGTTGGCCTTTCTATATACATTTGATATTCTATAATTTTTAAATTGGGATAGTAGATCCCCTACTTCTTGGACAAGCTTATTCAATTTTCAGTTGGGAGTCATCATGTGTGAATTGTGTTTACGGTGTTTAATGAGTCACCTTCGATGTGGATTTGATTTTTGTTTATCCTTTTTCATATTTGTAGGCCTAATATTGCATCTTAAAGTTCATATTCATTATTGGTTCTATCCACTTGTTTATTTTCCGCTAGTGCAAGAATATTTCCTTTGTGATCTCTAACAACACACCTGACCTCAGATTTACTAGGATTCCCCAAGGATGCCCTAGTAAAGTTGACTTTGGTCCACTCAAGATTGAGAGGAATCCATCAAGCATCTATCTTTAGATTATGGATCAAATAAACCTGAGGGACCGCATGAATGGGGGGAACAATGAGGCCAAGATAATTCTTCCTCATCTCACCATCCCAAGAGGTAAATTTAGAATGTGGCTGATTTGCATTTTTCACTGCATTGTTCACTACCTCTATGATAGCTTCTTCCACCTTTCATGCCAACAACTCCCTTGTTAATTATTTTCCTTGAATTGTTCTCTTTTTTTCTTTCCTTTTATACCTCTCAAATGATCAAGGATGGGCTTTCAATCCATAGGTTGCTAAAAGTTACCTTTTTATTAAAATATGGCTATATATTAAAAATTGACAATAGATCTCTAGGAAGTGGGCTTTGCCAATTTTGTTTTCTCATTACCTCTTTCCAAAAATATTATGCCATTTCATAGTTTAATAGAATACAATTTTCATTTCCCTCCTCCTATCTACATAGCGAGCGTCTATGGAGAAAATTGATGCCCAATTTTTGCAATCTATCACCAATTAGGATTTTTAGCGATGGGAGTCTAAGAAAAGACTCTAACTTTCAATAGGCATTTACTACTCTAAATAAGGTGAGAAGGCCATTTTCTTTCTTAGAAGTAGCTTCAGCTAGTGTGTATTTGATTTTAACATTATAATTCCTTGATTTTTCTCCACACCATCTTATAACATCCTCTTTCCTTGAAATTTTCATTCTTCGTTCATTTAGGATCTCCATGAGTTGTTATTCTTATGGTTTGGGGATGGGTAATCCTTGGAATGATTTTATGCTCCAAGAGATCACTACGCTACTTTTTCTTTTATGCACATAGTCATAGAGGTTCTTTCCCCAAGTGCTAGTTAGGAGTGATTTTTCTTCTTCAAGCTTTGGGTTATTATTTAAGGCTTCACGACCATTCTAAGAATCCTCCCAAATGGATGTTTTCCTTCCATTATTGACTTCTCAAGTTAAATGTTTAGTTATAGGATTCATGCAATGACAACATAAATTTTTGTATAGCCAAGCCACAAGAAGGATGTAGGGTACCCTACTTGAAGTATGCTTGAATTTGCCATAAGAGACCATTACACAACATAAAATTGTTTAACAAGTAATATTTCTATAACTATGGGAAATATTTAGATTAGCATATTAGTGCATAAATAAATAAAAACCCAAAGCAACAATGAAGTACAAAGGAGGAAATAACATGAAAATATAGAAAGATATTACCTAGTGTCATCAACCTCCATGATTGACCTCCATTGCACCTTCACTATTTGCTGCAAATAATGTGGTTTGCCCTCAAATTTTGTGTGAGCAATCTATGACTATGCCAAGACCTAAGCAAATGTTGAAGGATTTGATCACAAAATGCTACACTATGCAACTATGCAACTAGTAAGCAAGCCTAAAGTATACAAATGTCAAGATGTCAAAATGCAAAGAGATGAAGTATGCTTAAGACAAGATTGCATGAGATGTAGATGTCAAGAGCTTGAGAGATGTCAAAATGAGACCAAAATTGTCATTTTATAGAAAATACAATTTTGGATGAATGGACAAGATTCAATGTGACAACCCACAATTAGGGTTAAGAAAAATTTAGGGTAAATTTGAAATGAATGGACAAGATCTAATTTTAGAAAATCAAATCAAGGGTTCAAAATGCATGCGACAAGGAGTAAGAATGACTCAGAAAAAGAGAACTGAAAATTCAAATAATATGAGAAATTACTTGATTTATGGAAGAAAATTGCTATTTTGAATTAAAAATTGATTTGATTCAAAAAGGTGGGGTCGTGTGATAGTAAGTAATTATTTTGAATTATTTACTAATAGGGGGAAAATTAGAAAGTGGGACCATTTTAAATAAATAATTTTATTTAAAATTGGAAAAATGCCAAGGTGGACAATAATTAAATAAATTAAAGAATTTATTTAATTATGAGAATACTTTAGAAATTAATGTCATATTTAAATAAACAAATACAATTTATTTATTTAAATAATCAGGAAGAATTAATGGACCAAGATAATTAAATAAATTTAGGAATTTATATAATTATGGAAAGACATTAGAAAATTAGTGACATATTTAAATAAATAAATAAATTTATTTATTTAAATAATCAAGAGGAATAAAAGACATGAATTAATTAAATAATTATGCATTATTTAATTAATGGACCATAAGACATAATTAAATATTTTAATTATGTTGAGAAGAATATGGAGAAAATAGAACTTGTAGGCTTAGGTCATTTTTAATGTGTCTACAGTTTTCCCCTCTTTGTCATAATGCAGCATGTCACATTGTGACAAAGAAAATTTAGTCAGAAACATGATCCAGTGAAGGTACGAAGTATCTATGCCCCCTCGGGAAAATTTTCAAAATTTGACCCGGTTTCAGATTTCGACATGTTTAATGCAATGAACAAGTTTGTCAAAGTTTGTCAAAAGAGCCTCCAGTAATAAAATTTTGAGGAAAATCCCACTTTGACCTTATAAATAGGTTGAAAATGGGTAAAAGTCAATTCATTTTCATTTTCACCTTTGTAAATTTTGAGAATTCAGAGTTAGGAGACCTCACGTGAAGATGGTGATCCTAGTGACTGAGCACCGCTGATACATTGTTCGGACCTTCAAATGGCCAAAGGGTGCAGAGACACTGGAAAGTACCTCATACCTGCCTTGTAATTTTATTATTTTTCATGCATTTTTAGGGTTTTTAGGTAGGTCAATGAATGTGACATGACGCATATGCATTTGCATAAGCCACATTCAAGTTTGCGTTTGATGCATTTGATGCGCCGTGATGCAAATGCAACAGACACATTAGGTTTCAATTAGTTGTGATGCATTCAAAGTCTAGTGAGATGTATTCGTTGTCTTGCACCACAAGTGATAGGTGTAGCGACGTATTTGCAAGAGTGCAACGCATACATGGAGCCATGCGATGCATTTGACTGTAAGTGATGCACTTGATAGATTTATCGACCCAGATGATTGAAGATGACACATTCGAGAGTCAAAATGACACAAGTTCCAAAATGCAACACAATTGCTAGATGAAACGATGCAAACATCGTAGTGTGACATAAATGAAATCAACACGATGCATTTGACTTTGACTAGGATTGACCAAAGTTGACTTAGTTTTAGACAAAAAAATTTCTTATGTTTAATTAGATAGATGGTAATAATGATTTTCAATAATGTGCTAACTTTCATTTCTGCATGTGTAGAAACAATTACCACCAATCTATACAGATAAGTTCAGACTATCGACGTACGCATTTCAGGATCAGCTGATGGGCAAGGAGAAGAGGCAATTGATGCGGCTGGGGTTATATTACATCACCTATATGCCCATTATCTGGGCTAATAGGGGACTTTCTATAGCACTAGCTGACATATGGCATTCAAAAACCTGCTCATTCCAGTTGTCGATGGGGGAGGCCACCATTACTTTGGAGGACGTGTATAGGATTCTACACATTCTAATTAAAGGGGCACAAGTGGTTTATGATCCACATCGGGGAGTGCAGGCTATGACTGAGTTATACGAGGCAGATGATGGCATAGGCCTTGTTGTTGAGGGGTACAAGATTCGATGAGAGTACCTGACTGAGCACTATCCATGGTGGGATGCCATGTTATGCACCTTGATTGTCAGAGTTCTTATTCCACAACATGATTGACTCATATTTGATGAGAAATGGTTTTAGCAAAAGTGATGGTGAGCCCACTCTTTACATCAAGGCAACAAATGGTAAGGTTTTGATTATTGTCTTGTATGTTGATGATTTAGTTTTTACTGGGGATGATGATTTCCTCATTGCTCATTTTAAAGAGGCCATGAAAAGAGAGTTTGAAATGATAGATTTAGGTCTCTTAAGATGTTTTCTAGGCATAGAAGTAAAACAAATGCATGATGGTATATTCATGTCTCAAGAAAAATATGCAAATGAGATCTTGAAGAGATTTAGGATGCTTGAAAGCAAGCCTATCCCAACACCAACTATAGGTCTGAAGTTGAGCAAGGAAGATTGCAACAGCAATGTAGATTTGACCATGTTTAAGAGTTTGGTTGGAAGTTTAATGTATTTAACTACAACTAGGCCCGATATAATGCATAGTGTGATTCTTATTTCTAGGTTTATGGAGACTCCACGGGACACCCATTGGCAAGCGGGTAAAAGAATCATGAGGTATGTGAAAGGAACCAAAGGATATGGCATTTTGTATACAACAATAAATGAGTTTGGGCCGGTTGGATACATAGACACTGATTGGGCAAGAAGTTTGGATGATAGGAAGAGCACATTAGGCTATGTGTTTCACTTGGGTTCGGGAGTCATTTAATGGGCTTCCAAGAAACAACTTATAGTTTCCCTATCTACAGTAGAGGATGAATATATAGCAGCAAATGCAGCAGCATGTCAAGCTATTTGGCTGAGAAGAATCTTGACAGATTTGAAAGAAGAACAAAAGGATGGAATAGTAATATTTTGTGATAATGTTTCATTGATAGCCTTGACAAAAAGAATATTGTTTAATGGAAGAAGCAAGCACATTAAAATGGTATTTTACAGGTCTGAGCAACAACTAGCAGGCATATTCACCAAGCCTTTAAGCAAGGATAGTTTTGAGCACCTAAGGAGTAGATTGGGCATTGTTGAGTTGGATTAGGATTGATCCTATTTTTTTGGCTCATGACCAAGGGGGAGTGTTAGAAAATTGAATGCTCCTGAGCCTCTTCTCGTTGGCACCTACCTGTTAGGGGCATTTGATGCCTGCAGCTAAAAGATTGTTTTGGAAAATCACTTCCCCACTTGCTCCTGATGTGCACCTGAAGATTGCAGAAGAATTAATGAAGTTAGGAATTTTTGAAATCCAATTCAATGCTGGTTGTAATGCCCCATATTGTAACCTAAAGAATGTTGCATTGACTACAAAAGTGTAAATTCTTTTTTTTAAATGTTAATATTAACTTTATTAATTGCAAACATTCCCTAAGATACGCGACGACACACTACTTGAAATTCCCATAGATGACTTTAGTATTTAGCATTGCATATATTTTATTTTTCATAAACTTAAAAGCATACATTGAATAACATTTAAAATTACATCATTAAAGATATAGATTACAAATAAGAATTCTTACATTGCATTTGAAATAACATTACAATACTCATTTTCCAAATGAGGTAGGTCAAATAATAGTTTACAATTATATATTACAAATTTTCACCTCATTAACAATTGAGGAGTGATACATATATAAAGTTACCACTGATATAAATAAGAAAGTACATTTTCGCTCATGAGCTCTCCATCTAAGAAGCACTCGTTGCCATGAACAAGAACTGGGGACCCAACGAAGTAAGGTGCACATTCCACCCAACCATGTGGTACTCGTAGGCCCACCCCCCATGCTAGGAGATAGTAAAAAGGTTCCCTAGACATAACCTACAAACCCTACACACAAGTACAAAATTGACTTATTGGTTACATTGCTTCCATAACAGAATGATCAAATATACTATGTTCATAAGGATACTATTATTATAGGTGGAGTGTCATCACAGTGTTACATAGGTTACCCTGGTGTTTCTTCCTAGGTTCCGGCCCCCACTTGGGTTACCTTGGTAACCTCTTACGAAACCTGGCCCCACATGCAATCTGTTGCGGAATCGAATATCTTTTAAAATAACAAGATATCGACTTTGCCATTCCAGGCCTTCTCATCTTATTCTCAAGACTGAACTAGCCCTCGAGTCTATAAGTGAGGCTTATTAATCTAGTTAAATATTTTAAACTACCTAATGTGTTGATTTAGTTTTCACTGACTTACTAACTCTACATGAGTTACCTAGGCACCACTTTGTGTTCCGGTCCTCATAAAGAGCCACTCCCCTAAAAATAACATAAGGAATCTAAGTTCACTAACTAAGGTAGGCAAAGTGCACAAAAATCAACATATAATACCTAACATATTACAACGAACATCACAACCTGTTCATAGAATCAGGTGTCTAAAATCATATAGAACCATGTGCACAACCCTAGTTAACTTGAAATGTGAAACCATCATGAAAACAATTCCCTTTCAAGAAATAACATTTGGAAGACTTGAAATTGCATATAAACACAAATTTGCCCAATAAGAATTCAAAAACAACTTAAAGTAATTCAGGCACAATAAAAATCTAATTTTAGGATTTACTAAATCCAATCAAGTCAATAAGAAATAGCAAGAAAATAAAACAACTTGATTATAATTCTTTTCTCATACAATAAAAGAAATCGTATCAATTAACCTAATTTTAACTTTCTCAATTTCACATAAAAATAAATACTAAATTTTCTCTTCCAATCTTACTGTCTTAAAATTGATTGATCTCATACTTTGTCCACATCAAATAGATAAAAGCTTATTTGAATTCTAAATCATTTTCTTAAAACTAATATATATATATATACATATACATATATATATACATATATATATACATATATATATATATATATATACATATATACATATATTTAAAGTTTAAACTAAACAAATCAAAATTCATTAAAGAAATTATATGGCAATTAATACTTAGGGCATCCACGAATGAAACACAGATGGATTTTTTTTTTTTAAATCATGAAACATATACAATATGGGGTTTCGTTGGTTGTATACACAACCAACGGCTGCTATACACAGCCAGCCCCATATGGGGGCTACGGCTGTGTTGGCAGTTGTGCGCTACCTGTGAGGGTAATGTCGACTGCCTTCACAGCCGTTGCCCTCTATGGGCGGCTGTGGGTAGCCCTACGGCCTCCACCGTATTATATAAATTTTTCATTTTATTAAAAGAAAACCCAGTGAAATAAAATGCGATTTTTCAGTATTTCGTCATGCAGAATTAAATTTTTTTTTTAATTATCTCTTAAAAATCTGAAACCCTACGATGGTAATTCGCGTACGGATTTTCAAATCAAAGAATATAAAATTTCAATAACATTTTCACAATAAAATTACATATGCATATATATATAAATCAACAGATAAGGATTATAATATTCAAACAAATATTCTGAAAGAGTTTTCTACAGGAATTTGGGAAAACCATCAATTTAACACAAATTTTGTCAAAGATCTTCAATTTCTACAACAAATGATTTTCAATTCAATTTACCCAAATGTTTTTCTACAGGTAATGACTATCAAAGTTCTTCACAGAGATTTCTTTGTTTTCTTTTGGAACTATTCATTTGTTTAACAAAAATCTTCTGAGTTGCTCTCTAATTTCACTATAAAATATTGTTTCTGAAAACTTAACACAGAAGATAACAAGCTTTCTACAAAAAAATTTCAACAAAAAGGTTTCCGAGAAGAAAAAAAGCTTTAATCAAACATTATCTCCTTAGACAATCTTTTAATCTCACAAAATTAAAGAAAACTCGCACAAAACTAATTCTCACACAGGCAATCTTTTCAAAAGAAAATAATTAAATAATAGGGAAATACCTATATCCCTGTAGTTGAAGAACTTGACTGTAGAAGAGAAGCTTTGCCTGCTGCGTGCAATCTTCCAAAGCCCTTCCAATACACTAATTTCTAGAAGAATGCAAATACTGAGCAAAAATCTATCTGAGAACCTCTTCTAAAAATCTTAATTCAAAACCCAAAGGAAATCACAAATTAACACAATTTTTTTTAGCAGAACTCTGTTCTTTCTCATTTCCCTTGAAGAGTTTTCTTGTTTTCCCCAAATCTCATAATATCTTCCTGAGAGAATCCCCAACAAGAAATTGCAATAAATTTAACTAAAACACATGGCAAAGAAGAAAAATATCTTCTAACAAACTCATGGATCATTCTTTCCTCAAATAACAAGAATTTATTTTATTTTAAAGAATTAAAGAATTCAAAATTCAAAAATCAATTTCCTTTTAATTTTAATTCTTATTTAAAATTCCATTTCTCACAAAGCATTTAAAAGAATATATAATTTATCCTCACAATATAAGTAAATTTAATTAATTAATTAATTAATTTAATAAAATAATTTTAATCTCAATGACTAAATTATTTTACCAATAAAGTAATTTAATTAATTAAATAAAATACGAAGCTTTTAATTACTTTATTTAAAATTAATTTAAATAAACATAAATTATAAAGAACTTTATTCTAACATTAAATTCACAAATAAACCTTATACAACAAATAATCAAAACAGACCAAACAAGACAACCAAAAATACTAGACCTAAACTGACGACATACTATGACTGGGTTTGAGACTAGACTAGGAAAAACCTCATTACTACCTCCCAATCAACATTACTATTGAGTCTTGACACACTCAGACCTGTGAAACCAGGTGGAGTCAGTGTCATGTACCTGCAATCCTGCAATCAGACAAATAACATGCATATATATATATATATATAATCCATGATTCAAACACACTGTGCGGAGAAAATCATAGAAATCACAGGGCACTTGCAAGAAAGTGATGCAACTCCGTTCTCCACACCAATACACTATCGCATCAGATTGAAAAAATAAATAACATCAATTAATCTACCATAAGCATACATATAGCAGTAACATCTGAAGTAAGCATCTATGCTAACATAAAGCATGTCAGAAATAATTACCACCATACAATGTATCATCACATCACAAAATAAATCCACCATCGCTCTATTTTCAGTGATCAATACATCAAAACAAAGTACCAGGGTCTATCAAAGTGAAAACAAACTAATAGAAAACATAAGCAAAATGGAGGGGTACTACACTGGTAGGTGATTTTGAATTTGAGAGGGAATGTTTGTTGAAGACAAAAGGAATGAAGGAAGATTATCTAGTTAGTTGCAAATTTGGAGAAGTTGAATATCTGAGTAGTAGCAGTCTGAAGGGAATGTTCTTTGTTCTTTGTGTGATTCAGAGAATTTTTTTTGTGTGAGCTTTTGAAAGCTCCTAAATAGCAACAGCTATTTGTTTTGTGTGTGAGTAGAGATTGCTCTTGAAAAGCTTTGTGTAGCTCATGCCAGTGAGCTCCTAGTAGCTCCTGAAGTTGTCTATTTTTTGTTGAGTAGTTGATTGCTCCCAACAAATAGTAATTCATAGCTTAGAGTTTTCTTTCAGTAGTTTAAGTTTAATCTTTCCTGTATTGTCATTTCCAGCATATTTAATACAAAAGGAAAATATTGCATGCCCAGATTTGTCTCCTTGTATTTTGTTTATTCCACATTTGTATTCCCTTATTTTTGTTTTGGGTAAACAGAGCAGCAACTCTATGTTTTTTGTGCAATATGAGTTTAAGACATGGTATCACTCTCCCCCAGAAGATTCCATGACATATTGGATTAAAATCAATAAGCTAGGCTCCAAAAGAAAAATGAACACCATGATTGACGTTTTTGAATTTTTAGTTATCCTGCAAATAGTGTTATTCCTTCAATCACTCTCAGGCTTACCTACAATGTTATAGACTTATTCACTTAAAATCGTAGCATTTATCTTGTCCCTTTCAAATCCCATAAGCATTCAGTAGAGCAGCAAAAAGTATAAGCCTTCTAATATTCCCAACAAGTTGAATGCCATAAGTGAACTAACTTTTAAGACAATTGGAAAGAACAAATAATGGCATAGAGGCATTCCCCAGATAAGGGCACTCCAAAGCTATCAAAATAAATGAAGAATAGAAGAGAAGCAAAGATTTGGATGCAGTAGCCAAACCAATAGCCATGATTCAAGATAGTAACTTATTGTGTTGACACGAGTTACACACAGTTGAAAGTGAACATTGACACTAAAATAATGATCCAAAAAATCACTACTAACCACAAGAGAGTTATTGCAATGGGGATAAAATAGTCTTAGAATCAAAGTAGCTCATGAAAGTAAAAATAAGCAGGATGGAAGTAAACGAATTTACCCAACAATGACCCCTAGGTATAAAACCATAGCCAACAACTACTCCCCTTTAACTACAACTAGGCATAATTAAATCCATATCTATGCCATTGAAAATAATACAACATGCAAGTTTAACTCCCACATCTAGGGAAAGAGCTGAATAAATTATCTAAAGATTTTGAATGTAGCGAATAACTAAGAGTTAAAATGATGCATTCAATTAAAGTTTCACTTTTGGAATCTTTTTCTGACCGTAGTTTTAGTTAAACAATTATTTAAGCAAACTATTTGGAAGGAATCAGAGATTACATATCATGATAGTTGAGATCCATATTAATGATCAAGCCCTCTCATGGTGGTAATTTGTCATAGACTGAAACCAAAGGACAGATGAAATTAGTATACTAGTATGAATCCCAAACAAGGCTCCCCCATAACACCCCAAAACCTAGCTTGGTAGTTGTACCTAAATGGATCATCTAGAAGAGAAGAATGTGAAATTTCTCCAAAATACATCTAAAGAATAAATTTTGCTAAGAATAATCAACTAAACATTCTACCAATTCAAAACATGGTTGAAAAAATTCTAATGAAAATCAATTCAAAAACCTAACCAAAATAAAATTTCTACTAAATAACAAGTAAAAGAGGGGCCATGAAAAACAATTCAATTCGGCTTAGTCATGCGGCTTTAAGTCTGCCATGGTAAACCATGTCACACCTAAAATTTATGGATGGATAATTTAAATAGCAATACACACTATATAGATCTAATCTAATTATTAAAATAAAAAAGCTCAATAAGAGATCAAGAAAAAACTTATAGAAATTGTTGGTGCTCCGCCTCTCAGTAACTGGGCCTTTGGATTGTTGGTTCCTTTTCAATTTGGTGAGTGGCTCATTCTTTACCAACACATTTTAAGTTCATATAGGAATATTTTTGTTTAAAAATTTGAATTGTGGTTCACTATTTTCCAACACATTCTATATTATAGGAGGAAAATGCACACAGATGTTCTAGCTTTGTAGATATTGTAACTTTGGTTTCTTTACTCTAGTTTTGAAGCTCTCTAAAGTGAAATAGGCTGACACTTGATAATGGTATAGTTTCAGTTTCTTTGTATCTTCAAATCTTCCAAAGTGAAATAGCATCACACTTCCTAACAGTTCCACCTTTTCTGACCACATCTACTTTAGAACCATTCCAATTTTTCTCCATCTACAACTATCATCGCAACTATGATAGTGGAACCAGATTAATTGCCCTTATCGATCCAAACTTTGTAGCCAATTATATTTCAGAAAATTTATTTTGTAAATATCTAAAATAAATTACAATTTTCCTTTTGAAAAATATGTTTTCTTTTGGAGATATATTTCAACAAACTTAATCAAGATTTAAACTAACTATATGTTCTAAAATTCTTTTACAAAATAAATAAATTAAGGCAACATTATTATGCATAAATAAAAAACATTTTTTTTGCAAATTTTTTTGAAGCTATCACTAATTACATCTAAAATTCAAATGAAAGTTACCATATCACTAATAAATTTAAACCAAACTAAGTTTGAAAATTTAAATGCTCTTAGTCATTGCAGTACAATTAAATCTAATTAAATTATTTTATTAAAAGCATTTAAACTCAAGATGAATAGTTATGAATTTATTTACTCATATTCTATGAAACTCAAATACTTGATTTATTATTAAATGAATCTATGAGTGAATTTTGAATCTTCTTAGTAATTATTTATTAAAAAACTTATCCAAAATTTTGTGAGAGAAAATAAAAAAATAAACAAATTAAAATATTTGTTTTATTTCTTTACATTTAGAAGAGATTTAAAAGTATATATATATTAAATTTCATTTAAATAATAAAAAAGAGAGTAAATATTTAATCATAATAATTTGATTTTTAAAATGTGCACGCCTCTAAAAGACTATATTCATGAAGTGAAAAAAACTAAAGAAATTAGACTTTTTAGTTTTAATTACCGTAAGTTAGATTTTTTTCATCAAGTTAGATTTTTTTTTGCCCAATAAAAGACTATATTCATGAAGTGAAAAAAATTAAAGAAATTAGATTGTTTTAGTTTTAATTACAAGTTAGATTTTTTTTTGCCCCGTTGCCACTATTATCGCAACTATTATAGTGGAACCGAATTAATCGCCCTTATCGGTCCAAACTTTGTAGCCAACTATATTTCAAAAAAATTATTTCTGAAATATGTTTTGTTATCTAATTTACATGTTTACTTTAATAATACACAAATATTTGTTAAATAGAACATAAAAATGATCTCTCATTAGTTAAGAACAAACTTATTAATCACTAGTTAAAACACAATGGTGCCTATAGTTCCTTTAATTTCATTTAATTCTTCAAGCAATAGAAGTATTTCTCATTCCTAGTTTAGAATAAAATGCAATAATCCCAAATCGATTTTTCCTAATTAATGAAATGATTTCAATTTATCATAAACTAATACCAATAAATTAAATATCACTTCCAATAAAATTAATAGATATTTTCAATTTTTCTTTTTGAATTTTCCTAATTCCCATAATGCATTGAGTAGTGAAATAACTCAACCTTTATTTGAAATCAAAATACAACCAAGAAGGTTAAACCTAAGAAATGGAAGGATATGAGAATGGTGTCACTCTTGTGCACAGGTGAGGCTACATGCAGCCTCTAAGGCTACATGTTGGCTCTTGCATGTGCCAGATTATGTCCCTTTTGGCTGCGTTTAGGTGTTTGGGGGGACTCTTTTGTTTTTTCTGTTTGGTTGGTGTTTGTTGTAGTGTGTGGGGTTGTGCGGGGGTTTGTGTAGAAGAAGGGTTGGTGGGAGGTGGTGCGGTGAGGGGGAAGTGGGTGGAGGAAGCGGTGGGGTAAGGGTTTGGTGGAATCAAAGTGGGCTAAGTGTAGGGGTTTGGTGTGGGGATATGGCATAGGCTACCAAAATCCTGGTGCTTGCTGGGCCAAAGCCATCTCAAAATTTTTTGGCAGCCATGCATGCACAAAATTTGGATTCATCCTATGTGGGTGAGAGCTCTAAGCTCAAGAAAGTGAATGGGTGCCTGCCATGAAGTCAAGATTGACTTGTTCTGGTTATTTCTCCCGAATCGGTTCAGGAGGAGATAGATTATTGGAGCCAACACATTATGATCTGCAAGTTCTTGGGTATTCGTGTCCCTCTCTTGGCGTTAGATTCTTGGATCCATCGAACCTGGTAGGTTGAAGGGGATTTTGATCTATTAGTGGCTGCAAATGGCTATTTCATGGTTGATTTTTCTTGCATCTCGGATTGTAATCGTGTTTTTGAGGGAGGGTCATATTTTTACAATCATGTTGGCTTGTTCATTAAGCCCTGGCATGGTAGTTTTAATGTGATATAGGATCTTCCTACATGGGTTCATGTTTGGGTCCATCTTCCATGGCTGCCGTTGGAGTTTTGGAGGGAGGATATTCTGCTCCAGATTGCTTTATTCCTGTTAAGTAGAGAAATAAAGGGAGGCATCTGTGGTTGAGGGTGGGCCCGATAAGGATGGCTTTATTCCTGTTAAGCAGAGAAATAAAGGGAGGGGTCAGAAATGAGCCTATAAAGATAGAAAAAGTGATAAGGGTTTCAATCAGTTTGAGGTCCTGGATAATCAAGCTTTGGTGGATGGGATTCCTATTGAGCTCTCTTCTAGGGCCACTGGTATGGATGTTGGGTTGGATTCAGGGCTGGAGTAGGCAATTGTTGTTCAGAATATTTCTCTGGCTTTGGAGCAGGGGATTTTTGTGCCTCCTGGGGCCTCTGTAGATGTGCAAGATGATATTGTTTTAGCAAATTTAGCTAAGGAATTTTTCTCTTCAAGTAAAGGGCGGGGATCATCTCCTACTTTGGGGGTGCTGCAACGCCCTCTGAAGAAAGGGTATTTTGAAAATTCTTTGAAAGTTGGTCGTAAGAAGGATGCTGAAAAACTTAAATCTATTGGGGATCTGTTAGTGGAATCTGTTTCTATTAAGAACCTTGAGGCCCACTTCTCTCAACCTTCATCATGATTATTGTC
This sequence comes from Sequoia sempervirens, assembly GCA_007258455.2. Classification (NCBI taxonomy): domain Eukaryota; kingdom Viridiplantae; phylum Streptophyta; class Pinopsida; order Cupressales; family Cupressaceae; genus Sequoia; species Sequoia sempervirens. The sequence goes on along the minus strand of VDFB02105785.1, from coordinate 6,900,854 downwards.
TCAGGGAATGCAAGGGGGTTGAATAGCACCTCCTATCAAAAGGCTATTCAAGATTTGATTGTTGTTCATTCTCCTGATATCTTTTGTGTTCAGGAAACTAAGCTTCAGGTGGACCTCATGCTTCAACATTCCCCTCGTATTTGATTTTTTGGCCAGTGTCAGTGTATTGGGTCTAGGGGAACCTCTAGGGGTCTGGCTCTTTTCTAGTATCCTCGTAAGGTTGTTCCTCGTTGGTGGATTTCAAGCCAGTCTGCTCTTTCTGTCATGGCTTCGGTTTTGGAATCTGGTGAGACTATTTTGGTTAGTAATGTTTATGCTCTGATTGGCATCTGTGGTAAAATCCAGCTTTGGGCTCATATCAAATTTGTTAGGTCTTGTGCACCCTTTCTGCCTTGGATATTAGCTGGTGATTTCAATGATGTGTTGAGCTTGGAAAAAAGGGGGGGTTGCCTAGGCTTGGTCCTGCTTCAGATCTATTTCAGACTAATGTGGACTCTCTTGCTCTAGTGGATGTAAAACTCTCTAATGGAATATTCACTTGGAATAATAGATGGAGTGGGCCTGAAGTGATCTCCCAGCGGCTTGATCATTTCCTTGTCTCCTGCTCTTGGGTTAGAGGTTGCTTGGTCATTTGCTTTGAGATTATTGACTGGTGTGGCTCTGATCATTGGCCAATTAAGTTTTCAACTTCATCTTTCCCAAATCCAATGAATCCTCCTTTCAAATTCCAGCTAATGTGGCTTCGTGATCCATCTCTGGGTGATCTTGTTGCTCAATGGTGGTAGGATGGCACCCCTACATATGGGTCAGCTATGTATTCTTTGGTTAAGAAGCTGCAATATGTTAAGTATCATCTTAAGCGATGGAATAGGTCATGTTTTGGTAATTTTTGGGCCAGAAAAAGAGAAGTGCAGGATCGCCTTGTTATTACCCGCCAGATTTAGGATTTGGGATTCTCGGAGGCTCTTGGGCATGCTGAGGCCCAGGCTCTAAAATTGGTGGAGGAGTGGGAGCTTCGTGAGGAGATTTTCTGGAAACAAAAGGCTAGGATTGATTGGCTTCAAGAGGGTGATAGGAATACGGATTTTTTCCATCATTCGGTGCAAGCTCATTGGAATAGGTGTTTTATTTCTTCTCTTGTTAGCTCTGAGGGTCTTTCAATCTCTTTGTAACAAGCTTTGTCTAGAGAGGCTCGTCAGTTCTACTATAATCTGTTCACTAAGGATTCACTGCCTGTTGAGGCTGATGAAAGTAGGGTCCTTGCTTGCATTCCCTCTTTAATTTCTAATGAGTTGAATGCATCTCTTATTCATGCAGTGACTATGTCAGAGGTGGAGGAGGTGGTGTTTGGGATGAACAAAGGGAAAGCTCCTGGCCCTGATGGTTTCCTAGTTGAGTTTTTCCAGGTGTTTTGGGATACTGTGAAGCTGGATTTGTTGGAGGTGGTTTGGGAGTCTCTTCATAGTAAGTAGATGCTCCATGCCCTGAATGCTACTTTTTTGGTTCTCATTCCTAAGAAGGAAGGTGCTGACAGACTTGATCTCTTTAGACCTATTGCACTCTGTAATGTGGTGTACAAGATTGTTACGAAGTTGATTGCTGAGAGGCTTAAATCTTTTCTGCCTATGATCATTTCTAAGGAGCAAGGCGGCTTTGTGGTAGGTCATCAAACTCTAGATGGGGTGGTGGTTGCATCTGAATTCATTCATTCCATGGAAACCTCTCAGGATAGGTCTATGTTTATAAAGTTGGATATGGAAAAAGCTTATGACAGAGTTAAATGGAGTTTTCTTCAGAAAATTTTGTTGGCCTTTGGTTTTTCCTCGGACTGGGTGAGCTGGATATTGAGCTATGTGACCTCTTCCTCCTTTTTGGTTATTGTGAATGGGGAACCTTCAAATATTTTTGGGGCTACTAGGGGCCTTCACCAGGGGGTCCCGCTCTCTCCTTATTTGTTTACTATTTTGGTGGAGGGACTGGGTTGGCTTCTTAATTCTTGGGTTTCATAAGGCTTGATTCATGGGTGGCAGTGGGGGATGGGATTTCCTACGCTTTCTCATCTCCAATTTGTGGATGACACCTCTTTTATGGGACTGGATCGTATTAGGGAGGCTGAATCCTTCAAGCAAGCTTTGGAAATTCATCTAGTGGCTTCGGGCCAGAAAGTCAATGAATAAAAGTCTTCTATATTCTTCTTTAATACTCCTCAAACTATCCAGCGGTGGATTGCAGATATTTTGTAGTTTCAAATTGGGTCTCTTCCCTTTGTCTACTTGGGTATTCCTCTTGTTGTTGGTCGTCAGCCCAGGTCCTCCTGGTAGCTGCTACTTGATAAGCTTAGGCAGAAGGTTACTCATTGGACTCATCGTTGGTTGTCTATTGCTGCTAGAGTGACTCTTCTCAAGTCTGTTATCTAGGCCCTTCCCATCTATAGGTGCTTTGTTCAAGCAGCTGCTATGTATTTCCTTAAGGAATTTGATGCTCTTTCACGTCAATTTCTTTGGAGCGGTAATGTGTTGTCTTCAAAATGGAGCCTTGTTAAGTGGGATTCTATGTGTAGACCTAAGCAGGAGGGTGGTCTTGGTTTACGCTCTACTATTTTGAATGGGAAAGCTCTTGCTCCCAAGCTTTACTGGTGATGGTGTACCAATCAACATCAGTTATGGGCTCATATTGTCAACCATAAATATCTTCGGGGTGTTGCTTCTTTTGAGGTTCCTCACTATCCTCTGGAAGGGAGTGGTTCTATGATTTGGCATACTTTAAAAGTGGGGGTGCAGTTGATTAAGGGTGCACTTTTTTGGATTTGTCATTCGAGGTCACATGCTCTTTTTTGGTAAGATTCTTGGGATGGTCACCCTCCTGTTCTCTCTTCTCTTCCTCACATCTAGTCCCTTTGCGATGTTTTTATTGCGAGTGGCTAGGATACTGTGGAGCATTATAAGGGGCGCAACATGGTGGTTTGGTTGTAAGTTTTCGCTAGAAGCATCCTTCTGAGTGGCCACCTAGAGGGTCTAAGGGGGATAGGTGTGAGCTTTCCCAGCTTTTGGCTTCCCGTGCTTGTAATTCTTTGAGGGGACATGATGTCTTGTCTTGGGATGGTTTGGATTTGTCTCGAATATACTCTGTGGTAGCTAGTTATAAGAAGTTAGGTAGGCAGTTGTTTGGGGACATTGAGGTCCCTTGGTGGAAGCAAGTTTGGCACAAGTTGTCATGGCCCAAGTGCAACTTTTTTATGTGGTTAGTGGCTCAAAACCGGTGTCTTACTTGGGATAATTTATGTAAGCATGGGTTCCAAGGCCCCTCCATGTGTGTTTTGTGTCATGGTTGTGAAGAGAGTGTCTCCCATCTCTTCTTCCAATGTTCCTATGCTAGGGCGATTTGGCATTTCTGGTGGAGGGTGTGGAATACGGCCTGCTGGCATGCTTCCTCTTTGGTGGAGTTTGGGGAACGGTGGGGTAGGGCCCTTGTTTCTCCCCCCTTTCTTTAGGCTGCTTAGGCTCTTGGTCCTTCCTTTAGTATCTGGAACCTGTGGTTGGAGAGGAATAGGAAAAATTTCTAGGATTCGTTGTTGATGGCCCCTCACCTATGGTGGAAAATTCTACACTCTTTAGGGGAAGCTATTGTGGCTAAGTGTGATATGACTATTCTGGTGGACCCTCGTGATGTTGGTTGTTGTAATCTTCTTCATCTTCCTCCTCCGCAATGGCAGCTCATGCACAACAGATGTAGGAATCCTACCCCAAAGGTGAATAGGGAGGGAAGATGGACCTCTCCTCGTGGGGTCCTAAAAGTCAACTCGGATGGCTCTTCTCATGGAAATTCGGGTCGTGCTGGCATTGGGGGTGTGGGTCAGGATAGCTTTGGAGATGTTCAATTTATCTTCTATGTGTATAAGGGTCTTCATATGAATAATCTTATGGAGGCTCAGGCCATTTTGTTGGTTGTGGAGTGGGGCAGTCAATTAGGATGGTGAAGGATCATATGTGAGTCTGACTCCCAAGTTGTGGTGAACTTACTGAATAGGCGGTATTTGGATGATGTGAGTTGGCAGCTGGCTTTAATTGTTGAACAAATTCTCATTCTTTGTGCTTCTTTGGAGTATATTACTTTCACTCATATTCCTCGAGAATGGAATGTTACTGTTGATTGCTTGGCTAAATGGGCTTTTGATCATATTTATGATTGGAATTTAGTGGATCAAGGTCAACTACCCCCGGATTTATCTTATCAATTGGATCACTTGGTTGAACTTGATAGGGCCATTTAAGGCCCTTGCTTTGTAATGTTTCCTTGTTTTAATAAATTTTTACCCCCTTGATGTTAAAAAAAACAAAAACAAAAACAACCAAGAAAAAAAAAATCACAATACAATCACACAATTATGTGTTTTCACAACACAAGTGAAATCCAAACTTACCATTGATTTGGATCCATATTGCATTAGGTTTCATAAAACACGTCTCACACTTGATTTAGTGCAATAGGAGTTAGCAAAGACGTTACAACTAATGTGACATCTTTGATCTAATTCATTTTAATTTATTCATATATGTACTTTTATTTCTATGTTTTTTTTTATATATATATTTAATTGTGTTGACTATAACTCAAATTTTAAATTTTATTGTTTTAATAGGTTTCTTTTATCTTATCAATAAATATGGTTTTATGGGACCACCCCAAAATAAATTAAAGTAAAAATTTATAGATATTTCCTGTTATGGAAGTTTTCACACGTCAGGTAGGACATAATTGCAATACTTATATTTCTGCCTAAATGGCCTTATGACAAAATGGTCCCAACATATCAATCATTTTTTTCAACTATGACAGTCATTGACAAAATAGCCGTGGCGAATTCAAAAACTATCAAGCTTCATTCTCACCCTCAACCACGGAGCCTTCATTCCCAGAAGCATTGTCCCAAGTGAAAGACCAATCAGCATCTGTCTCTCCACCCAACCCCATGATTGTCAATAGGAAAACAATATCCCATTTTGAATTCGCCTTCCATCTAGAGTGGTTTGCACCCGCGGTCTAGATAATGAAAGATATCCAAGACCCATTGTATGGATAATGAAAGGTATCCAAAACCCATTGTATGGATAATGAAGTAGAGAAATTTCTTCATCCCTCCGAGCCATGTGGTCCTCACAACCTTCCACATAAGTTTCTTGGCAATTTCTTTGTCCACACCACACTATATCATAGACGCCACATCTATGCGATGGGAGGAGTTCATTGATAGCTGACAGGTCCATAAAAATACCACAATGATCCAAATTGATTGGCCCAATTATCCATGTGATCAACCACTTTGTTGGCCTTTCTATATACATTTTATCCATGTGATCAACCACTGTGTTGGCCTTTCTATATACATTTGATATTTTATAATTTTTAAATTGGGATAGTAGATCCCCTACTTCTTGGACAAGCTTATTCAATTTGCAGTTGGGAGTCATCATGTTGCAAATTGTGTTTACAGTGTTTAATGAGTCACCTTTGATGTGGATTTGATTTTTGTTTATCCTTTTTCATATGTGTAGGTCTAATATTGCATCTTAAAGTTTACATTCATTATTGGTTCTATCTACTTCTTTATTTTCCACTAGTGCAAAAATATTTCCTTTGTGATCTCTAACAACACACCTGACCTTAGATTTACTAGGATTCCCCAAGGATGCCCTAGTAAATTTTACTTTGGTCCACTCAAGATCAAGAGGAATCCATCAAGCATCTATCTTTAGATTGTGGATCAAATAAACTTGAGGGACTGCATGAATGGGGGGAACATTGAGGCCAAGATAATTCTTCCTCATCTCACCATCCCAAGAGGTAAATTTAGAATGTGGCTGATTTGCATTTTTCACTGCATTGTTCACTACCTCTATGATAGCTTCTTCCACCTTTCATGCCAACAACTCCCTTGTTAATTATTTTCCTTGAATTGTTCTCTTTTTTCCTTTCCTTTTATACCTCTCAAATGATCAAGGATGGGCTTTCAATCCATAGGTTGCTAAAAGTTACCTTTTTATTAAAATATGGCTATATATTAAAAATTGACAATAGATCTCTAGGAAGTGGGCTTTGCCAATTTAGTTTTCTCATTACCTCTTTCCAAAAATATTATGCCATTTCATGGTTTAATAGAATATGATTTTCATTTCCCTCCTCCTATCTACATATCAAGCATCTATGGGGAAAATTGATGCCCAATTTTTGCAATCTATCACCAATTAGGATTTTTAGCGATGGGAGTCTAAGAAAAGACTCTAACTTTCAATAGGAATTTACTACTCTAAAGAAGGTGAGAAGGCCATTTTTCTTTCTTAGCAGTAGCTTCAGCTAGTGTGTATTTGATTTTAACATTATATTTCCTTGATTTTTCTCCACACCGTCTTATAACATCCTCTTTCCTTGAAGTTTTCATTCTTAATTCATTTAGGATCTCCATGAGTTGTTATTCTTATGGTTTGGGGATGGTTAATCCTTGGAATGATTTTATGTTCCAAGAGATCACTATGCTACTTTCTCTTTTATGCACATAGTCACAAAGGTTCTTTCCCCAAGTATTAGTTAGGATTGATTTTTCTTCTTGAAGCTTTGGGTTATTATTTAAGGCTTCATGACCATTCTAAGAATCCTCCTAAAAGGATGTTTTCCTTCCATTATTGACTTCTCAAGTTAAATGTTTAGTTACAAAATTCTTGCATGACAACATAATTTTTTGTATAGGCAAGCCACAAGGAGGATGTAGAGTACCCGACTTGGAGTATGCCTAAATTTTTCATAAGAGACCATTACACAACATAAAATTGTTTAACAAGTAATATTTCTATAACTATGGGAAATATTTAGGTTAGCATATTAGTGCACAAATAAATAAAAACCCAAAGAAACAATGAAGTACAAAGGAGGAAATAACATGAAAATAAAGAAAGATATTACCTAGTGTCTTCAACCTCCATGATTGACCTCCATTGCACCTTCTCTATTTGTTGCAAATAATGTGGTTTGCCCTAAAATTTTGTGTGAGCAATCTATGACTATGCCAAGACCTAAGCAAATGTTGAAGGATTTGATCACAAAATGCTACACTATGCAACTATGCAACTAGTAAGCAAGCCTAAAGTATGCAAATGTCAAGATGTCAAAATGCCAAGAGATGAAGTATGCCTAAGACAAGATTGCTTGAGATGTAGATGTCAAGAGATTGAGAGATGTCAAAATGAAACCAAAATTGTCATTTTATAGAAAATGTAATTTTGGATGAATGGACAAGATTGAAGATTGGAAAATGCCCTAAAATCAATGCACAAGATTCAATGTGACAACCCACAATTAGGGTTAAGAAAATATTAGGGTAAATTTGAAATGATTGGAGAAGATCTAATTTTAGAAAATCAAATCAAGGGTTGAAAATGCACGTGACAAGGAGATAAGAATGACACAAAAAAAGACAGCTGAAGAATCAAATAATATTAGAAATTACTTGATTTATGGAAGAAAATTGCTATTTTGAATTAAAAATTGATTAGATTCAAAAAGGTGGGGTCATGTGATAGTAAGTAATTATTTTGAATTATTTACTAAGAGGGGGAAAATTAGAAAGTGGGACCATTTTAAATAAATAATTTTATTTAAAATTGGGAAAATGCCAAGGTGGACAATAATTAAATAAATTAAAGAATTTATTTAATTATGAGAATATTTTAGAAATTAATGCCATATTTAAATAAATAAATAAAATTTATTTATTTAAATAATCAGGAAGAATTAATGGACCAAGATAATTAAATAAATTTAGGAATTTATTTAATTATGGAAAGACATTAGAAAATTAGTGACATATTTAAATAAATAAATAAAATTTATTTATTTAAATAGTCAAGAGGAATAAAAGACATGAATTAATTAAATAATTATGCATTATTTAATTAATGGACCATAAGACATGATTAAATATTTTAATTATGTTGAGAAGAATATGGAGAAAATAGAACTTGTAGGCCTAGGTCATGTTTATGTGTCTACATTTTGCCCCTCTTTGTCATAATGTAGCATGTCGCATTGTGACAAAGAAAATTCAGTCAAAAACATGCCCCAGCGAAGGTACAGAGTATCTATGGCCCCTCGAGAAAATTTTCAAATTTTGACCCGGTGACAAAAAAAATTGGAAAGTGTCCCGACAAGCTAATTTGATGTCCAAAAAAGCAATAGCGCAAGCGGTTTCAGATTTTGACATGTTTAAAATGAAACGAACAAGTTTATCAAAGTTGGTCAAAAGAGCCTCCAGTAATAAAATTTTGAAGAAAATCCCACTTTGACCTTATAAATAGGTTGAAAATGTGTAAAAGTCAATTCATTTTCATTTTCACCTTTGTAAATTTTGAGAACTCAGAGCTAGGAGACCTCACACGAAGATGGTGATTCCAGTGACTGAGCACCGCGGATACATCATTTGGACCTTCAAACGACCAAAGGGCACAGAGCCACTGGTAAGTATCTCATACCTGCCTTGTAATTTTATTATTTTTCATGCATTTTTAGGGTTTTTAGGTAGGTCAATGAATGTGCCACGATGCATAAGCCATATTCAAGTTCGCGTTCGACACATTTGATGTGTCATGATGCAAATGCAATAGACACATTAGGTTTCAATTAGTTGTGATGCATTCAAAGTCTGGTGAGACGTATTCGCTGTCTTGCACCACAAGTGATAGGTGTAGCGACGTATTCGCAAGAGTGCAATGCATACATGAAGCCATGCAATGAATTTGACTGTAAGTGATGCATTTGATAGATTGATCGACCCAAGTGATTGAAGATGACGCATTTGTGAGTCAAAACAACGCAAGTGCTAAAACGCGACACAATTGCTAGATGAAATGATGCAAACACTGTAGTGCGATGCAAATGAAGTCAACACAATGCATTTGACTTTGACCAAGGTTGACTAAAGTTGACTTAGTTTTAGACAAACTTTTTGCTTATGTTTAATTAGATAGATGGTAATAATGATTTCCAATAATGTGCTAACTCTTGTTTTTGCATGTGTATAAACAATTACCACCGATATATATGCACGAGTTCAGACCATCGACGTACGCATTTCAGGACCAACTGATGGACCAGGAGTAGAGGCAACTGGTGCGGCTGGGGTTATATTACGTCACCTATATGCCCATTATTTGGGCTAATAGGGTGCTTTTGAAAGCACTAGCTGACAGATGGCATTCGAAGACCTGCTCATTCCAATTGTTGACGGAGGAGGCCACCATTGCTTTGGAGGACATGTATCAGATTCTGCACATTCTGATTAGAGGGGTGCGAGTGGTGTATGATCCACATCAGGGAGTGTATGCTATGACTGAGCTATACGAGGCAGGTGATGGCATAGGCCTTGGTGTTGAGGGGTACAAGATTCGATGGGAGTACCTGACTGAGCACTATTCATGGTGGTATGCCGTGTTATGCACCTTGATTGTCAGAGTTCTTATTCCAGATCACTAGGGACACAGATTCCCAATCGGATGGGGGGATGTACTAGAATGCATGTGATAGAATAGGATAGTTTTTGCATGGGGACCCTGTTTGCTTAGTATGTTGTATCACTAGTTACATGAGGTAGCCTATAGGGATGTGCATAACATTTGTTGTAGGACGACATTGCTGATGATATGGGCTTGGGAGCATATTCCCATCTTTCATCCATTGATTCAAAGGACATAGTTAGCGGATTGGTTACCTTAGGTTTTCTTATATGTGGGTTCCCTACAATAGACGAGAGTTGGAGAGACTAGATTATAGTAGCACATGATTGATATGATGACAACATTTGTCTGGAGGCCTTATAGGGATTGTCCACAATGGGTCAAAGTGGGAGATCACTTGGCATTTTGTTGGTAGTTATGATATCTGATTGGGCGGACTGTGCAGTCATAGCTAATCATTGAGATGTACCTACCCCATCGGGTACTACGTCAGTTTGGTGAGCAGTAGGGTGTACCTATTGGGACAACGGAGTATGCACGATCATCATGAGATTCGATGTGGGGGCCAACGATATATGTCCTTTGGCTGAGCATAGATAGATGGGTTGGTAGCATAGCCATGGGGTTGGAGTGGGGGTCTGGCAAATCCAGGGACATCTACAGATTATGACTTGTGGTGGAAAACACATAGGCTACAACCATTGACAGATCCAGATGGTGTAGCACTAATTGATTGTTGATCAGTTATTCCATGGGAGATGCGAGGGGCGGAGGAGGCAAGGGGAGAGGGAGAGAGGGAGGCTGAGGATGAGGGAGAGAGGTCAGAAGGAGGAGGAGAGTGTCAAGGGAAAGGATGTGTTGAGGGAGAAGAGACAATCAGAGGCATAGGGAAGACAAGAGGCAGAGATGTTGAGGGAGGAGAGGCAACCAAAAGTAGAGGTCAGGAAGGAGGGAGAGATGTGGAGGGAGGAGAGGAAACCAAAGGTAGAGGTCAGGCAGAAGGGAGAGATCAGACAGTTGGAGGTAGAGGTGCTAAAGGAGGAGGAGGCCATTGGGGGTAAGGAGGATGTAGGTGATGATGAGGAGCTAGAAATTGGTGGATATGAGGACATGGATGAGGCAGAGAGGAAGCTCTAAGAGTGGATGATAAATGGGGAGCCTAATATATCCAGGGTGCCACCATTACCGTGAGATGCCATAGTGGATCAACGTCTAGCTGATAGGTAGTGGAGACTGGATGAGGCCACAATAGAGGTTAGAGCCCTATGAGTAGAGCTAGAGTTTACATGGGTTGAGAGAGATTAGGTGGAGATTCAGTTGTGGGAGACCAAGAGTTGGTGCACTCAGTTTGCATAGTTGGTTACATGGCCAGTTGGAGATGTTGTCAGGGAGCTAGCCAGGTCAACACCACATGTTGTATGAGAGAGCAGTGTTGGCTGATCAGAGAGAACCTGGATTATCTAGGTCACAGAGCAGGACAAGGATAGGGTTAGGGAGTAGTAGCCGCACACACAAAAGCCATAGTCAGAGTAGTGTGGGTGGCTCTACATCCTCAGGGCATTCATTAGGTCACCGCTCTCATCACTCTCACAGGCATTCCTCCAACCACAGGTCGAGCCATAGTCATGGATCATCTAGTTCAGGGCACAGATCAGAGCATAGTCAGCCTCTAGTTACAGATCCATCAACCTCTCAAACTCATGTCGTAGTAGCCTCGTAGACTCATGATGCCATGTCCAATATGCCCTCAGTATCAGTTCCTGTCACCGCGCATTAGTCACCTCAGTCTTCTCCTCAAGGGAATGAGGAGAGTTCAGCTTAGGGGCATTTGACATTGTTATCTTGACATAGCATTATAGACATTATGTTATGACACTTTATATTTTTACCATCGAGCCTACAAGCTCTATTTTTGGGATATCTTGTGACTCTATCCTATGACATGATTTTTTTGAGATCATATATATGATGCAGTTTTGATGTGGCCTATATGCTATATGTTATGTGATGATGCATTATATGTTGATTATGTTTATGAAATATGCTTTTATGATGATGATTATGATGATGCATTTTTATATGTCATGAGATGTATGCAGTTATGATGGTTATTTTATGCTTATATGCCATGATGATATTATGTTATCATGGGTATCGATGATGTTCTATATGGATGTGTAATCTATTGATTCTAATGGATGCCATGTTTATGATTATAGATTCATTAACGTATGACTATATATTTATGGATAATGCAATATGTGATGTATGTGTTTTAATGATATAGATGGTGTATGCACTTACATGCTATGTGAATGTAAATTGATGAATTCCAAAGATATGTTAATGATGTAAATGGAAATATGTGAATGTGTAATAACCTAATGCAATGCCTATATTCAATCATGTATGTCATTTATATTTTGTATGTCATAGGATATTATCAGGAGATGGATGAGGCAAGATGACAAGAAAGAAGGAGATGGATGTTAGTGCATAGATGGAATCCTTCAACATATTACCATAGGGCTAATAATTGTTGCTCTTAATCATCATTGGGAAGATTATTGTAATGGCCAACAAACACCATGATATGACATAGATCAAGGTGTGCAAGGTCATACCATCACTTAATACAAGCAGTCACAGACAAGGATGATCATGACTCATACTAAGAGCGTAATTACCCTAGTCTTTTTGTCACAATCAACCAAAAACATAAAAAGACAAGATAGATGAGTCATGAAACATTGTTGCTCCTCTAAATCTTGTTACCAAGACATCCTCAAGGAACTAGCAACATGACTATTTGAAAAAGACAAGATAATTCAATCATCGTCAGACGTCATTGCTTCTCTAAATCCTATTGTCAGGACATCCTCAAGAAACTAGTATCATGATGAAAGATCAAAGGAAAAAATGCCAAGATAATGTTTGCCAAGTGTTTTCCAAGTATGTTTGAATGTCAGGTGTTTTGATGTCAAGATGTCGAGTTTGATGATATCGAGATATCAAGTTTTATGATGTTTAGGTGACGAATGCCAAAGTTGCCAAATTCAGGAAGGACACATCCTAAATGATGTCGATGTTGAGAGAATCGATCCTCAAAGGATGAGAGAATCCCTCAGAAATTCCAAATGACAATGATGATACCTAGGAAGGACACATCCTAAGGCATAATTAAATGACATGGACGATCCTTCAGAAGGACACATCTAAATAATAACCAAGAGTTAACGGTTTTACTAGTTTGGTTGAGTTTGACTGAAGTTGACTGAGTTTGACTTGTTTGGACATATTTGACTTATGTTGATAGAATTGATTACATGCCAATGTTGACATGTTGATTAAAGTTTTGTTTTAGGAGTTTGTTTTGGAATGACTTGTTTGACTTGAAACCATTTGATGTGTGTGCTAGTACAGTGTCATGAACCCTAATGGACTAACCTAGTGCAACCTTGGGGGCACATCGATTGATGGCCTTGCCTATGTCATACACTTAGAGACCTCATAGTTTGACACGACCAATGAATTTGTATTGATGACCAAAGGTTGAGTCATGATTTTATTTTGACAAACCTAAAAGGATTGACCTAATGTCTTGGGGGCCCAAACATGAGTCTTTCCTACGTAGAAAATCCGCAAAGAAAATGTAGTTCGATAATGACATGGACCGACTGACTTGACTGACTTGACAAGATACAACTTTGTTTTTGTGTTTCTGTCATGTTTTGATTTTTTTGGATTTCTTCAGGACATTTTTTAATTTTAGGTCTTTTTTTAGGACATTTTTTAATTTTTAAGTCTTTTTTTTAAGACATTTTTTCATTTTTAGGTCTCTTTTTTTCAAGACATTTTTCAATTTTTTAGGCTTTTTTCAAGACATTTTTTTATTTTTAGGTCTTTTTTCAAGACATTTTTCAATTGGCAAGAACATATGTGATACCTACTGTAGTTGGGTGATAAAGAATTGCCCCAGTTAGGTCCAAGACTAGCCAAATTTGAAGGATGTGAAAAGGACGTTCATGGGGTGATGGATGGATGGTATGTAGGACTTGATGTCAACCATTGTTAGCCATGGAAAGAATGGTAGGGTTTTTGTGACGGGTGTCATGATGGTGTCAGAAAAGTGGGTATTTATTATTATGGACTAAGGTAGATAGAGTGATAGTAGATGGCAAAGCAAAGATTGACTACACATGGCACCTGTTTGCTAGGTTTTCACCATGGTACTTATCCAAAGTGCCCATTTACCAAGTTTTCACTATTGGAAAAAAAATTCTCTTTACTATTTTGTCATTTTCTTTCATTTTTTTGGTGTCACTAAGACGCCTGTTTTCTAGGTTTTCACCAAGGTGACAATTTTTTATATTTTTATTTTTTTTAATTTTTAATGGTTTTCAACCTAGCTCTCTGATGTTATTCATAGAAATTTCAAAGATGTAGACTGTTGATAGGCTCTATCAATTGTTCACAGTCTAGAGTAGCTAGCTGGTATGCTCCATAACCAAAAGAGGACGTGATGATGTAAGGGCCCAGCCAATTGGGTTCAAATTTTCTAGGCTTTTCTCTATTAGACTGATTCTTAGGATTTTGCATGAGGACCAAGTCGCCAATGTCAAACCTTCTGACCATAACTCTCTTGTTGTAACTCCGACAAAGATGATTCTGATATTCCTATAGATGATTTAATGCATTATGCATGTGTTCCTCTAACATTTCCAATTCATACAATCATGATTGTATATACTCTTCATCATCGATTAAACCCTTCAAGGAGACTTGTAAAGAGGGAATTTCAACCTTGATGGGAAAGATGGATTTAGCTCCAAAGACCAAGGCAAATGGGGTGGATCTTGTAGGTGTGTAGATGCTAGTGCGGTAAGCCCACATAGTAGGGTTAAGTTGGATGTGCTAGTCATAGCCAGCGTCATTGATTGTCTTTCTAAGAATTTTGATGATGGTCTTATTGGACGCTTCAGCTTGACTACTTCCTTGTGGGTAGTATGGTGTGGAGAAATGATGTTGGATGTGAAAGATTTTACACAACTCACGGATGTCTTGATTTTTGAAGGGACAACCATTTTCTATGATGATGGACTGCAGAACACCATACCGGTAGATGATATAATTGAGGATAAATTTGAAACTTATTTACTAGTTATGTATGTGAGGGGGATGGCTTCAATCCACTTAGTGAAGTACTTAGTGGTAGTGATAATGAATTTATGGCCATTGGAAGAGGTAGGGTGGATTTTTCCCATGAGGTCGAGTCCCCATTATGCGAAGGGCCAAGAAGAAGTGATCAGCCAGAGTTCTTATGTTGGTGCATGAATCAAGTCACTATGTATCTGACATTGGTGACATGTTTTGACAAACGCAAGTGCATCTTTTTCCATTGTATTAATACCCAAGTCTCGTGATCTTTTTGGCTAAAGTAGGACCACTCAAATGAGATCCACATATACCCTCATGTACCTGTTGTAAGGTTGTTTGTGCTTCATCACTGTCAAGACATCAAAGAAGGGTATTGTCAAAGCTACGACAATATAGGGTGTCATTGATGATGGTGTATCAAGCGGCTTTATGGATAAAGGACTTTCGTTGGTTATTGGATAGGTTGGGGGAAATGGTTTGGGACTAGAGACAATCATAAAAGTCTTGATACCATGGTGAGTTGGAACCAACAAGCTCACAAACCATTTCTGATTCTAGAATTTCATATGCAGGAACCAAAAGTTGTTCCACCAAGAACTCAAATTGAGGCACATTGCTTGGAATGTCTAGGATAGATATGATTGTATCCATTGCATTTGTTGCCTTGTTTTATGCCCTGGGAATATGTTCAAAAGAAAGCATGTGGAAGTATGACTGAAAACTATCAACCATTCATTTGTAAGGAATTAACTTCTTGTCCTTGGTGTCATAGTCATCATTGACTTGGTTGATGACCAACTGAGAATCTTCAAGGACATGCATATTTTTTATTTTCCATTTTATGGCAATTCTGAGTCCTATGACAAGTGCCTCATATTCTAGAATATTATTTGTACATGGAAAAGCAATACGAAATGACTTAGGGATGGAGTCTCCTTGTGGTGTGATAAATAGTATTCTTGCTCCTGAGCCATCGCTAGTGTGAGACCTGTCAAAATAAAGTTTCAAGGGCGATTTAGGCTCTATGTGAAATATGGACTCATCAGGAAATTCTGCTACCAATGGATGATCACCTTGTATAGGTGCATCTTCCAATTGATCTGCTATCACTTGTCCCTTTATAGCCTTTCATTCCACATACTGTATGCCATACTCGCTCAAGATCATAACCCATTTTTCCAAGCAACCTGTCAATGTTGTGCAACTTAGGAGATATTTCAGGGGATCAATCTTTGCAACTATGTGTGTCCTGTGATTTAACATGTGGTATCTTAATTTTTGAGTTGCAAAGACAACTACTAGACAAGCATATTCAATGGATGTGTATTTTAACTCATATCTGACCAATGTATGACTGGTGTAGTATATTGCCCTTTCTTTCTCATTATGATCATTTTGTGCTAGTAATGCCCCTAGTGCTGAAGTTATTGCAGAAATGTATAGAATCAAAGGTTTTCTTTCGATAGGTTGCATTAGAATAGGTGGTGACAATAGATAGTTTTTTATCAGTTGGAAGGCCTCTTGACATATATCAATCCACATAAAGGGGATTCCCTTGCGTAGAAGATACTGAAATGGTTGACACTTGTCTGCCAGTTGTGTAATGAAACATTAGATAGACTACAATCTGCGCTGCAATCTCCTAAGTTCACTTATCCCTTTTGGGGGAGGTATGTCTAGTATGGCTTTTACTTTGGTAGGATCGATTCCAATGCCTCTACAAGAAACTATATATCCCAAAAAAATTCCTGATGTCACATCAAAGACACATTTCTTGGGGTTCAAGCGGACCCTGTATTCTTCCAATCTCTTGAAAAAAATTTCTAGCACATTCAGATGATCCTTACATGTCAAAGACTTTTCCAAAAGCTCATCCACATAATCTTCCATTAGCTTATGCATCATGTCATGAAATATTGTTTTCATGGCTCTTTCATATGTGGCGTTTGCATTCTTGAGACCAAAAATCATGACATTCCAGCAGTATGTACCCCAAGGACATGTGAATGCCATTTTATGTTGATCTTTAGGGGCAATACAAATTTGATTATAACCCAAGAAATTGTCCATGAGGGGCAACATTTCATATCCTGTTGTAAGGTCAACTATGATGTCTATGTTTGGTAATGGAAAGTCATCCTTTGGACACACTTTATTCAAATGTCAATTTTTTTTGTAGATGTGCATCTGACTATTCGGCTTTGTGACTGGTACAAGATTTGAAATCTATTTAGTGTAGTCTATTAATCGTACGAATCCCACATCTAGCAATTTCTTAAGTTTTGCTTTGACTAACAAGGCGATTTGTGGGTGCATCTTTTGTAGCTTCTGTTTTACTGGCTTGGCATCTGGAAGTAATGGAAAATGGTGCAAGAGAAGTTCTTGATCCAAACCAAGCATATCAACATAGGACCATGCAAAGTTAATCTTATGCTTTGAAAAGAATTTTGTGAAATTTAGGTTTCTCTTCCTCTGTCAAAGATGTCGCAAAGAGGACAATCTTGGGATCTTCCATTGTAGCTATGTTGACTTCCATGGTGTCCTCTATGAGCATTTCTAATCTTTCCTGAGTCACGGGGAGAAAGTCCAATCCTTCATCCTTGGGTGCCTCGAAAAGGTTTTTACCTGTAGATACGTCCTTTATTTTTACTTTTCTTTCGTCAAAAGGTGCCTTTCAGTTTTCACCTAAAGATGTGTCATTTTTTGTTTTATTTTTATTTTTAATTTTGTGACTTGAGGATGGTACAGTCTCCCTGAAGTAGGCTACACAATCTAGGTCTAGAAAATCCAACCTTGTGGTCTCCACTTGGTATGCCCTCACGTAGTCCCATGAATTCTGCTATGGCCTCATCATTCTGAAATATGTTCATAACTGGCAGGCCTTGTTGATCCCAATCAAGTAGTTTTGGGTAGACAAGGGAAATGCCATCATCAGTATTGGTGAATGGTGGGGAGGATGTGGAAAGCATGCAAGCGGATTTAGAGAGGTTAAAGATAAAATTGTCATCATCCAACTCCCAGTCGGTAGTGTCATGTGGTAATTCAGATGAATCCAAATGATGGTCATTAATGTTAGATGGTTGGATAGGTGTGTCAGGATTATGGCCAATGGAATTAGAAGATAATTTAGGCTTGTCATTGCTCCTTGAGAAAAAGAGCCTATCCCAATCTTCTCTTTTCTTTGGGATTTCAGGGTTGCCACTATTTTGTATTGGATCAATTTTAAACATTTTCTAAAATCTTTCTTCGAATGTAGGTTCTCTAGGTTCAAGGAACAATTCATCAAGGCAACAGTCACTCAGGGATCGTTGGGAGCCAAATTCCCATTCATGACAGTTAGTTTTAGGAAGGGGTCCCTCAATAGTCTCGACAATTTTTGAAGCATTCACACTCTTAGCTGAAAGTAAATTGGTACATTCATCGTCATTTTCAGGTATCCCAGACCCTAACCCAAGATAATTTGGTATTTGGGAAGGCATTATAGGTTCTCACACTCCAGTTTTATTTTTTCCAAGGCCACTAGTTCCATCATAGCCTTTTTCCTACATCTGGATTGGTAATGGGGATGGATTTTCTAGGTCTTTGTAGATCCAAGTCGATAGGTCTTCAATGTCTTCTTTGTTCATGTCACCCCATTTTATAAAATTCCGCATTGGAGGAACTTCGAAGATTTCTTTAGGCTCCATTCTAAAATAGGGTTGACCATAGGCCTTAGTAGACTTGGGTATTTTGGTGATGCAGTAGGTTATGTTCAATTTATACTCTCCACATCCTTGGTCCTAGATCTTGACATTGGGATCAGCCTTCGGGATGAAGAGAGATGATGTGGTGGAAGTGGAAGGAGCGGACATGGACAATTTGGTGAGTGTGGATGGGTCAATGAATTTGGAAGAAGAGGAAGTTGAAGCTTCCCGGTTGATGGGCACTTGATGTTCTGAAATACCCCTTAGATTGGTGGAATACGAGAAAGGATTGGGGTCTCCATGTATGGTGATTTCGGTGCCGTCAGAAGGAAACTTCAGGAATTGGTGGTAGGTGGATGGAACAACTTTTAAGGCATGAATCCAAGGTTGACCAAGCAAGATATTATATGGTAGTTTGAGATCTAGGACTTGACATGTTGTATCCACAATGACTGGCCCAACTCAGATAGAAAGAGTGATAACGCCCTGAGAGGAACATTCTTCATCATCATACACCTTTATAACAATGCTCTTTGTAGCATCTATGCAAGCATTAGAGAAGCCTAGAGCCTTGACCAATTTTAGGGAGCATATGTTCAGTCCTGCTCTGCCATCTACTAAAACTTGTCTGACCTTATGCTTATGAATAAATACTTTGATGTGTAATGTGTTGTTATGATTGGATTTCGGTGACGAATAGTCTTGGTCTAAAAATGTTATATGATGGGGAGTGGTAAGGTATCCCACCATGACTTCAAATTGGTTGACATCAATGTCGTGAGGGACTGAAGACTCTTGTAAATTTTTTCCAAGTATGGCCTTATGTGTAGGAGAAATGCACAACAACTCAAGTATAGAGATTTGAGTAGGTTTTTTTCCTAATTGGTCAATAAGCTTGAATTGTCCCTTAAGTTGTGACTGCTTGGAAGATGGACCTAATTGTGACTATTTGGCAAATGGACTAGGTATCGTGATTTTTCAGCTGCCTAGGGGGAGGAGGACCAACTATGGTGAATTTTCCACAATGGGTAGTGACATTACATTCAGGTGCTCTCGTGACAGTAATTGTATTAAAATATTCATTAGTAGCTCGAACATGATTTATAATGGATCCACCAAAATAGTCGAAGGCGGTGTAAGTATAGTTGACACAATTATTATTAGTCTTAGGACTTGACGTAGAGGGTTTATTCGAACTGTGGTCCTACAGTGGGGTTTTGTGAATAGTATGGTCTACGTTTGAGGAAATTTTTTGTCCACCCAGTTCAATCGTGTGATTTTTGATGAGATCTTGTACCAGATTTATCATTTGTCAACAAGAGGAGTTTTTATGTCCTTTAGCATGGTGGTAATCAAAAAAAGTGTTGTCATCCTACCATGATGGCTTAAAATGTCTTGGGTCATATGGCTTAGGGTCTTCTAATGTGATGACACCATTTTGAAGGAGATTTTTAAGGACATCTTTGATTGGTTCACCCAAGGGAGTATATGTGTGTCTCTTTGGGAATTGCTTGGCATGTCGTGGCTGCCCTTGGTTTTGACTATTTTGATTGTTGTGACTATTTTGAATGGCATTAGCAATAGGTGTCGATGTGGTCATTGGTGTATTTTGTGATGGAGCTCCTTTAAGAGTAAGTACAGGACCCATTGTGTTTACCGCCTTAGCATCAACAATGCCATCATTAGTAATGTGTTTATTCTTGACCCAGTATTTATTTTTTTTCCACAGGTGGGTTTTTGTTTGTGTTCTTAGGGCCATATTTTAGTTCTCCTTTAGCAATAAGGGCCTTCTCAAGTTGGACACCCTTTTTTACTAAGTCTGTGAATGTTGTGTAGCAGTGGACTTGCAAGTTGTATTTCAATGGGCCTAAGAGGGTTTGGAAAAACATGTCAATTTTTTCTTTCTTAGGTATGTCAATATGACAATGACTTGCTAAAGTTCTCCATCTTTGAAAGAATGGAATGAAAGTCTCACCAGCTTCTTCTTGTGTAAGTGTGCATAGGTTGGTAACGGAGACATCTATGTCAATGTTATAGGTATAGTTTCACACAAATTTGTTTGCTAGTTCGTCCCATGATTTTATTTCTTTTTGTAAAGTGGCAAACCATTCAAGTGCAAGGCCTGTAAGAATCTTAGGGAAGAGTCTCATCAAGTAAGTATGTTCATAGGCAATGCCCATGCAATTGATTGTGAATTCTTGAATGTGTTCAAGAGGGTTTGTCTTGCCTTTGTATTTAGTGAAGTTTGGTGCCATGTATCCAGGAGGGAATGGTGGCATGTATAGACTTGTGTCGAAAGGGTATGGACATAAATCATATGACGTGTGTGGCTTTTTATTGGACATTTGCATAGTCTTTTTTTTTTTTTACAATTTTTCCACTTGAGCTGTCAAAGCATCAATTATAGGATTGTTTATTGCATCACACAGGGAAGTGATGGGTATCCCATGATTCCCCATTTTTTGTGAAGATGTGTTTTGATATTGTTGTGGAATGTGTTGTTGTGTGATGTATGACGTGTTTTTATTTGAATGTTGTTGTTATTGCAAGTTTTGATTAGGGATGTGTGATGCATATGTGGGAATGTGTCCTCCAGCCATATTAGTCAATATTTGTGGGATGCGTTGACCTTGAATATTTTGGTGCCCAAATGAAGTCATATGTTGTGTCATCTGATTGCCTTGGTAGAATTGTCCATGGGGAATGTTGGTGTTCTTCCTTTGAGGAATGTGGGTATTGGTATTAAGTTGTGATGACGTGTTGACATTTGGTTGTGCACCTGGAATGGAAATACGTTGTCTACTTCCCCCAAATGGGTTGAATGAATTTGTTTCGAAGGAATTATTCGAAAACCCAATAAAAGGATTTGATGATGATGTTCCCATGGCACTAGATGAAGCTCCAAATAGGGGATTTGAAGAGCTTTCTGCCATTGTTGAGGATCCAAAGGTAGCTCTAATTGACTGAGGACGTTGTTGGTATTGTAGGCATTGATTGTGACATGGCTTGTGACATAGTTGGTATCCCTCCAATGGATGTTGCATTGATTGTGTTGGAAGTGTTTTGATTAGATGTGTCATTAGCGGTAGCATTGATAGTGCTTGTGGAAATTTGTGAGGTGGCACCAACAAAGGTATTGTTTGCATTATTTTGAGGTTGACTAGAATGGGAGGCATTTTTTGCATTGTTTTGAGGTTGACTAGTGTGGGAAGCATTGTTTGCATTTTTTTGAGGTTAACTAGTGTGGGAAGCATTGTTTGTATTTTTTTGAGGTTGACTAGTGTAAGAAGCATTGTTTGCATTGTTGTTGTTGGAATTGTGATAAGGTGATGCTTCCCTTAGAGTGTTAATGTCAAATCCATGTGGCAGTTTAGCCCCTTGGTCCAATAGCATGGTTATATATCTTTGTGGATCATGTAAGACTAAATCTTCCACGAAGGAGGCTAACTCAAGATTTTGTGTGGCGGTTTCTAAATCTTCCACAAACACATTTACATTTTCATCTCTATGTATGAATGATTTGAAGGGGTTACATGAAGAAGATTGCATGTTCATGTCCTTGAAAGGATTGATAAAGGATGTGTCTTGGTTCATGTTTTCATTCATGTCATTGGAAAAGATATAATTGTTGGTGTCTTGTCCAAAATTAGCCATTTGTCTTCTTTTTCTTTGAAGCCTAGTCTCAACCATATAAGGAGTTGCTCAAATTAGGAAGAGGGATGAAAATGACAACTAGATAATGACAAAAAGGAATGCTAATGCAACTATGTTTTAGGGTTTTTGACAATAAGGAATGCATTATGACAATGTTGTCTAAAGGAAATGACAAATGGTAAAGGATAATGAGGACTTTTTTTTTTGGAGTTTTAGGAATAAGGTATGCAAAATGAGGACCAAGATGACTTTGAATGCTCTAAGGTAAGAAAATGAAAAGGTCTAAGTAATGATGAAATTTTAGAAAAGGTTTACTTGACCACCCAAAGCTTAATCTGAGTTTCAATTTGGATAATCAAAGGACTTGTTGGTATGACTAAATGACAATGACAAGATGATAAAGTGAGGTTTCTTTACTAGACTTTTGAGTTGGAAAGTATCAAAAAAAGGATAATGACTTAAAATAAGGATATTGACTAAGTCCAATGACAACCTACTCTTGAAGGCAATGATTTTGCAAAGTATGGTAAGTTTCCCTATTCCAAAATTTGCAAATGAAATGAGGACCTAAAGACTAGTTTATGGCTGAAAATGATGACGAAGGACTCTAAGGATGTAACTAAAAACTTGCAAGGATGAACCTATGGGAAGAATACAAGCTAAAGGATGCAAAGAATGAAGGATTTGAGCAATTCTTGGTCTGGTTTTTAACTAAGGATACTAGAAAAAGATGTTTGATAGCAAATAGGACAAGTTTGGTCTCGGGGTTTGGATTGTGATAATGTTTTTGTTTTTGCCAAGAAAATGTGTCATTTTAGGTCACAGATGCATTGAAGTTTGTCAAATGCATCATGATTTCAGTGAATGTGGCATTACAAATAATAGATGTGGCTCAACAAAGCAATTACGGTGTTCTGTAAATCAAATGTGGTGCAATATAGGAAGATGCATCATACAGAGTAGAAAATGTGGATTATCAGAGTGAATGCATTACAAAAAGTGTCAAATGCAGCACACCAAAGAAAATGCGGTGCACAAAAAAGAAAATGTGTTACAGGTTGAATGAAGGTCCGATTTGTTTGCAATTTTGGCCAATTTTTAGAGTTTTTTTTCAGTTGAACAATTGTTTCCAATTTTTTGAAAGGTGTTTGTTTGTTGAATGTTTCAGAAAAAACTTGGCAAACACAATATTTTGTTTGAAAACATGCACAATGAAGACAAGTACAACCCTAGGTTAGGCAAGGACTATATTTGCTAGGTTCCACATGGGTTTCCCCAGCCACACTTATTCTTAGTAGATGAATTTCAAAACTTGGCCACACAGGCTCCCCCTTACAATGCAGTCACTTCTCAAGTCAACCAAGCTTCCAGCCCCCATAAATCTCTCATGGTAGGCTGATCACCTCTACTAAGAACTACGAGAATGTGGATTCCTTTGCAATGACCATTGTTGCGCTAGCAAATAGATGGGATTTTGGCCACTACACAAAAGGGTTCTAGTGAATACTCAGGGACATGGCACCTTGCGAGCATATAACAAGCCACTTAAGGCTTTAACCAATATACTAGGGGATCTTATACCTTTAAAGAAAAGGTAGGTACCCATTTTTAAATGGCACTACATGGATAAGGCCTACATACCATGAGGACTTGACAATTTAGACTCATCCTTTTATATACCGGCCCAAGAAAAAAACTAGTTGGAGTCATTCCCTCTTTCGAGGCAGGCCCCTCTAAGGTTTAAAAACATAAAATAGGCGGTTTTGGCTTTCTGATCATATAGTTTACACAAGGTGAGAGCATAATCACCTACCACCTTCAAGCACAATCAAGTAATGTTCTTTCACTTCCTAATTAAATCTAGATGAAACAAATAGTTGTTCTTTTTAAGAGCACCAATGGAATTTTTTTCTAATCTAAAACAAATACAAGTGGTTTCAAAAATAAAACCCTTAGACAATCGAACCTACAAAACCACTTGTTAGTAGTCTAAAAAGATGCCTTGGACCCATGAAAAAGTTAAAGTCACACACTACAACAACATATTAGTAACCAGAAAAACCCCTACACTACTAACTTGAAATGAGAAATTTGGAAAATTCTGTAAAAACTGAAAAGAAAATTTTACTAGGTGATTGCATCGTAGCAGAGCAAATGCATCGTTCTTCACAAAAAATACGTCTCAAATTTGTGCACTGGAATTTACCAGGTGGATGCGTCATTTTGCTTAGCAAATATGTCTTGTCTTGCAAATGTGTCATTCAGGTGGTCTAATGTGTCAGATAAGAGCAAATGCATCTCTCGAGCTAGTAAATGTAGCTCGGGTGTGTGCAAGAAGTTGAGTCCACTTTTTGGCCAAAAAGTGGAAGTGTTTTCCTTGATTTTCAGAATTTGACACATTTGACCTTAAAATTTGAAGCACTTAAGCTGAAATCTTCAAAAAAGTCACTAATCATAAAATGTAGTACTTAGAGTCTAGTTTCCAAATATATAATTTATTTCAATACCCAAATTGTAAAAATTGAGTTTCAATAGGCGTTTCTAAAAACCACTATTTAAAAGTCATTTTTTTATACCATACCATGCACGTGTACGACATCCATATTTTGACCTAAATTATCATATTTTTCTAAATCCTTTTGGGAAAAGATTTGTGACTCACTAAAGCTTGTTTTTGATTTTTTTTGTAATTTTTTATTGAATTTTTTTTTTTAAAATTTTTATTAGGCATATTTGTCGTTTTGAAAAATTGGCATGTACGACATGCATAAGATGACCTAAACTTATCATTTTTTTATTATTTTTTTAAAAATTGAAAAGAATTATCTAAAGTTTGTTCTCGTGTAATCCGTTCATCAAAATGTTATGTTGATCAAAAATTATTAAAATACTAAAAAAACTTGATAATTCTAGTTTATGGACTAGTTTCATTAGAAATTAATTGAAAAATAGAAAAAATAATCAAAGTATTAAAAAAATACATATTTGGAATCTGCACTGTCTCATCTATAATGGGTTTTAATTTCGTAAAAAAATTCTGCAAAATAGGTCTTCAGACATATGTCCAAAGTCATTATTTTCTTGTGACATTAACAGAACCTTCAAGTTGCAGGTCAAACCAGGTCCAAAGCTTAGGTTCGGGTCCCAAGCCATTTCCCGAACCAAAAAACAAGCCATAAAACCCACCCAAAAATTCATAATTTAAAAAATGGGATCCCGTTTCAATAAAAAATGAAAAAAAAACATTTTTATGGTTTTAAGAAATGGGATCCTGTTTTAAATTTTTCCAAAACAGAAATTTCCAAAATGGAAAGTTTTCAAAATGGGATCTTGTTTTGAAAATTTTTCCGAAAATGGAAATTTTCAAAAATTTAAGTTTCAAAATAGAAAATTTTCAAAATAGGATCCCATTTTGAAAACTTCCCATTTTGAAAATTTTGTTTTGGAAAAAATCAAAATGGGATCCCGTTTTGAAAATTTTCCAAAATGGAAATTTTAAAAACGGATCCGTTTTTAAATTTAGGCTCGGGATCCCAAAGTTAAATGGGATCCCGCTTTTTAAAAACGGGATCCCGTTTATTAAAAATCGGGATCCCATTTTTTGCAAGCCAATTTCATTTTTTTGCCTAAGGAAAAAACTTCCACATTTCGTGGACTCATCTTCTTGCATTTACCCGCTCAATTCTATGGATGCATGCATCGCAATGCAACAATTGTGATTCCAGAATCTGTAAATACGGCTCTTTGTACCTATACTTGCAAAAATGCCAAAACGTCGAATGAAAATCTTCAAAAAAGATGTGTTTCACATCGGACCAATGTAACTATGGGAAATATTTAGGTTAGTAGATTAGTGCATAAATAAATAAAAACCCAAAAAAATAATGAAGTACAAAGGAGGAAATAACATGAAAACAAAGAAAGATATTACCTAGTGTCTTCAACCTCCATGATTGACCTCCATTGTACCTTCTCTATTTGCTACAAATAATGTGGTTTTCCCTTAGATTTTGTGTGAGCAATCTATGACTATGCCAAGACCTAAGCAAATTTTGAAGGATTTGATCACAAAATGCTACACTATGTAACTATGCAACTAGTAAGCAAGCCTAAAGTATGCAAATGTCAAGATGTCAAAATTGTGAAGAGATGAAGTATGCCTAAGACAAGATTGCATGAGATGTAGATGCCAAGAGCTTGAGAGATGTCAAAATGAGACCAAAGTTTCCATTTTATAAAAAATACAATTTTGGATGAATGGCCAAGATTGAAGATTGGAAAATTCCCTAGAATCAATAGACAAGATTCAATGTGGCAACCCACAATTAGGGTTAGGGAAACATTAGGGTAAATTTGAAATGAATGGACAAAATCTAATTTTAGAAAATCAAATCAAGGGTTGAAAATGCATGTGACAAGCAGATAAGAATGACACAGAAAAAGAGAGATGGAAAATCAAATAATATTAGAAATTACTTGATTTATGGAAGAAATTGCTATTTTGAATTAAAAATTGATTTGATTCAAAAAGGTGGGGTCATGTGACAGTAAATAATTAGTTTGAATTATTTACTAAGAGAGAGAAAATTAGAAAGTGGGACCATTTTAAATAAATAATTTTATTTAAAATTGGGGAAATGCCAAGGTGGACAATAATTAAATAAATTAAAGAATTTATTTAATTATGAGAAGACTTCATAAATTAATGACGTATTTAAATAAATAAATAAAATTTATTTATTTAAATAATCAGGAAGAATTAATGGACCAAGATAATTAAATAATTATGCATTATTTAATTAATGGACCATAGGACATAATTAAATATTTTAATTATGTTGAGAAGAATATGGAGAAAATAGAACTTGCAATCCTAGGTCATTTTTATGTGTCTACAATTTCATAGAAAATTATATTGTAGTGTAGAAAAATGTATCCCTCTACATTTTAACATTTGTTTGGGCCCTCCCTATTAAAATTGGGCTTCTTTATTCCTTATTTGGTCCTATTTTGCATCCACAGGCCTTAATTAATGCATCTTTCCAAGGATAATCTTGACATATATCAAGTGACCAATAAAAAATTAGTGATTTTGGATTGTATAACACAAATTTAGTGATATATGACTCATACTCCACTTGGGCATACATGGGTCCCACCTAAGTTTCAAGGCGTGGATCTGGATTTCACATTAAACTAAGTCTTTCTTGAAAAATGTGTCTCAAGCTTAGCCTAATGGGACTCATACACCACAACTATCGTATGTGTCTCTCTTAGCTTAGACCTATTTTGAATTAAAATTCTTGGTGGGATTTTATTCTCCTAGATCTGATGTCATCTTGTAGTGTTGTAATTTCAAGAAATTTGGCATAAAGAAATATAAATATAAGGTTATTTCACATATTTTCTCATAGAAACTTTAATGAGCACATGTGATCTAACCATTTGACCATTCTAGCAATTCAAGAGCATACAAGAACATTCAAGAGAATTCAAGAGTGATTATCAAGCATTTTGGAGCATTATGCAAGAATCAAGCATCATGTCAAAGTCACCATGCATCATGTTTGTTTTTGAGCTAACATTTGTGATGTAGGGTTTATATGATTCAAGCAAGCATTCAAGTCAAGATCCATAACATATAAGAAAGATTCAAGATCCACATTCATGCTAGCCATTACTTACAAGTTTGCAGCCTTTTGTTCAAGGGTTTGGTGAGTTGCAACATAGCTTATTTTTTCATTCATCATTCCTTTCTATTTGATTTCATTTCAAGGTTTGATTACCAAAATGAGGTTTAACCAAGCCAAACCCCTATCCACTAACAAAACAACATTTTTCCCTCTCTTTGATGTGTGATTGCAGATCTAGGTGGTTTAGGTTGAAGATTCATTGAAGAGCAAGATTGGAGAAAAGTTGTCAAGTTGTCAAAGTTGTGACATTGTTTGCAAGATCACATAAATTCACCTACAAAGCAGAAT
The DNA here is from genome assembly GCA_007258455.2 of Sequoia sempervirens. NCBI lineage: Eukaryota > Viridiplantae > Streptophyta > Pinopsida > Cupressales > Cupressaceae > Sequoia > Sequoia sempervirens. The sequence continues at coordinate 6,872,879 of VDFB02105785.1, read as the reverse complement.
TTAGTATTACAGAACCAAAGATTTGGCAGGAGGAAAGCTATAGAAAAGCACTAGAGGATATCAGAGTTTCAAAGAAACCCTGATATTGGGACTAAATCGCTACTTGTCGCGTATGAGTCCCAATATACCTATTTTAGAATTTTTTGTAGATCCTAATTCAGCAGTTCCAGATTCTGGTTTCAGCCTGAAACCCTAAACTGGGACTAAATTGCCCCTATTGGCGTATGAGTTCCAGTGTGCATAAAAATTAGTATTTCCAAGATTTTAGACCTCTGCTCAAGTTTCTTTGAGTTTCCAGGTGCACCTCTACACTTTCTTAGTTCACTATTCTTATTTGAGTTTAGTTCTAGGTCATTTGTTTAGGTCTTGCATCTCATTTACATTTCTTGTCTTTCTAAGCCCTAGCTTGGTGGTGAACCCCTCTTCAAATGTTCTTTAATCACAGCCTAGGAAACTTTATTGCAGATCTTTTTCCCTCATTTTATCCTTGGATTGAGATCTCTAAGGTATCCTTGAATGAACTAAGTGAAATAGGTCCTAAACCCAAGTTCCATCTCCTAAAAGATAGACCAACCTATTTTCTAGGTTTCATTTTGGTGAACCTAGCCTTTAGAACACCTTATTTTTTATTTGGAGTGCATCATAGTCCTAGATCTATCTTATATTAACTTTGCATTAGTTAATTTGCATCTAGGGTTTTTAAATGTTGAATTAATGAAAGTGCATATAGGTTGAATTGTTTCCTCTTGCATCATTGAATTTCATTTAGAATCTATAAATTCACTTAGTCTAGACATCATTTAAACAAAAAAACCTAAAATTCACTAAGTATTTTCTAAAATTTGTACAAAAACCTTAATCTGGGACTCATACACCCCTCTAGGTGATTTAGTTCCAGTATAGGTGGTTTTGCTTGATTTTTGGGTATTATGTGTTGACTGCTTATCAACATTTGAATCCCTAAAAATCCCTAACTAGGACTCATACGTCCCTTTGGGTGATTTAGTCCCATTTCAGATCTTAAACTTCATTTTCCAACATTAAAAACTTTTATTTTGTGTTTTAGTTGGCTATTGTCATATTTCTATTTTAGTTTGCAGAGTTTCTATTTCATTCATTTCTTTGTACTTAGTTTAATTCCATTTGAATTGGAATTATAGAATAACATTTATCTTGTGTTCATTGCATTCATTTATTATTCCTTGCATGAGCTTTAAAACTTGGTCTCCTATTGCTAATACTATAGTGAGACAAAGTTTGAGACTCGTGCCATCCTATGATAACACAATCATCATGGATCTTGGGTTATCTAGCTCTTTCACTACTAGTGTTGACACCAGTTCACTAGGTATGGACCATACCCTTAACAACTCTTTTCCTTCAAGTAGTGTGGCAAGTGTTGAAATAATGGTTGCTATTATTTTGCAAGAAAACATAATCCAAATCCACAAAGACTTAGAAAACCTACAAAATCAAGTGAGTATTGAAATCATTTCAACCAATGCTATCCCTACCATAGATAACATACATTGCATGATTGAAATTGAAGGAGTTGAAATTGTGTGTAACTTAGCTCAGATTTTTGGGAAACTTACTAGTGATTTTCAACCTTCGAACAATGTCCAAATTCAAGGAGGAACTCACATTCCTCCTCTCACAACCATTGCCTCTATTCCTACCTATACCAACCCTCAAGTTACAACAACGATGCAACCTGCTAGTAATGTTATTCCTGCCTTGGGTATTTCGACTAGTGCTCCTAGTACCTTCATGGCATCACATGCCATATGTATCTAATACCACTTTACCTCCCATAAGCATTGCATTCATTTTTCCCTCGAACACATATGTGCCTCCATCATATTCACCTCCATCTCAAAATGCAAACAATGATGCCATCATAAATCAAGTTTTGCAAACCGTTTCATCCCTTCAAAAGCAAATTTCCACCATAAACCAACATCAAAATGGCCAACCTACATACTATGTCAAAAGTAATCCCTTATCCTTTGAGATATTGAGAACGCCAATACCACAAGGTCTAGAGATCCCTAGATTTGAGAAATATGGGGGGAAAGGAGATCCTTCTAACCATGTTTCCGCTTATACCACATTATGTAGTGATTTTGTCCTTAAGGATAAGCTCTTGGCTAAGCTTTTCCCTAGGTCCTTAAAGGATACCACCTTATAATGGTTTTCATCATTACCAAATAACTTAATTTTTTCATTCAATGAAATTGTTGAGGACTTTATAAACCATTTCCAAGTGCACATGACTCCTAAGATGACCTTAGTCAATTTAATGAGATGTAAGCAAAAGGATGATAATAAACTTACTTCATTTCACGATACCAATCGCTTTATTCCCAAATCAATGTAAAGATTCTTGATCCTCACCTTCAACGGATGTTCATTGAGAACTTGCAAACCAAGATACAAGATAAGCTTACCATGATGAAGTTTCTTTCCTTTGTACACTTGTGTACTGCCCTTCATGATTATCAAATTTTGGTTAGTAGTCATGACACAAAACCCACCTCTAGATGACCTAAAAAGTATGAATCCAAAAACCAAAACAATTATCAACCTTTTAGAAACCATAATAAAATCTTGCTTCAACTAAATCCCCCTCAATCAACTCAATATGTTGATACCCAAGTGGTAGCTATAAGCCAACTCCTTTCACATTTGGGGATCCAGCTAGGGAATTCACTCCCTTACCTGATACCCTCCATAGCACAATGTCATACCTTTTAGAACATAAAGTGATAACCTTGCCTCTCATTAAAACTCGTGATCGGTAACAAGATTTTACCTTCAAATTTTAGATCCAATTCCTATTTCTATTATCACTGACAAAATGGACATGACATGGAAAATTGTAAGTGTCTTAAACATCTTGTGCAAGACCTCACAGATTCTGGTCGACTTCAAATTGGAGGTGTTGATGATCAAGGAAAAAATTTCATTTCCCCTCCCAACCAAAACTTGCAAATCTTTACCAACCCTATGTCGAATCATAACATTTCATTTTCCAAAGCTAGTCAAACTACAAAGAATGATGTGATTAATTTTGACACAGATGATGACAACATGGATACTATTGAACAAGGTCCTATAGATACTATTGAAAAAATTCCTATGGATACTACTGAAAAAGTTTTAATTGTGTTGATTGAAACTCAACCTCATAAGGGCTGAACTAAAAAGCCTCTTGACATTGCTTTCCCATCTAAAGATAAAATTAGAAATGCACCTGATGGTCCTCTTTACATAGCTGACCAAATCAATGGAAAGCCCACTAATGGGATATTAATGGATCCCGTCTGTGGAGAGAATGTGATCACTAAGGAATTCTTACTCATGCATGAACTCTATCAAGAAACATATGATAAACTAAAAACATGGATAAAATGCATAATGGTTTTTCTTTCCCTACGATGGGGTCGATCAACCTTCCCTTACAACTTGGACCAAAAAAAAAATGTCTCATTCTCCATCATCTCGATGTCTTAACAATTATGTGTGAAGCTTGGTTACCCATGGCTACGCTCTATGGAAGTTGTCTTGTCAGTCATGCATAAATGCTTAAATTTTCCCTTTGACAATGAAATTTTCACTATGCACCATAGTGGATTTAATCCTTTGTCTTCTTGAGGGAACTTTTCACTAGATTTATTTTTTCCCAAGCTTATGGAACCTATTAAACCTTGAGAAGTCTTCTTTTTCAAATCCTATCAAAAGTTCAAGGTGAAATGCATAGAAAAAATATCCCTTAGAAACATACCTCAACCTATGATTGATTCTCCTATCCTTCATGAAACCATGATTGAACCTAAAAAAATTCCAAACAATCAAGACCAATCTAAGATATATCATTTTCCTATCTCCTATAAAAGACCAAGGGATAATGAAAACAACCTCATCACACCTCCTAAGATAAAACAAGTTTATAAAGCTAAAGAGAAAGTGGTTGAAAAACATCCCATGATGGTTCCTATCGTTACTCCCCTTAGGGAAGAAAAGAAACCTATGGTTGATAACCCTGCTCCTACAAAAACGCAATTTGACAATCATACTAAAAGAAACATAAATGCTAGAGAGCATAGGCATAGACATCATGCTCTTGCTCAAAGGTTAAATGAAGAAAAAAACAAAGAAAATCAACATCCAATTTTTTTTGAAGCAATACACAATGAGTCTCCCTCTTCGCCACAACAAAAAAACCCATACCACAATCACAACAGGAGCTAAATACTTCTTTAGACATTATCGTTTGACCTCCCATTGTGATTAACTTGGATGATGATGATGAGGTTGACAAAATTGATGAAGAAGTGCATAATGAATTGAATACATTGTTTTCCTCTTCTATGAGCTTAAATGATAATTCTCCTAAGAAGAGTGTTGAACTTGGTAACGACCCTATTTCGATATTTTCTACTATCCCTTTGGCTAGTTGTCCACCTTTTGTATATGATGAACAATATTGGGATGCAAACAAGCTGTTATATGTTGACTCGCATGTGCCTTACTAGTCTTTTGAATTATTTTATTTTCTATGTTATTTGTGTGATTGCATGTGTGTAATGTGATCCCCTATACTGTTTCATTTGATGTACCTCTCTCTCTCTTTATGCATTCCTCTATATGTACCTACATTCTTCTCTATGTCGTAAATTTTTATCATTTTCATTTGTCTTGTGTTTTCCTTTTGGGCATGAAACAAGGCATCAAGAAATTCATGTCTCTTCCATGTTGACCCAAAATATTTTTCTTTTTATCTTTTCCTTTTTCTTGTGTTTTCATTTTGGGGATGAAAGAAGGCGTTGATACATTCATGTCTCTTCCATGTTGACCCAAAATATTTCCTATGTCTCTTCCATGTTGACCCAAAAGATTTCCTTTATCTTTTTCCTTTGTCTTGTGTTTTCCTTTTGGGGATGACACAAGGAATCGAGACATTTAGGTCTCTTCCATGTTGACCCAAAATATTTTTCTTTTTTTTCACTCTCTTTGTTTCATTTTTCTTGTTCCATGAGTGTTTGGGGAATGATGACAGTTCCAAGCTCTCTAAAAAATATTGTAGCAAAGATATATTGACCCTAAATCCATGGATCCCATATATGATTTTTGGATTTCATTTTGGGGGAAACCCCTCTTCATGACGTAGCTCTATTTGGAAACATATGACTTGGCATAGGGATTTCTAAATAGGCTCTCATGTCCTCTTTATTGTTAGCATTTATCATTTTCTACTTTAAAGCAATTTCTCATAGCATGGTGTTTAGCAATTTATTTAAAGTGGGGGCACACATTGGCATTATTCTATTATAATTCATGTTTCATTATGTAAGCTTCTTACTTCATGTGATGTTTCTTTCTCTTTGTGGTGACATTGGGTGTGATGTCCTTCAAGAGCATGATATCTCTTAGCATATTATATTCCTCTTAGTGGCTTGATGTGACACACTGCATCCCCTAAGTTGTGAATCTTTTATTATTTGACTGGTCCTCTCTTAGAGATATTAGGCACAATATTCCCTAAGTTAAGACCTTACATGAACTAAGAAAAACTCCTTTGAACTTACCCTTACATTTTCAATTATATGGCCACCTTGCATAACATGCTTTGCTTTCCTGTGGAGCCATCTTGTTTGTTCATGGGTGTCAAGCATACAAAGCTTTACTTGCCTCATGGAGCTCAATGTTCATTGTTGTGTGGCACCTTATCAAAGTTATCAGGAGGTATACCTTTGGTATTGTTGTACATATGGGATCCAACCTTAGGCGTGACTTTCCCATAGCCACTTGCTTGTCTATGTGAGCACATATTGGTCACATGTGTATATGTCTCACTAGGGGCTCACCTAGTGGATGGTGTAAGGTACCACTAGCCCTTGTGAGTGTGCGTTGGTTTTTCATAGTGGAAATTGTGTTCCACTTGTAAACATTTTTGGACAAATAGCCTAGATCTGATCCACATCATGTGGAACAAACGGTCGAAGCTTGATCCACCCCCTTTTTCTTTTGTTTTTGTTTTCTTTCTCTTTGTCTTTGGTAGTGTATGCTTGTGTCTTATTATTGTTCCTTACATCATTTTCACGTGTGTTCTTTTGTGCCTATGTTGGTTTTCCATAGGATCTTGATCCTAGGGGCTTGATCATCCCTCTTGATCATTGTCGGCCTATCTTAGTAGCATTGGTACACTTGGACCCCTCTTGATGCGAGTTTGTCTATTTTAGTATGAGTTTTAAGCAATTTCCTCCTCTCACTAAAGTGGGGGCTAAATTTAGTGTACAAAAGGGTATCCCTCTACATTTTCACACTTTTTTGGGGCCTCCTTGCTAAAATTGGGCTTCTTTATGCCTTATTTGGTCCTATTCTACATCCACAGGCCTTAATTAATGCATCTTTCCAAGGATAATCCCAACATATATCAAGTGACCAATCAAAAATTAATGATTATGGATTGTATGGTCCATATTTAGTGATCTAGGACTCATACACCAGCTTGGGTGTATGGGTCCCACCTAAGTTTTGGGGTTGGATCTAGATTTTACATTAAACTAATCCTTTCTTAAAAAATGTGTCCCAAGCTTAGCCTAATGGGACTCATGCTCCAAAACTGGCGTATGATTCCTACTTATCTTAGACCTATTTTGAATTCAAATTCTTAGCAAGATTTTATTCTCCTATATCTGATGTCATCTTGTAGTGTGTAATTTCAAGAAATTTGGCATAAACAAGTATAAACACAAGGTTATTTCACATATTTTATCCTAGAAACTTTAATGAGCACATGTGATCTAATCATTTGAGCATTCTAGAAATTCAAGAGAATACAAGAGAATTCAAGAGCATTCAAGAGTGATTATTAAGCATTTTGGAGCATTATTCAAGAATCAAGCATCATGTCAAAGTCATCATGCATCATGTTTGTTTTTGAGCTAAAATTTATGATGTGGGGTTACTATAATTCAATTAAGCATTCAAGTCAAGATCCATAACATATAAGCAAGAGTCAAGATCCACATTCATGCTAGCCATTACTTATAATTTTGAAGCCTTTTGTTCAAAGGTTTGGTGAGTTGCAACATAGCTTATTTTTTCATTCATCATTCCTTTCTATTTGATTTCATTTCAAGGTTTGATTACCAAAATGGGGTTTGACCAAGGAAAACCCCTATCCACTAAAAAAACAATATTTTTCCCTCTTTGATGTGTGATTGTAGATCTAGGTGGTTTAGGTTTAAGATTCATTGAAGAGAAAGATTGGAAAAAAGTTGTCAAGTTGTCAAAGTTGTCACCTTATTTGCAAGATCATAGAAATTCACCTACATAGCATAATTCAATGTTTTAAAACCAAAGATTTGGAAGGAGGAAAGCTACATCAAAACACTAGAGGATATCAGAGTTTTTTAGAGCAACCTTGATAATGGGGCTAAATTTCCACTTGTGGTGTAGAGTCCTAGTATACCTATTTTTAAAACTTTTCTATAGATCCTGATTTAGCAGTTCCAGATTTTGGTTTCGGCCTGAAACCATAAATTGGTACTAAATTGCCCCTACTTGCGTATGAGGGCCAATGTGCATCAAAATAAATATTTCTACGATTTCAAACCTTCATTCAAGTCTCTTCAAGTTTTTAGGTGCACCTCTATACTTTCTCATTTCATTGTTTTGATTTGAGTTCATTTTTAGGTCATTTTTTAGGTCTTGCATCTCATTTACATTTCTTGTCCTTCCAAGCCCTAGATTGGTGGTGAACCCCTCTTTAGTCTTTAATCAAACCCTATGACACCTTATTTCATATCTCTTTCCCTCATTCTATCCTTGGATTGAGATCTCTAAGGTATCCTTGAATGAACTAAGTGAAATAGGTCTTAAACCCAAGTTCCATCTCCTAAAAGGTATAGCAACCTATTTATGAGGTTTCACATATAATAGATATTGAACTTAAGAATAAATGAGCTATTAACATTTATGAATTTTTTTATAAAAACTTAAACTTGAATCTAATCTATAGTCTCTTTTCAATAACCAATTATGGTAGGGATCAGAGAGAAACACATGATAGGGAATTATTAAAACTATTCATCACAAGTAAGCCCAAGGGTGTGTTCATACCCCCCTTGGGCCCAAGTGGATGGAACATCCAACCAAGAAAATTCTATCCAACTTAGGTTTGGCATAATTACATTGTGAGAACCCATACATTATTCCTCAAGTAAGCCCAATGACATGCCCATACCCCCCTTGGCCCCAAGTGGATGGAACATCCAACCAAGATAATCCCATCCAACTTAGGGTTGGCATACTTACGTTGAGAGAACTTATACCGCCCTTCCTTAACATTTTTCCTTGCCATCCTTACACATGGTTGCTTAAAGGAAAAGATGTAAATTATAATAATATAATAAAATTCACTATTTTCCCTTATTTAGCCATTTAGACATTACATATCCCCCTTATTTCCAATTAGTCATTGTGAAGGTAACTACATATATGTATATGGCTATCAAATATATATAAGTTAAATTACTATATATTCCAATGCATATCAATCACAAATTGTATCAACTGGTGCTATTGTTCTAATGCAAACTTCTTATTTCTAATTCTTCCCATGATTCAATGATCTCCTTTTCTTGAATTGAATTTGTTTCTATATATATCTTCCCCTTGAAAGGAAAAGTCACATCCTTTCATAAATTATATCCCTTGAAAAGAGTCATGTCTTTCCTCAATGGAGCGTTACCTTTCTTGATTGATTATCATTATTATTTTTTTATTTATTTTACTATCAGATTCTTTCCAAGATGGAGTGCTTTCTTTTAGACTCTTCATCTTATTTTTAATTCATACCTTTATTTATTGATCATCACTAAGAGGTTGTATAGCTATGACCCCTCATAAAGGTACAATTCTTTTTTTCTGTGTATTTAATTAAAGGCTTAACTATGTTGCCTTAAAGGATTGATGTAGTTTCCTTTGAAAAAAATTATTTTATCATCCCTTTGTAGGCTATAATAAAGAGTTATGGAAATATTCCCTTCCCAATATTGCTTTCCCTCAAGCAATAGGAATTGAAAATTCTATAGCTAGTGATGATTTTCTTGGTTGTGTTATACTATAATGATGTCCTTGGAGATTGGTTATTAGTATGCTTGCCTCGATTACCAATAATGTTAATACCATCCTCTAAAGTATGATGATAAGTTATTGTCCAATGTTCTTCTAACTAATGCACTACTACTTCCCAATAACTCTCAACAACCAAGCCAAGAGTTGGAAAGTGGAAATGTTTTTTATTTAATAGAATTTTCTCTCATTTCATTACCACAAAGATCGAGGGAATGATAAAAATTATTCATTACCCTTATTGAAATCCATAATGATAGAAAAATATTGCATCCTTCATCATGATGGATTATATTGTGAATATCAAGATCTCACTCCATTGTGTAAAGCTAATTTTATATTTGAGTAAAAGAATTTAGGAATCCTATTTTCCTACCCAATCAAATGGAAACAAGTACAATTTTCCCTTAAATAAAGTATATTTTATTTCACCTAATCATTCAAACAAGTATTGAGGCAAGATTGATTCTAATGAGGATGTAATATAAAATAGCTTATAGGTGTTTGTAACACTTAATCTATTCCAATTTTTTTTAACATATATCCTCTTGTCATAGAATAATTAATGACATGTTATAACTATTGAGGGTGATTTTGGTCATGCATAACATGCTAGGAAATAAGGGTTTATTAAATCTCTTGAAAAGTAGTGAGAACTACTCCAATGTTCCTTTCTATGAGGTCTTGACTATGTGGATAACATAGTTGTAATATCAATTTAGTTTCACGAGGGGATCTGGAATTTAGATAACTGGAAAATTATATGCAATTGTAAAAGATAATTTCAATAACTCAAAACAATAGACTGCATTTAAAAAATAGCAAATTGAGAATTTATTTTATTTCTCTTTCAACATAATGTATGAACCATTTATAAAATAAAGTGCAAAATAAGTAGGGTAATGAGGAATAATGCAAATCTATCTTAACTGAACAACAACATCAAGCATTCAATCAATCATGTTTGCAGTTTTGAACATGATCTTTTATAACAACCATTTATAAAATAACATTCACACATTTACAATTAATGGAGTGCAATCTTCAAGGGAAACACAAACTCATAAGATTTTTGAATTTTATCCAACCAAAACATCATTAATCATGTGCAGATCTAGGACAAAATCCTACTTAATTTCATAGATTAAATTCAAATATCATTAATTTAGCAATTGAATTTAAACAAAATGATCATACCATCACCATGGTGTTGAATCCTAATGCATGAAACACAAGTGTAATCCTTAGATAAATGAATCAACACTTTGGAACAAAGTAAGCAGGAAAAACTCCATACTAAGATTGTATTTGTTTGTAGTTACAAAACAATACATAAGAATTTAGGCCCTTCAAATGATCCAAAATTAAACATATATAGAAAATCAAGCTCCCATGATTATGAATCTAAAATAAAGAACGACTGGAACCGAATCCGGTGTCCAAGTTTTTAACTAAAATTAAAACTTTAAATTAAATTGGGTGTGCCAGTTGCATCCAAGTCTTTTTGCTAAATTAAAGGAAATTCTAAAATAACTGAAATCTAAACTGAAGTAAAATAGAACCCATGAGTAGTTCCATAATTCCATCACCATTTTCCTTCAATGCATGATATATTCTTTGTGCTCCTTATAATTACCATGCCTATTATTGATATCTCCTAATCTAGCATTGAACTAGGAAAAATAAGACATCATATTCAAGAGAGGAGCAACCAAAATATTTCAAACACTTGCAGTCCAACACAAAATAATAACCCTTATCCTATTTCCAATTCATTTATCAATGTTATTAGACCATGTTGGTACTATCTCATTCATCTTTTCCATGGAAGGTCCCTTATGAAATTGGATTCAAACTTTTTGGTCAAAAGTGACCTTTTCATTCTGTTGTATTTTTTAAAAAGCTTCCAACTTCTCTTGAAGAGACTGGAGCTTCACATTTTTGCTGACCATACTATCTATGCCTTCCTAGGTAGCCTGTCCCTACATTAAATTTTGTAGTTTTTCAATCATTTTCTCAGGTTCTCTTACTAGTAAAGGGTTTCTTCAATCATTTTCTCTAGCTCAACTTATCTGTACATCCATTCAAAATCTCCACCTTGAATTCAATTTCTCTTACCCAAATAGGAATCAAAATTTGTTCTCCTTCCTCAATTAATGTGGCCTTGAGCATATCTTCCTCTTTAGTTTCATTAATTTAGTGGAGGATTGGGATGTATTCCTCCCATATTAACAACATCAATAATAGCATGGTAGGATTTGACAGGCTTTTTCAAAACAATTTATGCCAACTCCAAGAAGTTTTCCTTCCACCATCACATAGTTGCAATCCATCTATTAGGTTCAAAGGATCTAATTTACCCTTCAAAGCAACTTGAAGTGTAGTCATAGGATCTTTATAATTCACATTCCCAATGAGATTAATGAACTAGGCAGTTAATTGTTGAACTTGAGATTTGAGCTCATCTTTTGTGTTCTCATCCTTTTGCATCCTTCTCAAAATAGTAGATACTAACATTTGCAAGCCCTGCTATTCACCTTCCATGGTTTGCACTCCTAAATTCACTTGATAGGTTTGGTAGTCATTTGGTGTCATCTTAGATTCTAGCTTATCCACCAAAGGAACTACAATCTATGTTGTTCTATTTCCATGCTCATCCATGGAGATAGTAGAAATCCTTTGATCCCGTTTCCTTCTTTAGGAGACTATAAAGCCTCTGATAGCACTATTAAGATTGGTTTTGGAGTATCTACATAAGTCCTCTATCTCTTCTTAATAGTCTAATTTATCCATACTTGTATAGTAGCAAAGATTTCTCTAGGTGGAGTAGAAACTATTCTTGCTTCTTGAGAGGCACCAATATTCACCTCAGGCTCTTCTTGAGTTTTCTTTTCTTCTTCTTGAATCCTCTCTTGGTTCATTTCTTCACTCTTAGGTCTGTCCTCAACAACTTTCTCTTTTTGGGTGGCTTTCTCTTCAACCTCTAATTGTCTCAATACCTCCTCTTTAGTAATGTGATCTTCTATGTGAGCTCCTTATTTTTTTATTTCTTCTTATAACACTTCTTCTACATCAATATCAAGTTGTACATTCCTAAAAAAATATTAGCTTCCTTTGGCACTTCCTCTTCTCTGAGAGACTCCGTTTCAATCTCTATTTCCTCAACAATGGTTTCATCAAGGATCCCTTCTCCAAGGGGTAATCCACTTGTAGGATGGGATGGATTTGGAAAAGGAGGTTGATGTGGTGGTATAGTTACTCTTTTTTTCTAGTGATTGAAGGGGACTAGGTAATGGAGACTCATGAGAGGTAGAGGAGTAAGCCTCTTTAGTTTCTTGTTGGGCTACTCTTTCTTCAATGGCTACCCTCGTTCTCCTTTTTGTATAGATTTGTTCTCCTTATGGTTCCTCCTCCTTGGAAGTAATGTTAATTGGCCCCTTTTATTTCTTTTTCTTCCTTGCTTCTCTAGAAGGGTCACCCTTGTATTTCTTCTTGGTTCTAAGGATGCTAGAGGAAGGTTTGTCATGCTCTTTCTTTATAGCTACCTTTGCTAAATTTTCCCCTTCCTTTTCTTCAACCACTTTTGGCTTCTCTAGAGGTTTAACCATGGAAAAATGGGTATTCAACCAGTGTTGAGAGTGTGCCACCACTTATTGAGACCTATCTTTTATGTTGTTTTTTTCCTTGACCAAAAAATATATATTGAAAATAGGAATATTAGCAATCTTCTGGGCAACATAGGCTACATCAAAAACTTTTCCATATTCTACTTGTTCTTTAGGGATCTTGACCTTTAAGCAATTTCTCATAAAAAAAAAATATCAATCAACAATAATCTTTCAATCTCACTCAAAATCTTCCTCACAATTATCCCAATGATCCTCCAATTTGGACTCATGGATGAAATATGCTCCCATCACCTTGTTGATATTCCCAATGGGGTCAAATCTTCCTCAGGGATCTTGATACAAATCAAATCTATACCTATACATTTCATTTTTTGCATTCTTCACATTCTGCAAATTAGCACAAGAATACACTCCTATTTTAACTGAGAAACTATATCCATGCTTGTGTTTCCTTGCAATGAGTTGTTGTAATTCAATGATTTTCCTACAAAACTCCCATAGAAGTAGCTTATATGAGGGATACCTAGGAAGCTTGTAGGGCATCTTGTGGAGCTTTCCATTCTGATGTAAGTAAATGTCTTGTATTAGATGAACTAGTACCCAATATCTCCAATTACTTTCATATCCTTGAGGGATATTTTCCTAGAAAAGTCTCCTTCCAAGCCTCTAATTATCGTGTAAGTAAAATTGTCATTCACAACACCAAAATGGAAAAAAATTGCCTCCAACTCCAACTAGGGGTAATGTTGATAGATGGTGACTTCACCCAGCTCACACGAGCCCACCTTGGTGAGTCCTAGGAATGAGGCCTATGACACTAGTAGATACACCAGGTATGATTTCATAAATAACTTGGTGGATGAAAGGACATTGCACATTTGGTCATGGATTTTGTCACTGATGAGGTGTTCCCAATCAATTTTTTTCTTGTGAGAAGAATTGATAATCTTGATGAATCTCAACATCCAATGATAGAAATCATTTGCATTAGGCAACCCAAACACTCATCTCAATAAAACAATCAAGTCTTTGACATCCTCCTTGTACTCACTTTGGTGTTGTATCCTTACCAATTTGGATGCCACCTTTCTAGCTTTATCCAACAAGTGATCATTTATGTATGTTAATTTGTTAACTAGAGAGTCATCAAAGTACTTGATGGCCTTTTGTAGACCAATGCTTCATATTCATTATGAAGAGGGATTCTAAAAACTCTGTCTATCATTTCCAGAGTCAGGTCCAACATAATTTCCAGAGTCTAGTGGTTGTATGTATATCTATGATCAGTGGAGTTGAAGTTTGAGATTGTCCAAGTTCTAGTAATAGGCATATGTTTATTTAAATCCTTAAGGGGTTTTTTTTAGATGTTTGAGAAGCTTGTCTAGTCTTCTATTCAAATTTTAAAATTTTTATGCATTTCTCTTGAATACATTTTATATAGAAGACTGATGTAATGTTTCACCTTATTATCAACCCTTGTTTTCTAGTTATTTTATGGATGCATTCCTTCTAGTCTTGTGTTCATGTCCCAACTTCATGTACAACTAATTGGGAGGACAAAAGGAGTTAACTCCATCACTGCATAAATTAAGCTTTATTTGATCACAAATTATCTATTTCTTCAATCTCAAGTATCGAAGTATATCCATGTAGTAGAAATGGCTAACATAGTAGAGAAAAGTTCTTATAATCTTGTATGATACCATTGAAAGATATAATTTAGATGTGGATTTTTTCCCAATTATGAAATTTTAAACTCAACCATACTCTATTTTGATTGGATACTCTATTAAAATCATGAAGCTTCCACAGTCCATGACAATATTGTAAATAGATTTTTGGATTAAAAGTGATCATAGATATATAGATGGTCTATCATTTGTTAGGGAAATTTGCTTTAATCAAGTGCATTCCAACAGTTAATTTTGGAAAATCGAGTTTGGAGTGGAGCTATGTGAAAGCACACTTGGAAACAAGGGATTTCTTTCTTGGCATGCAAGGATCCTCCTTTTTGGCATGGGATTTTTCCACCAATTTTTTCCTTATGCATGTGGTTTGCTTTAAAGGAAAAATTATTATTTTTTACTCATTCATTATATGCATGTTATTCTCATAGTTTGTGATTTTTCTTCCAAGGCTAGGAAAGTGAAGAAGGAAGAAATCCAAGGCTGGTAAACTAAGGTGTTAGAGTCTTGAAGATAGTGGTTTTGATGGTCTCTAGGATCAAATTCATATAGATTCTGACATTATGCTTCATCGATTTCAGTTTAGAGTATTTCTTTCAATATTTGTAGGTGTAGTTTTGAGAATAAGTGAGTTGTGTGTTTCAGTTTGTTATTGTTTTAGGTTGTAGTATATATATTTTTATCGGTGACACATCTTTATGTAATATTTCTGCTTAGATTATCAAGTTTTGGTTTGATGATTTGTGTTGAGTTTGGCATCCATTTGGTGCATATTTTGGCTTGCATTTGTGAGGTTTCTCTATGTATTTTACTATAGTTGTAGTTTGTTGTTAGATGTTGTTTATGATAGTAAATATGATGTATTTTGGTGGTATTTTTATTTATATATCATAAAATTTTAGTTGCATGCATTTTGGTGTTGGAATTGCTCATTTTGGTGAAGCTAATTTTTCATACCCGATTTCACTGATTATACGTAATTTGCAAATCTGAGTTGAGTTATTGTTATTATTTCAAATCTGATATAATTTTCCAGCAAGGGAAATTACACTAGACATTTTCCATGTCCAAGGGATGAGAGAGAGGAAGGAGGCATGGATGGAGATACCACTGATGATGAGGGGGACATAGCAGAGAACCTAGAGGAGCGAGAGGAGGAGGATCAACAAGTGGTGATAGAGGAATCTGAGGAGCCACTAGATCCCACAAATTCCCTTGAGGAGATACCTACATATCTTCTCACATCACCTAATTGTTGTTGGTGTAATTAATATTTAATTACACTTGCATAAGTTTACTTAGGCATATTTAATTCTTAAGTTATAAGTTTTATCCTTATCTTGTTAAGCTATCTTGTTGCTCAAGATAAGATTACGTTTATGCATCTTTGTTTTTATAAATCAAATTATCTCCTATAATATTTGGTACTTTGAATATATCAATTTGCACATCTTTTGCAATCTCTACTTTTTCATTTTTCTCTTATGTGGAAGGTGATTTTTCTATTTTGCAATCAGATCTTGGTTTCTAACATGGTATTAGAGCCTCGATTTTCAGCCCCTTCTCAGCTTTTTTGGAGGAATTCATTGCAAAGCTCGTTCGAGGTCCCTCGAGGGTTTCATTCCTTAAGCATCTTTATGTAGTTTCTTGGATCAGATCAAGGTTTTCCATTGGATTCAGAGCGCTGGAAAAAGTCAGAAATGACTTTTATTTCATTTATTTTGGTCACTGTTAGCCAAATCTATGAGGGTTTCAAGCTCAATATTTTTCTGATAGATTTGGGGGTTGCCTAATTTTCGGAGCACTTTGGGCCCAAACGGACCTCGCCGTTGAATTCGCAGTGCCCAAAAACCCCTATTTTGATGTAAAATTTGTTCGATTTGGACGTAGTCATTTAGAGAGGCAAAAAAAATTTGCCCAAGGTTTGTACGACCCCCAGGCACAGTTTTCGAGGCACGCAGTACAAAAAAAATCCAAAAAAATATTTAAAAAATTTAAAAAATCAAGGGAAATGGCACTTCCAGTTTAAATCTGCACTGCCGCCCGGCAGCCACCGGGCGGCCACCAAGCGACCACCGCCAGCCCACCGCCGCCCATATTTGCCACTAGCCCGCCGCTCTCTCCCTTTGGCCCCCGCGGGCTTAAAACACAGCCGACGGTCCTATGAAGGACCTAGAGCTGAAACCAAGCCTCCCACCGGGCTTCCAACCCCTCACCCCGGTCACATGGGCAACCAGGGGCTCATCCCCAAGAGCTTTCTGCCAACCCCCTGGTCCGCCTAGGCAACCAGGGGCCTTATTTTTTTAGCCCCTGAGGGCTTCACATGGCCAAATCAGACCTTTTTGGAGCAGTTTCGCAGAAATGGGAATAACTTTCACATACGACGTCATTTTTTTGCAAACAAGATATCACCTGGAAAGCTGTTTCCAATCTCTACGTAATGGTGTAGGTCTTTTTTTTATATCTTTTTCAGCCTTGGAAGTCAGATGTTGCCTTTTTCACTCCGGGAAGCATATCTTTTGACTCGCTTATCCATTTTTTGTGATTTTCATGACGTTGGAAAGATGGTTTCGGCCTCTATGCAGATCTGAGGTCATTTACAAAATATGTGTACCTTTTTTATGCATGCATTCATTTTTGTTTCGTGCACTAGGTTTGTATTTTTACTTATGTTTTTGTAGCTTTGCATTCTCTCCTTCTGCAATCATTGGGTATTGTAATAACGAACTGATATAAAGTTCCATTAAGGCAGTTTTTGCATCCATTCTTCGTATTGGTGACAACTCACATGAGTTTGTCTGGTTTCATGTTGTTTCCTTTAGCTTCTTACTTGCTTAGCTAGACACATCGTTGGTTCGCATCGGTTCACACATCACATTGGGATTTTATGATTCTTGATCCACATTGGTTCAGATATTTCTCATTTGAGGGCCATGTTTTTATGGTTAATGTTCCATAATCTTGATGGTACTCGTCTTATGGGAAGTTTTAGTTTCAGTTTGGCATTGGCTTCAAGAGACACAACTTCCAGATTTGTCATCATTATGGGTCCTTTCATCCTTTCATCTACTATTGCTTATAGATTCTAGGGTTGATCTAGTATGTGAGTTTCCAGTGTTCCTTGGCATCGAGTCTGCTATTACATTTGTGATTCCAATATGGTATTTTGCAAACATAAGTATCTTTCCTTGCTTGCCGGATTTGGGGTTCCAGTGTTGCTTCTTCAGAGTTCTTCCAATGATTCTTCGCAATAGTTCATCTCACTGAGGGGGGGTTTTTCCCACTAGGTTTCCTCTCTCTTTGCATTTGTACATGAGTACCTAATTAGGCCTTGTTGTTGGGACTCATTTTGCATAATAATATGCTTCTCCCTAAGTTGCACTTACGGGGGGGTGTTGGTGTAATTAATATTTAATTACACTTGCATAAGTTTACTTAGGCATATTTAATTCCTAAGTTATAGGTTTTATCCTTATCTTATTGAAATATCTTGTTGCTCAAGATAAGATTAGGTTTATGCATCTTTGCTTTTATAAAGCAAATTATCTCATGTAATATTTGGTACTTCGAATATATCAATTTGCACATCTTTTGCAAATCTCTTCTTTTTCGTTTTTCTCTTCTATGGAAGGTGATTTTTCTAGTTTGCAATCAGATATTGGTTTCTAAAAATTGCATCCATCAATTACAAGATGCATCCATTCCCATGAGCATTGAGAGAGTAGCCATGCAACTCCCACCACACTCCCTACCCACCAGAGGAGTCTTGATATGGCACCCATAGTGTGTTATCAAGATCTTGATTGGTGGGTTGGTGATCTAGGTGATGTTATTTATTTTTTATATGAAATTTAGATTTAGTTATTCTTATTGATTATATATCATTCTCATTTATGTCATGTTTTCATTTTTTCAATTGGTACACAAGACTAGCCCAAATTCTTCAATTGAGTCACCGTAGACATTATTCCACTAATGCCCCCACACCAGGTGACACAGGTTGAGCATAGGCCACTTCCTAGAATCCATGCTAATTTATTTGAGGCCCTATCTAAATGGAGGACATCCTATTATGATGATATGAGGACCATTAATATAGTTAGGGTTGAGCTTCAGGAGGTTTAAGTTAGGGAGGAGTAGTTGAGAGCTACACGTGAAGAGATTCAGGTAGCCTACAAGGAGCTTCAAGCCACCCGGGTTCCTTTTGAGAGTGATACACAAGCTTTAATATGGTCAAAACTCAATAGGGTGCAGGCAAAGATTAGCAAGGTGTAGGAAAATATTGATTAGATATATCAGGAGTGCATCATAGCTCTCATATCCAAGTGCATAGCCATAGGCCAAGTATAGGGCCTATAATAGTGAATGAGCTCTATGATCTACTCTCAAACCACTATCTCTTGATGGGAACCACCACTAGGTCCTAAGGAGTTTGGTATCCATAGGCCTCTTTAGATGTATCATACTATGACACACCACATTTTGCTAGTGTGGTGACTATGTACATAAACTTTATGATATGAGTATTTTTCTATTTCTATGAGTTATGTGCTTTTATATCATGTTTGAATTAGATGTCAATGTGATCTATTAAGAAATCTTGGTAAGATCATTTAATAAATGTCTTCATGATCTAATTTCTATGTGATTGATGTGATCTAATTAAACACTTTTGTCTACTTAATTAGATACTACATTTTTGGATAAGTGTGATAATGTGAAATTAGATTTTCTTATGATCTAATTTATAAAAATTAAATGCATATAATAATGTAATTTAACACAACACACACATGATTGAATAGAATGAAAATATAAAGTAATAATTCAAGAAAATGAATAATTAATCATAACAATTCAAGACGGACAAAAATGTTTGTCAAGAATGAAGCAAGTCGAGATAAAATAGAAAACCATCTACTTAATCTAAAAACATGTTTTACCACACATAATATTAAAAATATTGTTAGGTGTAATATCTGTGCAAATGTACAATATTTATAGGTTCTTTGAGAGGTGTACCATCCATTGTTTTAATCTTATACTCTCTAGACCCATAATTTTCATCAATTATATAAGGTCCTAACTAATTTGGGCTAAACTTTCCTTTTTCATTTGGAGTAGCATTAACATTTTTTTGATTCTCGTACAACACTAAATCCCCTTTGTTAAAGGAATGAGGAATGGCATTGCCATTATAATTGTGTTTTATTCTTTTGAATAAGCTTGGAGATGTTCAAGAGCATTTATACGCTACTCGTTGAGCATTTCAAGCCATTGTAATAGTTTTTCTCTGTGTTGCCATCAATAAGTCCTCTAAGAGAGATTCTCAAGGAGGGAATTTCTAACTCTGAGGGAATTATTACATCAACACTGTAAATGAGGGTATATGGTGTATTTCCTGTAGACATTTAAATACTTGTGTGATAGGACCACAACATATATGATAGTTGAGTGAGCCAATCCTTGTTATTTTTACTGTCTTACGTAAGATTTTCTCAAGTGTTTTATTTGTTGCTTTCACTTGACCATTAGATTGTGAGTAATAAGGTGTAGAAAAGTAGTGTTGAATGTGAAATATTTCCAAAAATTTCTTAACTTCCTTATTCTTAAATGGTGTCCCATTATCTATAATTAGGGTTGAATAAATACCAAATCACATGATAATATTTTCCAAAATAAAATGATAGATTACACCAGTAGTCATGGAACAAAGAGGAATCGCCTCTACCCACTTTGTGAAATAATTTGTAGCAGTAACTTTAAACATATGCTCTGAAGGAGGAAACATCTTCCCAATAAGATATAAATTGTTGAACACCCTGAATATTGAGAGCGGGGGGGTGAATCAATATTCTATATGACCAATTACTCACAAACCATCCAATTAACAAACTATATCTAACTGCAGCAATAAATGAAATCATGAAAGGAATCATAAGATCTCATAACACATGAACACCATGATTTTTATGTGGAAAACCCAAAAAGGGAAAAACCATGGTGAGGATTAGATCACAATATATTATAACTAGTTATAAGATATTACAGGGGCTCATTGTCAGGACACATTATCCTTATAAGGCTCACAACTAGAGATAGATACAAAACAAATTGTCTTCATAGCCAAAGTTTTAACTGATACAAAGTACACCTTCCTTGTGTTTAATTTAATTCCTTTGAGGATCTAACACAAGACACTGCTCAACTTAATAGTCACTCAATATTCATAGTAATTTTGCACTTATTCTAATCTCACACATCTAAATTCACATATTCACACAATATTAGATCTCTTGCACATCATATCATATTATATCATATGTCATCTATGTTCCACCACTCAAAAACAACTCACATATACACCCAATTACATCCGCATACATCAATTAGATCATTCTAATTAGATGCAGCCCTATTTTAATTCAAAATAACTTTTTCGGCTTCACACACTATTCAAAAGCATCTTTTTGCTCAACCCAAACATGCAATACTTGATTTAAGTCAGCAAGGACCTAAAATAGGTCCTACTAACATCCATTGTACATACTTATCCCTTACAACACATGTGTTAGGTCGGCCAGGAATTAGACTTAATCACAAAATAAGCCAACTGATCACACACTAATGATTCAAATGATCATATAGATACATATCGTCTAGAATATATATAGTAATGACACATGTGAGAAATCTCCCAAAATTGCTAATAAGTTGATTCTCAACACCAGAGACATGCATACCAGATTGTATCTATCCAATCACACTGTATAAGCCAAAACTAAATGTCGAACTTCTATCATTTGTAACTTTCAACCTGCTTAACCAAAATAGCTGAAATAATAGATGCATCTAATAGTAAGGAATAACATATTATAACCTCTTGAGCTGATCTTGTTGCATGAGAAATTTCAAACCAAAATTCTAGGTTAAAATGTATCAATTATGTTTACCATATTAGAAAAAATTATCAACAGTTAATGTTGGCATCAATGACAACACACATTAAGGGGTTTCTTCTTCACTCTTTCAACAATATCCCCCTTTATCATTGATGACAACATGTGCCAAAAATGAGTCTCCAAAAATTCTTCTCCATTCTTTTCAAAACTTCTCCAAACTTCTCAAAACTTCTCAAAAATTCTCCCCCTTTGACATCAAGGAGAAAGGGTTTGTCGATGACATACCTGTAGACTTAAAAATTTGATGCATATGTGCAAAAGACAATCTAAAATGTACCGACTCCCCCTTATGGAGTTATCCCAAAAACTGAAAGTAATTGAACCAATGAAAGAAATATTCATAGGAAATATTCATCTAAAGGAGGAGGCACCATCCAACTCTTTAATGATTTCCTTCCAGGCAGGTTTTCATTTAATCCAAATAATTTTGGTTGTAGCAAGAGATTTGTACAATGATTCCAAATTTACTATGTTCTCCTCGCCCTCTTCTAGAGTACTTGGGTTTGAATTTATGTTTGCAAGTTTTTCAACTTCAGGAAGAACACTTGATATTTGTATATGCTTGCAGTTCACCAATTCCCCAAGCTATCCAAACCACCTTATAAAATCTTCTTTCTTCCTTTGTAAGATGAGAAATTTGTTTTGTAGATCTATGATGGTAGTCCAAGACGAATAGCCTCTATCTTGAGTAGGGTCATAAGCTCCAGAGGCATTATATATTTGTATCTCTATGGAGTCCAACAAGTCCTTAACATTGCGAGTGGCATTCGGCCACCTCAAGCAATACAAGAACAATATCTTGGCTTCATCTTCACATTCCTATACATCTTTCAAAAATTCCATCACCTTGCTATGTGTAGTTGCACATTTTTCCTATAACTCAAGTAATTTCATTTTTTCAAACCTTGACTAAACTTCTTTTTCAGTTTGCTACTTAAAATTGGAGGTATATTCTCTAAGTGAATCAACCATAAATTTTAAATTCTCAATGGGAGTCAAAGAGTTATCAATAGTGGCACAGGGGGTAACATCTTGTATAGACTTGATGGTTGTTGGAAGAATGAAGAACATATCATCTTGCTATTTTGTGTTGTCATTGATGTCACCATGTTATATGAGTTGCAACTGCAAGACTAAGTCTTAATTTGATCTAGTATTCTAGACTGGTATCTAAATCGGTATGTAACTTACATCCTCCTGTATTTTGGTCTGTAATATTTTGTTGTTAATTACTATTGCTTGCATTTTTTTGGATATGGTGTATGGATGTTGGGAGAACATACATTCAAAATTTCACCTATTTTGATGCTTGTATGGTGTATCAACATTATTCTGTTGTTGCAATTTGTGGTATTAGGTCTATCTTTGGCCAACCTAATAGATAGATGATGTAATGGTGAATTAACCTTTTTTTGTAGATATATGTGCGACCTATCTTAGGTCCATGCCGACATGATGTAGTGTGTTGAGCATTTTAATTGTTTTTGGAAATATTTTGTGAAAGACTAAAGTCGACAGTTGGTATTTTTGATGAATAATAGTTGCATCTAATTAGGCTGACCTAGTTAATGCTTGTGGATGGATCAGGTATATATATTGGACAATTTTTGAAGATTGAAAGATAGAAGATAGAGTTGTGAATGTGAATGTGAAGAAGTGCAAATATGATGAAGTGTGTCAAGTTAGTTTACTGAGATTCATTGGAATTGAATCAACACTTGTTAGGTGTACATTATCAGTTCACTTTTTGGCTGTAGGCCATTTTGTCATTTCAATTATTTAGGAAATGAGCCTCTCATTTTGGAAAGTGAGTCTTGGTAGTGAGCCACCCCATTTTTTAATATCTTATAACCACTTATACTATATTGTGAGCTAACACTTACCATGGTTTTTCCCATTTTGGATTTTCCACAGAAAAATCCTAGTGTTTATGTGTTGTGTGATTTCATGTTTTTTAATGCTCTTATTTATCTTTGTTGTTGTATGAATCATAATAATTAGATGGTATTTTTCCAAAAAGTTTAAGAAGATATTGATTCACCCCCCTCTCATTATCCTAGATATTCAACAATTGGTATCAGAGAGGCCTAACAGCTTGAGGGAGATCCTGAAGATGGAAGAAATGAATGATAAAGAAGAGCTTCGGGCTACACTTGAGGATCTTGACAAAGTTGAAAGTGAAAATAGAGATCTGAAAGAAAATCGTGAAGATGCAAATGAATGTGTCTAGAAATTAAAAGAGCAATTGAAGAAGTTCAAAGAAAGGCATGGGGAAGTAACTAATTAGTTGAAGTAGGCTAATGAAGAAATTACCAGTTTGAAGGTGCAAGTAGAAGAGAAGAAAAGAATTGAAGAATGAATGAATAAAATGGTACAAATCAATTCTGATGAGTGCACTAATCTTGAACAAGAAGTGGTGAATTTGAAGGTAGATCTGGAGAAAGTGAAACTTTGTGAAAATAACTTCAAATGTAGCTCAGACAAGCTTGATGAGTTGATTTCAGGGTAGAAACCGAGTAAAGACAAAGGTGGTTTGGGAATGGAAGGAGGTGAAAACTCTAAGGATAACTAGAAGACTTAGAATAAAGGAAAGCAGAAAGGAAATTCAAGGAACTTTGCTAGGAGACTACCTGTGAAATAGCCTAATGCACAAAGGTATCTATCCTTCAATGGTATTTGTTTTTCATGTAACAAATTTGGTCATAGGGAAACAAAGTGTAGTAGGATGAATCAATTTCCCAGTTCCTTCTCTAGTCAATGTTTTTCATGCAAAAGAATTGGACATAGGGCTAATGAATGCAGAACTCAGATGGTGAATTGGTCTAATGGAGGAAGATTGAATCAATCCTTTAATGGTTACTGCTATACATGCAACAAATTTGGACACAAAGCCAATCAATGTAGATCAAGGGTTAATGGAGGACAATCTAATCAAAAAAAAATTGTCTACTACAATTACAACAAGCCAAGACATATCTCAAGAGTTTATAGAAGTAAGAAGGGTAAGTAGACTGATCTGGTAGAAAAGAATGATCTTGTGAAGAAATTTGACAAGAATGAGATTAAGAAAGAAATGAATAAGATTTGGAGGAAGAAAGAAGAGACTAAGATGAAAGATGGGTTTGTGCCCTCATCCGGTATAGAAAATTCCTCCGGGAATTAGACCTAGCAGGGTCTTAGGGGGTGCTGGCAAGAAGTTGAGTCTACTTTTTGGCCAAAAAGTGGAAGTGTTTTACTTGATTTTTAGAATTCGACACATTTGAACTTAAAATTTGAAGAACTTAGAGATAGAATCTTCAAAAAAGTCACTAATCATAAATTGTAGTACTCGAAGTCTAGTTTCCAAATATGTAATTTATTTCAATACCCAGATTGTACAAATTGAGTTTCAATAGGCATTTCTAAAAACCATTGTTTAAAAGTCATTTTTATACCATACCATGCATGTGTACGACATCCATATTCTGACCTAAATTATCATATTTTTCTAAATCCTTTTGGGAAAATATTTGTGACTCACTGAAGCTTGTTTTCAATATTTTTTTGTAATTTTTTATTGAATATATTTTTTTGGTTAAATTTTTATTAAGCATATTTGTCGTTTTGAAAAATCGTCGTGTACGACATGCATAAGATAACCTAAACTTATCATTTTTTGATTTTTTTTAAAAAAATTGAAAAGAATTGTCTAAAGTTTGTTCTCATGCAATCCGTTCATCAAAATGCTATGTTGATCAAAAGTTATTAAAATACTAAAAAAACCTGATAATTCAAGTTTATGGACAAGTTTCATTAGAAATTAATTGAAAAATAGAAAAATTAATCAAATTATAAAAAAATTACATATTTGGAATTTGCATTGTCTCATCTATAATGAGTTTTAATTTCGTAAAAAATTTTGGAAAATAGGTCTTCAAACATATGTCCAAAGTCACTATTTTCTTGTGACATTAACAGGGCCTTCAAGTTGCAGGTCAAACTAGGTCCAAATCTTAGGTTCGGATCCCCAAGCCATTTCCCGAACCAAAACAAGCCAAAAACCGCCCAAAATTCATAATTTAAAAACGGGATCCTTAAAAACATTTTATGGTTCTATGAAATAGGATCCCGTTTTAAAATTAAAAATGGAAAGTTTCCAAAATGAAAATTTTGCAAAATTGGAAGTTTCAAAATAGAAAATTTTCAAAATGGGATCCTGTTTGAAATTTTTCCAAAGATGAAAATTTTAAAACGGATCCCGTTTTTTAAATTTAGGCTCGGGATCCCGAAGCTAAACGGGATCCCGCTTTTTAATAAATGGGATCTCGTTTATTAAAAAGAGGGATCCCTTTTTTGCAAGCCGATTTCATTTTTTTTTCCTAAGGAAAAAACTTCCACATTTCGTGGACTCATCTTCTTGCATTTACCCTAGGGGGAGCTTTAACAAAAAATTGTTCGAACCCCCTAATGTTTGGTGTGCCAATCTTTGGCACGAAGACATGTGGTAATAAATGGTTAGTTAAAGGTTATGCAAGTGGAACCAGAAGAAAATATGAAGGAATGATCATTTGCGGAGAAAATTAGGGTTTTTCTGAGTAGAGAAGAAGAGTTTTTAGTAGCTTTTTGAAATATTTTGTATTTAATGCAAATTAGGGAAGATCGTTGTTTTATAAAGTAATTGTGTAAGGAATTTTAATCACTTGTACATTTGAAGAAATCAAAGAGAATTTTGGAGCATTCTTGAGGTGATTTGAAGTTCAAGTTGTGCAAACTCTAGTTCTAGTTCTTCATGAGGAAAAAGGTATTCTACTTTTCTATGTAGTTGTGGGTTTGTGTGAATCATCTTTTTTGAATTGTTTGTGTTCCAAATTATGAAGAATGGAAACCCCTGTAGTTGTTAAAGTGTTGGAAATACCTAGACCATCATATAGGAAATATTCAATGAAGGATTTCGAAGATGACCAGATGGGCGCCTTCTCTTCAATCCCTCATGGGGTTATGTTGATCGAGGACACAAGAATGTACATTCGAGGAAAAATAGATGAATTCAATCATAACATATTGATCGATATTAGGCAGAATTAACTCACCAGAGATAATTTCTTGGTGAAATCGGAATACTCGAACCTTGTGTTGGAATCAAGGATCACTGAGAGGGGGGTGAATCAGTGTTCTGCAATTTTCAACTATATTAATTTGATCCTTAAAGTGTTGATAACATTCAATCAAAAGAAAGAAGCATGAACAAAAAACAATATACCACAACACCATAACACAAGGATTTTTTACGTGGAAACCCTGTTAAGGGAAAAAGCATGGTGGAGGTCAATCCATAATATTATCTAAGTATACTCAAAAGGATGTTTTACAAAATGGGAATGCACTTGCATTTAGGTACACTTCCTAAAGCTCACTGCTCAAAAATAGGAAGGCGCACTACCTTACAAAGGTTTGGATTACATCCAAATATTTGAATTGAGATAGTAGCATCTACATATTCCTAATTACAATTTTGATTAGGCTCATCAATCGATTTCTTGACCTTCTGACTGATTCTGCTCTTCTACTCTATTTTTCTTTAACACGCATCATAAAATCCTTAATGCACAAGTGAAATATCCTTAGAACCCTTGTGATTCTCACAAAACACACTAATACATTTTGAACATACATCAAAATGATATAATTGATCACTTATATATATTTGTGACTAAAGATTTAATCGCTGCAAGTTGGCTTCAATAAAATAGAAAATATTTACAAACTGTTTATCTCAAATCATGAAAAATATTCAATGTGCATCCACAAAAATTGGCCATAACATAGTTAGGACCCAAATCAAAATGCTCGAGCATAAAAAAACTTAAATAATTACTCCTCGAATATCCGCAACACGCTACATTTACTAAGTCATCCTTCATGCACTGATGAACAAAAAATTAATCAACCGGATCTACTATCTTGCACATAAATCAATACGAGGATTAATATTCAAGAGTAATAGAGATCATACACTAGATTACCTTCCCTAAGATCCACAACTCAAAGTAACAATAGAAAATTCACATATGAATCAATAAACACAAAACTATTGGATGCTCTATTCTAGCTTGACTGGCTTCAATCTTTTTGTCGGTATGATCAAATGATGATGTGTGGATTGAATAACTAATTAGGGTTGCCATCAATGACAACACAAAAAAACATTTGTAGTGTCTCTTTCCAACAATCTCCCCCTTTGGCATTGATGGAAACACTTAGTGAAAAATGACTAAGTGTTAGATCAATACCAACATAAATACACTGCCAACTTCAAAACTTCAAAAATATCTTCAATTCACAATTCAAAACTAAAAATCCCCCTAAGAAGAATATGAATTTTTCACTGTACTACTCTCCCCCTTTGACATCAATGGAAAAGATGGGGAATCCACCTACAAAAAATCAAACAAAAACTTCAAACTGCATATATACAACTTACACAAACTTGAAAATATCTACAAAATTAGTCTTCAACATATTCAAACTTGTTTCCTATCTCTTCTTGAGACTCTCTAAAACCATCATGTGATCACAAAAGTGATATGATTGCATCTTTGTAGACTCAAGGTTCACCGGATCACTGACCGCCATAGCATCTTGTGCTTCCTTCAAAGCATTAAGCATTGTTTCCATCTTTGGACCAATTAGGCCTCTAAGCTCACATGCTCTTTCCACAATTTTGTCATTATCATGCTTTAGGATCTTTATCTTGTCAAGTAGGGATATAACCTAACCTTCTTGCTTCCCAACAGAAATATTTAAAGGAACAAAGCCATCATAAATAGCAACTAACTATTTCTCATGATCCTTAATCTTCTTTTCATTGTCCTCAATAATTTTTGACAAAGACAAACATGACTTATATATCTTTCCACCTTCAAATAGAGCACTCTGAATATTCTTCACACAAGTAGCTAATAGAGAATTATCATTAGTTATCATTCTTCTCAACCTATTGAACCTTTTAGCATCAAACTCCTTTTGAACCTTAACCATAGTAGACTTCTTAAGTGACTAAAAATGAGTACTTACAGAATGAATAAGCTTCTTCGGCTCACTAGAGGGAGAATCGGATGGATCCTTGACATGTGTAGGCATGATTCTCTCCATAACATTAGATGCAAGACTCAAAAGTTTACTGTCCTCAATATGAGACTTCAACAATTCTTCCCTAGCCTTCGCCTGTGTAAATGATGCAACCTTCAACTTCTAAATCAGAGACAAAGTAGACAAATTAATAGGACCTTTACCCAATTCAAGGTCAAACTCTTCCTGTTGCACTTCTAGAAATTGAACTTCATTGCCTTTGCAGTGTCTCTTGCTTCCATTTGAACTTCCTTTGCTTCAACCTTCTTTTCTTCAGCGATAGTTTCCTCAGCTACAAATTCCAGCATGCCTTTAGGAATCTCAACTTATTCACTTGACATCTCCTTTTCTTCAACCGACACAACTTTAGGAGCTTCGGTCTCCATAGGTATTTATGTGTCATGCACATCAGGAGGAATCTGAGTGTCCTTAACTGTATCTTCCTTTACCTCTTCATCCACCGAACCAGATGCAATATCTTCAACATGCACTTCTTCAGCAACATGCACTTCTTCAACGACAACATTGATTATGTTCTTTAATAAAACCTCCTTTAGAATTCTTTCAGTCTCTTTTTCTACCTCTTTAGTCCTACCATTCATCAGCTTGTTCACCCTTGTTTTGTTCTTGAAATCCCTCTTAGCTTCATTCAGGATTGACTTCATTTCCTCAATAGACATTACCAGACATAAATTTAAAAGAATATTCTCTCTCATTTTCTCTTCTTTAGTTCTTGCACTTACTCTCCTCATTTCCAAAATCTCATACAATTATTTAGGCAACTGAGACATGATCTCAACGAGAGTCATATTGAAATTGTTCAAATACTTTATTCTAGCCTCTTCAAGAACTCTTTGACCAACACTATCAAAGGTATCATACCATTCACATAGTGGTGTAAGATTACCATCCTTAATTATACCTCTCTCAACTTCCTTTACAGACATACCTAGTTTGACAGTTTTCATCTTTTTCTTTTCTTTTTCCTCTTCACCAGAGGGCTTGTCCTTAGTGACTTCCATATGCTTTATTTCTCTCACTTCTTCATCGGATTTTGTTTCCTCATCTTCTGAAATAGCTGCATAGACTCTTGTACTTTTTTCCTTCTTCCTCTTACTAGATTCCTTGGCTTGAGCTTTGACATGACTTGTCTTCTTTATAGGACCAGATAGGGGTGCAAAGCTCCTTGTTGATCTAGTTTGAGCAGAGGATGCTACCGAACTAGAAAATTCAGTTCTAGCAAGTTCTTTTTTTGCTTCAACTTGTTATCTCTTCCTTTTGGCTTCTCTCATAGCTTCTGCAGATATACCCATGCTCTTTGCAAAGGCTTCCACTTATTTCCTTACTCTTTGAACTATCATTGGTTTCATCAATTGCTCATGTACTTGCATATCTTTTTTTGTATAAGTTCCAAACCTCTATTCTGTCAGATCCAGAGGCTTACTTAACAAATGTTGTGCATATAGTTCCAAGATATTTCCTCCAACTTCATAACCCATTGGCATAATCCAAACAGTTCTAGGATCAACAACTTCCATC
Organism: Sequoia sempervirens; assembly: GCA_007258455.2. Lineage (NCBI taxonomy): Eukaryota > Viridiplantae > Streptophyta > Pinopsida > Cupressales > Cupressaceae > Sequoia > Sequoia sempervirens. The sequence goes on along the minus strand of VDFB02105785.1, from coordinate 6,842,813 downwards.
AAGCATTGATCAATGTCAACCATGAAATAGATTGTGTCCTTATACTTCTCCACAATAGAAGTAGGAATTCTTTCTCTTGCTTGCATTTCATTATGAAAGTTCTTGAAATATTCCCAGATAACAGTTTTCCTTGTCTTACTATCACTAATGTTGTATAACATGTCTCTAATTTGAATGGCTATAGGCTTATCACCTTGCCAATGCACTTTCCCAACTCCTGGAACTTCGTTCATGAAATAAAAGAATAAACACAACATCAAATTACCATACTTAAAGGAATTCTTCTTATCTTTCTTAATCTTACCAAGATTCTCCATTAACTGACTTCGAAGCAACTCACATAAATCATACTCTGCATTCTCCTTCACCATCTGATATGCTGCATAAATAGCAGTACTGGATACAAAATTATCCTAGCTAGAGTGATAAATCTTGTAACCAATGACCATCAAGGAAAATTTCACATCCACATCAATAATGTCATCAATTATCATAGCTCTTTTATCATATATTAAACCGGTAGCATCAATAAATGTCTGATTCTTTATGGACTTCAAGATCGGCAACCCACCGAAAGAATTTAAACTTGTAACAACACTTATGGCTTCTTTTGTAACCTTAAAAGGTTAGTTCAACAACATAAACTCAACATGAACTCAACTCAAACAATATCAAACCCACTCACTTTCATCAAACATGGAGAACTTTACAATTTGCATGGATTTCTTTTCCTCTAGGGTTTTAAATTTAGGTTTTACCTTGAAATCTTCTCCAACTACATGATTTGAATACAAATTCAACAACTACGAGCTACCTAACTCCTCAATATTTACATGAATGTATGCCCTAATGTCTTCAATATGCAAGACTCCATACGAAATAGATGAAAATGCACCTAAGAGCTCAGTCTCACCAGACTTGAAAGGATGCCACTTGAATTTTGGATGGGGTCTATCCTTAACATCAACTACCAATGGAGTAGCAATTTTCTCAAATTCACAAATTCACAAGTTTTCCTGATAAATACCTTTTCACCGAATTAGGGTTTGATCGCAAAATCTCCTTCACACTTGTCTCTTCACCAAATTTTTCCAAAGTTCGCTTCAAAGCTCTCCAAAATTCTTCTTGAAATGCATAGTGACAAATGAGAGGTAGAAATGACCTTTTATCATTTTCACACCTAACCTTTTGTTGTAATAAATTCTTTTTCCCTAACTCATCTAGATACCTTGTTTCCATACACTGTGAAAGATAACTCTTCTATGGACCTTCAACTCTACGTAATGTTCTCTCCAATTGTTTCAACAACATTTGTAGATCATTAATGCAATCATTACACTCTTGCACATCCTGGTGTCAATTACTGGCAAGGGGTTAAAATATTTTCTTGATGGCTCCCCCTAGGCCAAATGCCTAAAACTAATTCCCAGAGGAATTAACAAAAGTAGGTTCTGGTGCTAGCTCATTTCGTGCAATAGAGAGACTCTTTTTCACCCATGTCTTCTTCATTTGCTTCTTGATCTCATTTGTAGTGAATTTTCCTTTTCCCTTTTCATCCTTCTGCATGTTTCTTTGATTTACTAGACCTCTTCTACAAAATATAGCAATGTGACAGGATTTGTTGCAATTGTAGCATACCACATTTATTTGTCTAGACCAGTTGTTCCACTAATTTTATCTTGATCTGCATTGGTTAGCAATATGCCCAAATTTATTGCATGTATAACATCTGACATCTCTATAAAAGTCATTCATCATATTTTTGCATTCATTTGACTTATGACCATACTTATTACAATTAAAGCACTCACTTCAGAATGATGGACCACTTGAATTCATTCTGCTTCTACATTGTGCTGCCATATGACCAAATTTATTGCAAACAAAACAATAACCATTGAATCTTTGAGCATTAGGTTGTCTTACTGGATACCTTCCACCTTTTTTCATCTGATTTCCTTGCCTAAATCTCCTTTGTCTAGATCTAAAGCTTTCTCTTATCTCATATCCAAGACCTCATTTGTCACCTTCAGTCCTCTAACTTTTAATTAGTTCATCAAGCTTGGATAAGCTAATCGTGAAATTCTCCTTGAATTCATTTGTAGTAGAAAGTTCATCTCTAAGATCATCAATCTTCTTTTCAAGCTCTTCTTCATTATTCCTAGATTGTTCTAATTCAAGCTCCAAATGATTGAATCCATCAATAATTCAGTTGCATTCTTCAAATTTCTCTTTCAAGGATTGGGAAAGCTTCTCTTCATTCTTCTTCCTATCTTCAATCTCCTTATTCATCCTCATAATAATAGATGCCATCTCATGCTTTAGTACTTCATTATCTCTAGAAAAATTTGCACATTCTTCTATCTTTTCCTTTAAGGCTTGACTCATTTGTTCATCTTCAATGTGTTTACTATCTTCCTGCTTGAACTTATCACAGAGTTACCTTCTCTTCTCCCCAGACTTATTGATTTTGTCTTTCAATGAATCAATGAATCTCTCAACATTCATGAGATTTGCTTGCAATTTCTAGTCTTCAGATTTAGACTGATCAAGGTCATCTAGGGCCACCAAAATTTGTTGTTGAAGACTACTTGAATCCATTGAAAGACTTTCCAAGATCTTCCCCAAGCTATCAAACTTCTTCTGAGGAACTAAGCTCTGATATGAATTTTTGGAATCAAGGAACATTGAGAGGGGGGGTGAATTAGTGTTTTGCAATTTTTAATTGTATTAATCTGATCCTTAAAGTGATGATAACATTCAATCAAAAGAAAGATGCATGAATAGAAAACAATATACCACAACACCATAACATAAGGATTTTTTACGTGGAAACCCTGTTAAGGGAAAAACCATGGTGGAGGTCAATCCACAATATTATCTGAGTATACTCAAAAAGATGTTTTACAAAATGGGAATGCACTTGCATTCAAGCACACTACCTAGAGCTCACTGCTCAAAAACAGGAAGGCTCACTACCTTACAAAGGTTTGGATTACATATAAAGATTTGAACTAAGATAGTAGCATCTACATATGCCTAATTACAGTTTCGATTAGGATCATCAATTGATTTCTTGACCTTCTGACTGATTCTGCTCTTTTGCTTTGTTCTTCTTTAACTCGCATCACAAAATCCTTAATGCATAAGTGAAATTTCCTTACAACCCTTGTGATTCTTGCAACACACACTAATAAATTTTGAACAAACATCAAAATGATATAATCGATCCCTTATATATATTTGCAACTAAAGATTTAATCAATACAAGTCAGCTTCAATAAAATATAAAATATTTACAAACTATCAGCTCAAATCATGAATACTATTCAATGTGCATCCACCAAAGTTGGCCATAACATAGTTAGGACCCAAATCAAAATGCTTGAGCATAAAAAAACTTAAATAATTACTCGAATATCCGCAACACGCTACATTTACTAAGTTGGCCTTCATGCGTTGATGAACAAAAAATTAATAAACCAGATCTACTATCTTGCACACAAATGAATATGAGGCTTAATATTCAAGAGTAATAGAGATCATACACCAGATTACCTTCCCTGAGATCCACAACTCAAAGTAACAACAAAAAATTTGCATATGAATCGATGAACACAAAACTACCGAATGCTCTATTCTAGCTTGACTGGCTTCAATCTTTCTACCGGTATGATCAAATGATGATGTGTGGATCGAATAACTGATTAGGGTTTCCATCAATGACAACACTAGAAAAAATTTGCAGTGTCTCTTTCCAATACCTTGTTGCAAAGAGATTGGATAGATGAAACTACTTTCCCAATTTTAGTTCTATGGTTGATGATAGATATGTGAAACCTGTTCTCAACAGAATATGTGATAAATTCTTGTGGACTAACCCACCTCATCTGATAACTAAGGAGGCGAGTAGGGATATTATTATAATTTGTGACACTAGACCATTACTTATGTTGAATGCTATGAAGAATTATGTTGTGATAGATCTCACCGGTGTTGAATATGACAAGAGAGCTCTTACAACAAAGATGATCACTAATCCAGCTGTGAAGTATGCCACTATCATGATTGGTCATAAATTTACTTCACCAACAAAGAGAACTTTTTTTCTTCCACAACTATTTATATTGGTTTTGATATGGTAGTCAATGGTGTAGACTATGACTTTTGTGAACTTCTCAGAAAATAGTTGCTTGAGAATTTAAATTCGACCAAAGAAAAGAATTATGCATTTAAATTTGGTTCTTTGATTATGTGTTTGTCATTCTATTTTCTGAAAAGACTTCCTAGAAGGAATGATATGGTTTTTTGGGATACATCCAGACCTGTGGCACATCATATTTTTTATCACTTACACAATCTGGGTGATTTGAAGAACATATATAATTCTCTAACAACATTCATTGCTATATTTAAGAGCAACATGAATGAGAGAGAGAGGAATCTGAGGAAAGTTGTTGAGAAATATAAAAATGACATCATATTTCATGTTTCCTCTGATGAATGCATGATTGAAGTATTCGAACCCTGGACCATATGGATTCAACCATTGGGATATGAAATTACAGAAGATGAAGCTAAGGGTTATGTATAGATGTTGCTGAAAAGTTTGAAGGATCCCAATGAACCTAGAATTGGCACTTGTGCAGAAAAATCTATGGAGGTCCACATGGAGCACAAGAAGCCAATAATAAGAAAGAATGTGGAAAAGAAGCTTAGAGAAGCTAGATTCACTTATGAGAAGATTTCACTTGGAAAGGCTAAGAGAGAAGAGTTGGAGGGAGAATCATCAGTTCTAAGGAGATCTCATAGGACTTCTCCTTCTAAACCCTCCACAGCTCCTGCAGTAAAAGTTGATCCTAGTATTGCTAATAAAGGTAAAGGCCTAGTTTCTTCCAGACCTACTACTAGATCTAGGAAAAGGAAAGAAACTCCTCTGGTGGTGTCTGGGAAAAGAGGAAAGAAAGAAAAAGCTACAAGGGAGAAAAACCTTAGTGTCACAGATGATCAAGATGGAGAGGAAGAGGATCCTGATCCAAAATTGTTAAGGAAGAGAAGAGGAAGTTTATCCTCTAGTGAAGGTGCTTCTAAGGAAGCTGGTATTGGTTCTAAGAGAGTGCATATTTTTTCATCTTCTAATGAAGAGGGAGAATAGGAGTTTGGTTTTCATGTACAAATCAAACCAGAGTCGAAGACAACCAAGGTGTCTAAAGAAGCCTCTCTAAACTAGGGAGAATAGAAGAACATTCCGGTAAGTCTTGGTCCCCATTTCAAATTAGAGGAAACTCTCAATTCTTTATTACATTTTGAAAACATGATGAAGCCTACAACAAAATATTATGATCATGTTGGAAAAGAGCATAAGAAAAAATTAATTCTTGCTATCGTCAATATTTTATCATCTTGGAAGTTAAGTGGGATGATGTGAAGAAATATGTACCTAAGAATATGTGGGTAATCCTAATGAAAAGGAGATTAAAGGCCATTGAACTTTAAGAAAAAATTAGGAATAATGCATTTGATAAAATTGGGTCTTCTTTGATCCTAGATGATCTAGAAACTTTGAAAAAGATATGTGCAGATATGTTTCGGATGAAGAAAATGGTTAATATTATGATGACTAGGGATAAAAAGAAAATAAAGAAGATTAAGAAGGAAACTTCTGAAGTGATCAAGGATATAGCAGAGAAATATGGCATGCTTAAGACCGATGAAGATGTTTTTGCTTAAAATGTTGAGGAAGGTATTCCTCCTAGTATAGGTGATGCAGGTATTTCTATAGACATTGGTGTTCAAAATGATGCAGGTGTGGAAAATGATCCTCTAGAAATGGAGTAGAATGAAGGTGAGGTTGAGCCTAAAAAGCATGATGATGCTCCTCTGGAGCACATTGAAGGTGAAAAGGATAATGATGGTAAAGATAACGCTCAGGAAGAGAAAGATGAAGGTGAAAGTAAAGGAAATGATAATGAAGGTAACATGGATGAAGAAAAGGATGAAGATAAAAAGGGAAAAGAAGAAAAAGAAGAGGAGAAAGAAGAAGAAAAGGAGAAAGAAGAGAAGAAGGAAGAAGAGTGAGATAAGGAAGAAGAGAAAAATGAGGAATATATGAAGAATGAAGAAAGTCTAAAGAAAGTTGTATAATCTTAGAGATCTCCTAGAGAATCCTCCTCCAGTGATGATGTGTTGAAGGGCTTTCTATCCAAGAAAATCAAATTACATCCACTGATTCCTCTAGATATTTTACAACTTCCTATGATTCAAGGCTATGTGGACTTAGATAAAATTTCTCCTGTGCATAAGATGGTATTAGGAGATGAAATGCATGCATCTAGTAGAAGGGAGATTCTAGAGACACACTAGAAAGAAATAGAAATGATTGAAGATTCTCTTAAGTAATTGCAGGAGACAACACCTGGTATGTCAATTGATACATCTCTCACTCTAGTAGAAAATCTGAGATTGTTATTGGACTCCTTTAAGAGTATGCCTCCAGTCTTGGAGAGAAGACTAAACAAGAGGTTGAGGAGAAGATGGCAGAGAAAATATTATTGGAATTACATGACAAGTGTGCTTTGGCACACACTAATGTTGAGAAAAATCTGGAATCTATACAAATTTGTGAGACTAAAGCTAATGTTGTTTTTTCTTTTTGCGTGAAGTGGTCAGATGCTACTAGGAGCATTAAAAATGTTATGGAATCCATGGAGTCCCAGTTGACTACTATCTTCGGTACCTATAATGCATCCAAGGATAGAGACAAATCAACTTGGAATGCTATCTCAGCTCATAGAGATAATTCTTTGTTTTTCAAAAGCAAAAGGAAGAAATCATTAGGAAATTTGGTCAGTTAGGTGATCTTGTGAGAATGGAGTACACCCTGGTTGCCAATGCTTTGGAAAGTACAAAGAAAATTGGAAAGATAAATCTAACCCCTGGTACTCTAGATGAAGCATAAGAAAGTCTGATGGATTTGGAATCTCTGAACAGGATGTTGATTGTTACAAGAAAAATTTGGGAGAATGGTAAATCTGCATGGCAAGGTATTCTTAAGGAGCTTCAAGGCTCACCATCCTCTAGTTAATATTTGTTTTCTCTTTTTTTCATGTTTTCTATTATTCCACCCTTTGTCCTTGATGTCAAAGGGGGAGTGAAGAATGATAAAATAGTGGTGATAGGGGGATAAGTGTTGTACATAAGAGGTTTTGTAAATTTTCTTTTTGGGAACATGTTGCCATCAATGACAAAGGGGGAGATTTTTGGAAGAATGAAGAAGAACATCTCATCTTGTTTTTTTGTGTTATCATTGATGTCACCATGTTATATGAGTTGCAACTGCAAGATTAAGTATTAATTTGAACTGGTATTCTAGACTGGTATGAAACTTACATCCTCTGGTATTTTGGTCCACAATCTTTTGCTATTAATTATTGTTGCTTGTGGTTTTTGGGAGATAGTGTATGGATGTTGGGAGCACATACATTCATAATTTCACATATTCAGATGCTCATATGGTGTATCGTCATTATTCTGTTGAAATTTTTGGTATTAGGTCTATGGCTTACCTAATGGATAGATGATGTAATGGTGAATTAACTTTGTTTTTTGGATATATGTGTGACCTATATTAGGTCCATGCTAACATGATGTAGTGTGTTGAGTGTTTGAATTGTTTTTGGAAAGATTTTGTGAAAGCCTAAATTTGACAATCGGTATTTTTGATGAATAAGAGTTGCATCTAATTAGGTCGACCTAATTAATGCTTGCGGATGGATCAGGTATATATATTGGACAGTTTTTGAAGATTGAAAGATATAAGATAGAGTTGTGAATGTGAATGTGAAGAAGTGTGAATATGAACTACGTCAAGTCGGTTTACTGAGCTTCATTGGAACTAAATCAACACTTGTTAGGTGTACATTATCAATTCATTTTCTAGTTGTAAGCCATTTTGTCATTGTAATTTTGTAGGTAGTGAGCCTCTCATTTTGGACAATGAGTCCTGGCAGTGAGCCACCCCATTTTGTAATATCTTATAACTAGTTACACTATATTGTGAGCTAACACTCACCATGGTTTTTCCCATTTCAAGTTTTCCACGTAAAAATCTTGGTGTTTATGTGTTGTGTGATTTCATGTTCTATTAATGCTCTTATTTATATTTGTTGTTGTATGCATCAGAATAATTAGATGGTATTTTTTTAAAAAAAATTAAGAAGATATTGATTCATCCCCCTCTTAGTATCTTGGATATTCAAAAATTGTCTTCATTAATCAATTTTGTTCCCTTTTTATGAGTTTCTAAGATTAATTTTCTTTTGGAGGCGTGGAAGACATCTCCAAGCTCTAATCTTTGAACTAGTGAGATCTTTTCAAGATCCACACTACCTTGGTACATTAGGAACCATAACAACTATCATGGTATAGCTGGTTGAATACTTATTTGTATTGATAGAAGACCCTTAAGTGTATTATAAGAGGATTTTTCTTCACTTCTTTCAACTCTAGTTTCTTCTTTATTCTCTTCTTTCTCTTCTTCATCTTCTTCTCCATAGGGGTTTTCTTTCTGCTTGTCCTCGCCTCCATGTTTCTTCTCCTCATCATCTTTCTTATTGTTTTCTTCTCTTTTTCCTTGTCCTTCTTCATTTTGATTGTTTTCATTATTTTCTTCATTATGTTTTCTAGCATTATCATCATTATTTTCCTTTTCCTTTTCTTACTCTTTCTTTGCATTTTGACTTCCATTGTTAGTTTCGGTGGTAGTGTTAGTGTCTTATAGAGGAGAATTTGTATAATCATTCACATTCCCTAAAACATCAAAAGATGGATATTCTTCTACAATGTGATCATTCACTTCTTCTACATCTTTAAAAATAGGAAAATTAGTAGTTAGAGGAATATTTTCTTTTGCATCAATAACCTTTTCTTTTCAGGCTCCTTGTCTTGAGTTGTTCCAGATGATGAAACTACAATCATCCCAAATTTATTTGCTATGACTCTTATAGTGTTCCTTGTTTCTTGTTTTAGCTGTTAAGTACTATCATTTTCTCTGCCCATTAGAATGGTGACCCTTTGCTTCACTCTGACTTCCTTTGTGTATACTTCAACTAATGTGGATTTATCATTTTTAGATAAACAGGATCCAATTTCCTCTAGAGCATCATTTTTCATCTTTTCATCTACTTCAATTGTTTATTTCCTTCTTTCTGCTAAGACTTCTCATACCACACTTGGTACCTTCTTCCTAATGTTATTCATGTCTGCTTCTAACATAATGATGTACTTTATATAGCTTCAATTACTATTTTCTTGTCTTCCTCATCTACTTCATTATATAGTTTTGTAGTTTCTTCTAATAGACCATCATGTTCTAGCATATTATTGACCAAAGCATCCAACTTTATTGAGGAGTGAACTCATACTAGAGGAGTTTTTGTCTTCTTTTTGAGGCTTTGAAGTGCCTACTTATGTTTTCTTCTCTTTCTTCTTCTCAGATTCCTTGTGGATGTGAATAGTGAATTCTTATTTCTCCTTTTATATCTCTTCTTCTTTAGAAGTTTCCATGGTGTCAATCTTAAACCTCTTTGCTCTAGTGCTTGCATCCTATCAAGCACCTTCACTACTTGTAGTGGCACTACTGCTCTTCATTGTCAATTATTATTCTTCTTCAAGTCCTAATTCAATCTCTTCCTCTACAACGACACTCAATTTTATTTCCCTATAAGATTTTTTTTCTTTCTCCTTCCAAAAGTAGAAGGGGGTGCTAATAGAGGAATATTCTTCCTTTTTTTTGGTCTGAGTGCTAGGTTCAGAGGGTGTAGTTGCAACTTTTGTTACAGGGGCATTAGGTTCCACTTTCTTTCCTTTGATGGTAGCTACACTAGATGATTTTGGCAGTGCAGAAGTAGGGGTGGAAGTTGTTCTTCCTGATCTTTGTGGTCCGGAGGACTCACCAGTTGTACCAACTACTTTAGCATCCCCTTTTCCAATAATTTCCCTTAACTTGTCTACTTCTTGTTTTGAAACACCACACAATCCAAAGTATTTCTCTACTTGTATGTTTACTTTTTGGTTCTCGTAGGTTCTAATGGTTTTAAGTGTATCTCAATTGAATTTTCTTCATATGTACCATGTCTAGGAAAGGAGAGGTCCTTAGGACTCTTTAGTAATAATTCAATGTATCCTTCAACATCTTTCTCAATAACCTCATATATGAGAGGATCAATCCATATTGTCATGGGTTCAATAGCCTCTATTATACACTCATCTATAGAAACAAGAAAAGTGATCTCATTTGTATATTTTTCTATAAGATTCCAAGGAATCATTTCTCTTTCATGCATATTGTTTTGAAATGCTACAAAGAATGCAGCGAATGCATTATCTTGAGCCTTGTAATCACCAATATTTTTCATATAATCAAAAATTTGATGGCCTGTTGGTTTGCTTCTATCCCAAACAATGTCTCTTCTTCTAGGTAGCTCCCTCAAAAAGTAAAATAGTAAGCACACAATTAGACTTCCAAATTTGAAAGAATTCTTCTTTTCTTGGTTTGTTTTAGATTTTCCAAAATTTATTGTTGAAGTAACTTGCATAGGTCATAGTCCTTCCCATTCACCACCATATCATAAGAAACATAGATTGTAGTTGTAGACAAAGAATTGTCCCTATTTGTGAAATATTTTTTTTTCCTATCATGATTGAAGCATAATTCACAACAGTATTAGCGATAGGTTTTGTGGTAAGTGCTCTTCTATCAAATGTAGCACCGGTCAACTCCATAACTACTTCATTCTTCACAGACTTTAGTACTGATAAAGGTCTGGTATCACACAATCTAGTTACAACTTTGATCGCTTCCTTTGAGATGAGTTCAAGCATGTATATCCACAACAATTTATCATGTATTTTTCTTAATGCAATCCTCACATATTTTGCATCTAGCCTACTACTGTACTTAAGAAACTAGTTCCAAAAATCTAATTTCTTTCATACTAGGTTAGTATATTTTGGTTTTACAAACAAATCATCTCCAATCAATTCCTTAGTCCATAAATCCTTGATCTTCTAATGCTCGTATTCATCCAATTTTTCATGAATGTAAACCCTTGTGTCCTCAATGGGTAAAACCCTAGAAGGAATTTTTGAAAAAGCACCTTCACAGTCATTTTCAAAGACTTTCCATGAATATCTTCTAAAATCATATCTAGGTATTTTCATAATGTTGACTATGGTTGGTGTAGCCATTATACCTTCAATTGATCTCAAATGCTTATAAAATCACTTGTATTCCAAATTCACAAAGCACAAATAGCTGTAAATACCTTTTATGCACACAGTAAATCTAGGGTTTGAACAACTTTACTTCAAATCACCTTAACACTTCTTGAATTCACTCTGCATTCTTCCAAATGCGTAAAACTTATTAGAATTGACCTAGAATTTCACTTTATGCTTTTATGATCTACCCTAATTTTGCATTTATTGCTTCAATTTCAAAAAGTTGGTAAATACTTCACTAATACACCAAAAGACCTTAAAATGCTCTGCATTTCTTTAGATTTGCATATTTTCTACTGGTTTCCTTTTTAGAAGCTTAAGCTTGCCATTTTACACCATATATCTTTGTGTCACTCCTTGACACTTCATGTTTCTAGGGGGTTATATTTTTCTATCATTGGTCCCCCTAAGCCAATGCCTAGGTTTATTTTCTAAGAGAATTATTTGTACCAAAGGGGAGTAAAAATGTATTTGATTCATCTTCATTCTCAACTTCCTCTTTCTTTCTCCAATTTTTCTCCATTTCCTTCTTTAATTTAGTCAGATCAATTTTCTTTACAATCTCATTCCTCTATCTCGGACTAGTCTACCTTCCATTCTTACTTTTGCAAAATCTTGAAATGTGTCTAGGTTTGTTGCAATTGTAGCATAAAATATTTTTCTAACCAAACTGACTTATTTGTGCATTTTGTTGTCTGATAGGAGGTCTTCCAACATTACCTCTTTGACTTCTAAGTTGTTTGTTATTTCCTTGAGTCTTCCTTTGATTTTCACCCTTGTTAGGTGCCTTATTTATCTTTGAACTTTCTCCTTCTTTGAGTCCTAAACCACCTTTTTCCTTAGAATATTTATGTCTAGTAATTAGTTTATCAAGCATTGTAGTACTTGTTTTGAATTTATCCTCATGATCTCTTGCTTTCTCTAGATCTGATCTTAGGGTCACTACTTCTTGTTCATGTCTTGTGCACTCATCAGTCTTGCTTTGTATAGATGCATTTAGATAGTTCTCAATTATTTTCTTTTCTTCCACTTGCACTTTCAGTCCTGTGATATCTTGATTTTCCTTCTTCAATTGTTCATTGACTTCTCTATGTCTTTGTCTGAACTTCTTGATTTGTTCTCTCAAAATTTTGATACATTTATTTGCTTCCTCTAGGCTTTCCTTTAGAATTTTGTTTTCACCTTCAACTCTATCAAGATCTTCAAGAGAAACTTTAAGTTCTTCTTTGTAAAACATGTAGTTATCTTCTACATATTCAATTATAGAAATTTCTTTTAGAGGAATAGGACATCTTTTATTGGCCATGTGTTAAAATTCCAAGATATTCCTCAAATTGTTAGGCTTCTTAGAAGGAAGCAAGCTCTAATACCAATTGTTGAACACCCAAAACACTGAGACGGGGGGGAGGGGGGGTGAATCGGTTTTCTATATGACCAATTACTCACAAACCATCTAGTTATTAAATTATATCTAACTGTACCAATAAATGAAAGCATGGAAGGAATCATAAGATCTCATAACACATGAACACTAGGATTTTTACATGGAAAACCCAAAAAGGGAAAATCCACAATGAGGATTAGCTCACAATATATTATAACCGATTATAAGATATTACAAGGGCTCACTTCTAGGACACGCTTTCCTTATAAGGCTCATAGCCAGAGATAGATACAAAAAGTGTGGCTTCACAGCCATAGTTTGAACTAATACAAAGTGTACATTCCTTGTGTTGAATTTAGTTCCTTTGAAGCTTTGAACACAAGACACTACTCAACTTAGCAGTCACTCAATATTTGCAGCAATTTTGCACTTATTCTGATCTCACACATCTAAATTCGCATGTTTTCACAATATTAGATCTATTGCACATCATACCATATCATATCATATGTTATCTATGTTCTACTACTCAAAAACATCACATATATATAAAATTACATTTGCATACATCAATTAGGTCAACCTAATTAGATGCATCCCTATTTTAATTCAAAATAGCTTTGTCATCTTCATGCTCAATCCAAGCGTGCAATACTTGATTTAAGTCAGTAGCTAGGGGTCTAAAATAGGACCTACTAACATCCACAGTACATACTTATCCTTTACAACACATAACATGTGTTAGGTCGGCCAAGAATTATACTTGATCACAAAATAAGCCAATTGATCACACTCTAACAATTCAAATGATCATATAAATACACGTCATCTGGAATATATATAGTAATGACACTTGTGAGAAATATCCCAAATTTTCTAAGATTGATTCTCAACACCAAAGAAATGTGAACCAGATTATATTTGTCCAATCACACCGTATAAGCCAAATTTGAATTTTGAACTTCTCTCATTTGTAACTTTCAACATGCTTAACCAAATAGCTAAAATCTTGATCATAAATGCATATAATAGTAAGGAATAACATATTATAAACTCTTGAACCAATCTTGTTGCATGAGCAATTTCAAACCAAAATGTTGGATTAAAATGTACCAATTTTGTTTACCATATTAGACAAAACTATCAATATTTAATGTTGGCGTCAATGACAACATGCATTAAGGGGTTTCTTTTTCATTCTTTCAACATAAAACCCATACAAAAAATGGTCAAATAGGAATTTGGGAACAAAGTTTAGAAGCAAGAGCATGAATCAAATTGTTATGCTTTTGAAATTGATGACATTTCTTGACATGATCAAAACAATCTTGTTCCATGTTTTGCCAATAATATCCTATGTGTATTAACTTTTGAACTAACAATATTCTTATAAAATTCCCCCCACAATCACCTACATAAGCTTACTCAAGGGCTATAGGGATTTCAGATTGTTTAAGGTATCTAAGAAGAAGATTTCCAAATGATTGCCTATTTAAAACATTTGCTAGGATTGTGTATGGAGGTGCAAGTTTCTAAATATGAGCTTTTTTTGGTAACTGGTTCAAGAAAGGTACCTTATTTTAGATAATAGAATATTAGTCATACCATTCACTAGAAGATTCAATATTGGCAACTAATGTTTCCTTCATTTTCAATCTATTGATGGTTTTGTGAGGGTGTGGACAATGAATGTGAAGTCCACAAAAGAATATTCAAGGGAAACAAGGGAAGCTACACTTGCCAAAGCATATGCATGTCGATTATCCTTTCATGGAACATTGTCAATAGTGTATGATTTGAAATGCTCTAGTAATGTCATTCTAAGGTCTTTGGATTGTGATAACTTATCATGTATTTTTTGATAAGATCCATTGATTTGTTTAATGATCAATTGAGAATCTCTGAATATACAAATATGTTGAACACCTAAAGACAAGGCCAAACGTATCCCAAAAATAAGGGCCTCATACTCTATAGTGTTGTTTGTACATAGAAAATTTAGATGATAGGATAAGGGAATTGGATTTTTCAAAGGTGGTATTAATATAAATCCTACTCCAAAGCCAACTCGACACTTAGATCCATCAAAATAAAATTCTTGTATTTCATTATCATTGATTTTCAACACATTTTCATCGAGAAATGAGTCAACATTAGGTAATGCTAAAGGTGAGGGAACTTTAGCTAAATGGTCGGTCAATGCTTGACCATTGATTTCTTTTTGAGGAACAAACTTAAGGTCAAACTCAGTTAGCTATGTAACCCACTTAGCTAAGCATCTTGACAAATATGTTTTAGCAAAAAGGTGTTATAAAGGATACAACTTTGTAATGACATGCACTTCCACGTTTAACAAAAAATGTCTCAATTTTTTGGTTGTGACACAAGAGCCAAACGTTAATTTTCTATGATTCTATAACAAGTTTTATAATCAATCAATGTTCAACTGATATAATACACAAGATGTTCTTTACCATTCTCATCTTTTGAGCCAATAACACAACAAGAGCATGGGTTGATGTTGATATGTAAAAGATAATTTTTTTTCCTTGACTAGCTAGTTGTAAAATGAAAGGATTAGCTAGGTATTGTTTCAATTTCTCAAAATATTTTTGACAATCGTCACCCCATTTAAATTTTGATCCTTTCTTAAGGAGTTGAGTAAAGGGAAGAGTTTGATCTACTAGTGATGCAACAAAATAGTTGATAACCTGAACCTTTCCTTGTAAGCTACGTAATTTTGAAATATTCTTAGGAGTGGCATGTTTATTATAGCATCAATCTTCTTTGTTTCCACCTCAATGCCTCTATGTCATACTATAAGACCCAACAATTTTCCACTATCCACACCAAAAACATATTTCTTCGGGTTTAGCCTCATGTTGGAATTGCGAATTCTTTGAAATATATTTTGGAGGATTTTAACATGTTCTTGACATGTTATAGACCTAGCCAAAATATCATCAACATAATCTTCCAAAATGTTGTGTATAAAATCATGAAATATTAACATCATTGCTCTTTGGTATGTTGTTGCAACATTCTTTAATCCAAAAGGCATGAATACCTAGAAAAAACATTCCTTGAGGTGTAATAAAGGTTATCTTATATTAATCTTGAGGGTTGATGAAAATTTGATTGTATTCTGAAAAATCATCCATGAATGATAATAAGGCATGTCCCGTAGTTGAATCTACTAACATGTCAATATTAGGAAGGGGAAAATCATCCTTTAGAGATTCTTTATTAAGATCATGAAAATCCATACACATCTTAATATGATCATCAAGTTTTTCCACCACCAAAATATTAGAGATCCAAGGTGAATAATCAATAGGGCCAATGAAACTAGCTTGTAGAACCTTTTCAATCTCAGCCTTAACTAGTAAATCTATCTTAGGATTCATCTTGCATATATTTTGTCTCACTGGTTTAGCATTTTCTTCAAGAACAATATTATGTGTGACTATCTTAGGGTCAATACCTATCATATCTAAATAATTCCAAGCAAATATTTCAAGAAATTCATGTAGCAATGTTGCACATGGTCCTCTTACTCATCCTCATCAAGACACTTTCCAATTTGAATCACTTTCTCTTCATTAGATTGGTCCATTGGAATATCTAAGGTGTCTCCCACAAGTAACACATTGTGATTAGAATCATCATGAGGTATTTTAGGCTCATCATGTTCATCACATGGTTCATTTTCTTTCCCATAGTATGCCTTAGCATTCAAACTATAAGAAACCCTTTGATTATCATGATGGGTGGGTGGAATACCATTCATTCCAAAAAAAACTCCTACAGACTCATCACTTTGAAACATATGCAATGACATACCTTCACATGTGTTATCCTTGAATCAAGTTGTGCTTGATTCACGAAATAACCCCTAAGAAACTTGTCTATTTCATAGTCTCATGCACTCTAAGAATGCAAAACGAGGTGAATCTCAATTTTCCATCGTGCACAATCCTAAGTCTTGGAACATCTTCCAAATGTTAACTCTTGTCAATTTGTCAAAATTCATCTTTTTGTCCAAATTGTGAAAATTAAGTTGTCAAGAGTCGGAATTTTTTTTTCACTTGCAAGATCAGGGTTTTCCCCCGACCCTGCAAGTCCTGCTTGCAAAAGGAAGTTTTCTTACAAAATCAGAGATTTTTCCTGAAATTGCAAGTCATTTGAAAAATTGGAGATTTTTCTCAAAATTGCAAGCTTGTTGTAAAATCATTAAAATTTTCTGAAATTGCAAAAGAACCATGTATCAATTGTAACTTCAACGATTTGGGGCAAAAGTGCAAACTGACTTACCCTCACTTTTAAAGTCGATGTTTTTACCTGACCTTACAAGTAAATTGAAGGATACTTGTAAAATCAAAGAATTTTCCCAATTTGACAAAACAAACATTTGATCCAGCTAATTTGCTAATTGGTAATTTTTACCAAATTTACAAAGTACTTACAATTTCAGAGATTTTTCCCAATTTGATAAAAAATGATCTTCCCATTTGTAAAATCAAATTTTTTTACCAAAATTGCAATAATCAAAATTGATCTTCCCAAGTTTACAAAATTGGTACTTTTTGATGATTTAGTAAAAAGAACTTCCCACTTGTAATTTTGATGATTTTTACTGACTTTACAACTTTAAAATCAAAGGAAATTTCCACTTGAAGATTTGAAATTTTCTAGCACATGCACTCATTTTTGCCAAAATTTCTAGCACTAGAAATTTTCTTGCTTTGCTAAGTTGACCCATCACGCTCAAAGCCTAGTTTACGTGCAATGACTCCATTTTTCGCCCCCGTCACATCCAAACTTTCCAAACCCATATAATGGATCAAATTTACATCCAACATGTAGTATCTCAAAAAATTGAGTCACTACACCTAAAGTGTATCTCAAAATGGATATAATGTGAGAGCTTAGTTTTTACCCACCTTTGCATCTGAATTTCCAAAGCATTGCAGTCGCTCAAAATTTTCCCATCAGTGCATAAAAAATTGTTTTTCTCTAACATTGGAAAATACAAAAAATTTATAGCTACTAAGATTACATGTCATTTTGATCTTTTGTGTCTAGGTTGTTGAGCAATTTTGATCAAATTCTTGCCTATCACCTAGAAACAAAGCTTTGAAACACAACCAAAAATTTCTTCCCAAAGTTTCAATTATTCAAGAATATACATCTATGGTTCGAAAGGAATTTGAAGACAAATCTTTTTGAATAGCTTCAATGTTCAGAATGATGGATATTCAGCTTACTATAGATAATTTGAAAATTATCTCTAAAAGGCACCAAAAAGTGTTCAACACCATCGAAGGAATCAATCTCAAGAATCCTCATGCCATCTTCAAGCATATTACAAAATCAGAAAAGCTGAAGTGTGAGCAATCCTGAAGAAGCACGATAATCTCCTCACGAAAGATGGTGGAGAAAGTTAAATTTTCCTTGTATTAGTTTTTAGTCATTTACAAGTTTTTGTAGTAGCTAAAGACAAATTACATGTCATTTGTCAAAATGTAAATACATCTAACAACTTTGAAGTCCTTCAATAATTTTGGACTCCATCATTGAATAAGTCAAAGTAGTTAGAATTTTTCCTAGATTAGCTCTTAGCTCTCACCTAGAAATATGAGAAAACTCATTTGTATTGGAGACCTTTAATCTTTTGAAATGAAGTGTTTCCAAAATTGTATTCCAACTTTGAAACTTTGAGTTCAAATTACATATCAATTTCAATCAATAAAGAAGGAAAATTTGCATACCAACCTTTGTTTTGGATCAAATTCGAATGAGTGGGAATATTCTTATGTCTTTCTCACTGATTTATCTTATTATATGATTGAATAAGTGGTACTTCATTATTCGTGATTGGAGGACATTCAAGCTGAGTTTTGTAAACTTTGTGCTATATGATTTACTTGGAGTTGTATGTGTACTATTGATATATTTTAGTGAAGAATTGTCAAGACTTTGTGCTTGGAATTATTCATTTAGTTTGTGGATCTTTTTGTGGCATGAATTGGAAGAATTTCTGCTCCATTTACATCATGGTTATTGAAGAATTCTCATTGGGAACAACGAAGAGACTTTGTGCTTTCGTGTGTCTTTAGGTTACATATCTTTTGGTTATGCTGGTATTCTTAGATTATGCTTTGTCAAATTAAGAATATTACGAATTACTACTTAGGTTTATACTTAGAATTATTTAGCATTACATAGTAATATTGTGGAACATTATAAAGACATTTTCTAAAATAAGAGAAAATAACAAATGTAACACACCCCTACATGGTTAAAATAGTGTATATATTGTAAAATATAACATAGTTTACTTTATGTTCCAGTAAGCAATAAGAAAGGAGACTCTCCTTTTTGAGAGGAGAGATTTATCTTATCATAACTGTGGCTGAAGTTCACATTTTGTAATCTGTAAAGGGATTACAAAATATTCACCCAACAACATGTAGTTTCTATCAGTTCAAGATGCACCAATTTTAAAGTTATCTTAGGAGAATCTTATGTGATAACATTGATATTGAGTGAAGGTCTCATTGATTCTTTTGTTTCTTTTAAAGGGAAATAACCAAGACCTCTTGTTGTTTCTTATGTATTAAGCTCTATAGGAACACAAATACTTTTTTCTTTCACTCCACATCCTTTTCCAATATATCCAAATTATTTCAAAAGTTGGTACCCTCTTCCATAGAGTTTTTCCATTTATTTCGAGGAAGGTGTTTTTTCATAGTCACTTTCATCATAGGTAGATGTGTAATCCATGTTCTTCTCACTATTAGAAATTGTGTTCACTCTTGTGTTTGGATGTTTCAATGGAAGATTGTGTTGATACTATCGCAACTTCTTTCTCTTTTTCCTTCACATTTTCTATAATCTTGTATTACCCCATGAATGTAGATCTGTGAAGTCTAATGACCCCCAATCATCATCCAACAACTTTGTCACCGATGAAAGACACTCACATTTATCTTCAACTTGCAAAGGTTCCAATTTTAAATCTGGTATCAATTTTCTCAAAGCACTTTTCATTCCCTTTTTAGTTTGTGAACAATTTTTTTTGGATTTTGAATTAGATTTTATCATGTAAACGTTGTTGTTGTAAGTGTATTTCAATAGATGGTGTAGCATGGAAGGCATTGCATTCATTTCATGAATCCATGGTCTACCTAAGAGAATATTATATGAAAGATCCTTGGGCATGACATGGATATGAATTTGTAAAGTAACATATCTACCCTTGACAGGTAATGTTATCGCACCAAGTAGTTGCTTCCCCACATTGTCGAAACCATGGATTAACAAGGAATCTGGTTGAATTTTAGTCTTGTCCACTCTAATTTTATCCAAAATATTTACACTACAAACATTAAGTCCCAAACCATAGTCAACAAGGGTACACTTAATCCCAACTTTGTTAATAACAACCAATATCATCAAACTTGGATCATTTTGTTTATGTATTTCCACTGGAGGTAATTCACTTTGATGAAAGACAATATCAAGATTAACCTAGTTCATACCTTGAATTAAGGCTTCTATATCATTTGGTTACACATAGGAGGGACCACCAATTGTTGTAAGGCATTTTAAAGCATGTCATGGTAAGTGGGTGATGTTTGAATCAAATCCCACAAGGAAATATTAGTAGGAGTGTTACGAAGTTGTTCCACAAGATCATACTCCTTTCTAGTATTTTGAGGTAATTAAGGGGCATGAGGAAAAATAGGCTATGGAAGTGGTATCAATGCAAGAATGGCTTATGTTTGTCTTGGTTGCCTATTGTTCCTTGTGTTATATGTATGAGCAGCCATGTGGTAACTTGGTTGATGTGATACATTACCACTAGTGAGTTGTCTTGCAAAGTTTAAGATAACACCTAGAGGTTTTGGCTTGTTTTGAGGTGGTTAGGTATGATAAGCATGGGTTTGGTTTCAACTTATGGTTGTTGTGAAGGTGGGTAAATAATAAGATGAGGTGTGATTGCATTGATTGTTCATTTTTGGTTAGTAATGTTGCAAGCCTTAGTGGATGATCTAGGTGAGATGAATTCCTCAAAGGCTTCATAGATGTATCAAAGTCATCATGACTAAAGGGCTTGATAGGTATACAATGCACTTATAGAAAAAAATCTGAGATGATCAAATGACTATACTTTCTCCAAGATCAGTCATTAATTTCCAATGCACGTTTAAGCTAACTAGGGTTAAAAATATGTTTACAAACCTACTATAGATCTAGAAATCAAGTTGTAGACTTGGAAAATGACAAAAAATATCAATCTATTTTTGAGTTTTGAAGCTATTTTTGGAGGACTGGGATGCCCAAGGGCGTCTGGGTCCTAGTAGAGCTTGTTCAAAAGTATAAATTTTAGAGGCTTTAGTAACAGAGATTAACTATGTAACTGTTTGCAAACCCATGTTTAGGATTGATTATATTACCATTTTGTGAGTTTCCAATTTGTGTAATGTGTTATAACAATCTAGGGTTTTGAATGTTTTCAAAATGAAAACTAATCTACCTAGATTATGCAACGATTCAGAAAATGCAAAAAATTGCTTTACAAATTTGAAGAAATTCAAGCATTGAAAAGTAAAATTCTTTCCCAATTTTCAATAAACCAAGAAAAATGACAAATTTATTAATCATGCAATAACATTATTTTAGGATTTCAAAACAAACTTTTTCCAATAGAAATAAAATAAAAGCACAAAGACAAAAATATGTTCAAAGGTTTCCTGAGCCACCTATAGTAGGACAAGGATGCCTAGGGGTGTCTAAGTCCCTGATAGGGGTTCATAAAATAGGAAAACTGAATGTTTATGTTGTTGTTTAAAGTTTCTTTTTCTATTTGCAAAGTGGTTTCACAGTGACTTTATTTTAGAATTTCTTAATGTAAGTTTTTTCAAGTGTATAATAATGTTTGAACAATAAGTCACACTTTTGAAAGCAAATTTGAATGCAAGTCTAATCTAAATACTTGAATAAACCCTAATATAGACTATTATGCAAGTTATGATGTAATATGTTTTTATTTTTATGATGCTAATTTATGAAACCCTAAATGAGAAATGCATGACAATATTAGGAAAATCTAGATCTAGGGCTAAATTTCTTCCAATTTTAGAAGATTTATAATGTCAAAATGTCGAGTTCACCAAAATGAAATGTCAAAAATAGGAATCCTTAAGTTTAATATCCAAAAGCTAGGGTCAATTCCACCTTTTTTGAGGATTTCATTAGGATGCAAATCAACAAGGTGTATAGATCGACTTACAAACATGTAGGTGAGTCAATCAGACCCAGATCTAATCCTTTTGAGCCTTAGAAATGGATTGGAAATGATTTGGAATGATTAACCTAATTGAACTATATGACCTAATATGATAAATGCAATATTCCAAAAATACACAGACAAACATTAAATTGTAGGCAGATCTGGGAAGTGTCAGATGATGTGCACCTGTAAAAAAAGTTGGATCTGGCATGCAAAGGACATAGATACCTAGGGGTGTATGGGTCTTTATAAGCCTTACCAAAACTACAAAACTTGATCATGTAGCTCTTTGTTTCCTACCCTATAAACCTTTCATCTTCAAATTTGTACCTATAATAAATCTACAAAAATAATGGTTTGGGGTGGCTATATAGGGATTTTCCTCAATCAAACCCCTATTTTGGTATTTAAACCTCCACAAATAGCCAAATATATAATAAAATATAGTGTGTGTGAGCCCTAACTTATGTGTATCTAAGTTTGTTATGAGCTAGAATAAAAAGAAACCCTACTCAAGCGTGTTAGAGAGAGATTCCTATATGAAAATGATAAGACCCAATTAGGGAGAAGTCAAATACCCTAAGTAAATTTGAAATACAATGATACCTTACTTTAGGCTACAAAAGGAATGAAACTTGAAGATCAGAACACTAGGAAATAAGTCATTGGGTGAAAGGAAATGGCCAAATATATCTCCCAACCCTAGAATCCATCATGTTCTTTTATTGGCATAAAACTTCAATCATGGCATAAAGCTTAATCAAATTTGCAAATATACTTGAAAACCTACAAATTTAAATGTGTATGACGAAATATATTGCTCAATTTTGCTTTCTTGAATGTTATCTCTTGTTCTCTAGTTTTGAAGTGGTGAAAAGACTAGGTATTTATAGGCATTTCTCTAATTTCTCAAAGAATAGATCCTGAAAGTCGACATTTGAAATTTGAATATTGAATGTTAAATGCCGCCAACAACACATTAAAAGTTGGGTCCTGGCTAAGAAGGAGGACCCATACGCCCATGGGCGTATGGGTCCTCACCCAAATTTTCAAGACATTCAGTATCAAGAGAAAAATAATAATTGATTGCATTTATTCAATGCTTGGAATTTATCAAAAAATGATAAAAATAAGCCTCATAATGCATAATAAAGGGAATTAAGGCCTATCTAAGAGGTGTTGAAAATGCATAAATGCAAGGGTCACTGAAATAGGTCCAAACTAAGCATGAAATTGTAATAACACCTACGAGGGAGTACAATTTCCGACGCTACATTACCAATTATTTTTCATTATTTCTACAATTTGTCCTCCATCTTTTCTTTTATTACTTTTGTTTTATTTGATTTGATTTGATTTGATTTGATTTCTTGTTTTGTTTATATATGCATTTTATATTTATTTATGTTGACTATAATTTTAATTTTAATCATGTCGATTATCATTTTGAATTTTGAATTTTAGTTCCTTTCTAAAAATATTTGTATTAAGTATGTTTTGTTTTTATGTGACTGATCACGACACAAGACTATTCGATATATAACTACCACGATTAGATGTCTCAACATAACTAGTAGCACCACCTATGATTCTACCAAATAATTGATATAAATAATTCATCTCACCTATCCCATAAACCAAAGATAAAATATCCCAACCAATTTTATAATGGAAATTCACTATATTCTAGTGGCATGAACTATCACATATCACATCAAACCATGGGGCAATGAAAAGCGAAAGAAAAAGAGAGGTCTAGAGGCATGATGTACAATCTCCGAATCTAAGGCGTCATCAAGGCAAAGCCAAAATTTCAAGTGGGGTGTCCCACTTGTTATTAACACAAAAAGCTAAAAATGTGATTGTCATTAACAACACGTTGTTAGAATATAAGAAGATAAATGGACTCTGTCCATCTCATGCTTTACTTTTGCTCCGCGTGGGGTGGTCTCCACTAACCCCATACAAATTATATTTCCTTCACTTGCACCAACACTTATTTCTTTTTACACGCCTAACAAAGCTTTTATATGCCCCATCTTGAATAAGGACAAAACATCACCTCCCTTGGTTGAATATGGTACTCCCCCATCCCTTTATGGGTTCAACTTTTCAAGGATTGTTGCCTTGTTCCCCTCTTTCTATGATACCTATGCTAGTGAAGCCGATTCTCATAACTTATGCCTCTTTTTCCCTTACATATTCCGGATTTATAGGGTTGGTACTTTCCTATATATTTTTTTATTCTAGGGGATTGTGTTCCCATTGAAGTACAATTCAATGAAGGGGGATAGGATGATCTAATGGTGGAATTTTGAAAGTTTTGTTGTTTGGTTTGGAATTTATAGGGTTGTGTGAAGGAGGATGGTGTGTTTTTAATGATGTTTTAAATCTTTTGAGATGTGATTGGATTGAGTTTGATCCATGGGTGACTTGTTAGAATTAAAATTAGAAGACTTTTAATGTCCACAAAGGCCAAAGAAAGCCTATGGGACAATAGACCCTAGTATTTTAGCTTTGTGAAGTCTTTATCTCTTGCAATTTGGCTTGATAATGAGCCCTCCTATTTTCTCCACCCAATCCATGCTAAATAAATCTTGAAAGGTAACTGCTACCAAATCACTTATGCAATTGTCTCTAATGTAGTTGTACACTTATGCAATTGTCTCTGATATTGGAGTGGATCCTCCTATTCATGATAGCTGAGTTGAAGGATAATTTCTTGTTTATGTGCATGCTTATTCATCTTATTGTAATCTATGGGTTCACATGATATTTACATAACTTAGTTGTTTTCATTGAATAAATAAAAATTATATGATTGTTTGTTATTAATAGAAGTTCTATTTTAAATCTAGTTCATTATTGCAAAGTGTACAAATATGTTAAAGAAAAGGATTTGATAGTCAAGATATGTCTTATACTTGTAAGTAATGAGTGTTTAATAATTTTTCTAAAAAGTTACATTTATTTCAATAATTTTATTTTTATTTTTTTATTTTAAATATTACCCATATTACAAATTTATCTTTAATGCATAGTAATCTATGAGGTGATATTTACATAACATAGTTGTTTTCATCAAATGAATACAAATTATGTGACTGATTGTTATTAATGTAAGTGTATTTTAAATCTAGTTATTAATGCAAAGTGTACAAATATGTTAAGAAAGGATTTGATAGTCAAACAATGTCATATATTTGTGAGTAATGATTGTTTAAAAATTATTCTAAAAGTTACATGCATTGCAATAACTTTATTTCAAATATTACCCATATTACAAATTTATCGTTAATGCATAGTAATCTATCAGGTGATATTTACATAACTTAGTTGTTTTCATCAAACAAATAAAAATTATATGATTGTTTGTTATTAATGGAAGTGCTACTTTAAATCTATTTCACTATTACAAAGTGTACAAATATGAGGTTCAAAGATTTGATAGTCAAGTGCAATGTCTTATATTTGTGAGTAATGATTGTTTAAGAATTATTCTAAAAGTTACAAGTGCTACAATAACTTTTTTTTTTTGATGAATAGGTAGCTATCTATATTAATAAATAATATAAAAGTACATATTCACAAAAAAAGTGGGTGGTAAAAAGGCACACCCCCGAAGTCATATGGGTCATGCCCAGAAAAACTAAAAGATCAAGTTTTTAACAAATATAACAAGAAAAAGGCCATTAGGCAGCCAAAGCAGTGCCAACAGAGCCAGGAGGGTCTCTGTCATCCTTCTTCCCCCATACATTAACAGGGTCGGGAGTGACGTCAGGAGGAGGACCCCAGTCATCATTAGTATCTTGATCTTTTTCTTTATCTTCATCCTCGCGACGAGGCAAGATTGCAAGAGCCAGCCGCAGGAAGCTTTTACCAAAGTCTGGCCAACCAGAACCAGAAGCAGGAGGATCATCAGAGGGCCACCCAGAGCCGCCACCACCGCTCCCTGACGCCCCACCAGAGGGCCACCCTTGGCCAGCCCATGGCGGAGGAGAATGGGTCCGCTGAGGATGGCGAGAATCCCACCGGAGAGGAGGTTGAGAGTGAGGACGCACAAAACCATTCCGCTACCAACCCCGAGAAGGCGATCGGCTGTAGGAAGAAGAGGGCAAGGCGGGGACCCGGGTAACAGTACACGGGGCATTACCCCAATGGTCCAGGAGCACCTGCAGGTGAGCAACTTCAAGAGCCACTTTGTTGGCTTGCACCTAAATCTGTAATAACACATTAGAATAAATTATAGCTTTTGTATACAAAGAAACCTGACAATCCAATTGAGAATGAGCAAATATGCAGGCATTTCTGTCTTTCCAGATATTGAAGAGGATTTCCACTCTGAAAGTGTGCCAAAGCTGGTTATACTTAGCCGAGAATATGGATTCAGTAGTATTAACTTTATTTTAAATGTTACCCATATTACAAATTTATCTTTAATGCATAGTAAGCATGCATATTACAAATTTCCTTTACAATTAATTTATTTTAAATACTTTGAATTTAGGTTTGGTTGTTGTCTTTTGTAAATTTTATCTTTTTATTTTAAACTTTTTAAAGGTGGAATTACACTCTTTCTTAACTTTTTGTAATAAACTTTATCTTCATTTCCTTATCTTTTATTGTTCTTTGTAGACATTAATATTAAATTTATTTGATTTATTATTAAATTTAAATATAAATTTACCTCTTTAAAACAATTCATAGATAAAAAATTAACAAATCATAATATGATACATATGTACATTATAATATATGACTTAATGTCAAGTTATAGACCAACTTTTTTAATTTTGTATTAAAACTTTCCTTGGTAAACATTTTTAAAATAGTCCTCCACATAATATAAATGTTTCAAATGAAACTTGTGGCTTTGAAACATTTAAGTATTGTTATAATAAAAATTTGAATTTTTGGCATGATTTCATATGATCACAACAAACCCACCTTCACAAGGTGCTCAACTACTTGGTCCTCTCCTTTAATATCTAGAAATAAAATAATTTGATTGCATGCAAAGTTGATGAGAGCAAACTTATAATTAACTAAAATAGATCTCAAATGAAACTGAATCCTAATATTATCGTAAGCAATAATATTTAGTATCAATGGAGAATATAACTAATAAAATGGTTAATATTAAGGCTAGTGCTTTCTTCCCCTATCCAGGGGTCACATCAAATGGATTCTACCTCAAAATGGCATGTTAAAATTGAATTTTCATGGTGTCTCAAGAAGTAACTTGGGACCATCATATGTAGGATGCATTATTAGAGACTTCTAAAGAAAAATGATAAAAGAAAATTCCACAAAGTTATAGCCCAACACACACAATGAAGCATTCTTTCTCAAGGTCTCCCCTTGGTGGAATCTTGCAATCTCAAGTCAATTATAACTGAAGGTTACTATGGAAATTGAATACTTTGCATTTAGAAGAGACACTTGATTAATTGTAGAATTAAGAACATCTTAAGCAAAGCTTCGAAGATACTTGATAATCTATCACCATTCATAGTTAGCCATTACTATTGTGAAGGAACTAGAGTTGTAGACTACTTATCGAATCAAGAAATTAACAATGATAAGGAAATTATATTCAGTGCTGATCTAAATAGTTAGAATCTAAGTACAATCTAGGATTAATCCAATGATGTGTCAATGATGAGGACTCATGTGAGGATGCATTTATTAATTGAATGCAAGGAGAGATCAGTGCACAACGTAACTCCACATTAAGGCTCACACATTGAAGGGTTTCCATGCACTCATCTCCACATGTTTGAAATCATTCTTGACCAAATTATTTAATAAAAAGAGATTCACCTTATTTTTTCCATGGCATTTGAGTACATTAGAGTCATTTTGAGTTGTAAAATAACAAGGAAAGGAGGCCACATGGATCCATACATTATGCTTGGTGGGGAGCTATGAAAAATAACTTCCTTGGGGAAATAAAGAGATTGGATTGAGGAAGGTTTTCTTTTTTCAGGGAGGCAATATTCTTGGAATTCTATCGAAGGATTAGTCTACCATAAAGTAAATACTAACATTTCATTCATGTTTGTATCATACATATATTATCATTGATTATGAAAAGCAAACACAAAATCTCTGGGAAAATATTACATTAAGAGAAGAACATAATGAATATGGAGAAAGTGGTGGATCATGTGGCACTACTTGCCACTTCTTCCCTTTAAATCACTATCTCAAAGTTCAATAAGATGGCCTTAATTAGTATGATTTGAACCATTAAATCTAAACTACTAGCACTCACAAAGAAAGTGTTAAGATGGCCTTAATTAGTATGATTTGGACCATTGAATCTAAACTACTACTAGCACTCACAAAGAAAGTGTCAAAACATCTAGAGCTACTTAGAGAGTATTGTGGGCTTTTAATGTTCAACCACTGATGCATTCTAAGAGATCTATACTCTAGAGAAGTCTTACTCTAGAAAAACTTCAACCACACCAAAGTAAGAGGAAGATGGAACCTACAATTCCAATGTCATCAATGTGGAAAATATGGAATGTTTTATGAACATACTTTGTTATAGCTACAATACGGATAATACTGGGCGAACAGGGTATATTGTCAGAGTCCATAATCTCTTGGACCTGCTCTATTGGCCATTTCGTATAGATGAGGTCATTAGCCGGCCCACTCGGCCATTATATCTATAATGTCTCTGGCGTGCCTATTCGACCATTTTATTGTGCGCCGTCTTGGCTCGCTCACTCAACTACCATACTTGCAGGAATAATTTTATTTATGTCGGCCACACTCAGAACATGAACATGCATAAATCCTTCCAAAATTAATAGAATGAGAAAGGACAAAAGAATAAAACTAATACTTTCTTAGTAAGGCATACACTACAAGCACATAAACATAATTACTTCATGTTACAACGGCAAATAATCTTATATTGTTCATTGGTGTCAAAAGAACAGACATTATAATTGATCACATACATAGCTCTCCGAGATTTCTGCACAAAAGAACAGACAAAATAGATTACTGGGTTTGGGATAGTAGTCTACATGAACAACACACTCTTCTCTTATTTATTCTTTCTTAATTTTCTAGCTTCCACAGACTTATTTGAAAACGTCCAGGCTATGGAGCTCATTTACATGACATGCCAATGCTGTTGATCTATATGTACAGTACAAGTCGTTTTCTCTCCATTCAATTTTCTGGTTTGCCTTCCCAGTCAACTGAACTTCTGGTCATGATCCTTAGATACTAATGATAAGCATTTGAATATTGATCTTCAGAGTTTACATGAATGTTTTGCTGGTCTGCATGATTATTACATCTTTCCACAGGGTACTTCTGCCCATTCTTGGCCAGCTTTTTGAGAGCAGCCTGCCCAAGATCCAACCCACAGATGTCAGCCAAACGAACTAAATACAATAACACATCTGAAAGCTCTTCTCCAAGATGCTCTTTATCAGAACTATTCCAGTTGGGTAGCCCTCTTTCCACTTCTCCTTTCCATTGGAAAATCTCTGAAAGCTCCCCTACTTCTCCCACCTGGAATTGCCCAAATAACACCAAACCATGATCAGATTAACAATAAATGGCAATATCCACGCACACCCACATCCACAGTTAAACCAGATGTCAATAACAATCTCACATTATAACACTATCTAAGACATTAGATTCCCAGAGTCTATAAGAATTAGCGAATTAGCGCATGTCATTTCTAGATGTTATTCTTTTCTCCATCTTTATGATAGATCAGAGTGTGATCTGAAATATTGATACAAAACAAATCTCACACAATTGAATCCAAAAATATCATGTGCTAATAACAAAGAAGAAAAACTGAACAAAGCTTGTGCCTATGTACAAGTGCTAGAAGAAGATTTCGAGGGCTGTGAAATTGGTCCCAATCTCTGACTCTGGCAAACTCAGCAAGCCTAGATTGTAATTCTTTCAAGGAGACATCTACTGTCTCTCTGGTTTCTTTGACAGATCCCTTAACTTCCATCTCCTCCTTCAGTGCACTACTTTAACTAACCTCCTCTCCCTACACAAAAACTCTCACAGATGGACTGGTACTTATGATAACTACCATGGGATTGAGCCTCTTTTTAAAGCTACCGATGAGCTTAGATAGAGAATTCCACGTTGAAGAGATGGAGATGGGGAACGGTAGTGCACCAAAAGATGTGCTTGAGAGCACTATAATTTACTGAATTAATATTTTCTTTATTGATAAAACTCATCAAGCTAATGGCAGCATGAGGGGAAAGGCTTAAGTGTACCTTTTTATTGTGCATGCCCAATGAGAACCTATAGGCCGAGGTCCACCGTGGGGAATCCTTCTGAGAAATGAGGCAGCATGGATTCTTTTGTCTTATTAGTTTCTGTTAAAGGATGGTTCCTAAGGTCCCAATTGAAGTTGATGGTCGGTACAAGTCGGTAAAGTGCTTTGCTTAGTTTGTGGTGGAAGGAGCTAACCCACTAGCATACGCAACCACAGTTAGAAATTTGGTTGTAGCATTGACAGGTTTTGACCCAAGAAATGAAGAAGCTTCCTTCATGTCTACAAGATTAAACACTTCCGTATGAAAGTGTGTTTATGCGAGGGTACTCATGGTCACAGATTAGTTAACATGCTATTGTCAATGGTACTGTCAATCCATAGAAATTAATGATCAGTAATATTTATTTTATTTTTTATATTAGTTTTTATTGTTTTACGTGTGAGCGTATTTTTTTTAATCTAGAAATTAAAATGTACATTTGATCGTAATTATTAATTAATTAGAAATCAAAATATATATATTTTTTATTCAAGGGGTAAACGCTTTTGACTGGAGCTATGAACCAGATTACAACATTCAACAATACCACCCCAATGGGGTTTGAACCTTGGTGGCACAAACAACAATGCCACCTTTAAACCATCACACCATGCCAATACCGGCAATTAGAAATCAAAATATAATGTGTTTTTCTACTTTGAATAAATTAATAAATGTAGTCAAATATGCATCCTAATGTCTAGGTACACATTGTCGTTTTGAAGTATTCATATTATTGTAATGGTAAAAATTGTTTACTCATGTTTTTTTCTTTTTGCTTTACGTCTATTTTTATTGAAGTTTTTAAAATTCAATAATCAATTTATAATTAAAATATTCTTTTGTAGAGTTGGCTCATGACATCATAGATTTTAACACCAAGTATAATTAATCCTTAGAACTTAATTCATGGTTCCTAAACTTGGAATTTCTTACCTTGGATTAGATTTGTGGGTGTAAAATTGACCCAAGTCTTTTCCATGGTCATGGATCTCATCCTTGCACTTCAAAATTTAAATTTTCAATTATAAGCCTTGTCAACCATTTCACTAGCCATTGTGAGTTGACCTAGCACACATTTTGTTGATTTGTGGGCTTGATTTTTGTAGTTAAATATATTTATTTACTCATTTGAAAACATTAAGGACTAGATCGTCTAGGAGTTAAGGAACATGCTAGGGTTTTATAGACACAACATTTATGAGAGCATTCTATGGTCATTTATCAAAGAATTAGTAGAGCATATCATCCTAGGTTTGTTGCACACTTGTCTTAGAACCTTTTTCCTGAAATTGTAAAGCTAGTCTGCAAGGGGTCTAATAGAGGAAAACTTGACCCTTACATTCCAATAAATTTCCCAAAGGTTTTTGTAAATGTTGCTTGTCCAAAACTCAAGAGAAATAGGGTATATTCTATAAAAAAACAACCAAAATAGGTCTACGAGTTTCAAGTTCATTTTCATTCATCAAGGCCAATTTAGCACTTGCAAAGATCACTTTTACACTTCTCAAAGTGATCCTAGATAGTTCACAACTAGATTTACAAGGTAGTGATAGAGCACACATTTTAGTCTTACTAATGATTTTTTGACATTTGGATGGAGCCATTTGAATTGAAATAAGAGCCAAGTAGGTACCATGAATAAATTTTTATAATATATATATGAACATTAATTATAGCATTTATTTTAATTAGATATTGGTCCCCATTCCTAAATCATATGCTTATATTATTGTTTAATTATTTGTACCTAATAATTTTTTAAAACCCATAAATCAAATATTTTCATTTTTTTCTAGTGAGCTTGACTCTCCTACACCTCAGAGGGTTTATCCTTATTTTATTAGTGTTTTTAGGTCTAATATTTATTATATTTATCTTATATCATAAATGAATACAATTTGGTTCCACCCTTATTGGTTCCATATTGATTTATCTATATTAGGGTTTGCATATTTTTTGCATGATTTCTCTTGATTTATACCCACCCACTTATTTTTGTAATGCATCAAGTTGATCTACACCTATTATCATGGACTCTCATCATACATTGCATTTGTCTCAAGTATTCAAACATCTGTTATAAATGTTGATATGCATGTTTAATTTGTGACATTTGGTCCCACTATACTTTATACACTTATAAACTTTTATCATTTATATCAAATATTATTGTCTATGGAGTTCTTTCATCATGTTTGCACCTCCTCTTTTATCAATAACTTGGTGAAATTATCATTCCTTCCCTTTGCATACTCTCATTTTGAATTTTCCATGTACCTTTTTTGCTTCTATTTCATATACATGATTTTGTTAGTGATGTGCTTAAGCAAGGTGATATTTTACCTTTGATAACTTTTCTTCTCATGTATGACTCATGATACATATTTTATTGGAGATACTTATGGTAATTCTTTCTTAGTTATATGCATAACAATATTGTGCCTTATGAAACTACTGGGTAAAAGCACAAAATTTTCACACTTTTAGCCAACTAAATAGTTATGAGAAAAATAGTTTCACCCTAAACATTTTTTCCTGAAAGTACTTGGCCTATACGTGGCACATAAAGTTTTGGGCATGTTAATAGGTCAAGGTCCAAAATAGATCTTACTACAAATTATCACAAAGGGTCCGTGGAGGAAGGAAGAGACATTAGATGTAATTAGGATTCATGTCCCTTCATGGGAAAGTGTATATATATACAATGTAAATCATATGCATATAGATAGATGAATGTATATGAACATGTATGAGAATATATATATGAGTAGAGACTAAGACCTTCCTTTTGTATGTCATTACAATATAATATAAGGAGAGATAAGGGTTTATCTATGTATGTGTTATGAATGGATGCATGACTCTTCTATTGTTAACATAGTAACTATTATCTGTTCATCTTAATAACTTATTACAAATACTTATTTCTCTTATTGTATCCTCCAGGGTATAAAATGACAACATAAGAGGTCCTAGGGTACATATCTCTGGACTATACTTCCCCATCCTTACAAACATTGGTTCCATTGTCAAGACCCTGAAGATAATAGTAAAGAAAGGATAAAGCATAAGAAGGAAGAAAAGTTGGTAGAAATTTATGCTAGACCCTAAGGCCCACCTCTATGAGAAGGCGGTAGGCTATTAGGGGATGAAAAATGGGAAGGGGGGAGGGATTTGAAAAGATATAACTATTTAAAAAAATTATGTCACCCATATATATATATAAGGATTAATAGAATTTTGGACTTGGAAAATACATGGGAATAGGAGATAACAAGAGAAGAAGAGAGATAGTTGAAATAATTAAGTTATGAATGGAGATGAACACAAAAGAAAGGAGGTTAAAAAAAATGCAAGACAAAAAGGAAAGATACCACAAAAGAATGGAAGAAGCAGAAAGGACTAAATGACATAACTCAATGGTTATAGAAGAAAACAATAACAAAGAGAGTGAGTGCACCATTGAGGGTGTTGTTGAGTGCGCCTGTATGGGTGTTGTCGAAGAAGAAGAAGAGCATGCCATTATGGGTGTTTCTAGAGAAGATAGCAAAGAGATTTCACACTTAGGTTCTCTAAAAGAAAAATAAATCAAATCATTCAAAACATAGAGAAGAAATTGAAGATTATGAGAATTCTAGAAAAGAAATGGAACAAGAGGTAGTAAGAATTATGATGCCTTCGTGGAAATAAGACATCAGTTGTTGTTAGTGTAAATAAAGGCTTGTACCTAGTTAATTCATTACTGGGGGACTTAGGGGACTTATTTACATGTTAGGTTTAATACTTAGGTCCTAGGAGGGAATCTTTCAAAGTGTTAGTTGTCATTAAATCTTATTTTATATTTTGAATTTTAACAAATGTGACCTAGGTAGTTATGATAAGTTGTCACATAACATAGGATTAAGACAATTGTCATAACTATTTAATCTTATGTCTCGCCTTGTCTTACACAATCCTCCAACCTGTCCTTCAGGAATCAACCAATTACTTTTTCCAATATTCTCAAAATCTGTAATTTTAAATGGAGAAGCGAATTCAACCAATAATTCTGAAGAGCGAAAATAATTTGCAGATCGAGTTCATTTTCTTAATATGATCGAGGAAGAATCCCATAAGTTTTAGAGAGAATTCCCCTTTCAAAACCCCAAAACTGACATTAAAATTAAAATCCCCCCCAAATTAAAATTAGAAAATTTCCTTCTCTCATATCTTATCCCATTTTAAATTAAGAAAATTGTTTATCTTTTTGAAGATAAAAATCAAATGATAAAATGTGAAAATCCATAAAAACGGCAAGTTGCCTTCACTTTTTCCAGTTTGAAACAATGCATGCCCATGCATTCGAAATCTTTCCAATTAAACTTCCTTTTTACTAACTTTTTAAATTACTTTTGCTTTTACACACACATATATATATAACATCCTCAACAGCCCACAGACTTATTTGTGACCTGCATAATGGTTGCACATAGCAGCCATAGGCAGCTGCTCAAATACCAACAGTGAAGAACAACGTACAAGGTAGAATTTTTAACATATAAGAAATTAAATCCCATGCAATAGATTTCTTTAGAAGCAAAACTTAGGATTCTAAAAGCATAACCCATAAATTAATGTGCAACCATAAAAAATGCATGAAACACATGAGGTTGGGAGAATGAGGTGATTGAGGAGAAAAAAAGAGAAGGCATTGGGCGCTAAAACACACAGCCAACACATTAGAGAACGGAAGCCACAAAGTTTACTGATCATACATAACATAAACTAGAGAACAACTCCCATACAAGGATGCTAAGGCGTAGATAAATGATGAAGGAGGGAACAACCATCATGAGGAAAAGCCTCCCACAAAGATTCAATCAAACAAAAAACTCAATCAAAAAGGGGCGATGGAATTCAACCGCTCAAAAGTATTTAAACCCAAAGAAAAAGCTATCAAGGAAGGCCTTGATGTATGGAGAAAAGAGGGAGCTAAGGAGCTAACCAAGGAAGAAGACATCAATTAACAACCAAGATAGTGAATTATTCTCAAAAATGGAAATCAAAATCAATCTAAAAGGAAACACCTACAACATGGGATGACATTCATCTTTGATTTCATAGAATAATCCCAATCATAGATATTGCAGGGTGGACACCTAACAAGTGAATGGAGACATAATTTGAAAGACAAGGCATTGCACGTGCTAAAAATCCAACGAGCATTGACTATATCCCATAGAAATCTCATGGCGTGACATGAAAGATAGATTTGCTATATTTTTCAAATGAAATACATGCATGAGAACCAGAAGACCAACTTGGAGTGCAAAGTTCATTGATGGAGACAAAGAACAACAACACCCTCTTATGCAATCCTCTAACCCGTCCTTCAAGAATCAACCAATTACTTTTTCCAATATTCTCAAAATCTATAATTTTAAATGGATGGTATGTAGAACTGGAATTTAGCTGGGTCCCTAAGGCATGCTGCAAAGATGTCCACAATGTAGAAGTGGACACCAGATCCCTATCAGAAATAATCCTTCGTAGAATTCCGTGCAGTCGAACAATGTCCTCCATGAATATTCTAGCTACTGAAGAAGCAGTGTAAGATGATCAAATGGGGGAGAAGTGTGCCACCTTGGTCAATTTTTCAATAGTGACCATGATAGCATCATGCCAATGAGAAGTCATAGGCAATCCAATGATAAAGTCCACTGATATGATATCCCACTTCCATTCAGGAATGAGATGAGGTTGTAGAAGGCATGTAGGATGCTGGTGTACTACCTTAACTCTCTAACATTCCAAACATCTTGCCACAAAATCTGCAATATCCCTCTTCATACCAGCCCAAATCTGTAGGACACTGATACATACGACCCAAATACCTAAAAAAACCATCTGAATCTAGTGAGTAATTGACAAATTTTCCCTCCCAAGGTCTATTTGATTCAATTTCTAATTTCACTTCCTAATACCACCTATATGTGGGAAGTGTTGTGAGGACCTAACTCCTCAAATCCATCTTAAGAGTCACTGTAGAAATCTCATGTCTCCACCGACTCAGAGCATCTGCCACTAGGTTTTCTTTGCCCTGGATGTACTTAACCTCAAAATCATATTCGCAAAGAAATTCCATCCATCTTCTTTGCCTAGCATTCAGGTTTGGCTGCATAAAGATATACTGCAAGCTGCGATGATCGCTATGAAGCTCAAACCAATGCCCCAATAAGAAGTTCCTCCATCTCACAAGGGCATGAACAACTGCGACTAACTCCAAATCATGCATGGGGTAATTCAACTCATGATCCTTGAGCTTGTGAGACTCATATGCAATTACACGACCTTCTTGCATCAAGACGACTCCTAAACCTTCCAAGGAAGCATCTGTACACACCACAAAATCCCTAGTAGGATTAGTAACTGCTAGGATCGATGTACTAGCTAAATTTTCCTTAAGAGTTTGGAAAGCTAACTGTCACTGCTTTGACCAAATGAACTTATTCCCTTTCCTCTGAAGAGAAGTGATGGAATGCGCATTCCTTGAAAATCCTTGAATGAACCGCTGATAGTAGCTTGTTAAACCCATAAAACTATGAATCTTAGGAACATTCATGGATGTCAGCCAATCAACAATGGCTTGGATCTTTGAAGGATCAACAATGATCCCTTTACTAGAGATGACGTGACCCAAGTATTTCACTTCAGTCTTGAAGAACTCACACTTTTCCAAATTAGCATACAACTAATTGTCCCTCAAGCACTGCAACACATGTCTCAAGTGTTCCTTGTGCTCCTCCATTGTTTTCGAGTAGATCAATATATCATCGAGAAATACAAGAACAAACCTATCCAAGTAGGTTCAGAAAACTCCATTCATTAGACTCATGAAAATTGATGGTGCATTTGTTAACCTGAACAACATAACAGTGAATTCATAAATGCCTGTAATGAGTGCAAAATGCAGTTTTGTGTATATCAGCTTCGACTATCCACAATTGATGGTAACCAAAATTAAGTTCAATCTTTGAGAATACCTGAGCCCCTTTTATCTGATCGAACATGTCATCAATTCTTAAAGAAGGATACTAGTTCTTCACCATCACTTTGTTAAGCTATTTGTAATCAATGCACAACTAGAGTGAACCATCCTTCTTTACGAATATCATTGGTGCTCCCTAAGGGGAAACACTAGGACAACTGAATCCTTTTGCTAATAGCTCCTCCAAATGCAAATGAATCTCTTGAAGTTCTTGTGTTGTCATTCGATATGGAGCCTGAGATACTCAGCCCCGAGTACAAGGTCAATTATGAAGTTGATGTCATGCTTTGGTGGCATCCCCAAAATTTCACTCAAAAAAAATCAGAGAATTCCTTAAGGAGAGGATAGTCATCCAATGACACCTCTTGACTCTCTCCCAAATCCAAATCATTGATTGACACAACAAACAGTTGACAATCCTGACAGAAACACCTCTTCAATTGCATGGTCGGGATCATCTGTAGTGAAATAGGTCTTTGTATACCAACGATCTCAACCACATTGCCTGAATCATCCATGCAATGCACAACCTTGCACCAAAAATCAATTAAAGCACAGTGAGCACTCAGCCAATCCATACCTAAAACAACATCATAGGAACCAAGAGGTAGGATTCAGATGTCCACCGTAGTCACAAGTGACTCAATTTTTAAATTACAACCCTGACCGAGTGACTTAACAACCACCTTTTCCCTAGAGTCCAATTCGACCTATCACTTAACGCCTTGCCTTGATGCCACTAGTCTATAGTGCTCAACTACCGAAGGAGAGATAAATGAATCTGATGCTCCAAAATCAAAGAGGATAGAAATACTAGTACCATGCAACACACCTGATGTCTCAACTATAGTGCCCTAATGTTCAGCTTAATAGTTGTCAATCACTGTGAAGACTCAGTGCGATCTACCCACATCGGCCACTGTTGGCTTAGAAGCGGCTAGTCTTTGACTAAAACCTATAGTGTTCCGCTATGGAAATTGTCTGGCAATATGTCCTTGTTGATCGCAAGTGAAACAACCAGTGCCTCGACCAAAACCTCTTCCACCAAATGGTGCATTTGAATGCTGAAAATTGCCTTAATTGTGTGTCAACTGTGTACTTTGTGTTGGTTGCTCAAAATAGTTTTTCGAAGCTCGTTGCCAATTCCAATTCTTTCCAGCCTAAGATCTGCCACTCTACTAAGACTGTGAATTATTATGTTTCTGTTGTGACTGATGTTGTTACTGTTGTTCACCACCCTTGGAGGGTGCACGATAACTCCTAGAAGAGCCTGCAGCTTGAGGTTGTCCACCTCGAGAACCAAAACCCGATGTCGGTGCACTACCGATTTGAACACCTATGTGGCCTCCCAAATCCATGGCCAAGCTTTCCTCCACAAAATGAGCCTTTTCAACAGCTACCTCTATCATCTTCGGCTCAAAGACTCGGACTCCACCACTAATTCGGGCGTTTAAGCCCCTAACAAAGTGTTGAACAAGCATAGCCTCATCGTTACTGATTCTTGCATATTGCTTGAGCTCATAAAATCGACGCTCATATTGTTCAATGGACATTTCCATTTGTTTCAACTCATGGAATTCATCTTCCCTACGATGTCTCCAGTGATCAGAAAGAAAATAGGCCCTGAATCTCTCCATAAACAATTCCCAAGTCACCATGTTGATGTCAAGATGCAATTTTTGCTCTTCAAGTCACCACCAAGTGGATGCGAAGCCTCTGAGGTTCATGATGGCGCACCTAGCCCTAGTATTGCTTCCATAAGGATGCATATCAAAGCATCGGTCTAGATTGATCAGCCATGTTTCTGCCTCTAGACCCCCACCAGAACCATCAAATGTGGGTGTTCATGCTTTCAACAGGTCTCTCATGTGACCCGACACTACAACATCTTGTTCTGCTGCTAATCCCCCCATCTTGGAGATCTCTCCCTTTCTCTTTCCACTCATTGCTCCTCCTCTAGCCTAGGGCCTAAACGACCCAGAATCTCCTCAAGTAGGTGTTGCAACTATCCACCTTCAAGACCCAACTACTCCAAGTTTTGACCACCACCTCCCAGATTGTTTTGGGAACTCTGGCATTCCTCACATTCTAAACCATGGAAACTCGGAGGCGATGAACTTTGGCAGTTGGCCCCTTGGCCACCACCTCATCCTCTTCTGTGGCCACAACCTCTACCCCGAGGCATGTTCTTGTGCAACATTAGAGGGAACATGTGAGATTAAGAGTTAAATGCAAAGGTTTCCTAATGGACTCAAGGTACCTAGAGAACCCAACACTTACAATCCTGGCTCTGATACCAAGTTGTAATGCCCCATTGCGCAAACCCCAAAGGACAACTATTACCACACAATTTTATTTTTTTTAAGTTAACATTTAAGAATGTAAACACTAGCCACCTATGTCCTTTGGGGTACACGTAATGAAATTACGTAACCTAAACCCATAACAACAATAACAAACAAATTTCCATATTTCATTATAAATCATAACAAAGCATTCGTTAATAAAACCCATACATCCATCATAATTCTATCATTAAAGCATTCACATGTGATAATCCAATATAAGCAAGAGTAACTCAATTTTAATAACCATATAAACATATATTATAATCATGAGAATACAAAGGAGCATATTTCCATAGATACAACATCTTCAAATGATGGAAACCATAACCATTAACCATATAAGGATTACAAGGTACAATAATCATTACATTAGATTCCATCACATTACATTAATCAATAATACAAGTTTACATCATTGTTTCCCAATGCAACGTGGGAGTAGTACATCTAATACATAAGTATAAAAAAATAAGGAATAAACATCTAGAAATATAGTGAACTCTGGAACACTCTACATCTACTAGCACTATACTGTACAAACGTTGATAAGGAACCCAACAGGGTGCATAGCACATTCCACCCGACCGCATGGACTCGAAGGCCTAACCCTCTGTTCTAGGAGTAGACAAGAAAGACCCACGATCCAAGACAGTCCAGATGGATGACCACAAGACCAAACCACAAAAAAAACCTAGAACATAATGAAAAACAACATCTATGACTACAACAAGGTGACTGCTTCCAGAGACATGCAACAATAGTGGCAAGGGGTATTATGGGAGTGTCATCGCATGACCCTATTATGGGTTATCCTGGCTACCTCTCTACCGGTGCTGACCCCCATCTATGGTTATCCTGGCTGCCCCTCAATGGGCATCAACCCCAAAGGGTGACACATGTGGGAATGCTAACCTCTCATGAGGATGAGGTAGCGACCTTGCTGACCACGACCTTCTTAGCCCACCCTTAGTCTGTGAGAGCACTAACGGCATGGATGAGGAATTTGACTTATCTTTTGGTTATGTTAACCTACCCAACCCACTAGTTTGTTTTATTAAGTTTTCACTTGTTTAACCAACTCATTCATGGGTTATCCAGGTTGCCCCTTTGTGCACTAACCCCCATGATGAGCTACTCTCCTAGTTAGCCCCACACAAAATACATAATA
This sequence comes from Sequoia sempervirens, assembly GCA_007258455.2. Classification (NCBI taxonomy): domain Eukaryota; kingdom Viridiplantae; phylum Streptophyta; class Pinopsida; order Cupressales; family Cupressaceae; genus Sequoia; species Sequoia sempervirens. Next base: position 6,801,981 of record VDFB02105785.1, on the reverse strand, counting down.
AGAATGGGTGTATAGAAGCATATGAAGCACTAAAACTGCAAAATTCACAATCATGTGTGAGGCATAACCTTCTCGCTCAAATCATAATCCAAGGAAAGAACCCATGAAACCAGGTACACCCATAAAAACATGATACAAAAATGACCAAAAATTCACAAGGGACTAACCACGAAAATACTCAACATACATCAATCTATCTCACTGCCTTTGGAAGCCTAAAAGCAACTACCAAATAAGAGCAACCAAAACAATGTGGATTCCCAACATACGCAAAACATGACCAAGTATATAACCACCTCAACTAGAAAACAACATGAGAGGGAATAAAACCAACTAGAAACAATATTTGTCTCCATGCACATTCTAGACAATTCAACTAAAAATTATTTAAACATTCATTGGAAAATCTATAAATTTACCAACACATTCAAGTGATAATTTTTTTTTAACGATCATTTCATATCATCAATTTCATTATAATTTCATAACAAAACAATGTATTTCTTTCCCTATTTTGTTTATTGAAGAAGCTATAACCTAAATCTATAAAACATCTAGATATGCATTTAATACACAACTCCCTCTTAATAAAAATTAAATTTAACTATTCATACTTAAAACCAAATTGCTTTTAAATCAACGATGGTGCATGTAAGATTTCATCTTGATGCAATTTTAAATAATTAAGAAACTAAAGAAAATCACATACTATAAATGTTTGATAAGAATTCTAACTCACAAGTTTTCTAATTCGAATTCACAAAGTAATCATATATATAGTAGTGAGTAAATAAATAATGATGCAAATTGACATATACACACACACACATATACATATTCATATATTTAATCATAACTATGAAATAAATAATGATTTAATCTGGATATGATAAAAAAAAACTACTTTTTAAAAAAAATTAATGAAATTGTTTTCAATTTAAAAATAGCCACAGGAAAAATATTCCATTTATAAATTATAAACAACTATACACACACACACAGATATATATATATAACATACTCAATAGCCCATAGACTTATGCACGACCGACATAATGGCTATGCACAACAACCATATGCACCTGCTCAGATACCAATAGGGAAGAACAACGTACACGGAAGTATTTTAAACATATAAGAAATTAAATCCCACACAATAGATTTCTTTACAAGCAAAACTTGAGATTCTAAAAGCATAACCCATAAATTAATGTGCAACCATACAAAACGCGTGAAACACATAAGAGGATGGGAGAATGAGGTGATTGAGGAGAAAAAAAAGAGGTGTTAGGTGCCAGAACACACAACCAACACGTTAGAGAATGGAAGCCACAAAGTTTACTCATTATACATAACAGAATATAGCGAAAAACTCCTGTACAAGGATGCTAAGGCGTAGATAAACGATGAAGGAGGGCACAACCATCATGAGGAAAAGCCTCCCACAAAGATTCAATCAAACAAAAAAATCAATCAAAAAGGGGTGATGGAATTCAACCACTCAAAATCATTTAAACCCAAAGAAAAACCTATCAAGGCAAACCAACATATGGAGAAAAGAGGGAGATAAGGCGCTGACCAAGGAAAAAGACATCAATTAACAACCAAGGTAGTGAATTATTCTGAAATTGGAAATCAAAATTAGTCTAAAAGGAAACTCCTACAACATGGGATGCCATTCATCTTCAATTTCACAGAATAATCCCAATCATAGCTATTGCAGGCTGGACACCAAAAAAGTGAATGGAGACATAATTTGAAAGACAAGGCATTTCATGCACTAAAACTCCAACGAGCATTGACTATATCCCATAGAAATCTCATGGCATGACATGAAAGACATATTTGCTATATTTTTCAAATGAAATACATGCATGAGAACCAAAATACCAACCTAGAGTGTTAAGTTGATTGATGAAGACAAAGAACAACAATGCCCTCTTACGCAATCCTTCAACCTGTCCTTCAAGAATCAACCAATTACTTTTTCCAATATGCTCAAAATCTGTAATTTTAAATGGAGAAGCGAATTCGACCAACAATTCTAAAGAGCGAAAATAATTTGCAAATCGAGTTAATTTTCTTAATATGATCGAGGAAGAATCCCATAAGTTTTAGAGAGAATTCCCTTTTCAAAACCCCCAAACTGATATTAAAATTAAAATCCCCCCAAATTAAAATTAGAAAATTTCCTTCTCTCATATCTTTTCCCATTTTAAATTAAGGAAAATGTTTATCTTTTTGAAGATAAAAATCAAATGATAAAATGTGAAAATCCATAAAAACGGCAAGTTGCCTTCAATTTTTCTAGTTTGAAACAATGCATGTCCACACATTCAAAATCTTTCCAATTAAACTTCCTTTTTACTAACTTTTTAAATTACTTTTGCATTTTAATTTTCTTATCTCTAAATTTTCATTTTAAGTTCCAAATTAGTAATTTATTAAAATAACATTATTCAATGCAACAAAAATTAAATTAAATATAATAATAATAATAATATTAATCTTCCTTTTATTTAAATCTAAAAATTAGCTTTATTAATAAATGGTACAATAACTCATTACACGCCAATAAAATATTTTTCATTAACAAAATTACACATATTTATATTATCAAATCATTAAATCCTCAAATTAGTTTAATGGCTAAATAATTAACAACATTCATTTACAAATTTAATAATCCCAATTTATTTTTTTTTTAATTTGAAACATTAACTACATCAACATACTTTACAAACATCGTTAACTTACCCAAATACTTGAACGAAAATAAACTTAACACTCAAAGAACAACAACAATAACATTAAATTAAAACAATATTAAATAAATGATTAAAATAAATGACACCAAACAAGACGATACCATAACGGTGATAGGGTCGTACATGAACGCCACAATCAGACACAATGATGGGGTGACAGATTCAGATGAGGAATTTCTTGTCAACTCTATTTTCAATTTCATGCCTATTGGGATTGTGGGACACGCTCAGACCTACTAATGCAAGTGGAGTCGGTGTCTAGTACCTTCATCCTACATTGAACCAATGTCAAGTAGCATATAAATCTCTGATTACAAGCATGTTGTGAAAGGTAGTCGCGACATAGCAGGGTGCTCGTGAACGAGCGATGCTACACCATCCTTTCACCAAGACTCAAACAAAAAACACATCATCATAAATGTCCAGAAACAAGCATTAAGCTATAACCTCATAACATAGTACCACATGAGAATAATAACATAACCGGATAAGGACGAACACCACATATCATTATGTCATAGGTCATCATGAAGCAATATCATGAACATCCAAACAACTAAACTACAAATCCACACAAGTCCAACTGGTGAAATAGTCACCATCCTAATCTCAAGTCCACAACACAACATAAAAGAGTACCAAAAAAGTAATAGCTACACAAGGGGTATTACAATATGCAAATTTGGAAAAGTGTGAATTCTTTCAAATAAAGGTGAGATATTTGGGGCATGTCATATTAGGAGAAGTTATTTCTGTGGATCCTTCGTAGATCCAAGCCATCATAGATTGGCCCAAGCCCACTAATGTTTCAGAGGTTCGCAGTTTTATGGGCTTAGTAGGTTATTATTGGTGATTTGTTTAGGGATTTTTGAGGATAACTCACCCTCTCACTTCCCTTCAAAGGAAAGGGAAGAAGTTCATTTGGTTAGACCAGTGTTAGGAAGCCTTTTAGACTCTCAAGGATAGGTTGACTAGTGCACCTATTTTGGTAGTTTCTGATCCTACCAGAGACTTTGTGGTGTGTACTGATGCATCTTTGGAGGGTCTAGGAGCAGTATTGATGCGAGATGGTTGCATGATAGCATATGGGTATCACAAACTCGAGGATCACGAGTTGAAATATCCTACACATGACTTGGATTTTATCATCATCGTTCATGCCTTGGTGAGATGGAGACATTTTATGTTAGGGCATTAGTTTGAGTTGCATAGCAACCATCACAGTTTACAGTACATATTCATGTAGCCAAACCTAAATGCTAGGAAAAGGCAGTGGATGGATTTTCTATGTGAGTACGATTTTGAGGTGAAGTATATCTAGGGTAAGGAGAATGTTGTGGTAGATGCTCTTAGATGACAAAGGTGTGAGCTTTCAATTGTCACTCTTGGAGTAGATCTAAGGAGTCAGATCTTTGCAACACTTCTTGCAGACAATTAGTATCAAGAGGTGAAGTCAAAGGTTGAGTTAGATAGAGCCTTGGAGGGTAGATTTGTAGGTTATTCCCTTGAGTCAGATGGTCTCTTGCGACACTTAGGTTGCATCTATGTCCCTCCTTGAGAGATTCTTCATACCCTAATTATTTCTAAGGTGCATCGAGCACCCTACTTAGCTCATCTGGGTGTCAAGAAGATGCATGCAAACCTTCATCAGTTGTATTTTTGGGCCAGAATGAAGAGGGATATTGCATATTTTTTCTCGAGGTGTTTGGAGTTCCAGATGGTTAAGGAAAATTACTAGCACCCCGCAGGTCTTCTTCAGCCGCATCTTCTCCTATAATGGAAATGGGACATTATGGATAGGTTGACTAAGGTGGTGCACTTCTCTCTTGTTTGGTCTTGATATAATGCTTCTTTAATGGCCAAAATTTTTATGGAGGATATAGTCAGATTGCATGGGATTCCTCGTAGGTTTATCTCTGATCGAGACCTAGTATTCACTTCAACACTTTGGATGTCCTTGTAGCATGTTTTGGGGACTGAGTTGAACTTTAGTTCTATTTACCACTCAGAGATAGATGGACGGACCGAGAGGGTTAACTAGGTCCTAGAGGATATGCTCAGGATGTATGTCATGGATCAACTGTCTCATTGGGAGGACTATTTGTACTTAGTTGAGTTTGCATATAACAATGGGTAGCACAGTTCTATTGGTATGCCCCCATTTTAGGCCTTGTATGGTCATCCTTGTAGAACCCCACTGAGTTGGGATCATCTTGAGGAAAATATCCTTCTAGGACCAGAGATGCTTTAGGAGATGGAGCAACAGGTTTTTCATATTAGAGAGCATTTGGCGGTGATGTAGGATAGACAAAAGAAGTATGTAGATGCTCATAGGATTGATCGTTAGTTTTTGGTTGGAGATTGGGTATTCTTGCAGGTGTGTCCGTGAAAGAGTGCAATCCGCTATGGAAAAGGCTCTAAGCTTGCACCACATTTTGTTAGGCCATTCAAGGTTTTGGAGAAGATTGGTCCTATTATGTACTGTCTTGCTTTGTCACCCAGTCTATCGCGCATCCATGATGTATTTCATTTTTTTTTCTCAGCTCATATTATCTAGATATTTCTCATGTTCTTGATTGGAATGCTTTATAGGTAGAGGATGAGCAACTAGCTATGGAGCCTGTGGGCATTCTGTAGCACAATAGACTCACCCTCAAGGGTTGAGATGTTGAGCAGGTGAGGGTCCACTGGGATCCTAATGATGAGTCTACAACTACTTGGGAGGATGCATCCTAGATGCGAGTTGTACTCTTTCTTGTTTGTAGGCTTCTAGGAGTAAGCTTGATTCTAGAGGGGAGGATGTAGTGCCCCTCTTACTATTCTCTAATAGACTAATAGTTGATCTACTTTAGGATGAGACATTATGATACACTATTTGATGTTGGACTTATTATTATGATGATACTTTGATGACACTTTTGTTACTTGAGTTTTATGCATATGTTATAACTAGTATATGGATTTATTTAATTATGTGGACTAATCCAATGATGAGTACTATGTGATTATGTTAAGTGTGCTAGATGGTAAATGTATTTCTTGATGTGTAGGGTTTACTAGTTGCAAGTAGGGGGAGTGGCTCTCAATGGGGGTTGGAACCCAAAGTGGTGTCTAGGACAACCCATTGGAGAGTTTCTTAATCTAGTGATAACCTAAAAATGAATTAGGGGGATGGGTATATTTCACATTAAACAAGATAATGGATGCCTCATCCATGCATGTAGTGATTTTTTAGGCTAAGGATGGGTTGAGAAGGCCTGGTTGGCAAGATCAACTTCCTTGTCCTCACGAAAGGAATGTTGGTTACACATGTGTCAACCTATGGGGCCAACACCTAGTGAGAGGTTTACCAGGACAACCATAGATGGGGGTCGAGGTCTGGTGGGAGACCACTAGGACAACCCATGTCAATACCATGCGATGACACTTCTCCCTATTGCAGTCTAGCATTCCCTAGTTGTATTTTCTCATTTTTTTGTGTGAATGCCTCTGGAAGTGAAACCAGTGTTGTATGTGAGGTTGGTATTGTTAGCAATGTTGTGTTGGAGTCATGTATTTCACTTGTTTATGTTAGCCTATTGTCTTCTTGACTGTCTATTTGTTGTGGGACCATGTGTTATCTCCTAGCATGGGAGGTGGACCTCAGGGTTCCACATGGTCGGGAGGTTGGTGTTTTTTCTTCCATTGGGTACCCTTGCTATATGTTCATGTGCGTGGAGATTGTTCATGGTCTTGTGGACTCCAGTACCTATTATAGTTCGAGAGGACTATCTTTTATGTATATGTCTTGGATTGTATATTAGTTGTATCTCTTATTGTAATAAGATGTATTCTTCCCACATGTACTTAGGGAAGCTTTATTGTAAAAAATGTAATGATGTAACAAATATTGATGTATTCTTCTTGTAGTGAATACTATAATGTAATGCATCTTGTATATGTAGTTAGCTAGAAATGAACTTAATGTTGATTATCAGTTGATATGTTATGTTGAATCATTTAATGTGATGCTTTTAAAATGAACTTTGCTTGTTAGTTAAATCATGATATCCTGGTAGTTAATGAAATGATTCTAGTTATCCTGGTTAATAGATATGTGAGTAGCATAGTTGGGGAACCTTAGAGGACCTAGGTTTAGTTTATTACATTATGTTACACGTTATGCATTCCATTGCTATTTCTTTTTAAAAAAAAGTGTTCCATTAATGTGTCATAGTTAGTGTTGTCCTCTGGGGTTCCTTGGTGAGGCATTACATATGTGCATGCACTTCATATCTTAGGTGTATTTATGTGACTTTCACATGCATGCTATATGTATTAAGTATATCCATGTGTTTTCTTCATTCCTAATACATATGTCTTCAACAAAGATTTCTCCATGTTTGTTTAGGACTACTTTATGCTTAAAAATTATAGAAATGTTAAAAAATTTCCTATCAAAATGCTCCTTGAGTGAGAAGCACTAACAAACTAAGTGATCTAAATTTGAACTATTATTAGTATCCAAATGTAATAATAAAGAGTTGTAGCTTTTCCTAGGATCTTTGCAGTGATGAAATGAGAGAAAACTTGTCTTAACTAACAAGTCTTATCGATTTCCAAACTTTTGGTTTTGTGGTTGAGAGATATTGGGAAATACACAAGACAATAAACTTCCCTCATACTCTAAAGGATGATATTAACCTTATTGGTAGTATATTAAAAATCACTCCCCAAGGATATTATGGTGATATTAAGTCAAACATAACTAACTATAGAGTATCACAACAAAAGCTAATCACATCCCAAAATAAGAGTGATATAAATCTATATGGTTGACTAGGGATCTTGGTAACTTCAGTAGCATTCTATATTGTGATCACTTGAGGACAAGTGATTTTTGAGAAGGGTAAATTGTCATGTCCACGAAGTAGAACACCAGAGTATAAAAATAACTAAACATTGCAATAAAAATAAATTAATTAATTAAATAATAACAAAATACATAAATACAAATATTAATAATTTAATATTATTATAATGTAAATTATCATAATATAATATTATAACTATTAAAAATATATATATAAACTAATATAAAAATAAACATATTAAAATAAGAGAAAATATACATAATATATTATAGCAGCAATTATATTCTATAATATCAAACGATTAATGAAGGATAGCATATGATATTAAGCAATTGTGATTACCCATGTTAAGAAAGTAGGGATTAAATATAAATAGTTGCAAATGTATTAAAGAAAAGTCAACACTTCTTAAAAGACCAAAAAGGTGATTTGGAATTAGTTTTCAAAGGCATCAAATACTTTTGGAAGAGGTATGCTTCCTGGAGAGAGATAACTTTTGGTGAGAGACACGATCTTGCATAAGAAACATATCCATTGTGAGAATATATAAGGAAAAAAATTTGTGATATCAAGGAAGAGAAGACATGGGATTTGAAAAAGGAAATAAGAAAATAAATTATGTGATATCTACTATAGATAAGTATTGTTTGCTACCAGAACATTACCGAGAGACATAGAGATATAAATAGCAAATAGGGACAAAAATAGGAGAAAGATATCTGCAATCGGGAAATGAAAAATAGATATACAAGAGCAGCAATAAAATAGGTAGATCTAAGAGAAATATAGGAATACATTCATGAGGCATATACAGATTTGGAAGGGCATTAAAATGAAGGATATAACATTTAAAGATAAATAATAATTTTCACTTAGGAAAGGAAATGGAAAGGGAACATAATCAAATTTAAACGTAGATATATGAAGCAACAAATAAGGGAATGGGGAAATAAGGAGAGAAGGGGGAGTTTTTCTAGGTATAGTAGTAGATACATTGATATGATATAATCAAACTGGGAAGAAGAAATGCATATAGTGAAGACAAATAATAAATCAATAAGGGAAGTAAGTTAAATATAATAGAATGTGTGTGTGAATTGTATTTGATTATGCAATAATGATGCTTATAACAATTATCGAGCCTTATAAGTAATTATGATGCTTTAATATAAGTATGGATAATAGATCCTTATTTATTTGATTTACACTAATGATATCTTTTGAGTGTTAAGAACAGATTGATTGGAGAGAGAGAATTCAGTCTAAAAAGAATAAACATTCAAAGTTGACAAATATAAGGAAATCGAGATCTACATTTCCTAAGTTAAGAATTATCATTAATTACTATTTATGTAGAAATTTGATTCCCTGAATTGGTGGTATGGAATCTAATTTACAGTCATATAATGCAAAAAAATTAATGTGAATGGCTTTTATCATCTAATTAGACATTTCAGTTACTAATGATATGTATTGCTGCTACTATCATACCAATAAATTCAATTAATCTATGTTTGACATATGCATTGAATATTTAGCCATGATGGAAAGCACTGAGACTACAAGGGGGGAATGGTGATGGGGCACTCTCCTAGGTACACCACCTCCATTGGGGACCTAATGAGCCATGAGAGGCCAACAGGGTACAAAGGGTACTACCTTTGGGCTTAGGAGAGATGGCATTTTCAAGGCACCAATTGGAATCTCACTCCTCCATCATGGATAACCAGCATAGGAGGTCAAATCATAGGAAGAGGGAAATTATTTGAAATATGAGGGGATAATGGATAAGATACCTCCTAAATAGGTCACCTCATATGAATGGAATGTGCCACATGATGCCAAGGGAGATGGTATATCCCCTTGGTTCTAGGGAAAAAGGGTCCAAGGCATCCCATCAATCCCCATTCTCCCATTATCTCTTATGATTGAACCCTCTAAGGATGTTAGAGTATTTTGTGATTGAATTAATGTTTGGCTCTGAATTTATTAATATCTAATTATGGAAATTTTCCAATTATTATTATTATGGTAAATGATTCTAATCTGCTAATCAGTTTGATTATGGTAAATGGTTCTAACCTATGTGCAGGGCTTCAATTAGAGGAAATGTATTATCTAATCCCATTTTTATTTAAATTGAGGAAAATTAGGGAAAATTTGGAGCACTCCCAATTAGGGGACATTACATATTCTCTAGGATGTCTAATTTTTTATACTTTATTCAAATAAGAATTGAATCGTCCTTCCCTACCTTAGATATTTTGATTAAGATACATTATAAGTCATGGGAGATATAATTTATAATTTAATATTTTTGATGATCTAAACTCTTGAAATCCTTAGAGTTTAATTGTAACGCCCCATCGTGCGAACCCCAAAGGACAACTAAAGCAATAATTACTACACATTTTTTTTTTTTTTAGAGTAAACATACATGAGATGCACTTTAGAATGAAACTCATTTAAACAAATTCACTATCATTTACATCCCTTGGGGTACACAAGGTTGTAAGGAAATCTAGTGGAGCGCATCTAATGAAAACTCCATGTAGTAGTGCCTTTGGTAACTTTAATTCGATTAGGTTACCTCAAAGACATGAACAACTATGTCTTAATGCGGAAACAGACACAGTTTATTTCCCACATTGATCCATCTGAGAGAAACACATGTAAATTCAATAACAAGCATTAACAGATTCTACTACATGAACCAACATACATGAAAGATGAAACAAAAAACTAGAACACAAAGATTTACGTGGGGAAAATCCTTTCAGATAAAAAACCCCACTCCAAAGATCGAGCCATTGTATTATTCAGCAACTAAACAGTTACAATACAATTTCAGGCTCTTAGCCTTTTCAGAGATTCATCTTGTTCATTTTGGAAACAATTGGTAGCAACAGATATCCCTATATAGTTTCTGATCACCCTCTCAAACTAAACAACCTTCGTACTATTACAATATCATCACATATACAGTGCAGATCAACTTAAGAGAAATCAGAAACATGCTTCTTGATTAGGAGCTCTCTCTTCTCCTCTGTTTAGGCCTCAAGGCCCTCGGCCATCCAGCCAGCCTCATGACACTCGCATCTGTTCGCTATGTTTCCTTCTCTTCGACTTTGGGTCTATGAAACGGTTTATTTCCAACTGTCAGATCACAACTGTCGAATCATCCAACTCAGCAATGTAGATGTTTCCACTTTCTTGGATGGAAGATAATATGTCCAAGTCACACCACGTAGGACAGTCACCCAAATGATCAACAAATGATCAACTTGTGTCGCATGTCGGTGAGACACTAACCGTGTCTCCCCGATGCCACAAGTCCTGACTATCGATATCTCCAAGACTTCACTATCGGAAAGAGGTTACATCGAGTCCAGAGTGCTATCGCTAAGACTTCACCATGTCGCCAAGACCTCACACCGAAGATCACAAGGTATTCCAAAGAGTTCATCAGTCGGAAAGACTATCACTCTTTGCCTAGACATTACATCAAAGTCTTCAAGACACATCGACCTAAGCATTCTAATCGGCAAGACAATCGCCATTTGAGGAGACATTACACCAAGCTCATAAGTCATTCCAAGGTGTTCCTTAGTCTCCAAGACTTTAGTCATTCGCTGAGAGATCATATCGAGCCCTTTATGTTATACCGATGTCACTGTCGGCGAGACATTCCACATTTGCCAAGAGATCATACCATGGTTCCAAAGTCATATCGAAACTTCTGACGTCCATTGCATTCCTATCGGCAAGAAAAATACCCTTCGCCAAGACATCACCCCGCAAGTTCTAAGTCACCCTGAGTCTATCTTGTTGGCCAGACTTACCACTTTCGCCAAGACTTCATACCGAAGCCTTTAAGTCATATCGATGTGTTCCACTGTTGGCGAGAGAATCAACCTTTAGCAAGACTTCTTACTGAGGCTTCCAAGTTATCTCGAAACCACTACTCACTAAGAGTCACACCAAACCGATGACCCCACGTGCTGTCGGTGAGACTTCTGATATTCAATGAGACATCATATCGAAACAAGTCTTTCAGCCAAGGGTCTCCCCGATGTCTTCAAGTGTTACATTTTTGCCAAGACAATCCTTCATCACTGAGAGTTCACACCGAGATCCTTAAGTTACTCCAAGTGTCAGTCAGTGAGACATCACTATTGGTAAGACTTTTTACCGATCACCCAAGGGTTTCCCTGAAAGCTCCAACACTGTCACCGAGACATGTTACTTTTGATAAGACTTCTCATCGAGCCGCCATAGGTTATCCCGATGACTTTAATGTGTATCCTTGTCGGAAAGACCTTCTAATGTCGCTGGGACTTCTTCTCGAGTGTTGAAGTCACTCCGAAGCCCCTGGTCACTATGAGTCCCCTCGACGCTTGATTGAATGGCCTGTCGGCCAGAGATCTCCACATGGTGAGAAGTTACAATGATTGCTTTATGTCACAGCGACATAATCCAAAGTGAAAGCATTTGGCGAGACTTCTGCAAGGTCATAGTGCCAAAATATTTCACAAGGTTCCCAAATTGCCAGTCAGCCAGACCAAAGATATGTCACACCGACTTTGCTCTTCCAAAGGTTCTAGCCTATGAAATTGAGGCAACAATTCCAACAATCTCCCACTTGAAAAAGATCACACAGGCACCTTCAAAGCAACCAGAAACTAGGACCACACTAGCTCCACCAGTTCAAACCTTGCAATACTCAAGACACCCAATCAACATGATTCCACTGATAATAGTCCATTAGACAATTTGCAACAAAGACCAAGCATCCAATTGCAACTCACTGTCCAACAAAACAACAGATCCCAGCCTTCCAGGAAACCACATAGATCTCAACATGCTCTCATGCTCCATTAAGAATTTTGCTCCAATATCCATGATGTCCACAATTCAAGCAACAATCCTGTCATCTTCCACGTGTGGAAGAAAGATACAAAGCCAAGGTGTATAAGCACCATTCCAACCTACACAAGCAAAAGATCCTAGTGATATCTCCAATAAGATACTGCTACCACTTTACTATGCTCAAATGCTATACAGAAGCAATATCAACTTCAAAGCTTCAAACAGAACACAACAGTGAAGTCATTCTCCAAAAACAAGATACAAAACATCAGTTAGAACAACAATCCTGACTGATTGCTCCCATCCAATTGATAAACCCACGCGACTAAAAATAGCACCCACAGCTTGTGCTATACTATCCAATCTCACATACCTCATAGGTATCCCCATTAGTAAACTTTTTCCAATCCATTAACAACAGATAGAAGTTCCAGTGTCAACTAGTTGAAGAAGACAAGACACATACATGAACTCCCACTGCCTGAGAAATCCAGATCTATAAGATCAGAAGGCATTGCAAGCCTACCAATACCAGCACATAGAAAATGTAACCCTGTAGTACCAAAGAAAAATCCACAATGATATGCACAACCTGCAACAACCTGCCACAAGAAACATTTCTCTCACCACAAACCTTCACGGCCACAGAGAGAAACACTGCACATCATCTTCCTATAGAACATCTTCCTACATACACTTCTAATAGCCAACTGTGTCAAGAATGATCTTCTTCACATCCCAAAAGAAAGCCTTAACAACATCCATCCGTTCAATCACCAAAACCAAACCAACTTTTAAAACATGGATGTAAACCTCTCAAAGAAGATCAAGCTAAAACATTTCCCATTTCAAGAAATCAGCCCATACATCATCTCCTACCAATTCTCATCAGTAAATGACATAACACAAAAGCTCAAGGAGATAAAACAAACTATACAACTTCCACTATGAATCCTCCAGAACCAAATGTTAAACAATAATTCAAGATCCATATCATGAAAGTGAACTTAATAAAACACATCTGAAAAATATAATGGGCCAAATACCTTTCAGATCAACTACCCAATAGACCAAGACTAATCTAAGAGAAATCTCCTCATAGGTCTCTTATTGAACTCACGTTCAACCAAGGTGTAGGCTTCTCAGACTTTCTGCTGAAAAACTTTAACAAGAGTAACATGCAGCAACACTTCTCTCATAAGAGAAAAACAACCTCACCTTATTCTTCATGTATCCATGAGTACTAGCAACCGATCATCTCATGCTAAAATCCATCTGCATTACTGCACTATCATGAAGTATCAAGCAAATAATCAAAGCACCCAATACACAAAGAATTACCAGACCATTGTCAAAGCTCTAATCATCTGAATCAGGAACATATCATGACACCATGATCTACACATCCCCATAGGAGATACCATGCTTCAAGTGACCTCACCATTGTCTCAAGTACAATGCACAATGCCAAAACTCCAGTGCACAAGCAAGAGTATACCATGACATAAAGCAAATAGACTTAAGAACAACATCACCTGTCAAGCACCACCAACACCTTAGCCAGAGACTCCAAGCGTCCTCCATGGTTCCAAGATATTGCACATCTTCAAATAATGTCCATGCAAAAGAAAAAGTGTAAGAACCCTTCTGCAACACTAAATAAGACCATTCACCACCATGTGATGAATCCACAGTCACTGCTAGAGCTCCCACTGAAAGGTGACACCCAATCTCTCCAAGCATCATGACCAACTGCTTTAGGTTCCCATAACTGACTATTCAGGTACTCAATAATATCCATCCTCTCATCTAAAAAATAGTCACAATAATGCACAAGTGACCACAGACAAGGCCAGCTAGCAAATCTGCACCATCAATGAATCAAATTCGTGGATAAAGATAGTCCACATCCAAGTTATCTCATTGCAGCCAATGGGTAGCTAATCCACCAACTGCATAACTCATAGATCACAACCATCGAACATGCAAACCTGTTATCACATTGAAAACTGCAACACTGAGATATCAAAGAGAATTACCAAGGAGACAACATGACTCAAACACTAGATCACACCAAATCTAATTTTCCAATCATGTCCATAATGAGCACCATAATCAAGGAACCCATAAGCATTACCACAAGAATGCTAAGTGACAAAACACTTACCAACACTCCCATGCAGAGAAAGAGTCATACCTCCTCAAAACCATGCACCAAGCATGCATGCAAACCTACAAATATCTCATCTAGCAACACCCCAAAAGGCCCGTGTCTAGACAATAGCTTAACAACAACTCCACATGATCACAAGTTTTGCTTAATTGTGTAAAACTTGCAAAACCACATAGCTGTAACGCCCCGTCGTGCGAACCCCAAAGGATAATTAAACAATAATTACAGCAATTTTTTTTTTCTATAATTAACATAACATACAAGTAATACACATTAAGACAATACATGAATTTCATTTAAGTAGATTCATTAGCACATACATCCCTTGGGGTACACGAGGAGTCATTACGAGACTTAGATCCACCCAACGATAATATAGAATAAAAGCCAAAGATATAATCCATAACAAAATAAACATTAACAAATATAACACATACATGATAATCATTGAAAAGAAACCATCTGAGTACATAAATACAACATATGCATAATTAACTTAACACATTGAATAACAATTGCCACGGCCAATATCCACACCAAGATAGCATTACATTACAGTACAATGTTCTAGAGGTACAATGATACAATAGTGTTTCCAATCATAAATGGAAACCATACAATAAGATAACATGATACAAATGAATACAAGATATCACAACTGGCTCCAAGACAAACACAACTCTGGAGTCGCTACATCTGCACCAATCCACACCTCTTGATCCTCGGCTGGGGACCCAATGGGGTGCTTAGCACGTTCCACCCCACCATGTGAGTTTGAAGACCCTCCCCCCGTGCTAGGAGCTGACAAGAAGAGTCCTCAACCAAGAACATCCCAACACGGAATCACAAGACTCACAACATACAAAAGTATCATAAAACTCAAGAATTGCAACAACATCCAAGAGTCAACATAATAAATTAAGATCACAACTCCCATCACATAAATCAAAGCAATGATCAGTAAATAAGTAACCAAAGGATGATCATGAAACACTTCCAATCAAACTGAATTAATAAACATAATACAATCCCAAATTGCAATTAAACAATATAATAACATCATAACACATTACCATAAAAATACAAGATCGTAAATCAAATATAAATGAGATCATACAAAACCACAAAATACACCAAAGATGTATCAAGGCAAAAATCATTAATCAAGATAAATCCAAATATCAACAATCTATACCAACTCCCACAACCTACTTCCAGAGGAACACAATAAAGTAAAACACATGGGCAACTAGGGGAGAGTGTCATCACATAGCCTGCATGGGTTCTCCTGGCCCTTCCTCCAAACTGAGGCACCAACCCCCATCTATGGATCTCCTGGCCCTTCCTCCTACTTGAGGTGCCGGCACCATAGGGTAGCTCATGCGGAGCCGATAACCTCTCATGAGGACAAGGTTACGACCTTGCCAACCACGGCCTTCTCAGCCTTCCATTAGTCTACGGAAGCACTAATGAAGATGAGGCATCCATTTTTTTTATCTTGTTATGATATTACTACCCAACCCTCCTAAGTTAATTATTAGGTTTTCACTTGATTACCAACTCACTCGTGGTTCTCCTGTGCTCTTCCCATTACGCGGGGCACCGGCCCCCACGAGGAGCCACTCTCCCTAGAGACCCAAAAACATAAAAATAAAGGGTTGTACCATCATAATATGAACAAAAAATCACAACATAAAAGCATGCGAGGCATTACCCATCTCGCTAACAAGTACCACTTCAGAGTCTTACAAAGTTCTGTACAACCCTTTTAAAATAATGAAACCAAAACACTTGCCACATCAAGGGCACATAAAGAGAGAACATCAACTGACAATCATCTCAAGCCTCTGGAAGTCAAAAGAATGACAACCCACAAATAAGGTAAAATAAAGCAATACGGTCCCAACAAAAACTTAACATACGAACATCTCCTCAACCAAAAGGACTCAAGCGGGTGACCGAAATAATAAGGATCCATCAAACTCATTCGTTGATCAAATGTGAACTCAATAAATAAAATCACCTAAGAAAACCAAACAACTCAAGAGATACATCGAAATAAATTCATCATAATAATCATTAAACATGGGGATACACTTAATGAACAACAATAAACAAACAAACACTTTCTATCCATCCGCAAGGACCAAAAATCTAATCACAACCTTATGACACAAAAGAGCTCCCTCCATAAACAAAGCTCAGATAAAATAAAATACATAATCAACTTGTTACAAATCAACCGGCTCAAACCATCAAATCAATCATGAAACAAGTAAGCATCCTTATAGAGAATTTACGAAGAAGGGAATAAGGAAATAGTCATCATTTAGAAAATCATTTATTTTACATAAACCCTACATTTATCCAATTATACACAAACAACTCTTACAACTATCAATTCTCCGCATTACCAAAATAAATTTACGCTAACCAAGAATTTTTCATATCTTCAATCCCTATCTACTTTATAAACTTATAAATATAAAGCAATCACACTAATATTCACGCCACACAATTACATGAATGAATATTTATACAAATTTTTTCATTTCGCATAATAATTCCTAGGTCTCAAAAATAAATATAAAAGATTCCATTACCTATTTGCCAAGAATATCCATTAGCCAATCATAATCAAAGAATATGTTTATGATGTTATACTTTCTTCCTATTTAAATTAATTCTTCTAATTGACTTAATATTACTAATTTCATCATTTGCTATAACCATCATCCACCACATTAATCTTGATGTCATTTCTAATGTAATTGAATTCTCTAGAATATTGCAATATTTATAATTAATTTATTACGCAAATAATCTAATCACTAATTCTCATAATAAATAAAAAGGAAACACTAAATCTAATGACTAATTTATAGATAAGCATCTATATAAATATGCACATTTACAATATACATATATCTCTATTCTTGCATATAAACATACTAAATATAGAAGAACGATCCCATACAAGCAATTATACGCCTCTCAGAAATACATAAACACAAATACATAAACATGTATATATATACATGAATATAACTATATCTAATTACGTACAATTTCATTCATAATGATTGAGAAGAATGCGGTGAAAGAAGTTAGTTCAGGCTTATAGATGGGTTACCCATCTGAGGAATTTATGTTAAATCATAAAACTTATAACTATCCTATTATATTCAAGCGCGGCTGAGATAGGTCGGCCAAGGAATTAGAGGGATTATTTAAATCTATACACCCTACCATGATCAAGTGTGCCACAGTGACAGGTGAACAATGAAACCAGAGAGACTATTTAATTTCCTATACCTTTGCAAGTCTAAATGTTGCAGCTGTGGTGGTTTTCCAATGGTTTCAGGGAGGCTATTTAATTTTGTACAATGCCTCAACTCTAAACGCTGAAACTATGACAGGTTTCCCAGTATAATAGAAAGTGAATATTGGAATTTGGAAATATCGCCATTTACTTGCATTATTATCAAATCTGACTCGACAGAAGGAAAGGAGAAAGGTGAGGTACAAATACGTGACTTAATAGAAGGAGAATTAAAGTTTTCAGGTGCTACAATTGCGATAGATTGCCAGCAGAACCACGCAGGTTATTTAAAACTATAAACTCCCTATTAAAATCAAGTGCTACAGCTGAGATGGGTTGACAAAAGATCAGAGAGATTATATAAATTTAGATTACCAGAACTTATGCGAAGGAGCTCAACTAAACACTGTATCCAATAACATCAATTTCTCTCAGCTTCGATTGAACAGAGGTAATTGGCAAAGGCTTGAAACACTGCGCAGACCAAGAGAATTTAATAATCTACTCATTGGTCCTCAATTTCTTCACTTGAATAATCTACTTATTGATGGCATCAGAGAAGACACACGAACCAAGCTTCCATCAAGTTTGAGATGGTTACGGTTGGAAAAAAAAAATGTGAGAAGCCATTTTCCTTTAGCCTTGTGGATAACATTTGGGATTTGATAACTTCTAGAATAGTTATTAAAGATTTAATCATTCGAGATTTTACTCCTTCCCATCAATCACAATTTCTATTTTGATGAATTCAATCTCAGTTATAAGCAGCTAATACTAAATGTAGTTTCCATTATGAACTCTTATTAACAAACTTACTTAAAGAAAAAATTTGATAAGATGGAGCCAAATCTAACTATTGCTGGAGTAATAGAGGAAAGTGAGGAGGATAATAACGGCTTAAGAAACTTTCGAGAATGTAACTGATAGGAGAGACAAGACATTAGATCATGGAATACAATGGTTGCAGGAGACGCATCAAACGGATAAAGACACACTCTTCGACAATGTTAGAATCATTTTTCACAAAGGGAACAGATACAAGTGAAATTACTGATACATGCACAAGGAATTCTGAGATAAAATTTTAGGAGTCTTTAATATGCTTAAGACTTTCTAACTTAATGCACAACCATAAGAGAAGTATGATAATAGCTCATAACAATTAAAGTAAAGATTTTCCATTCATGAAATATTGATAATGCTAAACTAAAATCTTGAAATCTCTTACTTGTGTGAGCTACGCTTCCCCCGTAGATTTCTTCTAGGATGCCATACTATGAGGCATTGAAAGCCAAATCACCTTAATCCAGAATGACCCTTCCTCCTTTCATCATCCCCCAAGAGCTACGATACTCCTATGCTCACAATCGCCGAAGTTGAAGATGCTGCCAAAATTCCCCCCATATGATATGGAAATCTTTGCTAATAATTCATTTCATGGTGTCTTTTCCACTCCCATCGGAGAACCGTTCAACTTCCATCACTTATTATGATTTCTTTGATGGTATCTTTTACACTCCCACTAGGAGACCATTGCACTTCCATCAGTTACGATTGTATGCCAGCCACTACCCATATTCATTAATTTATAATTGACTCTCAAATAGATAAATATTTAATAATTTAATTCTTTCTAATATCTTCTCATTTTTAAATTTATTAATCAAATTTAATCATTAAATAATAATTACCTTTCTTCATCTAATCCGATCATTTTAAATAACTAACTCCCAAAGATAATTAAATTAACGTTTATTATTAAATCAAATTCTTTATTTAATTCCAGTTAAAACAAGTAACCTTATAACTTAATTTTTTTATTAAACAATTCCAAACATATTATTAGTTTTATCTCATAACCTTCAAATTAGATTAGATAATAAAATCACCACATCATCATGACATTACCAACAACTTACTTGACATCAATGACGACCGAAACGGAGGGCACTACATCCTCCCCCCCATAGACATCGACTTACTCCTAGAAGTCGATCCCATGCACAAACATGGTAACACCATAAACTAACAGTAGTATTAATAATCAAAAACACATCAACGTGTTAAATCATCAATTAAATGTCACCAAGCAAGCAATGAAAATTAAACACATGGAAAAATAAAGAAATGATACCAAAACAAAAGTGGTGACGGGGTTGCAACCAGACCAATTTTGTCAAACACTAGGAGAGATGATGAACTAGGTTGGGGAAACTTTCTTGTCAGTTCCTATTTTCAACATCAAACCCATTGGGTGTATATAATGCTCGCCCTGTCCTGACAATGCAGGTGGAATCGAGACTTAATTCTTGCAATCCTGCATGCAAACAAACGTTGTGCACAATACATATATATCACAAATACATCGTGAGAGGAAATCTCAGCATAGTAGGGCACTCACGAGTGAGTGATACCACACTGTCCCTCCCACTAAACAACACATAATAGTCAAAACAATTCTAGTAACACATAAACAATTTGCTTCTTATTAGTTAGAAAATATTCGTATAAGGATACTAACCACAAATCTAATTCCTATACTGTATCAAAATTAATTACTACTTGATATTATAAGTATCTATACCTGCATATTACAATTACATTACCTTTGTCACTATGCTTTCTGAAGCCAACTTCCTGTAAATCAAAAGCTACCATAGAACATTGCACATTAGTACCAATAATTCAAGTTGCATTTCAACCTCAAGATACTATATTCTACTAAAAATCATAGAATAATTATCCACAAAACCTCACATCTTCGTTAAAACTCATAATTTTCACACAAGGAACTCCACTTTAACCATTATTCAACACCAAGACTCACATCAATTTCAATAAAAAGGGTAAAATTTTACACCTTCACAAATTTAAGAAAACATAATTCATCACTCAAGGACAACAAAATCACAGATTCTACACACACTTGACATATTCACACACCAAACACATCACCAAGAAACACATCACACTAAAACTCAAGGGTCCATAGAGCATCCCTGACAGGAAGGATATCGGTGCATTGCGCACTACACCGAGGGTCCTATCCTTTCCCATTAGTTTCCTGCACCATCGTCCCGACACCAGAAAATGGAAGAAACTTAGGTTCACATCAATGACAAAAGAAAAGTAAAACTCAAGACTCATGGGTCTAAGCGCAAGGTTACATAGTGAGCACAAATAGTGCCCAGTGTATGAACTTGACTCTGATACCAATGTTGTAATGCCCCGTCGTGCGAACCCCAAAGGATAATTAAACAATAATTACAGCAATTTTTTTTTTTTTTTAATTAACATAACATACAAGTAATACACATTAAGACAATACATGAATTTCATTTAACTAGATTCATTAGCACATACATCCCTTGGGGTACACGAGGAGTCATTACGAGACTTAGGTCCACCCAACGATAATATAGAATAAAAGCCAAAGATATAATCCATAACAAAATAAACATTAACAAATATAACACATACATGATAATCATTGAAAAGAAACCATCTGAGTACATAAATACAACATATGCATAATTAACTTAACACATTGAATAACAATTGCCACGGCCAATATCCACACCAAGATAACATTACATTACAGTACAATGTTTTAGAGGTACAATGATACAATAGTGTTTCCAATCATAAATGGAAACCATACAACAAGATAACATGATACAAATGAATACAAGATATCACAACTGGCTCCAAGACAAACACAACTCTGGAGTCGCTACATCCGCACCAATCCACACCTCTCGATCCTCGGCTGGGGACCCAATGGGGTGCTTAGCACGTTCCACCCGACCATGTGAGTCCGAAGACCCACCCCCCGTGCTAGGAGCTGACAAGAAGAGTCCTCAACCAAGAACATCCCAACATGGAAACACAAGACTCACAACATACAAAAGTATCATAAAACTCAAGAATTGCAACAACATCCAAGAGTCAACATAATAAATTAAGATCACAACTCCCATCACATAAATCAAAGCAATGATCAGTAAATAAGTAACCAAAGGATGATCATGAAACACTTCCAATCAAACTGAATTAATAAACATAGTACAATCCCAAATTGCAATTAAACAATATAATAACATCATAACACATTACCATAAAAATACAAGATCGTAAATCAAATATAAATGAGATCATACAAAACCACAAAATACACCAAAGATGTATCAAGGAAAAAATCATTAATCAAGATAAATCCAAATATCAACAATCTATACCAACTCCCACAACCTACTTCCAAAGGAACACAATAAAGTAAAACACATGGGCAACTAGGGGAGAGTGTCATCGCATAGTCTGCATGGGTTCTCCTGGCCCTTCCTCCAAACTGAGGCGCCGGCCCCCATCTATGGATCTCTTGGCCCTTCCTCCTACTTGAGGCGCCGGCACCATAGGGTAGCTCATGCGGAGCCGATAACCTCTCATGAGGACGAGGTTACGACCTTGCCAACCACGGCCTTCTCAGCCTTCCATTAGTCTGCGGAAGCACTAATGAAGATGAGGCATCCATTTTTTTTATCTTGTTATGATATTACTACCCAACCCTCCTAAGTTAATTATTAGGTTTTCACTTGATTACCAACTCACTCGTGGGTTCTCTTGTGCTCTTCCCCTTACACTGGGCGCCGGCCCCCACGAGGAGCCACTCTCCCTAGAGACCCAAAAACATAAAAATCAAGGGTTGTACCATCATAATACGAACAAAAAATCACAACATAAAAGCATGCAAGGCATTACCCATCTCGCTAACAAGTACCACTTCAGAGTCTTACAAAGTTGTGTACAACCCTTTTAAAATAATGAAACCAAAACACTTGCCACATCAAGGGCACATAAAGAGAGAACATCAACTGACAATCATCTCAAGCCTCTGGAAGTCAAAAGAATGACAACCCACAAATAAGGTAAAATAAAGCAATACGGTCCCAACAAAAACTTAACATACGAACATCTCCTCAACCAAAAGGACTCAAGCGGGTGACCGAAATAATAAGGATCCATCAAACTCATTCGTTGATCAAATGTGAACTCAATAAATAAAATCACCTAAGAAAACCAAACAACTCAAGAGATACATCAAAATAAATTCATCATAATAATCATTAAACATGGGGATACACTTAATGAACAACAATAAACAAACAAACACTTTCTATCCATCTGCAAGGACCAAAAATCTAATCACAACCTTATGACACAAAAGAGCTCCCTCCATAAACAAAGCTCAAATAAAATAAAATACATAATCAACTTGTTACAAATCAACCGGCTCAAACCATCAAATCAATCATGAAACAAGTAAGCATCCTTATAGAGAATTTACGAAGAAGGGAATAAGGAAATAGTCATCATTTAGAAAATCATTTATTTTACATAAACCCTACATTTATCCAATTATACACAAACAACTCTTACAACTATCAATTCTCTGCATTACCAAAATAAAATTACGCTAACCAAGAATTTTTCATATCTTCAATCCCTATCTACTTTATAAACTTATAAATATAAAGCAATCACACTAATATTCATGCCACACAATTACATGAATGAATATTTATACAAAATTGTTCATTTCGCATAATAATTCCTAGGTCTCAAAAATAAATATAAAAGATTCCATTACCTATTTGCCAAGAATATCCATTAGCCAATCATAATCAAAGAATATGTTTATGACGTTATACTTTCTTCCTATTTAAATTAATTCTTCTAATTGACTTAATATTACTAATTTCATCATTTGCTATAACCATCATCCACCACATTAATCTTGATGTCATTTCTAATGTAATTGAATTCTCTAGAATATTGCAATATTTATAATTAATTTATTACGCAAATAATCTAATCACTAATTCTCATAACAAATAAAAAGGAAACACTAAATCTAATGACTAATTTATAGATAAGCATCTATATAAATATGCACATTTACAATATACATATATCTCTATTCTTGCATATAAACATACTAAATATAGAAGAACGATCCCATACAAGTAATTATACGCCTCTCAGAAATACATAAACACAAATACATAAACATGTATATATATACATGAATATAACTATATCTAATTACGTACAATTTCATTCATAATGATTGAGAAGAATGCGGTGAAAGAAGTTAGTTCAGGCTTATAGATGGGTTACCCATCTGAGGAATTTATGTTAAATCATAAAACTTATAACTATCCTATTATATTCAAGTGCGGTTGGGACAGGTCGGCCAAGGAATTAGAGGGATTATTTAAATCTATACACCCTACCATGATCAAGTGCGCCACAGTGACTGGTGAACAATGAAACCAGAGAGACTATTTAATTTCCTATACCTTTGCAAGTCTAAACGTTGCAGCTGTGGTGGTTTGCCAATGGTTTCAGGGAGGCTATTTAATTCTGTACAACACCTCAACTCTAAACGCTAAAACTGTGACAGGTTGCCCAGTATAATAGAAAGTGAATATTGGAATTTGGAAATATCGCCATCTACTTGCATTATTATCAAATCTGACTCGACAGAAGGAAAGGAGAAAGGTGAGGTACAAATACGTGACTTAATAGAAGGAGAATTAAAGTTTTCAGGTGCTGCAGTTGCAATAGATTGCCAGCAGAACCACACAGGTTATTTAAAACTATAAACTCCCTATTAAAATCGAGTGCTACAGCTGAGACGGGTTGACAAAAGATTAGAGAGATTATATAAATTTAGATTACCAGACTTATGCGAAGGAGCTCAACTAAACACTGTATCCAATAACATCAATTTCTCTCAGCTTCGACTGAACGGAGGTAATTGGCAAAGGCTTGAAACATTGCGCAGACCAAGAGAATTTAATAATCTGCTCATTGGTCCTCAATTTCTTCACTTGAACAATCTGCTTATTGACGGCATCAGAGAAGACACACGAACCAAGCTTCCATCAAGTTTGAGATGGTTACGGTTGCAAAAAAACGTGAGAAGCCATTTTCCTTCAGCCTTGTGGATAACATTTGGGATTTGATAACTTCTAGAATAGTTATTAAAGATTTAATCATTCGAGATTTTACTCCTTCCCATCAATCACAATTTCTATTTTGATGAATTCAATCTCAGTTATAAGCAGCTAATACTAAATGTAGTTTCCATTATGAACTCTTATTAACAAACTTACTTAAAGAAAAATTCTGATAAGATGGAGCCAAATCTAACTATTGCTGGAGTAATAGAGGAAAGTGAGGAGGATAATAACGGCTTAAGAAACTTTCGAGAATGTAACTGATAGGAGAGACAAGACATTAGATCATGGAATACAATGGTTGCAAGAGACGCATCAAACGGATAAAGACACACTCTTCGACAATGTTAGAATCATTTTTCACAAAGGGAACGGATACAAGCGAAATTACTGATACATGCACAAGGAATTCTGAGATAAAATTTTAGGAGTCTTTAATATGCTTAAGACTTTCTAACTTAATGCACAACCATAAGAGAAGTATGATAATAGCTCATAACGATTAAAGTAAAGATTTGCCATTCATGAAATATTGATAATGCTAAACTAAAATCTTGAAATCTCTTACTTGTGTGAGCTACGCTTCCCCCGTAGATTTCTTCTAGGATGCCATACTATGAGGCATTGAAATCCAAATCACCTTAATCCAGAATGACCCTTCCTCCTTTCATCATCCCCCAAGAGCTATGATACTCCTATGCTCGCAATCGCCGAAGTTGAAGATGCTGCCAAAATTCCCCCCATATGATCTGAAAATCTTTGCTAATAATTCATTTCATGGTGTCTTTTCCACTCCCATCGGAGAACCGTTCGACTTCCATCACTTATTATGATTTCTTTGATGGTATCTTTTACACTCCCACTAGGAGACCATTGCACTTCCATCAGTTACGATTGTATGCCAGCCACTACCCATATTCATTAATTTATAATTGACTCTCAAATAGATAAATATTTAATAATTTAATTCTTTCTAATATCTTCTCATTTTTAAATTTATTAATCAAATTTAATCATTAAATAATAATTACCTTTCTTCATCTAATCCGATCATTTTAAATAACTAACTCCCAAAGATAATTAAATTAACGTTTATTATTAAATCAAATTCTTTATTTAATTCCAGTTAAAACAAGTAACCTTATACTTAATTTTTTTATTAAACAATTCCAAACATATTATTAGTTTTATCTCATAACCTTCAAATTAGATTAGATAATAAAATCACCACATCATCATGACATTACCAACAACTTACTTGACATCAATGACAACCAAAACGGAGGGCACTACAATAGCCATGCAAGTACAAATCATCCTTAGAAAGAAAATAGCAGTTCAAGAGAATCCATGCCCCTTTCAGGCCAACTTTAAACCACCACCATGCACATGCATCTAAGAAAGAGAGAAAGGCTATTTGAGAAGCTTGCAAATCATATAATGATTAACTCCATAGTTGTCAAGCATTCGAGGTTAACAGGAAACAATGCTTTCCAACACCAGGAACTACCACCTAGCATAATCACTCTCTTCCATGACTGAGAAATAATCTAGGCTTCTCCATGTCACCCAAGAGCCTATCACACAGACACCAATATGAAAGCTTTACTGCTACATAGCCATAGAGCAAATAAAACCACCTCATACTCCAAGGTTAAACCTCTACCAGCCAGGAGACACAGATCACAACATGATCAACTCTCTTTTCTATCTTGACCATCCCTCAAGTTGCATGTTTTCTCAAAATACCACAAGGCTTCCACTCATCAAAGGATCAATACATCAGTCCATTCCTCCAAATTTCTTCCAGCCCATCAAGCTAAGAAATCTTAACAGGAGAAATATCCAGAACCAACAACTAGAAGAAGGCTCTGATACCACTTGTAAGGAAATCTAGTGGAGCGCATCTAATGAAAACTCCATGTAGTAGTGCCTTCGTTAACTTTAATTCGGTTAGGTTACCTCAAAGACATGAACAACTATGTCTTAATGCAGAAACAGACACAGTTTATTTCCCACATTGATCCATCTGAGAGAAACACATGTAAATTCAACAACAAGCATTAACAGATTCTACTACATGAACCAATAGACATGAAAGATGAAATAGAAAACTAGAACACAAAGATTTATGTGGGGAAAATCCTTTTAGATAAAAAACTCCACACTCCAAAGATCGAGCCATTGTATTATTCAGCAACTAAACAATTACAATACAATTTCAGGCTCTTACTCTTTTCAGAGATTCATCTTGTTCATTCTGGAAATAACTGGTAGCAACATATATCCCTGTACAGTGTCTAATCACCCTCTCAAACTAAACAACCTTCGCACTGTTACAATATCATCACATATACAGTGCAGATCAACTTAAGAGAAATCAGAAACATGCTTCTTGATCAGGAGCTCTCTCTTCTCCTTTGTTTAGGCCTCAAGGCCCTCGGCCATCTAGCTAGCCTCACGACACTCACATCTGTTCGATATGTTTCCTTCTCTTCGACTTCGGCTCTATGAAACAGTTTGTTTCCAACTGTCGGATCACAACTGTCGAATCATCCAGCTCAACAATGTAGATGTTTCCACTTTCTTGCATGGAAGATAATATGTCCAGGTCACACCATGTAGGACAGTCACCCAAATGGTCAACAAACGATCAACTAGTGTCGCATGTCAGTGAGACACTAACCGTGTCTCCCTGATGCCACAAGTCCTGACTATCAATATCACCAAGACTTCACTATTGGCAAGAGGTTACATCGAGTCCAGAGTCCTATCGCTAAGACTTCACCATGTTGCCAAGACCTCACACCGAAGATCACAATGTATTCCAAAGAGTTCATTAGTTGGCAAGACTATCACTCTTCGCCTAGACATTACATCAAAGTCTTCAAGACACATCAACCTCAGCATTCTCATCGGTGAGACAATTTCCATTCGATGAGACATTACACTGAGCTCATAAGTCATTCCAAGTGTTCCTTAGTCACCAAGACTTTAGTCATTCGCTGAGAGATCATATCGAGCCCTTTATGTTATACTGATGTCATTGTCGGTGAGACATTCCACATTTGCCAGGAGATCATACCGTGGTTCCAAATTCATACCGAAACTTCTGACGTCCATTGTATTCCTATCAGTAAGACAAATACCCTTTTCCAAGACATCACCCCGCAAGTTCCAAGTCACCCCGAGTCTATCTTGTTAGCCAGACTTACCGCTTTTGCCAAGACTTCATACTGAAGCCTTTAAGTCATATCGATGTGTTCCACTATTGGCAAGAGAATCAACCTTCGGCAAGACTTCTTACCGAGGCTTCCATGTTATCCTGAAACCACTACTCACCAAGAGTCACACCGAACCAATGACCCCACGTGCTGTCGGCGAGAGTTTTGATATTCAATGAGACATCATATCGAAACAAGTCTTTCGGCCAAGGGTCTCCCCGATGTCTTCGAGTGTTACATTTTCGTCAAGCCAATCCTTCATCACTGAGACTTCACACTGAGATCCTTAAGTTACTCCAAGTGTCAGTCGGTGAGACATATCACTATCGGTAAGACTTCTTACCGATCACCCAAGGGTTTCCCCGAAAGCTCCAACACTGTCGCCGAGACATGTTACTTTTAGTAAGACTTCTCATTGAGCCGCCATAGGTTATCCTAATGACTTCAATGCGTATCCCTGTTGGCAAGACCTTCCAATGTTGATGGGACTTCTTCTCGAGTGTTGAAGTCACTTTGAAGCCCCCGGTCGCTAGGAGTCTCGTCGACGCTCGATTGAATGGCCTGTCGGCCAAAGATCTCCATGCAGTGAGAAGTTACAACGACTGCTTTATGTCACAACGACAGACTCCAAAGTGAAAGCGTTCGGCAAGACTTCTGCAAGGTCACAGTGACCAGAATATTTCACAAGGTTCCCAAACTACCAGTCGGCCAGACCAAAGAAATGTCACACCGGATTTGCTCTTCTAGAGGTTCCAACCTATGAGATTGAGGCAACAATTCCAACAATGGTGACATTATGAAACTTAATCCCATACAAGAACGACAATGACTAAAAGCCAAGAGAATGAACCATGATCGAATGTATGATTACAATAATCACACATACATTAAAATTCGTCAATAAGAAACCATACACTTAAGTAAACACAACATATGAAAGATCAACGTAATCCAAATAATGATAAACACACCATCATCAAATGAACTTAATGAAGCATATTTTCATAGATACAACACATTAAATAACAACTACTAAGGATCAATATTCACACAAAGTTTACCACAAATAAAATAATACATCACATGCATTGTTACATTGCAATGTTCAATTATTACAACAATACAGAAGTGTTCCCCAGTATGGACGAGAACCAAGTAACAAGATAGAATGATAGAACTGAGTAGATGAATACAAAGTATCATAAATGGCTCCAAAACATATACAAATCTGGAGTCGCTGCAAATGACCCCAATCTGCACCTCTCGATCCTTGATTGGGGACCCAATGGGGTGCTTAGCACATTCCACCTGACCATGTGGGTCCAAAGACCCACCCTCGTGATAAGGAGCTGACAAGAAAGAATCCTCAACCAAGACCAACCGACAAAGAACCACAAGACTCAAAGTCATACAAGAGTGACAAGAGACACAAGGCTAATCACAATATCAATAAACCATGTCCAAAATAGGGCATCAATAGATCTCAAAACATAACATCAATAAATCACCTCATAGCAGCAATAGACCACTTCCAAACATAGCAATGATAAATCATATAACATAATATCAATAAATCGTTCCCAAAACATAACAACAATAAACCACTTTCGAAACATAACAACAATAAATTGCTTCCAAAGGATATCAACACTAAATTATTTCCAAAGGATAACAACACTAAATCATTTCCAAAGGCTTGCAAAGATAATAAATCATAAGGGGTATTAGGGGAGAGTGTCATTGCATAGTCTTACATGGGTTATCCTGGCCCTTCCTCCAGGAGTCGGCTTCTCCTGACTACTTGAGGTGCCGACCCCCATCTATGGTTATCCTGGCTCTTCCTCCTACCTGAGGCGCTGACCCCATAGGGTGACTCATGCAGAGCCGTTAACCTCTCATGAGGATGAGGTAATGACCTTACCAACCACGGCCTTCTCATCCCACCCTTAGTCTGTGAAAGCCCTAATGGGTGGACGAGGCATCCTTACTTATCTTGTTAATGTTATTTCTACCCAAACCCACTAAGTTCATTTTAATTAGGTTATCACTTTTTACACTAACTCTTGCATGGGTTATCCTAGTTGCCCTTTTGTGCACCGACCCCCACCAAGAGCCACTCTCCCTAGAAACCCAAAACACAAAACCAAAGCATCAAGGGGTTGTACCAATACTGAAAAAGCACTGAATCTCAAAACTGAAACACACGCGAGGCATATACCATCTCGCCAATATCCATATACATAGTGGTTCATGAAATTAGGTACAACCCAAGCATAAACTCAAAATCACCATTACAATCAAAATCTTGGCAAGGATCAAATCAATGAAGAATCAAACTGAAACAAGATTACCCTTTCCTCTGGAAGCCTAATGACCAAATAACCTCAACTCCTAATGGAGGATATCACAACACTAAGGGTTCCCACAAAACCAAGTATCAAGGTTCATCAAAAGGAGTATAAATTCGAAGATGAAAGGATCACATTCAACAAAGAAACATAACTAGAATTCAACAAACTCCACCACAAATTCAATTAATAAAATCTCCATAATCAAAACAAAATCAACTCAAAAGGAAGAAATACCACATCAAGAGAGAATCGTCAAAATTATCCATTAATTCAACATGAACAAGCAACCACAACAACCATGAAATTCACTTTTCAACATAAACTTACAATCTCAAATCAGATAATGACATCCTATCAATTTTCAACAACAAACTCAAATTTAAAGACTATGAATATATTTTAGAAATAACAATCCCTAAAAGTAACCCCTAGCAACAACCACTATCACTAAAACAAACATAGTGATAGTATTAAATTATCACAAATCAACCAACCACACTACTCAATAACACTTTTAACCAAATAAAATGACATGACCACCCAACAAACAACTTACTTGAATATCAGGGACGACCGAAACAAAGGGGCATTACATTAATCTATCATAAATTATTATTCTTTACAAATTCAAGTTCAACTCCATGATTAACCAATGTTAACTATGATTAAGGTCTTAAAATTAATACTTTATACCACTCTAATTCTAAACTATAATGCAATAGGAGTTTCAAAATAAGTGACAATAACAAATGTTTATTATGGTTATACATGGGAATATTCTAGGATCTCAAGATTGTAGTCCCTTGATCCCCAATTTTACTACTTCCACTATGTTCATGATGTACTCATGATCAAAAGTCCAATTAAGTATTATAAAACCATACAACCAAGTTCACAACAAAAAAATCTTTGGAGATGATAAATAATAGCCATATGATCATTTACTGATTTACAATTGATAAAATATTTTTAAAATATACAAGGGATCACAGTATGATTCCTCAAAGTTCATTGATGAGATGAATTATTAGTATGAAAATCAAAATATTTTCATATGATATGTAATACAATGATTTGAAATATGAAATCTTCAAAATTAGTGTGCAAGCTAAGGTAGGTTAGGGTACATCATGACTCTCTTAGGACTAATTAAATTGGAAATATATTCAAATTTTAGAAGAAATATTGAATGATCTATACATATATTCAAATAGGTTTTCCTTAAGGATTTGAACAATTCATAAATTTTGACCAATGACTAGTTTTGAGGAATAATCTCACCTTAATGTAGAATAGTATGTCATACAACTTCGATATAAATTGTGTACTATATAAATGAATTACAATTATTTGGAATACTTTTTATAGTGAATCTAAATTGGAACTTTGATTTTATTGTAATGAGTATGGATCTTGAATATCCCTTTGTGGTGAGAATTATCTTCTGATTTGTACAAAATTGAGAGAAATCTACATACTATTCTTCTCTTTGTTATGATTAGGTTTAAATGATACATAGTTTCATCTTAGGCCTTTGATGACCAATAAATTATGGCAATCATTTTAGCTACTCATGGTAGTCACTACCAAATCATCTTTAAGATGACACGAGCCTTGATAATGTATAAACCTTAGGGGCTAACATCCGAGAGAGAAATAATCAATACTATAAAATAGACTATTAAAGCATCACATTCAATGCTATATGTCATGGACATGATTTCTTACTAATCTACATATCTCTCCCATATTCACATTCCACATATGTAAGATAGCTCCTTTTTAGCTCTTCAAAGAAAATAAGATGATCATATAGATATATACTACCAATAACAAAGTTCTTGGTCATCCCCTTCATAGTATAATGGTAACAATAGGAATTTCCATGATAGCAAGGTTAGTACTCATAATACTCAAGATACAAATAAATTTTCTATAAAGTTCCAATAGATGAATGTTCTATATTTAAACTAGAACCTTATTTAAAAATTGATTGGTTAATTTAAGTGATTGAAATTAATTGATGATAGCATTGTCTTCTCATTAGGAAGACCCGAGTTCAAAACTCCATAAGAACATATAATATGAAAATCTATGTTGTGATTGTTAGTATTCCATAATTAACTTCTAATTTAAATATAGTTTCAAAGTAAATATTTTTTGCATTATGATTCTTGATTTTTAATAGATAGTTTTTAATATATTCTTATAAAAACTTTTATTAATCTTTAACAAATATTTAAAAACTTTTATCAATTTCTAATTATTACTCATATAAACAAAATATTTATAAATAATTTATAATATAAAAATATTATGTATAAATGTATTTTAAATTAAATATAAATTAATTTAACTTATCAAACCCTATTTACATGCCCATTACACATGAGTGCAATTGCTAGTCATATTTATTCATTTAAAAACATGCGAATGAGACAATGAAAGAAAAAGTATAGGAAAAAAGACCTACCAAAAAATGGATGACATACCCAAAAGCATTATGGCATCAAGTAAGTGGAGAAATCGACCATTTTTAAATTCATCTACAAGTTTTTAATATTGTGTGGCCCAAATATTAACCCGAAAGAAATAAACACCATTAAAAAATTAATGGTAGGCAATGAAAATGTGAAGGCTAAGGTCATTAATTTAGTTTCATATGAATGTAAAGACAAATAAATTAGTTTTATAATTTGACATGAAGGGTTTGTAGCTTCACATTCATTTTCACATTATTTCTAGTCTTCTTTGATAGGATAAGATAAAAGGGATTGTTTAAGCACTTAGTTGTCAATAAATAAATTTTAATAATAAGAATGTTATTTTCATTTGTATATATTTTAACTCAATATAATTTTCAATCAAAATAGTTATAAAAGGATATGCTTAAATATAGATTAGTAATTATATCATGTATTTCAATTTTGATTTAAATACTTTGAATAATGTAAGATCTACATAAATTTAATTTAAAATGTATCAACATAATTCAAATATTTATTTTTATTTTATTAAAAATAAAAAATATTTAAATATATGTTTTTTAAATTATTTTGATGGATTAGATTCCGTTGTCTATAATAATTTAGTTAAAAGATAAGTTTTGATTTAAATATATATTTTCATCTGATATTATAAGTAATTATATAAAATAAAAGATTTGATATCTATTAATGATATCAAATTTCTATGATTCATATTGGTATTAAATAATGTTTTTGGATTTGATTTGTTGGAGATTTTTTATCAACTTTTTTGACCACATTAAGGATAATAAAGAGTTGGAGGAGAAGAAATGGTTTGTTGTAGATCAAAAATACTTTAAAAAATAGAAGATAGAGAGAGAAAGGTAACACATGGCTTGAGAACCAATTCTATGAAATAAAAAAGAAATAAAAAGAAGATAAGAAAAGACATAACCAATAAAAAAGAATAAGATAAAATAAAAGATCTAGTGAGAAACTAAATATCTAAACATAAGACATATAAATTATTATACATTTGTATATCATAATTTAAAAATAAATACATTTACATTTATTTTATTGACTAATATAATAATCATATTTATTATATAATTATTATTATAAAAAATTTAGATTTATATAAATATAATTATTATATTATTCTAATAAAAATATTATTTTAGATTATCAAGTTTTATTAATTTTATAACTTATTAATTATTATATTCTTATTTATATAAATTTAAACTAGCGTGGCTTTTCTTGCAAGTACAAGTGACCCATCATGACTAGTAATGCGCCCAATTTTAACTTCCTTCACATATCTGAACATTACTCTCACACGAATGAAAGTGATGGTAGTTTGTGCCAATTTTTAATTGCCATGCAGGGATGTGACATACCCCATCAAAATTCTTACACCTCGTGCATGACATTTTAATTTCTCTATTGGCTCTCATCACAAGTTTTGTTTATAACTCCATTTGGAAGGCTTTCTAGAGCATTCTACAATTGCCCTGGTTTTTTGTCTATGAAGGTTGGCAATCTTTGGGTGGAAAAATTCCAACTCATTTAGTAGCACGGAGGTACAAAAAGAGTAACCATGGAGCTCAAACCCTGGAATCTTTGAGTCCCAATGAAGGTGAAAGACTAGAAAAGGCCATTCGAGGGTTATTTGTCACTTGAGTACATGTACATAATGTTCAAGCTAGATTGCACAAGGGTGGAAGATTGCATATGCACTATTCTTGGAATCGGATTTACCAGCCCAGAGGCGAGGTGAGCCATTCTTCCCTCCCAGGTACTCTCTATTTTCTTTTCAAACTTGTATGAGCTACTGATAAAGCTAAACCTTACCAGCCTATACATACCACTACTTGCAATGCAATGTAGCATCATAGAAACAGTTCTTCTAGGATTTTGTAAATAAATGGTCGATGAATATATATATATATATATGCAAAAAATAAACATTATTATATTCTTATGGCATTCATATTATTTCTTATTAACTATATTTTAGAAATATAATATCTATTTAATTATGTAAAAAAAACTCATAAATAGTATATATAATATTACTAAAGGAATAATTATGAATTAATTAATTTATTTAAAAGTGGATCTATATGAAGATTCAAAGTTAAAAATTATGACATCTAAAGCATTAGAGTGGATCCCTTTTTTTGTTGTTGAAATAAACTTAATTTAATAAAATATCATATCATTTTATACTTGCATATAGTGTTCAAAATGATTAAATATTTTATTAGATTTCCATGTCACCCTTTTATGTTTATTTGTTTCTAGTTCATACTTAAAGATATTTATCCTATTGATAATAATGAAAAGAATAAAGTATATCCCATGACACAATTATTTATCTAGGCATTTTTTATTATTTTGAGAGTTTTTAATTATTAATGATAAGAAGGTTTATATGATTGTTTTGATTTAATGTTTAGCATGTTTATAGATAATTTAGTAATTATGAATTTCTAATGCGTAGATGTTGTAATAATGAATTCTTGAATTTTGAATATTTTAATATGTTTCATTTAATATGTTTAATAAATAGAAATGAAGTCTTCAATTATAGTCATGTTAGTTTTAATCAATATAAAATATTATAAAAAAATACCTCTTCTCAAATATTGATGTAGACTAAATTTTTGATATAAATTAGAGTGATACAAGGAAAAAGGACTCTATTAGTAATAATGGTGTTTTTGTTTGGTAAGTAAACGTAAAATTTACTTCTTAAGTGGGATAACATCACAATATAAATAAATTAGTATTAATAATATTATATTTCTTTGATAAAATAACATGATATATTATCCACTAGATATGGTGGTGGACCCAAATAAAGGAAGGTTGTCTAGATGCAAGGACTTCTAAAGGTCATAACTTTTGACTTGGGAGTTTGTTTGGATTGATATTTTATGTGGAGAAGTGTCTCAAAGATTATAAACCAATTCCAATTGAATGTATTTGATTGGACTATGTCTCAACACTTTTCTAGATCCAAATTCCTTCATATGAAGCATCAAATTAGACTTTTAGTGTTTTTTTGGGATTTTCCCAATTTGTAATTTTTAGTTAATTTTTTAATTCTTGCTTTTAATTAGATTTTTGAGTTGAAAAATAGTGGCACTCTTGTTAGTTTTAAATATTTCATAATTTCTATAGTCGTTCTAATAAACATGCAAAATTACCAAAAATGCCAAATTCAAGATTTTGTCAAAATCTACCTAAAAAGGTAATTTTTGGATTATTGTTTTGATTAATAGGGAAAAATAGGTTTTGAAGGGACCCACAACCATTTACATAAGAAGAAACAAAATGTTGCTCCAAAAAATATTCAAGAGTCTACCAGCAACAACCCAACAACCAAAAAACCAACAACCACGGGTGCCAAACTAAAAAAAGACAATCAACAACCAGCAACACCCACCAACAAAACAATAGCAAAACAACCTACAGAAGACAAACACCAAACATAAAAAAAAAGAAACAAGAAACTAGTTAAGGCCACTCAGAGTTTTGGCCACCTCAATCTGCTAGTTCTTATGTTTTTCAACCATATCTAGCAGTTCCTTTTTCTCAGCATCAAAAGATTTCTTCCATTCAGCTACCCTCTACCAACAGGTACCTTGTCATCATCCTTTGCAGCTATTTTACCCTTGCCCTTATCCATTTTCTCTTTCTCCATGATCTCTTAGAAGAAAACTTAATCTTCTATGAGCTGACCAATTTTCTTAAAGAGAACTTCCAACGCTTCTGCACTATTCTTAATCGAGGTGTGGCTTACCTGCAACAATTTTTTTATATCACCATTTATACCAACAACCTTGGCCTCAAGGGCCTATAGTCTTTCCTCGCACAATGCCTTAAAATCATTAAACATACCCTCCAGTTCCACCATTCTATCAATGAGGATGTCAGACATAGAGGCCTTCTGAACATTCTGCATATTTTCCTTTAAGCCTCTTATCTTGATATTAATTTTATTGAATTCTTGCAAAGTCCATTTGGCCAATTTGAAGGTGCTCGTAGCCCCAAACCTTGCCATATCCAACAAACCAAACATAGAAGTATCATCCTCGTCCAGGTACAAAAAATCCTCTGAAAGAGGATCAATTTTCAAGGGTTGATTAACATTTTTATTTTCCTCCTCCTCTACATTTAGATCCCCAACCTCCTTATCTAGAGACACCTTAGGCATATCATGAACTGGAGAATCCTCCATAGTCACCATTTTATCAGCAGAAATATTACCTTCCTCTGCCTCTTTGGGGTCCCTAGCCGTAACTACAAACTCCTTTTTCTTCAAATTGGCCAACCTCTTTGACAGTCTTCTTAGTTTTTCAACTGACCCAACATTAGCCTAGGCCCCAACCTCAAGAGCCCCACCAACAACACCTTTATCAACAACCACTTTTGCAGCCTTAGGAGAGGACCCATCTGACCCTACCTCTATATCATCACTCTCAGAAAAGGCCAACCTCTTAGGAGCCTTGTTACTCTTAGAACCCACCACCTTCCTTTTCTTAGAGGCCGAAGCCACAGCTGCAAGGGAGACATCTTCCTCGTCCTTATCCCAATCCTCCTCCTCCTCCAATGAGGAGTTTGAGTCTGATAACCCTGATAAAGCACTTAAAGCCTCTTCCTTTCTTTTGATGGTCAGAGCCAGGGTTAGAGTTTGTACATGCTCCATAATAAGCAAAATTAGCCCTTCATGGAGGATAGACACCCTCCTATTCTTTAGATGATCATACATTGAGGATTCTAATGAAAATAAAAGGAAGAAGGGAAAGGAAATAAACAAACCATGTCTAAAATGATTCAGGAGAGTGAAATGGTGGCCAAGAAGAACCTTAAAACTCCCTTCCAACATCACATATCGCATCATCACCTATGCAACCCTAGCCCAGATTTTCTTGAGGGAGGTTCTATCATAACTGCAACTCTCCAACTTGACCAAATTCTTCTACTCGTCATCCTTAAAAAACTGGGTCATCATTTCTTGATTGCTCTTTTTGTCTTTGAAAATTTTCCTTCCTATAGTTGGCATTCCCGTAATAGTGGCAATAAGGTCTTCATTCACCTCCACCTCCATCCCTTTCAACACCAGCTTGCGATTATGCCAAAGAGAGACAAACTTGGCTAAGGCATTAGGGTCATGTCTATGCAATCTCTCCAAAAATGGAGTGAAATTTCCATGCCAAAGAATGTTCCAGAACTTCTTCTTTCTCTGAATATCACCACATGAGTGTGGCTCAACTCGACTTCTACCACCACCCATGGTTGCCCAAATAGAACACACAAAACTCTAGTGAAAGCAACCTAGACAAAAAATGAAACACCCATAAAACACCCATAAAATATGCCAGATGGGGAGACGTAAAAGACCGTAAAATCTGCATCACCTTATCCAATGCCACCAAATCTTAAAATGTTTCTAGCATTCTTGGCAATGATTAATCCTTCCTCCCATGAGTGAAATTCACTAAGGCTGACAAGAGAGTTTCCTTCCCGATAAACATGAGAGACATGAGTCTCATCACAAGATTGTAACATCATTACTGTATCCTTTATTCACTAATCCATGTTCCAACTCAGGGGATGAGTACCACAAATAATTTATGGTATTCATAGAATTTCCTTCCACCCAAACTTTGGAGAACCCCTTACTAATAGCATATCTAACACTCATGAATGCAGCCTCTGCCTCTGTGCGATGATTATTCTATGTACCCAATGGGAGTTCCACCTCGCCAAGAAGTCTGCCAAAGTTATCTCTTAACACCCCTCCACATCTAGCAGGGCCGAGATTCCCCTTCACTGCCCCATCAAAGTTAATTTTGGATTATTGTTATAAGGGGTTTTATTTTTAGTTACAGGAAAGAATGGAAGAAGGATAATGAATAAAAATTAATTTAATTCTTTGTGATTGTGCTTCCTTTTTTATGTTTCCAACTTTGATATTAAATATTATGTTGTGAATTGGATGCAACATCTAGTATCAATGTAGGAAGATGGATGGGAGAGGAAGAGGAAGAGCAAGTCTTGACTAGATGTATTAAGATATGCAAAACCTACAAAGGAAAGTGACAAAACTTATAAATCTAATTTGACAAATCAAAGAATGGGACAAGGAAGAGATAATTCAAATGAAGAGATATGTCAAGGAGGTGTAGATCAGTATGCAAAACTTGATCAAGAAAATTTAGAGTGTATGAGTTTTGAAGAGAGGATTCTAATAGAATTACAAGGAAAAAATGAAGGGATCAAGATCAAAGTTTGAAAGTATAATAGATTAGATGAACAATAAGCGAAATTTCCTTGAATGGAAGTCTATGATAGAGGACAAGAGAGTGAAATTTGCATACACCAAGTTAAAGGGTCATGCAATGATTTGGTTAGATCATTAACAAAAGGAACAAAAAATAAAGGGAAAGGACAAGATCAAGATCTTAAAAAAAATGGAAAAGAATCCAAGATATATTTTTTCCCATAGATTATGCATGAACCATTTTTATATATTTCAAAATTTAAAGAAAAATCTTCCTTTTTTGCAATATTATACAAATGAATTTTACAAGTTGTCTATTAATGTAGAGCATCAAGAAACTAATGAATAGATACTTGCTAGCTATATAAATGGTCTAAAATAAATTATTCAAGATGAAATGAAAATTCATTGGGTTAGCAGTATGGAAGAGGCATATCAATTGGATCTAAAGGTGGAAGAAAAGAAAAGAAGACAATATCTTCAAAGGAATAGAGGAGGAAGAAGGGGTACATCATCCCCATTTTGGGGTGGTTTTAATTATAGTAGGAGAGAGTCATCCTAGGGAGTGGACAAATAAGTAGATACTCGACAAAATCATCATAATCAACAAAGAGGAAGGGGAATTTAGAGTGGTAGAGGTTAAGGTGGTGGTAGAGGATGGGAAAAATAAATAAGTACTTTCACTTGTTTTAGATTTGAGAAGAGGGTCACAAGGCATTTTAATTTTCAAATTATAACATACATGAAATAAATCAAGGAGGACAACCCAAGGTGAACCTGGTTCAAGATGAAAATGAAGAAAAAGGGGTAGAACTAGAGGTTTCACAGGATGTGGGAGAAAGTCTCATGATGAGAAGAGTGATGGTAATCCTAGAGAATGAGAAAGCACAAGCTAAATTTTTTGATGGTTCATGGCTTCAAACCATTATATTTCAATCTAGATACACTTTGGGTGTAAAGGTATGCAAAGTTATCATTGATGGAGCTATTTGTGAGAAAATTATTTCTATGGAAATGGTAGAAAAACTAAAATTGCATTACGAAAAACATCCCCATCCTTACTGTATTGTATGGTTTAAAAAGGGAAATGAAATCACTATTGATAAAAGATGTTTAATTAAGTTTAGCATAGGAAAGATCTATAAGGATGAAATATGGTGTGATGTCATTCCAATGGATGCATGTCATGTATTGATAGGAAGGTCATGGTAGTATGATAGGAAATTTATGCATGATGGAGAGAAAAATGCATACAAATTTTTGGAAGGATGGCTTTAAAGTAATTTTTTTACCCCTTAAGGATGAAGGAAAAGGTGAGACCATGATTTTTGAAAGAGAACTTGTCAAATAAATGAAGGTCACAAGGTGTTGTTATGCATTAGTAGTGCAAAGAGGAGAAGAGGAAGACATGTCAATACCACCACAAGAAATAAAGGTAAAGGTATTGGGAGAGTTTGTTGAAGTTGTGCCAAAAGAGTTACCTAATGGTCTACTGCTAAAGACAAATATTCAACATCATATTGATCTGATTCCAAGAGAACCTCTACCTAATCAAGAAGATTATAGGATGATTTCGATGCAACATGCAATTTGAATGTAAAAAAAGTGATAGAACTTATAAGGAAAGGTGTGGTGAGAGAGCATGAGCTCATGGTTTTTACCTACATTTTTAACCCTAAAGAAGGATGGTACATTGAGGATGTGCATATATAGCAGAGAAATTAATATTATTACCATCAAGTAGAGGTTTCCTATACCTCATCTAGATGACATGATGGATGTGCTTACAAGCACCAAACATTTTAGCAAGATCAACTTACAAAGTGATTATCACCAATTTCAGATCCAAGATGGGGTTGAGTGGAAGACAACCTCTAAAACAAGAGATGGCTTATATGAGTGGATGGTTATGCCATTTATATTATCAAATGCACCTATTATTTTTATGAGGCTAATGAATATTGTACTATGATTTTACATTAATATCATCTTTGGTGTGTTGAGGAAGGAGAAAATCCATGCAAATTTGAAGAAGTGTCGGTTCATGTAAGACAATCTGGTTTTTTAGGTTTTGTCATCTCTATAGATGGTTTCAAAATGGATAGAGAAAAGTTCAAGGCAATTCTAAAATGGCCTAGTTGAGCAATATAATACAGGTAAGAATTTTTCATGGGTTGGACACTTTCTATTGAAATTTCATTTAAAATTTTAGTAGTGTTGTAGAACCTATAACAAATTGCACCAAAGGAAAGGAATTTGTGTGGACTAAGGAAGTTGAGGAGAGTTTCAAATAACTTAAGAAGAAGCTAACAAAAGCTCCTATATTAGCACTACAAAATTTGGTAAGGTATTTGAAGTGGAGTGTGATGCCTCACATGTGGGCATAGGAGTTGTACTTAGCCAAACATGTAAAATTTTAGTATTATTTAGTGAAAATTTAATGATGTGAGAAAAAATTATTCTAATTATGATGTGAAATTTTATGCAAATTTTCAAGCCTTGATACATTGGAGGTATTATATAGTTCCCAACAAGTTTTTGTTGCTTACAAACCATATTGCATTGAAATACCTAAGCACATAAAATATTGAATAGTTGGCATACCAAATGGATCTCTTTCTTATAGGGATACACCTTTATTTTGAAGCACAAGTTAGGGAAACAAAACTAGGTTGTATATTCTTTGAGTATATATGTTTTACTTTTGACCACAATGGAAAGTAAAGTAATTGGTTGTGATGGAATCAAATATTTATATGAATTTGATGATGATTTCTAGGAGTGTGGAACAATTGAAATCTCTTGTAGCTAGTAACATGAATCACATCAAGGGTGAATATTTTCTACAGGATTGTTACATATTTAAAGGAGAATAATTATGTATTATAATTAACTCTATGAGATAAAATATTATTAGATAACTTCATAGTAGTGGGTTGGCTGGACATTTTGGAAAGGATAAGATAATGTCCTTAGTAGAATACAAATACTCCTAGCCAAAATTGAAAAGGGACATAACTAAGTATGTGATAAGGTGTATAATATACTAAGTGGCTAAAGGATATTCACAAAATACATGGTTGTATATGCCATTACCAGTACCCACAGAACCAAGAAACATTTGAGTATGGACTTTGTGTTGGGGCTACCAAACATGCAACGAGGTAATGATTCCATTTTATGGTTGTTGATAGGTTCTCTAAGATGGTTCATTCCATTTCTTGCAAGAAAACTAGTGATGCAACAAGGGTAGCAAAACTATTTTTTTAGAAGTTATTAGATTGCATGGTGTTCCAAAGACTATTACATCTACTAAGGATACTAAGTTTTTGAGTCATTTTTGGAGGACTTTATGGAATAAGATGGGGACCAAGTTACAGTTTAGTAGTGCCTATCACCCTTAAATAGATGGTAAAATAGAGGTAGTCAGTCAAAGTTTGGGAAACTTGTTAAGGTGTATTGTTGGAGATAAGCCCAAATAGTGGGACTTGGCATTGCCCCAAATCAATTTTTCTTATAATAGATCAGTGAATAGTTCACTAGGTAAATTATCATTCCAAATTTTTTATGGCTATAATCCTAAGGGTGTTTTAGATTTGGTGTAGCTACCAATGAGAGATAGAATCGGTTATGATGTGGAAGCATTTTCAGAACAACTTCAATAGTAGCAAAAGGATGTGAGACAAAAGTTGCAAGAAAGTAATGAGAGGTACAAAATTGCAGTAGATGTTGGTAGGCGGCATTAGATATTCAATGAAGGTGATTTAGTGATGGTATATTTGAGAAGAGAGAGATTTACTATAGGAACATACCACAAATTAAAGTACAAGAAAATTAGTCCTTGCAAGGTTATGAAGAAGATCAATGACAATGCCTATACGGTAGATCTACCAACCCATTTGGATATTTACCTTGTGTTTAATGTTTCTGATTTATATTATTTTCATGGAGAGGAACATGCCATTGATAGTGAGGAGGGAGTGGATTGGAAATAACAAATTATTTCTAGGCAAGGGGAAAATATTGCATAGGTTATAGATAAGAAGACCATTCACACTAGGCACAATCAATATAATAGACATCTCTAGTCTAGTGGTAAGGTTTAGCACCATTAGATAACACATAGATTAGAGAGTAGGATTTGAAGAAGATAGATCATGACAAGTGGTAGTAGTTTGAGAATAGCAACTTGTAGGAGCTACGTTCTTTTCAACTAGAGGAGAATGATGCAAGGACTTTTGAAGATCATAAATTTTGATGAGTGGGAGTCTGTTTAGGCTGAAATTTTATATTAGAGAAGTTTCTTAGAGAGTAGAATCCAATTCTAATTGAAATTATTTGATTGGACCATGTATCAACACTTTTTTGGAGCTAATTCCATCATATGAGGCCTCAAATTAGACTTTTAGTGTTTTTCAAGATTTTTCCAATTTGTTATTTTTTAATTCTTTCTTTTAATTAGATTTTTGAGTTAAAAAATAGTGTGAATATTATTAGTTTGAAATAATTATTAATTTCCATAGCCATGTAGATAAGCATGCAAAATTACCAAAAATGGGAAATTCAAAGTTTTATAAAAATCTATTAAAAATTTAATTTTTGAATTATTGTTATAAGGGGTTTTACTTTCAGTTGTAGGGAAGAACATAAAAAGAATTAATTTAATTCTTTGTGCTTATATGCTTTT
>VDFB02105785.1:6635815-6757846 GCA_007258455.2 Sequoia sempervirens | reverse complement strand
GGGGAAGAAGGATGATAGAGACCCTCCTAGCTCTGCTGGCACTGCTCTAGCCGCTTGATGGCCTTTTTCTTGTTATGTTTGTTAAAAACTTGATCTTTTAGGT
This sequence comes from Sequoia sempervirens, assembly GCA_007258455.2. Classification (NCBI taxonomy): domain Eukaryota; kingdom Viridiplantae; phylum Streptophyta; class Pinopsida; order Cupressales; family Cupressaceae; genus Sequoia; species Sequoia sempervirens. The sequence continues at coordinate 6,757,743 of VDFB02105785.1, read as the reverse complement.
TTTCTAGGGGTGACCCATATGACTCCGAGGGTGTGCCTTTTTACCACCCACTTTTTTTGTGAATATGTACTTTTATATTATTTATTAATATAGATAGTTTCCTATTCATCAAAAAAAAAAAGTTATTGTAGCACTTGTAACTTTTAGAATAATTCTTAAACAATCATTACTCACAAATATAAGACATTGCACTTGACTATCAAATCTTTGAACCTCATATTTGTACACTTTGTAATAATGAAATAGATTTAAAGTAGCACTTCCATTAATAACAAACAATCATATAATTTTTATTTGTTTGATGAAAACAACTAAGTTATGTAAATATCACCTAATAGATTACTATGCATTAACGATAAATTTGTAATATGGGTAATATTTGAAATAAAGTTATTGCAATGCATGTAACTTTTAGAATAATTTTTAAACAATCATTACTCACAAATATAAGACATTGTTTGACTATCAAATCCTTTCTTAACATATTTGTACACTTTGCAATAATAACTAGATTTAAAATAGCACTTACATTAATAACAACCAGTCACATAATTTGTATTCATTTGATGAAAACAACTAAGCTATGTAAATATCACCTCATAGATTACTATGCATTAAAGATAAATTTGTAATATGGGTAATATTTAAAATAAAAAAAATAAAAATAAAATTATTGAAAAAAATGTAACTTTTTAGAAGAATTCTTAAACACTCATTACTTACAAGTATAAGACATATCTTGACTATCAAATCCTCTTCTTTAACATATTTGTACATTTTGCAATACTGAACTAGATTTAAAATAGAACTTCTATTAATAACAAACAATCATATAATTTTTATTTATTCAATGAAAACAACTAAGTTATGTAAATATCATGTGAACCCGTAGATTACAATAAGATGAATAACCATGCACATAAACAAGAAATTATCCTTCAACTCAGCTATCATGAATAGGAGGATCCAATCCAATATCAGAGACAATTGCATAAGTGTACAACTACATCAGAGACAACTGCATAAGTGATTTGGTAGCAGTTACCTTTCAAGATTTATTTAGCATGGATTGGGTGGAGAAAATTGGAGGGCTCATTATCAATCCAAATTGCAAGAGATAAACACTTCACAAAGCTAAAATACTAGGGTCTATTGTCCCATAGGTTTTCTTTGGCCTTGTGGACGTTAAAAGTCTTCTAATTTTAATTCTAACAAGTCACCCATGGATCAAACTCAATCCAATCGCATCTCGAAAGATTTAAAACATCATTAACAAACACACCATCATCCTCACTAATCATACTCCACCAATTAAACATCATTAAAAACACACCATCCTCCTTCACACAACCCTATAAATTTCAAACCAAACAACAAAACTTTCAAAATTCCACCATTAGATCATCCTATCCCCCTTCATTGAATTGTACTTCAATGTGAACACAATCCCCTAGAATAAAATAATATATAGGAAAGCACCAACCCTATAAATCCGGAATATGTAAAGGGAAAAAGAGGCATAAGTTATGAGAATCGGCTTCACTAGCATAGGTATCATAGAAAGAGGGGACACAAGGCAACAATCCTTGAAAAGTTGAACCCATAAAGGGGTGGGGGAGTCCCATATTCAACCAAGGGAGGTGATGTTTTGTCCTTATTCAAGATGGGGCATATAAAAGCTTTGTTAGGCGTGTAAAAAGAAATCAGTGTTGGTGCAAGTGAAGGAAATATAATTTGTATGGGGTTAGTGGAGACCACCCCACGCGGAGCAAAAGTAAAGCATGAGATGGATAGAGTCCATTTATCTTCTTATATTCTAACAACGTGTTGTTAATGACAATCACATTTTTAGCTTTTTGTGTTGATAACAAGTGGGACACCCCACTTGAAATTTTGTCTTTGCCTTGATGACGCCTTAGATTCGGAGATTGTACATCATGCCTCTAGACCTCTCTTTTTCTTTCGCTTTTCATTGCCCCATGGTTTGATGTGATATGTGATAGTTCATGCCACTAGAATATAGTGAATTTCCATTATAAAATTGGTTGGGATATTTTATCTTTGGTTTATGGGATATAGATGAGATGAATTATTTATATCAATTATTTGTTAGAATCATAGGTGGTGCTACTAGTTATGTTGAGACATCTAATCGTGGTAGTTATACATTGAGTAGTCTTGTGTCGGGATTAGACACATAAAAGACAAAACACAATTAATACAAATATTTTTAGAAAGAAACTAAAACTAAAAATTCAAAAAGATAATCGACATGATTAAAATTAAAATTATAGTCAACATAGATAAATATAAAAAATTAAATTTAAAAATATAAAATGCATATATAAACAAAACAACAAATCAAATCAAATCAAATCAAATCAAATAAAACAAAAGTAATAAAAGAAAAGATGGAGGACAAATTGTAGAAATAATGAAAAATAATTATGTAGCATCGGAAACTGTACTCCCTCGTAGGTGTTATTACAATTTCATGCTTAGTTTGGACCTATTTCAGTGACCCTTGCATTTATGCATTTTCAACACCTCTTAGATAGGCCTTAATTCCCTTTATTATGCATTGTGAGGCCTATTTTTATCATTTCTCAATAAATTCCAAGCATTGAATAAATGTAATCAATTATTATTTTTCTCTTGATACTCAATGTCTTGAAAATTTGGGCTAGGACCCATATGCCCATGGTCGTATGGGTCCTCCTTCTTAGCCAGGACCCAACTTTTAATTTGTTGTTGGCGGTATTTAACATTCAATATTCAAATTTCAAATGTCAACTTTTAGGATCTAATCTTTGAGAAATTAGAGAAATGCCTATAAATACCTAGTCTTTTCACCACTTCAAAACTAGAGAACAAGAGATAACATTCAAAAAAGCAAAATTGAGCAATATATTTCGTCATACACATTTAAATTTGTAGGTTTTCAAGTATATTTGCAAATTTGATTAAGCTTTATGTCATGATTGAAGTTTTATGCCAATAAAAGAACACAATGGATTCTAGGTTTGGGAGATACATTTGGCCATTTCCTTTCACCCAATGACTTATTTCCTAGTGTTCTCATCTTCAAGTTTCATTCCTTTTGTAGCCTAAAGTAAGGTATCATTTTATTTCAAATTTACTTAGGGTATTTGACTTCTCCCTAATTGGGTCGTATCATTTTCATATAGGAATCTCTCTCTAACATGCTTGAGTAGGGTTTCTTTGTATTTTAGCTCATAACAAACTTAGATACACATAATTTTAGGGCTCACACACACTATATCTTATTAGATATTTGGCTATTTGTAGAGGTTTAAATACAAAAATAGGGGTTTAATTGAGGAAAATCCCTATATAGCCACCCCAAACCATTATTTTTGTAGATTTATTATAGGTATAGATTTGAAGATCAAAGGTTTATAGGGCAGCAAACAAAGAGCTACATGATCAAGTTTTGAAGTTTTGGTAAGGCTTATAATGACCCATACACCCCTAGGTATCTATGTCCTTTGCATGCCAGATCCAAGTTTTTTACAGGTGCACATCATCTGACACTTCCCAAATCTACCCACAATTTAATGTTTTTGTCTGTGTATTTTTGGAATATTGCATTTATCATATTAGGTCATATAGTTCAATTAGGTTAATCATTCCAAATCATTTCTAATCCATTTCTAAGGCTCAAAAGGATTAGATCCAGGTCTGATTGACTCACCTGCATGTTTGTAAGTCGATCTATACACCTTGTTGATTTGCATCCTAATGAAATCCTCAAAAAAGGTGGAATTGACCCTAGCTTTTGGATATTGAACTTAAGGATTCCTATTTTTGACATTTCATTTTGGTGAGCTCGACATTTTGACATTATAAATATTTTAAAATTGGAAGTAATTTAGCCCTAGATCTAGATTTTGCCTAATATTGTCATGAATTTCTCATTTAGGGTTTCATAAATTAGCATCATAAAAATCCAAAAATATTACATCATAACTTGCATAATAGTCTATATTAGGGTTTATTCAGGTATTTAGATTAGACTTGCATTCAAAATTGATTTCAAAAGTGTGACTTACTATTCAAACATTATTATACACTTGAAAAAACTTGCATTAAGAAATTCTAAAAAAAAGTCACTGTGAAACCACTTTGCAAATAGAAAAAGAAACTTTAAACAACAACATAAACATTCATTTTTCCTATTTTATGAACCCCTATCAGGGACTTAGACACCCCTAGGAATCCTTGTCCTACTATAGGTGGCTTAGGGAACCTTTGAACATATTTTTGTCTCTGTGCTTTTATTTTATTTCTACTAGGAAAAGTTTGTTTTGAAATCCTAAAATAATGTTATTGCATGATTAATAAATTTGTCATTTTTCTTGGTTTATTGAAAATTGGGAAAGAATTTTACTTTTCAATGCTTGAAGTCTTCAGATTTGTAAAGCAATTGTTTGCATTTTCTGAATCGTTGCATAATCTAGATAGATTAGTTTTCATTTTGCAAACATTCAAAACCCTAGATTGTTATAACACATTACACAAATTGGAAACTCACAAAATGGTAATATAATCAATCCTAAACATGGGTTTGCAAACAGTTACATAGTTAATCTCTATTGCTAAAGCCTTTGAAATTTATACTTTTGAACAAGCCCTACTAGGACCCAGACGCCCTTGGGCATCCCATTCCTCCAAAAATAGCTTCAAAACTCAAAAATAGATTGATTTTTTTGTCATTTTTCAAGTCTACAACTTGATTTCTAGATCTATAGTAGGTCTGTAAACCTATTTTTAACCCTAGTTAGCTTAAACGTGCATTGGAAATTAATGACTGATCTTGGAGAAAGTATAGTCATTTGATCATCTCAGATCTTTTTCTATAAGTGCATTGTATATCTATCAAGCCCTTTAGTCATGATGACTTTGATATGTTCTATTAAGCCCTTGAGGAATTCATCTCACCTAGATCATCCACTAAGGCTTGCAACATTACTAACCAAAAATGAACAATCAATGCAATCACACCTCATCTTATTATTTACCCACCTTCACAACAACCTTAAGTTGAAACCAAACCCATGCTTATCATACTTGACTAGGTCTCAAAACAAGCCAAAACCTCTAGTTGTTATCTTAAACTTTGCAAGAAAACTCACTAGTGGTAATGTATCACATCAACCAAGTTACCACATGGTTGCTCATACATATAACACAAGGAACAATAGGCAACCAAGACAAACATAAGCCATTCTTGCATTGATACCACTTCCATAGCCTATTTTTCCTCATGCCCCTTAATTACCTCAAAATACTAGAATGGAGTATGATCTTGTGGAACAACTTCATAACACTCCTACTAATATTTCCTTGTGGGATTTGATTCAAACATTGCCCACTTACCATGACATGCTTTAAAATGCCTTACAACAACTGGTGGTCCCTCCTATGTGTAACCAAATGATATAGAAGCCTTAATTCAAGGTATGAACTAGGTTAATCTTGATATTGTCTTTCATCAAAGTGAATTACCTCCAGTGGAAATACATAAACAAAATGATCCAAGTTTGATGATATTGGTTGTTATTAACAAAGTTGGGATTAAGTGTACCCTTGTTGACAATGGTTTGGGACTTAATGTTTGTAGTGTAAATATTTTGGATAAAATTAGAGTGGACAAGACTAAAATTCAACCATATTCCTTATTAATCCATGGTTTCGAAAATGTGGGGAAGCAACTACTTGGTGTGATAACATTACCTGTCAAGGGTAGATATGTTACTTGACAAATTCATATCTATGTCATGCCCAAGGATCTTTCATATAATATTCTCTTAGGTAGACCATGGATTCATGAAATGAATGCAATGCCTTCCATGCTACACCATCTACTGAAATACACTTACAACAACAAGATTACATGATAAAAGCTAATTCAAAATCCAAAACATTGTTCACAAACTAAAAAGGGAATGAAAAGTGCTTTGAGAACATTGATACCAAATTTAAAAGTGGAACCTTTGCAAGTTGAAGAGAAATATGGGTGTCTTTCATCGGTGACAAAGTTGTTGGATGATGATTGGGGGTCATTAGACTTCACAGATCTACATTCATGGGGTAATACAAGATTATAGAAAATGTGAAAGGAAAAAGAGAAAGAAGTTGCGATAGTATCAACACAATCTTCCATTGAAACATCCAAACACAAGAGTGAACACAATTTCTAATAGTGAGAAGAACATGGATTACACATCTACCTATGATGAAAGTGACTATGAAAAAACACCTTCCTCAAAATAAATGGAAAAACTCTATGGAAGAGGGTACCAACTTTTGAAATAATTTGGATATATTGGAAAAGGATGAGGAGTGAAAGAACAAAGTATTTGTGTTCCTATAGAACTTAATACATAAGAAAAAATAAGAGGTCTTGGTTATTTCCCTTCAAAAGAAACAAAAGAATCAATGAGACCTTCACTCAATATCAATGTTATCACATAAGATTCTCCTAAGATAACTTCAAATTGGTGCATCTTGAACTGATAGGCACTACATGTTGTTGGGTGAATATTTTGTAATCCCTTTATGGATTAAAAAATGTGAACTTCAACCACAGTTATGATGAGATAAATCTCTCCTCTCAAAAAGGAGAGTCTCCTTTCTTATTGCTTACTGGAACATAAAGTAAACTATGCTATATTTTACAATAAATACACTATTTTAACCATGTAGGGGTGTGTTACATTTGTTATTTTCTCTTATTTCATAAAATGTTTTTATAATGTTCCACAGTATTACTTTGTAATGCTAAATAATTATAAGTATAAACCTAAGCAGTAATTCGTAATATTCTTAATTTGACAAAGCATGATCTAAGAATACCAGCATAACCAAAAGATATGTAACCAAAAGACACATGAAAGCACAAAGTCTTGACAATTCTTCACTAAAAGATATCAATAGCACACATACAACTCCAAGTAAATCATCTAGCACAAATTTTTCAAAACTCAGCTTGAACGCCCTCCAATCATGAATAATGAAATACCACTTATTCAATCATATAATAAGATAAATCAGTGAGAAAGACATAAGAATATTCCCACTCATTTGAATTTGATCCAAAACAAAGGTTGGTATGCAAATTTTCCTTCTTTATTGATTGAAATTGATATGCAATTTTAACTTAAAGTTTCAAAGTTGGAATACAATTTTGGCAACACTTCATTTCAAAAGATTAAAGGTCTCCAATACAAATGATTTTTCTCATATTTATAGGTGAGAGCGAAGAGCTAATCTAGGAAAAATTCTAACTACTTTGACTTATTCAATGATGGAGTCAAAAATTATTGAAGGACTTCAAAGTTGTTAGATGTATTTACATTTTGACAAATGACATGTAATTTGTCTTTAGCTACTACAAAAACTTGTAAATGACTAAAAAATAATACAAGGAAAATTTAACCTTCTCTGCCATCTTTCGTGAGGAGATTATCGTGCTTCTTCAAGATTTCTCACACTTCATCTTTTCTGATTTTGAAATATGCTTGAAGATGGCATGAGGATTCTTGAGATTGATTCCTTCGATGGTGTTGAACACTTTCTGGTGCCTTTCAGAAATAATTTTAAAATTATCTAGAGTAAGTTGAATATCCATCATTTTGAACATTAAAGCTATTGAGGAAGATTCATCTTCAAATTCCTTTCAAACCATAGATGTATATTCTTGAATAATTGAAACTTTGTGAAGAAATTTTTGGATGTGTTTCAAAGCTTTCTTTCTAGGTGATACGCAAGAATTCGATAAAAATTGCTCAACAACCTAGATACAAAAGATCAAAATGACATGTAAGAGTAGCTATAAATTTTTTGTATTTTCCAGTGTTAGAGAAAAACAAAGTTTTATGCATTGATGGGAAAATTTTGAGCAACTGCAATGCTTTCACAATTCAGATGCAAAGGTGGGGAAAAACTAAGCTCTCACATGGGGTATTACACTTCAGGTGTAGTGACTCAATTTTTTGAGATACTACATGTTGGATGTAAATTTGATCCATTATATGGGTTTGGAAAGTTTGGATGCGATGGGGGCGAAAAATGGAGTCATTGCACGTAAACTAGGCTTTGAGCATGATGGGTCAACTTAGCAAAGCAAGAAAATTTCTAGTGCTAGAAATTTTGGCAAAAATGAGTGCATGTGCTAGAAAATTTCAAATCTACAAGTGGAAATTTCCTTTGATTTTAAAGTTGTAAATTCAGTAAAAATCATCGAAATTACAAGTGGGAAGTTCTTTTTGCTAAATCATCAAAAAGTACCAATTTTGTAAACTTAGGAAGATCAATTTCGATTATTGCAATTTTGGTAAAAAAAATTGATTTTAAAAATGGGAAGATCATTTTTTATCAAATTGGGAAAATTCTTTGAAATTGCAAGTACTTTGTAAATTAGGCAAAAATTACCAATTAGCAAATTAGCTGGATCAAATGTTTGTTTTGTCAAATTGGGAAAATTCTTCAATTTTACAAGTATCCTTGGGTTTACTTGTAAGGTCATGGAAAAACACTAACTTTAAAAATGAGGGTAAGTCAGTTTGCATTTTTGCCCCAAATTGTTGAAGTTACAAGTGATACATGGTTCTTTTGGAATTCCAAAAAAATTTAATGATTTTACAAGCTTGCAATTTTGAGAAAAATCTTCAATTTTTCAAATGACTTGCAATTTTAGGAAAAATCTTTGATTTTGTAAGAAAACTACCTTTTGCAAGCATGACTTGTAGGGTCGAGGGAAAACCCTGATCTTGCAAGTGGAAAAAAATTTCTGACTCTTGACAACTTAATTTTCACAATTTGGCAAAAGATGAATTTTGACAAATTGACACGAGTTAATGTTTGGAAGATGTTCCAAGACTTAGAATTGTGCACGATGGAAAATTGAGATTCACCTTGTTTTGCATACTTAGAGTGCATGAGACTATGAAATAGACAAGTTTCTTAGGGGTTATCTCGTGAATCAAGCACAATTGGATTCAAGGATAACACATGTGAAGGTATGTCATTGCATATGTTTCAAAGTGATGAGTTTGTAGGAGAATTTTTTGGAATGAATGGTATTCCACCCACCCATCATGATAATCAAAGGGTTTCTTATAGTTTGAATGCTAAGGCATACTATGGGAAAGAAAATGAACCATGTGATGAACATGATGAGTCTAAAATACCTCATGATGATTCAAATCACAATGTGTTACTTGTGGGAGACACCTTAGATATTCCAATGGACCAATCTAATGAAGAGAAAGTGATTGAAATTGGAAAGTGTCTTGATGAGGATGAGTAAGAGGACCATGTGCAACATTGCTACATGAATTTCTTGAAATATTTGCTTGGAATTATTTAGATATGATAGGTATTGACCCTAAGATAGTCACACCTAATATTGTTCTTGAAGAAAATGCTAAACCAATGAGACAAAATATATGCAAAAGGAATCCTAAGATAGCTTTACTAGTTAAGGCTGAGATTGAAAAGCTTCTACAAGCTGGTTTCATTGGCCCTATTGATTATTCACCTTGGATCTCTAATATTTTGGTGGTGGAAAAACTTGATGATCATATTAAGATGTATATGGATTTTCATGATCTTAATAAATAATCTCTAAAGGATGATTTTCCCCTTCCTAATATTTACATGCTAGTAGATTCAACTACGGGACATGCCTTATTATCATTCATGGATGGTTTTTCAAAATATAATCAAATTTTCGTCAACCCTCAAGATTAATATAAGACAACCTTTATTACACCTCAAGGAATTTTTTTTCTAGCTAGTCATGCCTTTTGGATTAAAGAATGTTGGAACAACATACCAAAGAGCAATGATGTTAATATTTCATGATTTTATACACAAAATTTTGGAAGATTATGTTGATGATATTTTGGCTAAGTCTATAACATGTTAAGATCATGTCAAAATCCTCCAAAATATATTTCAAAGAATTCACAAGTACAACATGAGGCTAAACCCGAAGAAATATGTTTTTGGTGTGGATAGTGGAAAATTGTTGGGTCTTATAGCATGACATAGAGGCATTGAGGTGGAAACAAAGAAGATTGATACTATAATAAACATGCCACTCCTAAGAATATTTCAAAATTACATAGCTTACAAGGAAAGGTTCAGGTTATCAACTATTTTGTTGTATCACTAGTGGATCAAACTCTTCCCTTTACTCAACTCCTTAAGAAAGGATCAAAATTTAAATGGGGTGATGATTGTCAAAAATATTTTGAGAAATTGAAACAATACCTAGCTAATCCTTTCATTTTACAACTAGCCACTCAAGGAAAAAAATCATCTTTTACATATCAGCATCAACCCATGCTCTTGTTGTGTTATTGGCTCAAAAGATGAGAATGGTAAAGAACATCTTGTGTATTATATCAGTTGAACATTGATTGATTATAAAAATTGTTATAGAATCATAGAAAGTTAATGTTTGGCTCTTGTGTCACAACCAAAAAATTGAGACATTTTTTGTTAAACATGGAAGTGCATGTCATTACAAAATTTGATCCTTTAGAACACCTTTTTGCTAAAACATATTTGTCAAGATGCTTAGCTAAGTGGGTTACATAGCTAATTGAATTTGACCTTAAGTTTGTTCCTCAAAAAGAAATCAATGGTCAAGCATTGACCGACCATTTAGCTAAAGTTCCCTCACCTTTAGCATTACCTAATGTTGACTCATTTCTTGATGAAAATGTGTTGAAAATCAATGATAATGAAATACAAGAATTATATTTTGATGGATCTAAGTGTCGAGCTAGCTTTGGAGTAGGATTTATATTAATACCGCCTTCAAAAAATCCAATTCCCTTATCCTATCATCTAAATTTTCTATGTACAAAAAACACTATAGAGTATGAGGCCCTTATTGTTGGGATACGCGTGGCCTTGTCTTTAGGTGTTCAACATATTTGTATATTCAGATATTCTCAATTGATCATTAAACAAATCAATGGATCTTATCAAAAAATACATGATAAGTTATCACAATCCAAATACCTTAGAATGACATTACTAGAGCATTTCAAATCATACACTATTGAAAATGTTCCATGAAAGGATAATCGACATGCATATGCTTTGGAAAGTGTAGCTTCCCTTGTTTCCCTTGAACATTCTTTTGTGGACTTCACATTCATTGTCCACACCCTCACAAAACCATCAATAGATGAAAAATGAAGGAAACATTAGTTGCCAATATTGAATCTTCTAGTGAATGGTATGACTGATATTCTATTATCTAAAATAAGCTACCTTTCTTGAACCAATTACCAAAAAAACTAGAGCTCATATTTAGAAACTTGCAACTCCATACATAATCCCAACAAATGCGTTAAATAGGTGATCATTTGGCAATATTCTTCTTAGATACCTTAAACAATCTGAAATCCCTATAGCCCTTGAGGAAGCTTATGTAGGTGTTTGTGGGGGGAATTTTATAAGTAGATTGTTAGTTCAAAAGTTAATACACATAGGATATTATTGGCAAAACATGGAACAAGATTGTTTTGATCATGTCAAGAAATGTTGTCAATTTCAAAAGCATAAAAATTTGATTCATGCTCCTACTTCTAAACTTTGTTCCCAAATTCCTATTTGACCATTTTTTGTATGGGTTTTATGTTGAAATAATGAAGAAGAAACCCCTTAATGTGTGTTTTCATTGACGCCAACATTAACTATTGATAGTTTTGTCTAATATGGTAAATAAAATTGGTACATTTTAATCCAACATTTTGGTTTGAAATTGCTCATGCAACAAGATTGGTTCAAGAGTTTATAATATGTTATTCCTTAATATTATATGCATTTATGATCAAGAATTTAGCTATTTTGGTTAAGCATGTTGAAAGTTACAAATGAGAGAAGTTGGAAATTCAAATTTGGCTTATACAGTGTGATTGGAAAAATATAATCCGGTTCACATTTATTTGGTGTTGAGAATCAATCTTAGAAAATTTGGGAGATTTCTCACAAGTGTCATTACTATATATATTCCAGATGATGTGTATTTATATGATCATTTGAATTGTTAGAGTGTGATCAATTGGCTTATTTTGTGATTAAGTCTAATTCCTGGCCAACCTAACACATGTTATGTGTTGTAAAGGATAAGTATGTACTATGGATGTTAGTATGTCCTATTTTAGGCCCCTATTGACTTAAATCAAGTATTGCACACTTGGGTTGAGCATGAAGATGTTTTTGAATCGTATGTGAAGATGCCAAAGCTATTTTGAAATAAAATAGGGATGCATCTAATTATCCTGACCTAATTGATGTATGCAAATGTAATTTTCTATATATGTGATGTTTTTGAGTGTTAGAACATAGATGACATATGATATGATATGGTATGATGTGCAATAGATCTAATATTGTGTGAACATGCGAATTTAGATGTGTGAGATCAGAATAAGTGCAAAATTGTTGCAAATATTGAGTGATTGCTAAGTTGAGTAGTGTCTTGTGTTCAAAGCTTCAAAGGAACTAAATTTAGCACAAGGAATGTACACTTTGTATCAGTTCAAACTATGGTTGTGAAGCAACACTTTTTGTATCTATCTTGGCTATGAGCCTTATAAGGAAAGTGTGTCCTAGCAGTGAGCCCTTGTAATATCTTATAATTGGTTATAATATATTGTGAGCTAATCCTCATTGTGGCTTTTCCCTTTTTGGGTTTTCCATGTAAAAATCCTAGTGTTCATGTGTTATGAGATCTTATGATTCCTTTCATGCTTTCATTTATTGGTACAGTTAGATATACTTTGTTAACTAGATGGTTTGTGAGTAATTGGTCATATAGAATACTGATTCATCCCCCCCTCGTCTCAGTATTTTGGGTGTTCAACAATTGGTATTAGAGGTTGATTCCTTCTAAGAAGCCTAACAGTTTGAGGAATATCTTGGAATTTGAACACATGGCCAATAAAAGATGTCCTATTCCTCTAAAATAAATTTCTATAATTGAATATGTAGAAGATAACTACATGTTTCACAAAGAAGAACTTAAAGTTTCTCTTGAAGATATTAATAGAGTTGAAGGTGAAAAAAAAATTCTGAAGGAAAGCCTAGAGGAAGCAAATAAATGTATCAAAATTTTGAGAGAACAAATCAAGAAGTTTAGAGAAAGACATAGAGAAGTCAATGAACAATTGAAGAAGGAAAATCAAGATATCACAGGACTGAAAGTGCAAGTGGAAGAAAAGAAAAGAATTGAGGACTATCTAATTGCATCTATACAAAGCAAGATTGATGAGTGCACAAGAAGTAGTGACCCTAAGATCGGATCTAGAGAAAGCAAGAGCTCATGAGGATAAATTCAAAACAAGTACTACAATGCTTGATAAACTAATTACTAGACATAAATATTCTAAGGAAAAAGGTGGTTTGGGAATCAAAGAAGGAGAAATTTCAAACATAAATCAGGCACCTAACAAGGCTGAAAATCAAAGGAAGACCCAAGGAAATAACAAACAACTTAGAAATCAAAGAGGTAATGTTGGAAGACCTCCTATCAGACAACAAAATGCAAAAATAAGTCAGTTTGGTTAGAAAAATATTTAATGCTACAATTGCAACAAACCTAGACACATTTCAAGATTTTGCAAAAGTAAGAATGGAAGGTAGACTAATCCGAGATAGAGGAATAAGATTATAAAGAAAATTGATCTGACTAAAGTAAATAAGGAAATGGAGAAAAATTAGAGAAAGAAAGAGGAAGTTGAGAATGAAGATGAATCAAATACATTTGTACTCCCCTTTGGTACAAATAATTCTCTTGGAAAATAAACCTAGGCATTGGCTTAGGGGGAGCAATGATAGAAAAATATAACAACCCCCTAGAAACATGAAGTGTCAAGGAGTGACACAAAGATATATGGTGTAAAATGGAAAGCTTAAGCTTCTAGAAAGGAAACCAATAGAAAATATGCAAATCTAAAGAAATGTGGAGCATTTTAAGGTCTTTTGGTGTATTAGTGAAGTATTTACCAACTTTTCAAAATTGAAGCAATAAATGTAAAATTAGGGTAGATCATAAAAGTATAAAGTGAAATTCTAGGTCAATTCTAATAAGTTTTACACATTTGGAAGAAATTAGAGTGAATTCAAGAAGTGTTAAGGTGATTTGAAGTAAAGTGGTTCAAACCCTAGATTTATTGTGTGCATAAAAGGTATTTACAGCTATTTGTGCTTTGTGAATTTGGAATACAAGTGATTTTATAAGCATTTGAGATCAATTGAAGGTATAATGGCTACACCAACCATAGTCAACATTATGAAAATACCTAGATATGATTTTAGAAAATATTCATGGAAAGTATTTGAAAACAACCGTGAAGGTGCTTTTTCAAAAATTCCTTCTAGGGTTTTACCCATTAAGGACACAAGGGTTTACATTCATGAAAAATTGGATGAATACGAGCATTAGAAGATCAATGATTTATGGGCTAAGCAATTGATTGGAGATGATTTCTTTGTAAAACCAAAATATACTAACCTAGTATGAAAGAAATTATATTTTTGGAACTAGTTTCTTAAGTACAGTAGTAGGCTAGATCCAAAATATGTGAGGATTGCATTAAGCAGAATACATGATAAATTGGTGTGGATATACATGCCTGAAATCATCTCGAAGGAAGCAATCAAAATTGTAATTGGATTGTGTGATACCAGGCCTTTATCAGTAATAAAGTCTATGAAGAATGAAGTAGTTATGGAGTTGAGCGGTGCTACATTTGACAGAAGAGCACTTACCACAAAACCTATCACTAATACTGTTGTGAATTATGCTTCAATCATGATAGGAAAAAAAATTATTTCACAAATAGGGACAATTCTTGGTCTACAACTACAATCTATGTTTCTTATGAGATGGTGGTGAATGGGAAGGACTATGACCTATGCAAGTTACTCCAACAACAACTTTTAGAAAATCTAAAACAAACCAAGAACAGAAGAATTCTTTCAAATTTGGAAGTCTAATTGTGTGCTTACTATTTTACTTTTTGAGGGAGCTACCTAGAAGAAGACACATTATTTAGGATAGAAGCAGACCAACAGGCCATCAAATTTTTGATTATATGCAAAATATTAGTGATTACAAGGCTCAAGATAATGCATTGGCTGCATACTTTGTAGTATTTCAAAACAATATGCATGAAAGAGAAATGATTCCTTGGAATCTTATAGAAAAATATACAAATGAGATCACTTTTCTTGTTTCTATAGATGAGTGTATAATAGAGGCTATTGAACCCATGACAATATGGATTGAGCCTCTCAAATATGAGGTTACTGAGAAAGATGTTGAAGGATACATTGAATTATTACTAAAGAGTCCTAAGGACCTCTCCTTTCCTAGACATGGTACATATGAAGAAAAGTCAAATGAGGTACACTCAAAAAAATTAGCACCTACAAGAACCAAAAAGTAAACAAACAAGTAGAGAAATACTTTGGATTGTGTGGTCTTTCAAAACAAGAAGTAGATAGGTTAAGGGAAATTATTGGAAAAAGGGATGCTAAAGCAGTTGGTATAGCTAGTGAGTCCTCTGGACCATGAAGATCAAGAAGAACAGCTTCCATCCCTACCTCTACACTACCAAATTCATCTAGTGTAGATACCATCAAAGGAAAGAAAGTGGAACCTAATGCCCCTATAACAAAATTTGCAACTACACCCTCTGAACCTAGCACTCAAACCAAAAAAAGGAAGAATATTCCTCTATTAGCACCCCCTTCTACTTCTGGAAGGAGAAAGAAAAAAAATCTTATAGGGAAATAAAATTGAGTGTCGTTGTAGAGGAAGAGATTGAATTATGACTTGAAGAAGAACATTAATTGACAATGAAGAGGAGTAGTGCCACTACAAGTAGTGAAGGTGCTTGATAGGATGCAAGCACTAGAGCAAAGAGGTTTAAGATTGACATCATGGACACTTCTGAAGAAGAAGAGATATAAAAGGAGAAATAAGAATTCACTATTCACATCCACAAGAAATTTGAGAAGAAGAAAGAGAAGAAATCAGAAGTAGGCACTTCAAAGCCTCAAAAAGAAGAAAAAAACTCCTCTAGTATGAGCTCACTCCTTAATAAAGTTGGATGCTTTGGTCAATAATATGCTAGAACATGATGGTCTATTAGAAGAAACTACAAAACTATATAATGAAGTAGATGAGGAAGACAAGAAAATAGTAATTGAAGCTATATAAAGTACATCATTATGTTAGAAGCGGACATGAATAACATTAGGAAGAAGGTACTGTTAGAACTGTAAAATTCTAAAAAATTTACAAGTTGTTTCATACCCCTGAGTTTCCAAACGAGTCCTCATCATAAGCACAAAGGCCTTTCTTCACAACATTTTGCTCATATTTTGCCATGTGGGTCCTATAGAATCCATCTAAGTCTGAATATTTCACAATATATTTCCTATCGGCATGAGATGATGAGGGTCTCCCCGACCCATAATGCATTCTTTTACTGATATATATTTGTTGCAATCTATCGGCAAGACTTTAGGGAGGTCACACTGATCGGAGTTTATCTATAGGCACTTATCGGCAGGACACAACTTATTGTCTCAGCGACAGAAGGTATATCAGCCGGATAAAGTCTTCGGAGTGAGATCTCACCAAATGTATTATGTCTTACTGAATAGTGCACTGAAAGACATATTGGCCAGACTAAAGATTATTAGAATAATGTCTCGTCGAGCGCGCTAGGTCTTGCCGATAAATCACACATGGATTCTATCAAAAGATTATCGGAATGAATTCTTGCAGTCTTTCTGATCTGTATGTCATGCCGAAGTATTGCTTCATCGGTGAGAGAATTATTATGTCTTAGCGACCAGAAAATATCACAAGATGTATTTTGGTAAGACAAAGTATAATATGCGAGACATCACCCTAACTCCAGAAGTCACGGTGAAGCACATGCGATGAAAGGATATTTCTCAGTGAGACATCAAATGTCGATGAGATGGCGGGATGTTATAGCGATGCACATTTTTAACTATCGATGAGACATTGGATATCGGTGTGACTGCAAGATGTCTCGGCGAATGTCCAACTAATGTTAGTGAAAGCCAGAATACAATTGATCATCGACATTTGAATGCGAAGCGATGTGTCTTTTCAAATACTGATGTATAAATGTTCATCTTCAATTATGAGATTAAAGGGAAGACAATAGATAGAATAAGTAGATAGGATAGGAAAATAATTTTCATAGAACAGAGACTATGATGTATGATTTCAAAATGGAGATATTAATGAGAATCAAGTGATGTGGTAGTATATTTCTGGTGTCAATTGTCTGTTGTGTTCATTGAAAGTATTACTAAAGTTGTCTCCAGGGTTGGCATTTTCTAGTTATTTAAATTGATATAACAAGTTTATATTCAGTTTATTAGTGCACATTTGTTGTATCTGTGTGGTTAATTAATTGGTTCTTTCAAGGAGAGATTAAATCCTTTTAATTGATCTTAGTAATCAGGAGACTTCATTTGGATCATTAAGAAGAACTTGGTAATCACAGTCTTGCATGTTTATACAAGTTATAAACTAAAATATATGCCAAACAATTTGAATGTTCTCCAGAAATAAGTTACCCATTTAGATTTCATTTGACTCTGCATACCCAATAAGGCACTAGTCTCTGCACTTTTTATCTTTTAGTTTCATTCATTCTTTACATCTGTTAACTGAACATATTAGGTTTTAGTTTTGAATATTGTTATACAATTTATACCAAATTCCAGTTTCATTTGTCCACTCCCACATGCCATTGTGGGAAAAACATTTCAAGAGAAATAAGCAAGTCAAGTCTGCCTCACTCATATAGGTACACCCGCCTAGGTCTGGCAACACCTGAAGAGTAGAAGGTTCAATTCATTTGGCCTTGTATGTTACCCTAAAATGTTGTGAAAGCTTGACAACCTTTAGTGGTTCAAACCTACATTTTTGAGAGCTAATAGGTACCAAGTGTGGTATGAGAAGTCTTAGTGGAAAGAAGGAAAGAAGCAATTGAAGTAGATGAAAAGATGAAAAATGATGCTCTAGAGGAAATTGGATCCTCTTTATCTAAAAATGATAAAGCCACATTGGTTGAAATATACACAAAGGAAGTAAGTGAAGCAAAGGGTCACCATTCTAATGGGAAGAGACAAGGATAGTACAAAATAGCTAAAACAAGAAACAATGAACGCTATAAGAGTCACAGCAAATAAATTTGTGATGATTGTAGTTTCATCATCTGGAACAACTCAAGACAAGGAGCCTAACAAGAAAAGGTTATTGATGCAAAAGAAAGTATTCCTCTGACAACTAATTTTCCTATTTTTAAAGATGTAGAAGAATTGAATGATCACATTGTAGAAGAAATTCCATCTTTTGATGTTTTAGGGAATGTGTTTGATTATACAAATGCTCCTCTAGAAGACACTAACACTACCACTGACACTAACAATGGAAGTCAAGATGCAAAGAAAGAGCAAGAAAAGGAAAAGGAAAATAATGATGATAATGCTAGAAAACATAATGAAGAAAAATAATGAAAGCAATCAAAATGAAGGACAAGGAAAAAGAGAAGAAAACAATAAGAAAGATGATGAGGAGAAGAGACATGAAGGTGAGGACAAGCAGAAAGAAAACCCCTATGGAGAAGAAGATGAAGAAGAGAAAGAAGAGAATAAAGAAGAAACTAAAGTTGAAAGAAGTGAAGAAGAATTCTCTGATAATACACTCAAGGGTCTTCTATCAATACAAATAAGTATTCAACCAGCTATACCATGATAGTTGTTATGGTTCCTAATGTACCAAGGTAGTGTGGATCTTGAAAATATCTCACCAGTTCAAAGATTAGAGCTTGGAGATGTCTTCCACACCTCCGAAAGAAAATTAATCTTAGAAACTCATAAAAAGGGAACAAAATTGATTAATGAAGCAATTTTTGAATATCCAAGATACTGAGAGGGGGGGGTGAATCAATATCATCTTAATTTTTTTTGAAAAAATACCATCTAATTATTTTGATGCATACAACAACAAAGATAAATAAGAGCATCAATAGAACATGAAATCACACAACACATAAACACCAAGATTTTTATGTGGAAAACCCGAAATGGGAAAAACCACGGTGAGTGTTAGCTCACAATATAGTGTAACTAGTTATAAGATATTACAAAATGGGGTGGCTCATTACCAGGACTCACTATCCAAAATGAGAGGCTCACTACCTACAGAATTACAATGACAAAATGGCTTACAACCAAAAAATGAATTGATAATTTACACCTAACAAGTGTTGATTTAGTTCCAATGAAGCTCAGTAAATGGACTTGACACACTTCATATTCACACTTATTCACATTCACATTCACAAATCTTTCTTATATCTTTCAATCTTCAAAAACTGTCCAATATATATACCTGATCCATCCACAAGCATTAATTAGGTCGGTCTAATTACATGCAACTCTTATTCATCAAAAATACCAACTGTCAGCTTTAGGATTTCATAAAATCTTTCCAAAAAAAATTCAAACACTCAACACACTACATCATGTTAGCATGGACCTAAGAGAGGTCACACATATATCCAAAAAACAAAGTTAATTCACCATTACATCATCTATCCATTAGGCTAGCCATAGACCTAATACCAAAAATTTCAATAGAATAATGATGATACACCATGCGAGCATCTGAATACATGAAATTATGAATGTATGTGCTCCCAACATCCATACACCATCTCCCAAAAACCACAAGCAACATTAATTAACAACAAAATATTGTGGACCAAAATACCAGAGGATGTAAGTTTCATACCAGTCTAGAATACCAGTTCAAATTAAGACTTAATCTTGTAGTTGCAACTCATATAACATGGTGACATCAATGATAACACAAAACAAAAAGATGAGATGTTCTTCATTCTTCCAACAATCTCCCCCTTTGTCATTGATGGCAACATGTGCCCAAAAATAAAATTTACAAAACCTCTTATGTACAACACTTCTCCCCTTATCACCAGTATTTCATCATTCTTCACTCCCCCTTTGACATCAAGGATAAAGGGTGGCATAATAGAAAACATGAAAAAAAGAGAAAACAAACATTGAATTGAGAATGGTGAGCCTTGAAACTCCTTAAGAATACCTTGCCATGCATATTTACCATTCTCCCAACTTTTTCTTGCAACAATCAACATCATGTTCAGAGATTCCAAATCCATCAGACTTTCTTCTGCTTCATCCGAAGTACCAGGGGTCAAATTTATCTTCCCAAGTTTCTTTGTACTTTCCAAAGCATTGGCAACCAAGGTGTACTCCATTCTCAAAATATCACCTAACTGACCAAATTTCCTGATGATTTCTTCCTTTTGCTTTTGTAAAACAAAGAATTATCTCTATGAGTTGAGATAGCATTCCAAGTTGATTTGTCTCTATCCTTGGATGCATTGTAGGTACCAGAGATAGTATTCAACTGGGACTCAATGAATTCCATAACATTTTTAATTCTCTTAGTAGCATCCAACCATTTCAAGCAAAAAGCAAAAACAACATTAGCTTCAATCTCACAAATTTGTACAGATTCCAAATTTTTCTCAACATTAGTGTGTGCCAAAGCACACTTGTCATGAAATTCCAATAATCTTTTCTCTACCATCTTCTCCTCAACCTCTTGTTTAGTCTTCTCTCCAAGACTGGAGGCATACTCCTTAAAGAAGTCCAATAACAATCTCATATTTTCTACTAGAGTGAGAGATGTATCAATTGACATACTACGTGTTGTCGCCTGCAATTCCTTAAGAGAATCTTCAATCATTTCTATTTCTTTCTAGTGTGTCTCTAGAATCTCCCTTCTACCAAATGCATGCATTGCATCTCCTAATACCATCTTATGCACAAGAGAAATTTTATCTAAGTCCACATAGCCTTGAATCATAGGAAGTTGTAAAAGCTCTGGAGGAATCACCGACTGTAATCTGATTTGCTTGGATAGAAAGCCCTTCAACACATCATCACTGGAGGAGGATTCTCTGGGAGATCTCTAAGATTCTACAAATTTCTTTATACTTTCTTCATTCTTCATATATTCCTCAATTTTCTCTTCTTCCTTATCTCACTCTTCTTCCTTCTTCTCTTCTTTCTCCTTTTCTTCTTTCTCCTCTTCTTTTTCTTCTTTTCCCTTTTTATCTTCATCCTTGTCTTCATCCATGTTATGTTCATTATCATTTCCTTTACTTTCACCTTCATCTTTCTCTTCCTCAACATTATCTTTACCATCATTATCCTTTTCACCTTTAGTGTGCTCCAGAGGAGCATCATCATGCTTTTCAGGCTCAACTTCACCTTCATTCTACTTCTCCATTTCCAGAGGATCATTTTCCACACCTGCATCATTTTCAACACCAATGTCTATAGAAATACCTGCATCACTTATACTAGGAGGAATACCTTCCTCAAAATTTTAAGCATAAACATCTTCATCGGTCTTAAGCATGCCATATTTCTCTGCTATATCCCTGATCACTTCAAAAGTTTCCTTCTTAATCTTCTTTATTTTCTTTTTATCCCTAGCCATCAGAATATTAACCATTTTCTTCATTCGAAACATATCTGCACATATCTTTTTCAGAGTTTCTAGATCATCTAGGGTCAAAGAAGACCCAATTTTATCAAATGCATTATTCCTAATTTTTTCTTCAAGTTCAATAGCCTCTAATTTCCTTTTCATTAGGATTACCCACATATTCTCAGGTACATCTTTCTTCACATCATCCCACTTAACTTCCAAGATGATAACATATTGATGATAGCTAGAATTAATGTTTTCTTATGCTCTTTTCCAACATGATCATAATATTTTGTTGTAGGATTCATCATGTTTTCAAAATGTAATAAAGAATTGAGAGTTGCCTCTAATTTGAAATGGGGGCCAGGACTTACCAGAATGTCCTTCTATTCTCCTTAGTCTAGAGAGGCTTCTTAAGACACCTTGGTTTTATTTGACTCTGGTTTGGTGTGTACATGAACACCAAACTCCTATTCTCCCTCTTCATTAGAAGATGAAAAAATATGCACTCTCTTAGAACCAATACTAGCTTCCTTAGAAGCACCTTCACCAAAGGATAAAATTCACCTTCTCTTCCTTACCAATTTTTGACCAGGATCCTCTTCCTCTTCATCTTGATCATCTGTGACACTAAGGTTTTTCTCCCTTGTAGATTTTTCTTTCTTTCCTCTTTTCCCAGGCACCACCAGAGGAGTTTCTTTCCTTTTCCTAGTTTTAGTAGTAGGTCTGGAAGAAACTAGGCATTTACCTTTATCAGCAGTATTGGGTTCAACTTTTACTGCAGGAGCTGTGGAGGGTTTAGAAGGAGAAGTCCTACCAGATCTCCTCATACCTAATGATTCTCCCTCCAACTCTACTCTCTTAGCCTTTCCAAGTGCAATCTTCTCATTAGTGAATCTAGCTTCTCTAAGCTTCTTTTCCACATTCTTTCTTATTATTGGCTTCTTGTGCTCCATGTGGACCTCCATAGATTTTTCTACATCAGTGCCAATTCTAGGTTCATTGGGATCCTTCAAAATTTTCAGCAACATCTGTATATAACCTTTAGCTTCACATTTTGTAATTTCATATCCCAATGGTTGAATCCATATGGTCCAGGGTTCGACTACTTCAATCATGCATTCATCAGAGGAAACATGAAATATGATGTCATTTTTATATTTCTCAACAACTTTCCTCAGAATCCTCTCTCTCTCATTCATGTTGCTCTTAAATATAGCAATTAATGTTGTTAGAGCATTATCTCTGTTCTTCAAATCACCTAGATTGTGTAAGTGATAAAAAAATATGATGTGCCATAGGTCTGGAGGTATCCCAAAAAACCATATCATTCCTTCTAGGAAGTCTTTTCAAAAAATAGAATAACAAACACATAATAAAAGAACGAAAATTAAATGCATACTTCTTTTCTTTGGTCAAATTTAAATTCTCAAGTAACTATTTTCAGAGAAGTTCACACAAGTCATAGTCTACACCATTGACTACCATATCAAAACCAACATAAATAGTTGTGGAAGAAACAAAGTTCTCTTTGTTGGAGAAGTAAATTTTATGACCAATCATGATAGTGGCATACTTCACAGCCAGATTAGTGATCATCTTTGTTGTAAGAGCTCTGTTGTCATATTCAACACTGGTGAGATCTATCACAACCTCATTCTTCATATCTTTCAACATAAGTAATGGTATGGTGTCACAAATTATCGTAATATCCCTACTCACCTCCTTAGTTATCAGATGAGGTGGGTTAGTCCACAAGAATTTATCATGTATTCTACTGAGAATAGGTTTCACATATCTATCATCAACCATAGAACTAAAATTGGGAAAGTAATTTCATCTATCCAATATCTTTGCAACAAGGTATTGGCAAGAGACACTACAAATGTTTTCTGGTGTTGTCATTGATGGAAGCCCTAATCAGTTATTCGATCCACACATCATCATTCAATCATGCCGACATAAATATTGAAGCCAGTCAAGCGAGAATAGAGAATTCGGTAGTTTTGTGTTCATCAATTCATATGAAAAAAATTTGTTGTTACTTTGAGTTGTGGATCTCAAGGAAGGTAGTCTGGTGTATGATCTCTATTACTCTTGAATATTAAGCCTCATATTGATTTGTGTGCAAGATAGTATATCTAGTTGATTAATTTTTTGTTCATCAGTGCATGAAGGCCAACTTAGTAAATGTAGTGTGTT
Organism: Sequoia sempervirens; assembly: GCA_007258455.2. NCBI lineage: Eukaryota > Viridiplantae > Streptophyta > Pinopsida > Cupressales > Cupressaceae > Sequoia > Sequoia sempervirens. Next base: position 6,733,889 of record VDFB02105785.1, on the reverse strand, counting down.
GCGGATATTCGAGTAATTATTTAAGTGTTTTTATGCTTGAGCATTTTGATTTGGGTCCTAACTATGTTATGACCGACTTTGGTGGATGCACATTGAATATTATTCATGATTTGAGCTGATAGTTTGTAAATATTTTATATTTTATTGAAGCTGACTTTTATCGATTAAATATTTAGTCATAGATATATATAAGTGATTGATTATAGAATTTTGATGTATGTTCAAAATGTATTAGTGTGTGTTGCAAGAATCATAAGGGTTCTAAGGAAATTTCACTTGTGCATTAAGGATTTTGTGAAGCGAGTTAAAGAAGAACAAAGCAAAAGAGCATAATTAGTCAGAAGGTCAAGAAATCGATTGATGAGCCTAATCGAAACTGTAATCAGGCATATGTAGATGCTACTATCTCAGTTTAAATATTTATATGTAATCCAAACATTTGTAAGGTAGTGAGCCTTCCTGTTTTTGAGCAGTGAGCTCTAGGCAATGTGCCTGAATTCCAATGCATTCCCATTTTGTAAAACATCTTTTTGAGTATACTTAGATAATATTGTGGATTGACCTCCACCATGTTTTTTCCCTTAGCGGGGTTTCCACGTAAAAAATCCTTATGTTATGGTGTTGTGGTATATTTTTTTCTATTCATGCATCTTTCTTTTGACTAAATGTTATCATCACTTTAAGGATCAGATTAATACAATTAAAAATTGCAAAACACTAATTCACCCCCCCTCTCAACATTCCTTGATTCTAACAATTTGTATCAGAGCTTAGTTCTTCAGAAGAAGTTTGATAGCTTGGGGAAGATCTTGGAAAGTGTTTCAATGGATTCAAGTAGTCTTCAACAACAACTTTTGGTGGCCCTAGATGATCTTGATCAGTCTAAATCTGAAGTCCAGGAATTGCAAGCAAATCTCATGAATGCTGAGAGATTCATTGAGTCATTGAAAGACAAAATCATAAGTCCGGGGAGAAGAGAAGGGAACTCTGTGATAAGTTCAAGTAGGACAGTAAACACATTGAAGATGAACAACTAAGTCAAGCCCTGAATGAAAAGATAGAAGAATGTGCAAAGTTTTCTAGAGATAATGAAGTCCTACAAGATGAGATGGAATCTATTATTATGAGGATGAATAAGGAGATTGAAGGAAAAAAGAAGAATGAAGAGAAGCTTACCCAATCCTTGAAACATAAATCTGAAGAATGCAGCTGAATTATTGATGGATTCAATCAGTTGGAGCTTGAATTAGAACAATCCAGGAATAATGAAGAAGATCTTCAAAAGAAGATTGATGATCTTAGAGATGAACTTGCTACTACAAATGAATTCAAGGAGAATTTCAAGATTAGCTCATCCAAGCTTGATGAACTAATTAAAATTTAGAGGACTAAAGGTGACAAATGAGGTCTTGGATATGAGATAAGAGAAAGCTTCAAATCTAGACTAAGGAGATTTAGGCAAGGAAGTCAGATGAAAAAAGGTGGAAGGTATCCGGTAAGACAACCTAATGCTCAAAGATTCAATGGTTATTGTTTTTTTTGCTATAAATTTGGTCATATGGCAGCACAATGTAGAAGTATAATGAATTCAAGTGGTCCATCATTCTTAGGTGAGTGCTTTAATTGTAATAAGTATGGTCATAAGTCAAATGAATGCAGAAATATGATGAACGACTTTTATAGAGATGTCAAATGTTATACATGCAATAAATTTGGGCATATTGCTAACCAATGCAGATCAAGAGAAAATTAGTGGAACAACTGGTCTAGACAAGGAAATGTGGTATGCTACAATTGCAACAAATCCTGTTACATTGCTAGATTTTGTAGAAGAGGTCTGGTAAATCAAAGAAACATGCAGAAGGATGAAAAGGGAAAAGGAAAATTCACTACAGATGAGATCAAGAAGCAAATGAAGAAGACATGGGTGAAAAAGAGTCTCTCTATTGCACGAAATGAGCCAACACCAGAACCTACTTTTGGTAATTTCTCTAGGAATTAGTTTTAGGCGTTTGGCCTAGGGGGAGCCATCAAGAAAATATTTTAACCCCCTGCCAGTAATTGACACCAGGATGTGGAAGAGTGCGGTGATTGCATTGATGATCTACAAATGTTGTTGAAACAATTGGAGAGAATATTACGTAGAGTTGAAGGTCTGTAGAAGAGTTATCTTTCACAGTGTATGGAAACAAGGTATCTAGATGATTTAGGGTAAAATCATTTATTACAACAAAAGGTTAGGTGTGCAAATGATAAAATTTCATTTCTACCTCTCATTCATCACTTTACATTTCAAGAAGAATTTTGGAGAGCTTTGAAGCGAACTTTGGAAAAATTTGGTGAAGAGACAAGTGTGAAGGAAATTTTTTGATCAAACCCTAACCTGACAAAAAGGTATTTATCGGGAAAACTTGTGAAATTGTGAATTTAATAAAATTGCTACTCCATTGGTAGTTGATGTTAAGGATAGACCCCATCCTAAATTCAAGTAGCATCCTTTCTCTGGTGAGACCAAGCTCTTAGGTGCATTTTCATCTATTATGTACAGAGTCTTGCATATTGAAGACATTAGGGAATACATTCATGTAAATATTGAGGAGTTAGGGAGCTCGTAGTTGCTGAATTTGTTTTCAAATCATGTAGTTGGAGAAGATTTCAAGGTAAAACCTGAATTTAAAACCCTAGAGGAAAAGAAATTCATGCAAATTGTAAAGTTCTCCATGTTTGATGAAAGGGAGTGGGTTCGATATTGTTTGATTCAAGTTCATGCTGAGTTTATGTTGTTGAACTAACCTTTTAAGGTTACAAAAGAAGCCATAAGTGTTGTTATAGGTTTAAATTCTTTTGGTGGGTTGCCAATCTTGAAATCCATAAAGAATCAAACATTTACCGATGCTATCGGTTCAATATATGATAAAAGAGCTATGATAATTGATGAAATTATTGATGTGGATGTGAAATTTTCCTTGATGGTCATTGGTTACAAGATTTATCACTCCATCCGAGATAATTTTGTATCTAGTACTGCTATTTATGCAACATATCAGATGGTGAAGGAGAATGCAGAGTGTGATTTATGTGAGTTGCTTTGAAGTCAATTAATGGATAATCTTGATAAGATTAAGAAAGATAAGAAGAATTCCTTTAAGTATGGTAATTTGATGTTGTGTTTGTTCTTTTATTTCATGAATGAAGTTCCAGGAGTTGGGAAAGTGCATTGGCAAGGTGATAAGCCTATAACTATTCAAATTAGAGACATGTTATACAACATTGGTGATAGTAAGACAAGGAAAACTGTTATCTGGGGATATTTCAAGAACTTTCATAATGAAATGCAAGCAAGAGAAAGAATTCCTACTTCTATTGTAGAGAAGTATAAGGACACAATCTGTTTCATGGTTGACATTGATCAATGCTTGATGGAAGCTACTGATCTTAGAACCATCTGGATTATGATGATGGGTTATGAAGTTGGAGGAAATATCTTGTAACTATATGCACAAAATTTGTTGAGTAAGCCTTTGTATTTAATAAAATAGAGGTTTGGAACTTATACAAAAAAAGATATGCAAGTACATGAGCAGTTGAAGAAACCGGTGATAGTCCAAAGAGTAAGGAAAGAAGTGGAAGCCTTTGCAGAGAGCATGGGTATATCTGTAGAGGTTATGAGAGAATCCAAAAGGAAGAGAGAACAAGTTGAAGCAGAAAAAGAGCTTGCTAGAATTGAATCTGCTAGTTTGGTAGCATCCTCTGCTTGAACTAGATCAACAAGGAGCTATTCACCCCTATCTGGTCCTATAAAGAAGACAAGTCATGTGAAAGCTCAAGCCAAGGCATCTAGTAAGAGGAAGAAGGAAAAAGGTACAAGAGTCTATGCAACTATTTCAGAAGATGAGGAAACAAAATCTGATCAAGAAGTGAGAGAAATAAAGCATATGGAAGTCACTAAGGACAAGCCCTCTGGTGAAGAGGAAAAAGCAAAGAAAAAGATGAAAACTGTCAAACTAGGTATGTCTGTAAAGGAATTTGAGAGAGGTATAATTAAGGATGGTAATCTTAAGCCACTATGTGAATGGTATGATACCTTTGATAGTGTTGGTCAAATAGTTCTTGAACAGGCTACAATAAAGTATTTGAACAATTTCAATATGACTCTCATTGAGATCATGTCTCAGTTGCCTAAAGAACTGTATGAAATTTTGGAAATGATGAGAGTAAGTGCAAGAACTGAAGAAGAGCAAATGAGAGAGCATATTCTTTCAGATTTATGTTTGGTAATGTCTATTGAGGAAATGAAGTCAATCCTGAATGAAGCTAAGAGGGATTTCAAGAGAAAAACAAGGGTGAACAAGCTGATGATTGGTAGGAATAAAGAGGTAGCAAAAGAGACTGAAAGAATTCTAAAGAAGGTTTTATTAAATAACATAATCAATGTTGTTGCTGAAGAAGTACATGTCACTAAAGAAGTGCATGTTAAAGATATCGCATCTGGTTCGGTGGATGAAGAGGTAAAGGAAGATACAGTTGACGACACTAAAATTCCTCCTAATGTACATGACACATAAATATCTATGGAGATCAAAGCTCCTCAAGTTGTGTCGGTTGAAGAAAAGGAGATTTCAAGTGAAGAAGTTGAGATTCCTAAAGGCATGTTGGAATTTGTAGCTGAGGAAACTATAGTTGAAGAAAAGAAGGTTGAAGCAAAGGAAGTTCAAATGGAAGCAAGAGACACTCCAAAGGCAATGAAGAAAATTCTAGAAGTGCAAAGGAAGAGTTTGACCTTGAATTGGGTAAAGGTCCTATTAATTTTTCTACTTTGTCTCTGATTCAAAAGTTGAAGGTTGCATCATTTGCACAGGCGAAGGATAGGGAAGAATTGTTGAAGTCTCACATTGAAGATAGTAAAATTTTGAGTCTTGCATCTAATGTTCTAGAGAGAATCATGCCTATGCATGTAAAGGATCCATCAGGTTCTCCCTCCAGTGAGTTGAAGAAACTTATTCATTTTGTAAGTACTCATTTTGAGTCACTTAAGAAGTCTACTATGGTTAAGGTTTAGGAGGAGTTTGATGCGAAAAGGTTCAGTAGGTTGAGAGGAATGATAGCTAATGATAATTCTTTGTTAGCTACTTGTGTGAATAATATTCAGAGTGCTCTATCTGAAGGTGGAAAGATCTATAAGTCATGTTTGTCTTTGCCAAAAATTATTGAGGACAATGAAAAGAAGATTAAGGATCATAATAAATAGTTAGTTGCTATTTATGATGGCTTTGATCCTTTAACTATTTCTGTTGGGAAGCAAGAAGGTCAAGTTATATTCCTACTTGACAAGATAAAGAGCTTGAAGCATGATAATGACAAAATTGTGGAAAGAGCATGTGAGCTTAGAGGCCTAATTGGTCCAAAGATGGAAACAATGCTTAATGCTTTGAAGGAAGCACAAGATGCTATGGTGGTCAGCAATCCAGTGAACCTTGAGTCTGCAAAGATGCAATCATATCACTTTTGTGATCACATGATGGTTTTAGAGAGTCTCAAGAAGAGCAAGGAAACAAGTTTGAATCCGTTGAAGACCAATTTTGTAGATATTTTCAAGTTTGTTTAAGTTGTACATATGCAGTTTTAAGTTTTTGTTTGATTTTTGGTAGGTGGATTCCCCATATTTTCCATTGATGTCAAAGGGGGAGAGTAGTATAGTGAAAAATGTATATTCATCTTAGGGGGAGTTGTAGTTTTGAATTGTGAATTGAAGATATTTTTGAAGTTTTGAAGTTGGCAGTGTATTTATGTTGGTATTCATCTGACACTTAGTCATTTTTCACTAATTGTTGCCATCAATGCCAAAGGGGGAGATTTTTGGAAAGAGACACTGCAAATGTTTTTTGGTGTTGTCATTGATGGAAACCCTAATCAGTTATTCAATCCACACATCATCATTTGATCATACCGACAGAAAGATTGAAGCCAGTCAAGCTAGAATAGAGCATCCGGTAGTTTTGTGTTTATCAATTCATATGTGAATTTTCTATTGTTACTTTGAGTTGTGGATCTTAGGGAAGGTAATATGGTGTATGATCTCTATTACTCTTGAATATTAAGCCTCGTATTGATTTGTGTGCAAGATAGTGGATCCGGTTGATTAATTTTTTGTTCATTAGTGCATGAAGGCCGACTTAGTAAATGTAGCATGTTGCAGATATTAGAGGAGTAATTATTTGAGTGTTTTTATGCTCGATCATTTTGATTTGGGTCCTAACTATGTTATGGCCAATTTTGGTGGATGTGCATTGAATTTATTATTCATGATTTGAGCCAACAGTTTGTAAATATTTTCTATTTTATTGAAGCCAACTTGTAGCGATTAAATCTTTAGTCACGAATATATATAAGTGATCAATTATATCATTTTAATGTATGTTCAAAATGTATTAGTGTGTGTTGTGAGAATCACAAGGGTTCTAAGGAAATTTCACTTGTGCATTAAGGATTTTGTGATGCGAGTTAAAGCAAAATAGAGTAGAAGAGCAGAATCAGTCAGAAGGTCAAGAAATCAATTGATGAGCCTAATCAAAATTGTAATTAGGAATATGTAGATGCTACTATCTCAATTCAAATATTTGGATGTAATCGAAACCTTTGTAAGGTAGTGAGCCTTCCTATTTTTGAGCAGTGAGCTCTAGGTAGTGTACCTAAATGCAAGTGCATTCCCATTTTGTAAAACATCCTTTTGAGTATACTTAGATAATATTATGGATTGACCTCCACCGTGGTTTTTCCCTTAGCAGGGTTTCCATGTAAAAAATCCTTGTGTTATGGTGTTGTGGTATTTTTTTTTTTTTCATGCATCTTTCTTTTGATTTAATGTTATCAACACTTTAAGGATCAAATTAATATAGTTGAAAATTGTAGAACATTGATTCACTCCCCTCTCAGTGTTCCTTGATTCCAACACAAGTTTTGAGTATTTAGATTTCACCAAGAAATTATCTCTGGTGAGTTCATTCTTCCAAATGTCGATCAATTTGTTGTGATTGAATTCATCTATTTTTCCTCGAATGTACATTCTTGTGTCCTCAGTCAACATAAACTTGTGAGGGATTGAAGAGAAGGCGTCCATCTGGTCATCTTTGAAAGCCTTCATTGAATATTTCCTATATGATGGTCTAGGTCTTTCTGACACTTTAACAACTACAAGGGTTGCCATTCTTCATAATTTGGAACACAAAAAATTCAAAAAAGATGATTCACACAAACCCACAACTACATAGAAAAGTAGAATACCTTTTTCCTCATGAAGAACCAGAACTAGAGTTTGTACAACTTGAACTTCAAATCACCTCAAGAATGCTCCAAAATTCTCTTCATTTTCTTCAAATGTACAAGTGATTAAAATTCCTTACACAATTACTTTATAAAACAACAATATTCCCTAATTCACATTAAATGCAAAATATTTTAAAAAGATGCTAAAAACTCTTCTTCTCTACTCAGAAAAACCCTAATTTTCTTCGCAAATGATCATTCCTTCATATTTTCTTCTGGTTCCACTTGCATAACCTTTAACTAACCATTTATTACAACATGTATTCGTGCCAAAGATTGACACACCAAACATTAGGGGGTTCGAACAATTTTTTGTTAAAGCTCCCCCTAGAAGACCCTGCTACGTCTAATTCCCAGAGGAATTGTCTATACTGGATGAGGGCACAGACACATCTTTCATCTTAGTCTCTTCTTTCTTCCTCCAAATCTTATTCATTTATTTCTTAATCTCATTCTTGTCAAATTTCTTCACAAGATCATTCTTTTCTACCAGATCAGTCTACTTACCCTTCTTACTTCTATAAACTCTTGAGATATGTCTTGGTTTGTTGCAATTGTAGCAGACAACATTTTTCTGATTAGATTGTCCTCCATTAACCCTTGATCTACATTGATTGGCTTTGTTTCCAAATTTGTTGCATGTATAGCAGTAACCATTAAAGGATTGATTCAATCTTCCTCCATTAGACCAATTCACCATCTAAGTTCTGCATTCATTAGCCCTATGTCCAATTCTTTTGCATGAAAAACATTAAATAGAGAAGGAACCAAAAAACTGATTCATCCTACTCCTACATTTTGTTTCCCTGTGACCAAATTTGTTACATGAAAAACAAATACCATTGAAGGATAGATACCTTTGTGCATTAGGCTATTTCACAAGCAGTCTCCTAGCAAAGTTCCTTGAATTTCCTTTCTGCTTTCCTTTATTCTAAGTCTTCTAGTTATCCTTAGAGCTTTCACCTCCTTCCATTTCCAAACCACCTTTGTCTTTACTCAGTTTCTGCCCTGAAATCAACTCATCAAGCTTTTCTGAGCTAGATTTGAAGTTATTTTCATAGAGTTTCACTTTCTCTAGATCTATTTTCAGATTCACCACTTCTTTTTCAATATTAGTGCACTCATCAAAATTGCTTTGTACCATTTTATTCATTAATTCTTCAATTCTTTTCTTCTCTTCTACTTGCACCTTCAAACTGGTAATTTCTTCATTAGCCTACTTCAATTGATTAGTTACTTCCCTATGCCTTTCTTTGAACTTCTTCAATTTCTCTTTTAATTTCTAGACACATTCATTTGCATCTTCAAGATTTTCTTTCAGATCTCTATTTTCACTTTCAACTTTGTCAAGATCCTCAAGTGCAGCCCGAAGCTCTTCTTTATCATTCATTTATTCCATCTTCAAGACCTCCCTCAATGTAGTGCTCCTCCAGTTGTGACACTCTATTTTTAGTTTGATTCAGTTTGATAGATTGATGCTTTAGTTGATTATGATACTATGTTGTTCATTTTCTGATATGACTTCGATATTATGTTGTTTTTATAATTCGTGGATGATACTTTTGACATCCTGATCATCTGGTTGTTTTTGTGTGATGATATTGTGATAGACACGTACGTGATTTGGATTATGTTGCTTATGAGCTTTTATGTGGATATCATGGTGAAGTGGTTGTTTGTGACATATGTTGCTTGTCAGATTTGGTGAAGAAGACAATGTAGTATTACTCATTCGTGAGTACCCTGCTATGTTGTGATTCTTCTTCATGGTGTGTTTTCTGATATATATATATATATATATATATATATGTTTAACAGTCATGTTTCATGCAGATATAGGTACCGGGTATTGGCTCCACCTGCTTTTCAGGTCTGAGCATACCCTTATTCAATGAAATTATGTTGATCCGGAGGTAATGCCAGGTCCTAATTGAACCATCGTTCTTTATTGAAAGAGTACCTATTTGTTACCCTTCCTTGTTGTCTAGTTTGTTTCTGTTGTGTCATTCTTGTCTGTATTGTTTTGTTGGGAACTCAGTATTTAAGTTCAATGATTATCTGTTAATATATTTATAATTGATTAAATGCTTATGGTTATGTTTGTGGTTTAATTTATTAATTTAAATTAAATAAGTTATTTAATTTAAAATTGAAAGTTAATTTTGTAAAGTATTTAATTAAATATAATTGTTGACTTAGTTGTGCAAATGGGATTTACATGGAAGGAAGATATTTTAAAAGATGTTGTTTTCAATATGTTATGGATTTTTGGATTTGGAGTTGAAAATGTGATTTGAAGTTAAAAGGGTAAGTTAGAATTGAATGATTATTTATGAATGAATAATTAACTATTAGTTAAGTTTGATGATTGAGAGTTAATTAAATGCATTAAAAATATTTTGGGGGTTGCAATTTTTTTTGGATGATTCACGACAATCCTCTGGAAGAATTTTTTTCATGGTAGCAGTTTTTAGAAGATTTTGCATGGCAGTTGTTTTTTTTAGAAAAAAAAACTTTTATCTCAAATTTTTTTTGCAAGTACAATATTGGGTTGGATTGTATTGGGTTTCTTCATCAAATAGCTAGTGTTTGAGCAAGATTGACAGAAGCTTCAGAATTTGATTCAACTCAGCTATCAATTTTTACCAGGTTTTCTTCTTTTAAAGTTCTAGCAAGTTTCTTTTGAATAAACTTTGTGGAAAAGTATTTATTTACCAAATCTGCATATACAATAGAGAAATCATCAGAACAAGCATTCAAATTTTGTAGAAAATAAAGTAAAATAATGATGCAAAAATTCAAGGAATTATAATTTAATATATATAAAACTGAAATCAGTTTTGGATCTCTTTTAATTGTACATTGATCTATTGAAAGTTCCAATTCAAAGTTAACAATGAAATCTGAAATCACTTTATTTTCATTCTTGGAAGAAATATTTATATGCATGTTTAAAATTTAAAACTCTGTGAATGCAATAGTATAGGCGTTGTTCGATCTAAGTGGAGTTCATGTAAGTCTCTTCCTTTTGCAAATGGACAAATCTGCCCGGCAAACTACGTGCTATGCAACATTGAAATAAGCTGATGTCTTAGAAATTTTACAACACAAAATTTGGTATTGAAGCTCTGAGCTCTTAACCGTCACCCCCTCTACTCTCAATCTTATCTCCAAATTGAAATTTTAGTTCCTTTGATAAAAGGCATCCCCCTCTATTTATAAGGAATGTGTAAATTTAATGTTTCGCTATTAGAGCTCTTTTCTTCCTCTCTATTATAGGTTGAACCCAGCCGTATTTCTTCTCCACATGGGATGGGTTTCTGAGATTAAAATCATGTGTGTTGATAGGTTGAAACCTGTTGTGGCGCCATTCTTGTACTGCAACTTGTAATCTTCCAATGTCCCTCACTACCATATTGAATCATACGACCATAGACTTTGATAATCGCTAGTTAAACTATCCTGAAGCTGCCGCCTTCTCTCTCTTCTTATCATTAATATTTAAACAAGATTGAAGCTTTTGTTATGGATTTTGAGTGTTTGGATAGCAATTCACATTACTCCGAGAAATGGTGTTGCAAGTTAGAGAAAAATTATGTTTATTCCTGAGATTGGTGGCCGCCCTTAGTAACCTTTATCACTCAGACTAATTTTTAATTCTTGAAATCTGCCAGTCGATTCCTGTTGGCTGAGAAAATTCTTTTTGAAATATTGTTTATATATATAAACCATAAATCAATCTATTTTGAAACTTTTTCATGTTATTGCTCTTTTGGCACATGTGCTCCTTGAATAGCGCCACTTTTAGTAAGTTTATCTAAAGTGTTTGTTGTGTTAGTTATAATGAGTATAAGTAGATCAATTTCCTTGAACTGATAGATGAAAATATTTTTGAACCGAAATTATTAAATAGAGATATGAAATATGAGTTGTATCATGCATGGCAGTGATACCAGGTATCTTTATTTATTTGGCTTCCATAAACTTGTGTTAACTTCTCGCTACCTATTTTGTTTGATATGTGGTTTTTCTATTCTTGATATGTTACAATATAAAAGCTAACTGGAACATTGCTATGTGATAAAATATAAGGGAGTCATATTGGCGTGGGTTTCACTTTCTTCCATGCATGGCTGTTAGAACATACAGATTTGTTATCTTATTGATAGAAATATGTATTACATTAACTTTATCAATGAAAGTTTGCATTTACCGACAGATTTATAAATGCAATTAAATTATAATATTTATGATATATAAAAGTTTATGATTACTTTGTTTTAGGATAAGATTTAGGATATTTATAATTTGTCCATTTATTGTATAATATATCTCTAGTTCTTTATTATGAGAGTTAGTTAATATATATATAATAGTGGTCATGTAATTTTTTTTAGAAGAAATTAGTTAAGAAATTTGTGTAATGAGTACTTTTCTTCCCGAGGTTAGGAAATTGTCTTTGTGATTTAATTTATAAATGTATGTATTATGGGGTACTATTATCGTGATTCTATTTGGGGTATGGTCTTGCACATTTGGATGTAACTATGGTGACATTATGGATATTTTGGTTTAAGTCATGAAGGAGATATATGTACATATGTGATTTTGTTCTTTATGCCTAAAGACTATCCCTTGTCTTTTGATGTTTCATCATGTCTTAGGAAGAGTGGCTTGTGGTAGGGGCCGAAACCCTAAATAGTTGTCAGGGTAACCTATCGTAGGTTTTGTAATCTAGTGGAAACCTAACTAATGTACTAGGGGTTGGGTAGAATTTAAAATTAATTTAGATAAAAGTATGCCTCGCCTTTCATCTTAACACTCGTTTAGGTTAAGGTAAGGTTGGGAAGGCCTAGAATGGCTAGTCACCTATCTTGTCTTCTTGAAAAATGGAATGACTGCACACTAGTTTGCTTAGGGGCTGGGAATTGGTAGAGACTACCAGGGTAACTCTTGGAGAGGGCCGGTAGTCTAGGAAGATTCACCAAGGTAACCTATCCTGATAGTGTGATGACACTCTTTGTCTATTACATGATTGTGATATTTTGTATTGAGTTATCTCTAGTTGTGTTTTTCCACTAGGAGTTTGTTCATTATGTTTTGATATCATTATGTCATGATGTGAATTGTAAGCCATGTAAATGTATTGTTCTATTTTCTTGTTTGTGGACCTGTCATTGTCTCCAAGCACAAAGGGAGTGGACCTTCGGGTTTCACGTGGTTGGGAGGAAACCGTGCTATAACTTCATTGGATACTTTCATAGATGATATTATACTTGTAACAGTTTCCAGTTACTTCATTGTTCGTGACAATGGATGCGGAAAGTACTCGTGGATATGGATGTTAGTTGTGATGTGATCATTATCCTCTTTGTATATTTACCTCATGTATATAAGTGTACTCATTGTATCATTATTATGAAGTATTGAGATTTATGGAAATCTCACATGATGTAATCTAGATATATTTGTAACCTGATTTTATAAATTAATGTAAACTAGAATCATTCATCAATTTAATTTGTGATTTTTTTTATGTTATGATACGTTGATCTTATTTTTAATATTTATGTAACATCATCTTGGAATCCTTAAGATAATTATGTAAACAAATGACATCTAAAAAAAAAAAATTAGTTAAATTGTTCTTTACGCTTTGTTTTAATGGAAACCATGGTGGGGCATAATAGATTGGTATCAGAGCCAAGGTTCTAACATTGGGTACTCTAGTTTTGTGATCCCATTAGGTTATCCTTAACATTATATTTTGTTGATTAGTTTTCTTGTTTGTTTTGTTTGTCTTTTAATAAGACTTGTCCTTGATTTTGTGTAAGATTATGCCTAGACGTCGTAGTAGAGGACGTGGTCGAGGCCGAGGTGGTGGCCGTGGGCCGAACCTCCAGGTTACTTCCCCTCATAGCTCTCATGATAGTGAACATGCAGAACAATTGGGTCCTTAGTTGGATCAGGCAAATGAGGAACAAATTTCAGAACAATCGGAGGTCAGGGGAGCACAGTTACGCCCTCTACTAGAAGAGGTCCTTGCCCGACTTGGACCTAGACAGGAAGTGGAACAGGAGGTGGTCAGGGAATGTGATAGATCTCTGAGAAGAGTTAATGATATTGTGCAATAGGATACCATTATTGCTAGGCATATGTGAGATTTGTTGAGGGCATGCCCTCCTAAATTTGATGGCTCTGGTGGTGGTTTATAAGCAGAAACTTGGCTAATTGATTTGGGGAAATACTTTGCTATGCATCCCTATGGTAGCAATACTCGAGCTCATTGTGCCATAATGTATCTTAGAGGCTTTGCTTCTACATGGTGGTGTTTGGAGGAGAAAAAGCTCCATCTAGAGATTGGTGTAGTCTCATGGGATATGTTCCTGGAGAGATTCAGAGCATGTTTCTTATCTGAGCATTGGAGACAACGACGTGCAAATGAGTTTCATAATCTATGTTAGATGGCTATGTTTGTGGAGCAATTTGAGCGTAGGTTTTATGAGCTCAAACAATATCTAAGGATTGTGGATGATGAGGAAATGCTGGTGCAACACTTCATTAGGGGCTTAAATGCCCATATTACCAGTGGAGTCAGAGTCTTTGAGCTGAAGACTATGGAGGTTGATGTGGAGAAGGCATGTATTGTGGAGGAGAATTTGACTATGGCATTGGGTGGACACACAAGAGTTCATATTGGTAGTGCTCCTATTTCAGGTATTGGTTCGCAAGGTGGTTAGATACAGATAGGTGGTTCCTCTCAGAACCAACAGGCACCTGCTAAGGGTGGACAACAGCAACAGCGTAATCCACCAAAGAATAAGAATTCACAGTTTCAGCAGGGCAATAGTTCACAATATGGAAATAACTGTAACTGGTGGTGCAATAAGTGCAATCGACAGGATCAGCCAGCTCAGAGTGCATAGTCTATAGTGAGCAGAGGTAGCTTTCAGCAATCCAATACACCTTTGGGTGGCAGAGGATTTGATAGAGGTACTGGTTGTTTCTCATGTGGTCAGCAGGGACACATTGCTAGGCAATGCCCTATGCGAGGCACTTCAAGATTTGGTCAGTGACTGACATCTTCAGAGCCGACAATTGGAGATGTGGGTCATTCACATACAGTCTTTGCTATGGTAAATAACCACCAAGAAGATCATCAGAGCACTGTGGTTGAGTCTTCAGGTCAGATACAGGGTATTGATGTTACTATTCTCTTTGATTATGGAGCTACTGATTCATTTATTTCACCTATTATTGTTGAGCGATGTGGACTTGTGGCAGTAAAGCAGCCCAATATGTGGCAAGTAGAATTTGCTTCTGGGGCAAAGGTAGTAGTAGAATCCCTCGTACGTAATTGTGAACTAAGGTTTGGATCATTATCTACCTTAGTAGATCTTTGAGTCACACCTCTAGGTTCGTATGACATTGTTTTGGGAATGGATTGGTTAGAATCTCATCATGTAGTGATTGACTGTTGACAAAAAATAGTACGTTGTATTGATGATTTTGGTACGGAGGTTGAAATCTTTGGTGTTCACAGACCCATCTCCTTGCGGATAATTTCTGATATGCGGCTGAAGAGATGTCTTCGTCAGGGTTGTCAACTATTTGTAACAATAGTTAATGACTTGGATTTAGGGGAGAGTCAAGAGATATCACTCGATGATCACCCTATTCTTAGGGAATTCACAGATGTTTTTCCTAGTGATATTCCTGGTATGCCACCAAAGCATGATATAGATTTCAGAGTTAACCTAGTTCCTGGAGTAGAGCCCATATCTCGAGCCCCATACAAAATGACCACACAAGAACTGGAAGAGCTACGTATCTAGTTGGAGGAACTCTTGGAAAATGGTTTTATTCATCCGAGTGTGTCCCCTTGGGGAGCACCTGTCATATTTTTGAAGAAGAAGGATGAATCTCTCAGCTTGTGCATTGACTATTGTCAATTGAATAAAGTGATGATTAAGAATTGATATCCTTTACCCATAATTGATGATCTTTTTTTATTAGATCAAGGGAGAAAATGTGTTCTCTAAGATTGATATGAAATCAGGTTACCATTAGTTGCACATTGTAGAAGCAGAAATTCATAAAACAACATTTCAAACTCATTACGAGCACTACGAGTTCACAGTAGTGTCGTTTGGGTTAACAAATGCACCATCAGTTTTCATGAGTTTGATGAATGGTGTCTTTCACACATATCTCAATCGTTTTGTTCTCATGTTTCTTGATGATATTTTGATTTATTCAAGAAATATGAAGGAGCACGAAGAGCATTTGAGACAGGTACTGCAATGCTTGAGGGAGAATCAATTGTATGCAAATTTGAAGAAATGTGAATTCTTCCAAACTGAGGTGAAATACCTTGGTCATGTGATTTCTAGAAAGGGAATAGTTGTGGATCCTTCAAAGATCCAAGATATCATTGACTGGCTCATGCCTACTAATGTTGTTGAGGTTCATAGTTTTATGGGTCTTGCAGGTTTCTACAGATAGTTTGTTCAAGGGTTTTCTAGGATTGGACACCCCATTATTTCTCTTTAGAGGAAAGGGAAGAAATTTGTTTGGATAGATCAATGTCAGTTTGCTTTTTAGACACTTAAGGATAAGCTAATTGGTGCACCTATCTTAGCCATTCCTGATCCTACTAAGGATTTTATTATTTGCACTGATGCTTCTTTGGAGGGTTTAGGAGTTGTGTTGATGTAGGATGGGTGTGTGATCGCTTATGAGTCTCGCAAACTCAAGGATCACAAACAAAATTATCCCACTCATGATTTGGAGCTTACTGCAGTTGTTCATGCTTTGGTTCGATCAAGACATTTTTTGGTGGGGCATCATTTTGAAATTCATTGTGATCACCATAGTCTACAATATATACTCACACAACCTAATTTGAATGCTAGGAAGAGACGGTGGATGGAGTTCTTATGTGAATATTATTTTGAGGTGAGATATGTTCAGTGAAAGGAGAATGCAATGGCTGATGCTCTTAGTCGGCGAAGACATGAGATTTCTACTATGACATTTGGAGTTGAGTTGAGAAGCCAGATTTTAGCGGCACTTCCTACTGATAGATTGTATCAGGAAGTGAAGATGGATATTGGATCAGGTAGACCCTTGGAGGGAAGATTTTTAGGATATACTCTTGAGTTAGATGGCTTGTTGCGACATCTAGGTCATATCTATGTACCACCTACTGAGGATCTTCACACTCTAATTTTGACAGAAGCACATCAAGCACCATACTCAGCTCATCCTGGTGTTAAGAAGATGCATGCAGATCTTCGTTAGCTATACTTTTGGCCCGGTATGAAGCGTGACATTGCTGATTTTGTTTTGAGATGTCTTGAGTGCCAAAGAGTTAAGGCTGAGCATCATGATCCCGCCAGTTTATTACATCCACATCTTATTCCTGAATGGAAATGGGATATTATATCGATTGATTTTATTGTTGGATTGCCTATGTCATTGTGTCAACATGATGCCATCATGGTTACTATTGACAGATTGACTAAGGTAGCACATTTTTCTCTAGTTCAATCATCCTACAATGCTTCCTCTATGGCTAGAATATTCATGGAGGATATTGTTTGATTGCATGGGATTCCTCATAGAATCATTTCAGATAGGGATCTTGTATTTACATCAGCCTTATGGACATCATTAGAACTTGCTTAGGTACTCAATTGAACTTCAGTTCAACCTATCATCCTGAGACTGATGGTCAGACAGAGAGAGTTAATCAGATACTTGAGGATATGCTTTGAATGTATGTGATGGATCAAAAATCTAATTGGGAAGATTATTTACACTTAGTGGAATTTGCCTATAATAATGGGTATCAAAGTTCCATAGGTATGCCCCCTTTTCAGGCATTGTATGGACATCCTTGTTGTACCCCATTGAGTTGAGATCGACTTGAGGATAGAGTTCTACTCAGTCCTGAGATGTTTCGTGATATGGAGCAACAGGTTGATCGCATCAGAGAACATTTGATGGCGGCACATGACAGACAGAAGAAGTATGCTGATGTGCATAGAGTGGATTGACAGTTTTCAGTTGGCAACAGGGTTTTTCTTTGAGTGCGACCGCATAAGAGTCCAATCCGTTATGGAAAAGGCTCTAAGCTTGCAACTCGATTTGTTGGACCAATTGAGATTCTTGAGAGGATTGGTCCTATGGCATATCGACTTGCTTTACCACCTAGTTTATCATGAATTCATGATGTCTTTCATGTATCAGTTCTTAGACCATATCATCTTGACATTTCTCATGTGCTCGATTGCAATGCATTATAGGTAGAGGATGGGCAACTGGCTTTGGAGCCCATGGGCATTCTTCAGCATTGGAAGCTTTCCCTCAGGGGTTGAAATGTTGATCAGGTGAGGATCCAATGTGATCCTAGCGATGAGGCATCAACTACTTGGGAGGATGCGATACACATGCATGAGCTTTATCCTTATCTATTTGTAGGATTCTAGGAGTAAGCCTTATCCTAGGGGGGGAGGATGTAGTGCCCCTCCAGTTGTGACACTTTGTTTTTAGTTTGATTCAGTTTGATAGATTGATTCTTTAGTTGATTATGATACTATGTTGTTCATTTTCTGATATGACTTCGATATTATGTTGTTTTCATACTTCATGGATGATACTTTTGACATCCTGATCATCTAGTTTTGTTTGTGTGATGATATTTTGATAGACATGTACGTGATTTGGATTATGTTGCTTATGATTTTTTATGTGGATATCATGGTGAAGTGGTTGTTTGCGATATATGTTGCTTGTCAGATTTGGTGAAGAAGACAGTGTAACATTACTCATTTGTGAGTACCCTGCTATGATGTGATTCTTCTTCACATTGTGTTTTCTGATATATGTATATATGTTTAACAGTCATGTTTCATGCAGATACAGGTACTGGGTATTGGCTCCACCTGCTTGTCAGGTCTGATCATACCCTTATTCAATGAAATTATGTTGATCTGGAGGTAATGACAGGTCCTAATTGAACCATTGTTCTTTATTGAACGAGTACCTATTTGTTACCCTTGTTGTCTAGTTTGTTTTTGTTGTGTCGTTCTTGTCTGTATTGTTTTGTTGGGAACTCAATATTTAAGTTCAATGATTATTTATTAATATATTTATAATTGATTAAATGCTTATGGTTATGTTTGTGGTTTAATTTATTAATTTAAATTAAATAAGTTATTTACTTTAAAATTGAAAGTTAATTTTGTAAAGTATTTAATTAAATATAATTGTTGACTTAGTTGTGCAAATGGGATTTACATGGAAGGAAGATATTTTAAAAGATGTTGTTTTCAATATGTTATGGATTTTTGGATTTGGAGTTGAAAATGTGATCTAAAGTTAAAAGGGTGAGTTAGAATTGAATGATTATTTATGAATGCATAATTAACTATCAGTTAAGTTTGATGATTGAGAGTTCATTAAATGCGTTAAAAATATTTTGGGGGTTGCAATTATTTTTGGATGATTCACGACAATCCTCTTGAAGAATTTTTTTCACTGCAACAGTTTTTAGAAGATTTTGCATGATAGTTGTTTTTTTTTTTTAAAAAAAAAATTTATCTAAATTTTTTTTCCAAGCACAATATTGGGGTGGATTGTATTGGGTTTCTTCATCAACTAGCTAGTGTTTGAGCAAGATTGACAGAAGCTTCAGAATTTTATTCAGCTCAGCTATTGAGTTTTACCAAGTTTTCTTCTTTTAAAGTTCTTGCAAGTTTCTTTTGAATAAACTTTGTGGAAAAGTATTTATTTACCAAATCTACATATACAATAGATAAATCATCAGAATAAGCATTCAAATTTTGTAGGAAATACAGTAAAATAATGATACAAAAATTCAAGGAATTATAATTTAATATATATAAAATTGAAATTAGTTTTGGATCTCTTTTAATTGTACATTGATCTAGTGAAATTTCCAATTCAGAGTTAAGAACGAAATCTGAAATCACTTTATTTTCATTGTTGGAAGAAATATTTATATGCATGTTTAAAATTTAAAACTTTGTGAATGCAATAGTATAGGCATCGTTTGATCTAAGTGGAGTTCATGTAAGTCTCTTCCTTTTGCAAATGGACAAATTTGCCTGACAAACTGTGTGCTATGCAACATTGAAATAGGTCAATGTCTTAGAAATTTTACAACACAAAATTTGGTATTGAAGCTCTGAGCTCTTAACCATCGCCCCCTCTCCTCTCAATCTTATCTCCAAATTGAAATTTTAGTTCATCTAATAAAAGGCGTCCCCCTCTATTTATAAGGAATGTGTAAATTTAATGTTTGGCTATTAGAGCTCCTTTCTTCCTCACTATTATAGGCTGAACCCAGCCATATTTCTTCTCCACATGGGATGGGTTTCTGAGATTAAAATCATGTGTGTTGATAGGTCGAAACTGTGGCGCCATTCTTGTACTACAACTTGTAATCTTCCAATGTCCCTCACTACCGTATTGAATTATACTACCATAGACTTTGATAATCGCCAGTTAAACTATCCTGAAGCTGTCGCCTTCTCTCTCTTCTTATCATTAATATTTAAACAAGATTGAAGCTTTTTTTATGGATTTTGAGTGTTTGGATAGCAATTCACATTACTTTGAGAAATGGTGTTGCAAGTTAGAGAAAACTTCTATGTATTCCTAAGATTGGTGACCGCCCTTACTAACCTTTATCACTCAAACTTTGTTTTAACTCTTGAAATATGCTAGTCGATTCCTGTTGGTTGAGAAACTTCTTTTTGAGATCATTTTTATATATATAAACCTTAAATCAATCTATTTTGAAAATTTTGCATGTTATTTCTCTTTTGGCACATGTCCTCCTTGAATAGTGCCACTTTTAGTATGTTTATCTAAAGTGTTTGCTGTGTTAGTTATAATGAGTAGAAGTAGATCAATTTCCTTGAATTGATAGTTGAAAATATTTCTGAACCAAAATTCTTGAGATATCAACTCTGAGTTGTATCATGCATGGCATTGATATCAGGTATCTTTATTTATTTGGCTTCCATAAACTTGTGTTAACTGTTCACTACCTATTTTGTTTGATACATGGTTTTTCTATTCTTGATATGTTGCAATATAAAAGCTAACTGGAACATTACTATGTGATAAAATATAAGGGAGTCATATTGGTGCGGGTTTCACTTTCTTCCATGCATGGCTGTTAGAACATACAGATTTGTTATCTTATTGATAGAAATATGTATTACATTAACTTTTTATCAAAGAAAGTTTGTGTTTACTGACAAATTTATAAATGCAATTAAATTATAATATTTATGATATATAAAAGTTTATGATTACTTTGTTTTAGGATAAGACTTAGGAGATTTATAATTTGTCCATTTATTGTATAATATATCTCTAGTTCTTTATTATGAGAGTTAGTTAATATATTTATATATATCTATATATATATAATAGTGGTCATGTAATTTTTGTTAATGAGTTTTGTTTTAGAAGAAATTAGTTAAGAAATTTGTGTAATGAGTACTTTTCTTCTTGAGGTTAGGAAATTGTCTTTGTGATTTAAGTTATAAATGTATGTATTATGGGGTACTGTTACAACGATTCTATTTGGGGTATGGTCTTGCACATTTGGATGTAATTGTGGTGACATTATGGATATTTTGGTTTAAGTCATGATGGAGATATATGTACATATGTGATTTTGTTCTTTATGCCTAAATACTATCCCTTGTCTTTTGATGTTTCATCATGTCTTAGGAAGAGTAGCTTGTGGTAGGGGCTGAAACCCTAAATGGTTGTTAGGGTAACCTATCATAGGTTTTGTAATCCAGTGGAAACCTAACTAATATACTAGGGGTTGGGTAGAATTTAAAATTAATTCAAATAAAAGTATGCCTCACCTTTCATCTTAATACTCATTTAGGTTAAGGTAAGGTTGAGAAGTCCTAGAATGGCTAGTCACCTATCTTGTCTTCTTGAAAGATGGAACGACTCCACACTAGTTTTCTTAGGGGCTGTGAATCGGTAGAGACTACTAGCATAACTCTTGGAGAGGGTCGGTAGTCTAGGAAGATTCACCAAGGTAACCTATCCCGACAGTGTGATGAAACTCTTTGTCTATTACACGATTGTCATCTTTTGTATTGAGTTATCTCTAGTTGTGTTTTGCCACTGGGAGTTTGTTCGTTATGTTTTGATATCGTTATGTCGTGATGTTAATTGTAAGCCACTTAAATGTATTGCTCTGTCTTCTTGTTTGTGGACCTGTCATTGTCTCCAAGCATGGAGGGAGTGGATCTTCTGGTTTCACGTGGTTGGGAGGAAACCGTGCTATACCTTCATTGGATACTTTAACAGATGATATTATACTTGTAACAGTTTCCATTTACTTCATTGTTTGTGACAGTGGATGTGGAAAGTACTCGTGGATATGGATGTTAGTTGTGATGTGATCATTATAATCTTTGTATATTTACTTGATGTATATGAGTGAACTCATTGTATCATTATTATGAAGTATTGAGATTTATGGAAATCTCACATGATGTAATCTAGATATATTTGTAACCCGATTTTATAAAGTAATGTAAGCTAGAACCATTCATGAATTTAATTTGTTCTTTTGTTTTATGTTATGATACGTTGATCTTATTTTTAATGTTTATGTAACATCATATTGGAATCCTTAACATAATTATGTAAACAAATGTCATCTAAAAAAATATATATATTTGGTTAAATTTTTCTTCACGCTTTGTTTTAATGGAAACCATGGCAGGGCGTTACACTCAAGCTATTACGCTTCTTTGGAGGAACCAAGCTCTGATACCAATTGTTGAATATACATGATAATGAGAGGGGGGTGAATCAATATTTTTTTAAACTTTTTGGACAAATACCATCTAAATATTCTTATGCATACAACAACATAGATAAATAAGAGTAGTAAAAAAACATGAAATCACACAACACATAAACACTAGGATTTTTATGTGGAAAAACTAAAATGGGAAAAACCATGGTAAGTGTTAGCTCACAATATAGTATAATTGGTTATAAGATATTAAAAAATGGGGTGGCTCACTGCCAAGACTCACTGTCCAAAATGAGAGGCTCATTTCCTACAGAATTACAATGACAAAATGGCTTACAACCAAAAAATGAATTGATAATGTACACCTAACAAGTGCTGATTCAATTCCAATGAATCTTAGTAAACTGACTTGACACACTTCATCATATTCGCACTTCTTCACATTCATGTCCAATATATATAGTTGATCCATCCACAAGCATTAATTAGGTTAGCCTAATTAGATGCAACTCTTATTCATCAAAAATACCAACTGTCGACTTTAGTATTTCACAAAATCTTTCCAAAAAAAATACAAATGCTCAACACACTACATCATGTTGGCATGGACCTAAGATAGGTTGCACATATATCTACAAAACAAAGTTAATTCACCATTACATCATCTATCTATTAGGTCGACCAAAGATAGACCTAATACCACAAATTGCAACAACAAAATAATGCTGACACACCATACAAGCATCTGAATACATGAAATTTTGAATGTATGTGCTCCCAACATGCATACACCATCTCCCAAAAACTGCAAGCAACAATAATTAACAACAAAAGATTACAGACCAAAATACCGGAGGATGTAAGTTACATACCGATTTAGATAATGGTCTAGAATACTCGATCAAATTAAGACTTAGTCTTGCAGTTGCAACTCATATAACATGGTGACATCAATGACAACATAAAATAGCAAGATGATATGTTCTTCTTCATTCTTCCAACAACCATCAATTCTATACAGGATGTTACCCCCTGTGCCACTATTGATAACTCTTTGACTCCCATTTAGAATTTAAAATTTCTAGTTGATTCACTTAGAGAATATACCTCCAATTTTAAGTAGCAAACTGAAAAAGAAGTTTAGTCAAAGTTTGTAGAAATGAAATTACTTGAGTTACAGGACAAATGTGCAATTACACATAGCAAGGTGATGGAATTTCTGAAAGATGTATAGGAATGTGAAGATGAAGCCAAGATATTGTTCTTGTATTGCTTGAGGTAGCTGAATGCCACTCGCAACGTTAAGGACTTGTTGGACTCCATAGAGATACAAATATCTAATGCCTCTGGAGCTTATGACCCTACTCAAGATAGAGGCTATGCCTCTTAGACTACCACCATAGATCTACAAAACAAATTTATCACCTTACAAAGGTAGAAAGAAGATGTTATAAGGTGGTTTGGATAGCTTGGTGACCTAGTGAACTCATGCAAGCATATAAAAATATGAAGTGTTCTTGCTGAAGTTGACAAAATTGCAAAGATAAACTCAAACCCAAGTACTCTAGAAGAGGGTGAGGAGAACATAGTAAATTTTGAATCATTGTACAATTCTCTTGCTACAACCAGAAATATTTGGATTAAATGAAAACCTACCTGGAAGGCAATCATTAAAGAGCTGGAGGGTGCCTCCTCCTGTAGATGAATATTTCCTATGAATATTTCTTTCATTGGTTCAATAACTTTTATTTTTTGGGATAACTCCATAAGGGGGAGTCAGTATATTTCAGATTGTCTTTTGCACATATGCATCAAATTTTTAAGTCTACAGGTATGTCATCAACACACCCTTTCTCCTTGATGTCAAAGGGGGAGAATTTTTGAGAAGTTTTGAGAAGTTTGGAGAAGTTTTGAAAAGAATGGAGAAGAATGTTTGGAGACTCATTTTTAGCACATGTTGTCATCAATGATAAAGGGGGATATTGTTGAAAGAATGAAGAAGAAACCCCTTAATGTTTGTTGTCATTGATGCCAACATTAACTATTGATAGTTTTTTCTAATATGGTAAACATAATTGGTATGTTTTAACCTAGAATTTTGGTCTGAAATTTCTCATGCAACAAGATCAGCTCAAGAGGTTATAATATGTTATTTCTTACTATTAGATGCATCTATGATTTCAGCAATTTTGGTTAAGCAGGTTGAAAGTTACAAATGATAGAAGTTCAACATTTAGTTTTGGCTTATATAGTGTGATTGGATAGATACAATCTAGTCTACATTTCTCTGGTGTTGAGAATCAACTTATTAGCAATTTTGGGAGATTTCTCACATGTGTCATTACTATATATATTCTAGATGACATGTATTTATATGATCATTTGAATCATTAGTGTGTGATCAGTTGGCTTATTTTGTGATTAAGTCTAATTCATGGCCGACCTAACACATGTGTTGTAAGGGATAAGTATGTACAATGGATGTTAGCAGGACCTATTTTAGGTCCTTTTCGACTTAAATCAAGTATTGCATGCTTGGGTTGAGCAAAAAGATGCTTTTGAATAGTGTGTGAAGCCAAAAAAGTTATTTTGAATTAAAATAGGGCTGCATCTAATTAGGATGATCTAATTGATGTATGTGGATGTAATTGGGTATATATGTGAGTTGTTTTTGAGTGGTGGAACATAGATGACATATGATATAATATGATATGATGTGCAAGAGATCTAATATTGTGTGAACATTTGAATTTAGATGTGTGAGATTAGAATAAGTGCAGAATTACTATGAATATTGAGTGACTATTAAGTTGAGCAGTGTCTTGTGTTAGATCCTGAAAGGAATTAAATTCAACACAAGGAAGGTGTACTTTGTATCAGTTCAAACTCTGGCTATGAAGCCAATTTGTTTTGTATCTATCTCTAGTTGTGAGCCTTATAAGGATAATGTGTCCTAGCAATGAGCCCCTGTAATATCTTATAACTTGTTATAATATATTGTGAGCTAACCCTCACCATGGTTTTTCCCTTTTTGGGTTTTCCACATAAAAATCATGGTGTTCATGTGTTATGAGATCTTATGATTCCTTTCATGATTTCATTTATTGCTGCAGTTAGATATACTTTGTTAATTGGATGGTTTGTGAGTAATTGGTCATATAGAATATTGATTCACCCCCCCTCCCAATATTCAGGGTGTTCAACAATTTATATCTTATTGGGAAGATGTTTCCTCCTTCAAAGCATATGTTTATAGTTACTGCTACAAATTATTTCTCAAAGTGGTTAGAGGCAATTCCTCTTTGTTCCATGATTGCTGAGGTAATCTGTCATTTTATTTTAGAAAATATTATCATGTGATTTGGTATTTCTTCAACCCTAATTATAGATAATGGGACACCATTTAAGAATAAGGAAGTTAAGAAATTTTTGGAAATATTTCACATTCAACACTACTTTTCTACACCTTATTACTCACAATCTAATGGTCAAGCGAAAGCAACAAATAAAACACTTGAGAAAATCTTACGTAAGATAGTAAAAAAACAAGGATTGGCTCACTCAACTATCATATATGTTGTGGTCCTATCACACGAGTATTTAAATGTCTACAGGAAATACACCATATACCCTCATTTATAGTGTTGATGTGATAATTCCCTTAGAGTTATAAATTCCCTCCTTGAGAATATCTCTTAGATGACTTATTGATGGCAACACATAGAGAAAAACTATTACAACGGCTTGAAATGCTCAACGAGTAGCGTATAAATTCTCTTGAACATCTCCAAGATTATTCAAAAGAATACAACACAATTATAATGGAAATTTCATTCCTCATTCCTTTAACAAAGGGGATTTAGTGTTGTATGAGAATCAATTTTTTTTTAATGATGCTCCAAATGAAAAAGGAAAGTTTAGCCCAAACTGGTTAGGACCTTATATAATTGATGAAAATTATGGTCTAGAGAGTATAAGATTAAAACAATGGATGGTACAACTCTAGAAGAACTTATAAATATTGCACATTTGCACAGATATTACACCTAACAATATTTTTAATAGTATGTGTGGTAAAGCATGTTTTTAGATTAAGTAGATGGTTTTCTATTTTATCTCGACTTGCTTCATTCTTGACAAAAAAAATTGTTTGTCTTGAACTGTTATGATTAATTATTCATTTTCTTGAATTATTACTTTATATTTTCATTTTGTTCAATCATGTGTGTGTTGTGTTAAATTAGATTATTATATGCATTTAATTTTTATAAATTAGATCATAAGAGAATCTAGTTTCACATTATCACACTTATCCAAAAATGTAGTATCTAATTAAGTAGACAAAAGTGTTTAATTAGATCACATCAATCACATAGAAACTAGATCATGAAGACATTTATTAAATGATCTAACCAAGATTGCTTAATAGATCAGACTGACATCTAATTCAAACATGATATAAAAGCACATAACTCATAGAAATAGAAAAATAGTCATAGCATAAATTTTATCTACATAGTCACCACACTAGCAAAATGTGGTGTGTCATTGTATGATACATCTAAAGAGGCCTATGGATACCAAACTCCTTAGGGCCTAGTGGTGGTTCCCATCAAGAGATAGTGGTTTGAGAGTGGATCATAGAGCTCATTCACTATTATAGGCCCTGTACTTGGCCTATGGCTATGCACTTGGATATGAGAACTATGATGCACTTCTGATATATCTAAACAATATTTTCCTACACCTTGCTAATATTTTCCTGCACCCTATTGATTTTTTACCATAGGAAATCTTGTGTATCACTCTCAAAAGGAACCTAGGTGGCTCAAAGCTCCTTGTAGGCTACCTGAAGCTCTTCATGTGTAGCTCTCAACTACTCCTCCCTAACTTAGACCTCCTCAAACTCAACCCTAACCATATTAATGGTCCTCATAGAATCATCATAGGATGTCCTCCATTTAGATAGGACCTCAAATAAATTAACATCGATGCTAGGCAGTGGCCTATACTTAACCTGTGTCACCTGGTGTGGGGGCATTAGTGGAATAATGTCTACGGTGACTCGATTGAAGAATTTGGGCCAGTCTTATGTACCAATTGCAAAAATTGAAAACATGACATAAATGAGAATGATATATAATCAATAAGAATAACTAAATATAAATTTCATATAAAAAATAAATAACATCACCTAGATCACCAACCCACCAATCAAGATCTTGATAATACACTATGGGTGCCATATCGAGACTCCTCTGGTGGGTAGGGAGTTGCATGGCTACTCTCTCAATGTTCATGGGATTTGATGCATCTTGTAATTGATGGATGCAATCAGGTGATGTGAGAAGATATGTAGGTATCTCATCAAGGGAATTTGTTAGATCTAGTGGCTCCTCAGATTCCTCTCTCACCACTTGTTAATCCTCCTCCTCTCACTCCTCTAGGTCCTCTGCTATATCCCCCTCATCATTAGTGCTATCTCCATCCATGCCTCCTTCCTCTCTCTCATCCCTTGGACATGTAAAATGTCTAGTGTAATGTCCCTTGCTAGAAAATTATATCAGATTTGAAATAATAACAATAACTCAACTCAGATTTGCAAATTACATATAATTAGTGAAATCGGGTATGAAAAATTAACTTCACCAAAATGAGCAATTCCAACACCAAAATGCATGCAACTAAAATGTTATGATATATAAATAAAAATACCACCAAAATACATCATATTTATTATCATAAACAACATCTAACAACAAAATACAACTACAGTAAAATACATAGAGAAACCTCACAAATGCAAGCCAAAATATGCACCAAATGGATGCCAAAATCAACACAACTCATCAAACCTTGATAATCTAAGTAGAAATATTACATAAATATGTGTCACTGATAAAAATATATATACTGCAACCTAAAACAATAACAAACTGAAACACACAACTCACATATTCTCAAAACTACACCTACAAATATTGAAAGAAATACTCTAAACTGAAATCGATGAAGCACAATATCAGAATATATATGAATTTGATCCTAGAGACCATTAGAACCATTATCTTTAAGACTTTAACTCCTTAGTTTACCAGCCTTGGATTTCTTCCTTCTTCACTTTCCTAACCTTAGAAGAAAAATCATAAACTGTGAGAATAACATGCATATAATGAATGAGTGAAAAATCACAATTTTTCCTTTAAAGCAAACCACATGCATAAGGAAAAAATTGGTGGAAAAATCCCACGCCCAAAAGGAGGATCCTTGCATGCCAAGAAAGAAACCCCTTGTTTCCAAGTGTGCTTTCACATAGCTCCACTCAAAACTTGATTTTCCAAAATTAACTATTGGAATGCACTTGATTAAAGCCAATTTCCCTAACAAATGATAGACCATCTATATATCTATGATCACTTTTAATCCAAAAATCTATTTACAATATTGTCATGGACCGTGGAAGCTTCATGATTTTAATATAGTATCCAAGATTCAAAATAGAGTATGGTTGAGTTTAAAATTTCATAATTGGGAAAAACATCACATCTAAATTATATCTTTCAATTGTATCATACAAGATTACAAGAACTTTTCTCTACTATGTTAGCCATTTCTACTACATGGATATACTTCGATACTGGAGATTGAAGAAATAGATAATTTGTGATCAAATAAAGCTTAATTTATGTAGTGATGCAGTTAACTCCTTTTGTCCTCCCAATTAGTTGTAGGTGAAGTTGGGACATGAACACAAGACTAGAAGGAATGCATCCATAAAATAACTAGAAAACAAGGGTTGATAATAAGGTGAAACATTATATCAGTCTTTTGTATAAAATGTATTCAAGAGAAATGCTCAAAAAGTTTAAAATTTGAATAGAAGACTAGACAAGCTCTCAAACATAAAAAAAAAACCCTTAAGGATTTAAGTAAACATATGCCTATAACTAGAACTTGGACAATCTCAAAATTCAACTCCATTGATCATAGATATACATACAACCACTAGACTCTGGAAATTATGTTGGACCTAACTCTGGAAATGATAGATAGAGTTTTTAGAATCTCTATTCATAATGAATATGAAGCAGTGGTCTACAAAAGGCCATCAAGTACTTTGATGACTCTCTAGTTGACAAATTAACATACATAAATGATCACTTGTTGGAGAAAGCTAGAAAGGTGGCATCCAAATTGGTAAGGATACAACACCAAAGTGAGTACAAGGAGGATTTCAAAGACTTGATTGTTTTATTGAGATGAGTGTTTGGGTTGCCTAATGCAAAGGATTTCTATCATTGGATGTTGAGATTCATCAAGATTATCAATTATTCTCACAAGAAGAAAATTGATTAGGAACACCTTATCAGTGACAACATCCATGAAAAATTGTGCAATGTCCTTTCATCCACCAAGTTCTTTATGACATCATACCTAGTGTATCTACTAGTGTCACAGGCCTCATTCCTAGGACTCACCAAGGTGGGCTCTTATGATCTGGGTGAAGTCACCATCTATCAACATTACCCCTAGTTGGAGTTGGAGGCAATTTTTTTTCCATTTTGGTGTTGTGAATGACAATTTTATTTACATGATAATTAGAGGCTTGGAAGGAGAATTTTCTAGGAGAATCTCCCTCAAGGATATGAAAGTAATTGGAGATATTGGGTACTAGTTCATCTAATACAAGACATTTACTTACATTAGAGTGGCAGGCTTCTACAGGATGCCCTACAAGCTTCCTAGGTATCCCTCATATAAGTTGCTTCTATCAAAGTTTTGTAGGAAAATCATTGAAGTACAACAACTCATTGCAAGGAAACACAAGCATGGATATAGTTCCTCAGTTCAAATAGGAGTGTATTCTTGTGCTAATTTGTAGAATTCCAAGAATACAAAGTTGAAATGTATAGGTATAGCTTTGATTTGTATCAAGATGCCCGAGGAATATTTGACCCCATTGGGAATATCAACAAGGTGATGGGAGCATATTTCATCCATGAGTCCAAATTGGAGGATCATTGGGATAATTGTGAGGAATATTTTGAGTGAGATTGAAAGATTATTGTTGATTGATAATATTTTTTTATGAGAAATTGCTTAAAGGTCAAGATCCCTAAAGAACAAGTAGAAGATGGAAAAGTTTTTGATCTAGCCTATGTTGCCCAGAAGATTGCTAATATTCCTATTTTCAATATATATTATTTGGTAAAGGAAAATAACAATATAAAAGATAGGTCTCAATAGGTGGTGGCACACTCTCAACACTGGTTGAATACCTATTTTTCCATGGTTAAACCTCCAGAGAAGCCAAAAGTGGTTGAAGAAAAGGAAGGGGAAACTTTAGCCAAGGTAACTGTAAAGAAAGAGCATGATAAACATTCCTCTAGCATCCCTACAACCAAGAAGAAAGACAAGGGTGACCCTTCTAGAGAAGCAAGGAAGAAAAAGAAAGAAAAGGGGCCAATTAACATTGATTCCGAGGAGGAGCCAGAAGGATAACAAATCTATAGAAAAAGGAGAATGAGGGTAGCCATTGAAGAAAGAGTAGCCCAATAAGAAACTAAAGAGGCTTACTCCTCTACCCCTCATGAGTCTCCATTACCTAGTCCCCTTCCATCACCAAAAAAAAGAGAAACTATACCACCACATCAACCTCCTTTTCCAAATCCATCCCATCCTACAAGTGGATTACCCCTTGGAGAAGCGATCCTTGATGAAACCATTGTTGAGGAAATAGAGATTGAAAGGGAGTCTCTTAGAGAAGAGGAAGTGCCAAAGGAAGCTAATGATTTTTTAGGAATGTACAACTTGATATTGATGTAGAAGAAGTGTTATAAGAAGAAATAAAAAAATAAGGAGCTCACATAGAAGATCACATTACTCAAGAGGTGGTATTGAGACAATTAGAGGTTGAAGAGAAATCCACCCAAGAAGAGAAAGCTATTGAGGACAAACCTAAGAGTGAAGAAATTCACCAAGAGAGGATTCAAGAAGAAGAAAAGAAAACTCAAGAAAAGCCTGAGGTGAATATTGGTGCGTCTCAAGAAGAAAGAACAGTTTCTACTCCACCTAGAGAAATCTTTGCTACTATACAAGTATGGTTAAATTAGACTATTAAGAAGAGATAGAGGACTTATGTAGATACTCCAAAACCAATATTAATAGTGCTATCAGAGGCTTTATAGTCTCCTACAAGAAGAAGGAAAAGGGATCAAAGGATTTCTACTATCTTCATGGATGAGCATGGAAATAGAACAACATAGATTGTAGTTCCTCTGGT
Organism: Sequoia sempervirens; assembly: GCA_007258455.2. Taxonomy (NCBI): domain Eukaryota; kingdom Viridiplantae; phylum Streptophyta; class Pinopsida; order Cupressales; family Cupressaceae; genus Sequoia; species Sequoia sempervirens. The sequence goes on along the minus strand of VDFB02105785.1, from coordinate 6,702,450 downwards.
GGATAAGCTAGAATCTAAGATGACACCAAATGATTACCAAATCTATTAAGTGGATTTAGGAGTGCAAACCATGGAAGGTGAATAGCAGGGCTTGCAAATGTTAGTATCTACTATTTTGAGAAGGATGTAGAAGGATGAGAACACAAAAGATGAGCTTAAAGCTCAAGTTCAACAATTAACTGCCTAGTTCATTAATCTCATTGGGAATGTGAATGATAAAGACCCTAAGTCTACACTTCAAGTTTCTTTGAAGGGTAAATTAGACCCTTTGAATCTAACAGATGGATTACAACTATGTAATGGTGGAAGGAAAACTTCTTGGAGTTGGCATAAATTGTTTTGAAAAATCTTGTCAAATCCTACCATGCTATTATTGATGTTGTTAATATGGGAGGAATACATCCCAATCCTCCACTAAATTAATGAAACTAAAGAGGAAGATATGCTCAAGGCCACATTAATTGAGGAAGGAGATTTTTTTTTATTCCTATTTGGGTAAGAGAAATTGAATTCAAGGTGGAGATTTTGAATGGATGTATATATAAATTGAGATAGAGAAAATGATTGAAGAAAACCCTTTACTAGTAAGAGAACTTGAGAAAAAGATTGAAGAACTACAAAATTTAATGTAGAGATAGGATACCTAGGAAGGTATAGACAATATGGTCAGAAAAAAAGTGAAGCTCCAGTCTCTTCAAGAGGAGTTGGAATCTTTTTCAAAAATACAATAGATTGAAAAGGCCACTTTTGACCAAAAAGTTTGAATCCAATTTCATAAGGGACTGTCCATGGAAAAGATGAACGAGATAGTACCAACATGGTCTAATAACATTTCTAAATGAATTTGAAATAGGATAAGGGTTATTATTTTGTTTTGGACTGCAAGTGTTTGAAATATTTTGGTTGCTCCTCTTTTGAATATGATGTCTTATTTTTCCTAGTTCAATGCTAGATTAGGATATATCAAGAATAGGCATGGTAATTATAAGGAGGACAAAGCATATATCATGCATTGAAGTAAAATGGTGATGGAATTATGGAACTACTCAGGGATTCTATTTTACTTCAGTTTAGATTTCAGTTATTTTAGAATTTCCTTTAATTTAGCAAAAAGGCTTGGATGCAACTAACACACTCAATTTAATTTAAAGTTTTAATTTTGATTAAAAACTTGGACACCGGATTCGGTTCCAGTTGTTCTTTATTTTAGATCCATAATCATGGGAACTTGATTTTATATATACGTTTAATTTTGGATCATTTGAAGGGCCTAAATTCTTATGTATTTTTTTGTAACTACAAACAAATACAATCTTAGTATGGAGTTTTTCCTACTGACTTTGTTCCAAAGTGTTGATTCATTTATCTACGGATTACACATGTGTTGCATGCATTAGGATTCAACACCATGGTGATGGTATGATCATTTTGTTTAAATTAAATTACTTAATTAATGATATTTGAATTTAATCTATGAAATTAAGTAGGATTTTGTCCTAGATCTGCACATGATTAATGGTGTTTTGGTTGGATAAAATTCAAAAATCTTATGAGTTTGTGTTTCCCTTGAAGATTGCACTCCATTAATTGTAAATGTGTGAATGTTATTTTATAAATGGTTGTTATAAAAGATCGTGTTCAAAACTATAGACATGATTGATTGAATGCTTGATGTTGTTGTTCGGTTAAGATAAATTTGCATTATTCCACATTACCCTACTTCTTTTGCACTTTATTTTATAAATGGTTCATACATTATGTTGAAAGAGAAATAAACTAAATTCTCAATTTTCTATTTTTTAAATGGAGTTTCTTGTTTTGAGTTATTGAAATTATCTTTTACAATTGCATATAATTATCTAGTTATCTAAATTCTAGAACCCCTCATGAAACTAAATTGATATTATAACTATGCTATCCACATAGTCAAGAACTCATAAAAAGGAACATTGGAGTAGTTATCACTACTTTTCAAGAGATTTAATAAACCCTTATTTCCTAGCACGTTATGCATGACCAAAATCACCCTCAATAGTTATAACATGTCATTAATGATTCTATGACAAGAGGATATATGTTAAAAAATGTTTGGAATAGGTTAAGTGTTACAAACACCTATAAGCTATTTTATATTACATCCTCATTAGAATCAATCTTGCCTCAATCCTTGTTTGAATGATTAGGTGAAATAAAATATACTTTATTTAAGGGAAAATTGTACTTGTTCCCATTTGATTGGGTAGGAAAAGAGGATTCCTAAATTCTTTTACTCAAATATAAAATTATCTTTACACAATGGAGTGAGATCTTGATATTCACAATATAATCCATCATGATGAAGGATGCAACATTTGTTTATCATTCTAGATTTCAATAAGGGTAATGAAGAATTTTTATCATTCCCTCAATATTTGTGGTAATGAAATGAGAGAAAATTCTATTAAATAAAAAGCATTGCCACTTTCTAACTCTTGGCTTGGTTGTTGAGAGTTATTGGGAAGTAGTAGTACATTAGTCAGAAGAACATTGGACAATAAATTATCCTCATACTTTAGAGGATGTTATTAACATTATTGGTAATCGAGGCAAGCATACTAACAACGAATCTCAAAGGACATCATTATAGTATAACACAACCAAGAAAATCATCACTAGCTATAGAATTTTCAATTCCTATTGCTTGAGGGAAAGTAATATTGGGAAGGGAATATTTCCATAACTCTTGATTATAGCCTACAAAGGGATGATAAAATAATTGTTTCCAAAGGAAACTACAATAATCCCTTAAGGTAACATAGTTAAGCCTTTAATTAAATACAGGGAAAAAAAGAATTGTACCTTTATGGGTGGTCGTAGCTATACAACCTCTTAGTGATGATCAATAAATAAAATAAATAACAAAATAATAATGATAATCAATCAAGAAATGTAACTCTCCATTGAGGAAAGACATGACTCTTTTCAAGGGATATAATTTATGAAAGGATGTGACTTTTCCTCTCAAGGGGAAGATATATATAGAAAAAAATTAAATTCAAGAAAAGGAGATCATTGAATCATGGGAATAATTAGAAATAAGAAGTTTGCATTAGAACAATAGCACCAGTTGATACAATTTGTGATTGATATGCATTGGAATATATAGGAATTTAACTTATATATATTTGATAGCCATATAAATATATGTAGTTACCTTCACAATGACTAATTGGAAATAAGGGGGATATGTAATGTCTAAATGGGTAAATAAGGGAAAATAGTGAATTTTATTATATTATTATAATTTACATCTTTTCCTTTAAGCAACCATGTGTAAGGATGGCAAGGAAACATGTTAGGGAAGGGCGGTATAAGTTCTCTCAATGTAAGTATGCCAACCCTAAGTTGGATGGGATTATCTTGGTTGGATGTTCCATCCACTTGGGGCCAAGGGGGGTATGAGCATGCCCTTGGGCTTACTTGAGGAATAATGTATAGGTTCTCACAATGTAAGTATGCCAACCCTAAGTTGGATGGGATTTTCTTGGTTGGATGTTCATCCACTTGGGGCCCAAGGGGGGTATGAGCACACCCTTGGGCTTACTTGTGATGAATAGTTTTTTTTAGCGCCCTATCATGTGTTTCTCTCTGATCCCTACCATGATTGGTTATTGAAAAGAGTTTATAGATTAGATTCAAGTTTAAGTTTTTATAAATTTTATAAATGTTAATAGTTCATTTATTCTTAAGTTCAATATCTATTATATGTGAAACCTCATAAATAGGTTGCTATACATTTTAGGAGATGGAACTTGGGTTTAAGACCTATTTCACTTAGTTCATTCAAGGATACCTTAGAGATCTCAATCCAAGGATAGAATGAGGGAAAGAGATATGAAATAAGGTGTCATAGGGTTTGATTAAAGACTAAAGAGGGGTTCACCACCAATCTAGGGCTTGGAAGGACAAGAAATGTAAATGAGATGCAAGACCTAAACAAATGACCTAGAAATGAACTCAAATCAAAACAATGAAATGAGAAAGTATAGAGGTGCACCTAAAAATTTGAAGAGACTTGAATGAAGGTTTGAACTCCTAGAAATATTTATTTTGATGTACATTGGGCCTCATACACAAGTAGGGGCGATTTAGTACCAGTTTAGGGTTTCAGGCCGAAACCAAAATTTGGAACTGCTAAATTAGGATCTATAGGAAAGGTTTAAAAATAGGTATACTAGGACTCAACACCACAAGTGGAAATTTAGCCACATTATCAAGGTTTCTCTAAAAAACTATGATATCCTCTAGTGTTCTATTGTAGCTTTCCTCCTTCCAAAGCTTTGGTTTTGAAACATTGAATTATGCTCTATAGGTGACTTTCTATGATCTTGCAAATAAGGTGACAAATTTGACAACTTGACAAATTTTTTCCAATCTTTCTCTTTAATGAATCTTCAACCTAAACCACCTAGATCTACAATCACACATAAAAGAGAGGAAAAAATGTTGTTTTTAGTGGATAGGGGTTTTCCTTGGTCAAACCCCATTTTGGTAATCAAACCTTGAAATGAAATCAAATAGAAAGAAGGAATGATGAATGGATAAATAAGCTATGTTGCAACTCACCAAACCCTTGAACAAAAGGCTCCAAACTTATAAGTAATGGCTAGCATGAATGTGGATCTTGAATCTTGTTTATATGTTCTGGATCTTGACTTGAATGCTTAATTGAATCATAGTAACCCCACATCATAAATTTTAGCTCAAAAACAAACATGATGCTTGATTCTTGAATAATGCTCCAAAATGCTTAATAATCACTCTTGAATGCTCTTGAATTGATAGAATGCTCAAATGGTTAGATCACATGTGCTCATTAAAGTTTCTAGGAGAAAATATGTGAAATAACCTAATATTTATACTTGTTTATGCCAAATTTCTTGAAATTACACACTACAAGCTGACATCAGATCTAGGAGAATAAAATCCTACTAAGAATTTGAATTCAAAATAGGTCTAATATAAGTAGGAATCATACGCCAATTTTGGCATATGAGTTCCATTAGGCTAAGCTTGGCACACATTTTTTAAGAAAGGCATAGTTTAATGTGAAATCCAAATCCAACCCCAAAACTTAGGTGGACCCATACACCCAAGCTGGTGTATGAGTCCTAGATCACTAAATATGGACCATACAATCCATAATCATTAATTTTTGATTGGTCACTTGATATATGTTGGGATTATCCTTGGAAAAATGCATTAGTTAAGGCTTGTGGATGTAGAATAGGACCAAATAAGGCATAAAGAAGACCAATTTTAGTAAGGAGGGACCAAACAAGTGTGAAAATGTAGAGGGATACATTTTTCTACACTAAATTTATCCCCCACTTTAGTGAGAGGAGGAACTTGCTTAAAACTCATACTAAAGTAGACAAACTTGCATAAAGAGGGGTCCAAGTGTACCAATGCTAGTAAGATAGGCTGAAAATGATCAAGAGGGATGATCAAGCCCCCAAGATCAAGATCCAATGGAAAACCAACATAGGCACAAAAGAACACACATGAAAATTATTTAAGGAGCAATAATAAGACACACGCATACACTACCAAAGACAAAGAGAAAGAAAAAGAAAAATAAAAAGAAAAAGAAAAAGAAAAAGAAAAAGAAAAAAGGAGGTGGATCAAGCTTTGAATGTTTGTTCCACATGATGTGGATCAGATCTAGGCTATTTTTCCAAAAAAATTTACAAGTGGAACAAAATTTCCACTATGAAAAACCAACACACACTCACAAGGGCTAGTGGTACCTCAAGTCGTCCACTAGGTGAGCCCCTAGTGAGACATATACACATGCAACAAATATGTGCTCACATAGACAAGCAAGTAGCTATGGGAAAGTCATGCCTAAGGTTGGATCCCATATGTACAACAATACCAAAGCTATACCTCTTGATAACTTTGATAAGGTGCCACACAACAATGAACTTCAAGCTCCATGAGGCAAGTAAAGCTTTGTATGCTTGACACCCATGAACAAACAAGATGGCTCCATAAGCATGCAAAGCATGTTATGCAAGGTGGCCATATAATCGAAAATGTAAGGGTAAGTTCAAAGGAGTTTTTCTTAGTTCATGTATAGTATTAACTTAGGGAATATTGTGCCTAATATCTCTAAGAGAGGACCAATCGAAGAATAAAAGATTCACAACTTAGGGGATGTAGTGTGTCACATCAAGCCACTAAGAGGAATATAATATGCTAAGAGATATCATGCTCTTGAAGGACATCACACCCATTGTCACCACAAAGAGAAAGAAACATCACATGAAGTAAGAAGAATACATAATGAAACATGAGTTATAATAGAATAATGCCAATGTGTGCCCCCACTTTAAATAAATTGCTAAACACCATGCTATGAGCAATTACTTTAAAGTAGAAAATGATAAATGCTAACAATAAAGAGGACATGAGAGCCTATTTAGAAATCCCTATGCCAAGTCATATGTTTCTAAATAGAGCTACGTCATGAAGAGGGGTTGCCCCCAAAATGAAATCCAAAAATCATATATGGGATCCATTGATTTAGGGTCAATATTTCTTTGCTACAATATTTTTTAGAGAGCTTGGAACTATCATCATTCCCCAAACACTCATGGAACAAGAAGAATGAAACAAAGAGAGTGAAAACAAATAAAAATATTTTGGGTCAACATGGAAGAGACCTAAATGTCTCGATGCCTTGTGTCATCCCCAAAAGGAAAACACAAGACAAAGGAAAAAGATAAAGGAAATATTTTGGGTCAACATGGAAGAGACATGAATGTCTCAACACCTTGTTTCATCCCCAAAATGAAAACACAAGAAAAAGGAAAAGATAAAAATAAAAATATTTTGGGTCAACATGGAAGAGACATGAATTTCTTGATGCCTTGTGTCATCCCCAAAAGGAAAACACAAGACAAATGAAAATGATAAAAATTTATGACATAGAGAAGAATGTAGGTACATATAGAGGAATGCACAAAGAGAGAGAGAGGTACATCAAATGAAATAGTACAGGGGGTCACATTACACACATGCAATCACACAAATAACATAGAAAAGAAAATAATGCAAAAGAATAGTAAGGCACATGCGAGTCAACATCTAACAACTTGTTTGCATCCCAATATTGTTCATTATATACAAAAGGTGGACAACTAGCTAGAGGGACAATAGAAAATATCGAAATAGGGTCGTTACCAAGTTCAACACTCTTCTTAGGAGAATTATCATTTAAGCTCATAGAAGAGGAAAACAATGTATTCAATTCATTACACACTTCTTCATCAATTTTGGCAACCTCATTATCATCATCCAAGTTAATCACAATGGGAAATCAAATACTAATGTCTAAAGAAGTATTTAGCTCCTGTTGTGATTGTGGTATGGGATTTTTTGTTGTGGCGAAGAGGGAGACTCATTGTGTATTGCTTCAAAAAAGTTTGGATGTTTATTTTCTTTGTTGTTTTCTTCATTTAACCTTCGAGCAAGAGCATGATGTCTACACCTATTCTCTCTAGCATTTCTGTTTCTTTTAGTATGATTGTCAAATTGCATTTTTGTAGGAGCAGGGTTATCATCCATAGGTTTCTTTTCTTCCCTAAGGGGAGTAATGAAAGGAACCATCATGGGAGGTTTTTCAACCACTTTCTCTTTAGATTTGTAAACTTGTTTTATCTTAGGAGGTGTGACGACTTACAATATTCCATGTCATGTTCATTTTGTTAATGATAATAGAAATAGGAATTGGATCTAAAATCCGAAGGTAAAATCTTTTTAGGATCATGTGTTTTAATGAGAGGCAAGGTGATCACTTTATGTTCTAAAAGTATGACATTGTGGTATGGAGGGTATTAGGTAAGGGAGTGAATTCCCTAGTTGGATCCCCAAATGTGAAAGGAGTTGGCTTATAGCTACCACTTGGGTATCAACATATTGAGTTGGTTGAGGGGGATTTAGCTAAAGTGAGATTTTATTATGGTTTCTAAAAGGTTGATAATTGTTTTGGTTTTTGGATTCATAATTTTTAGGTCATCTAGAGGTGGGTTTTGTGTCATGAATACTAACCAAATTTTGATAATCATGAAGGGCGGTACACAAGTGTACAAAGGAAAGAAACTTCATCATGGTAAGCTTATCTTGTATCTTGGTTTGCAAGTTCTCAATGAACATCCATTGAAGGTGAGGATCAAGAATCTTTAGGTTGATTTGGGAATAAAGAGATTGGTATCGTGAAATGAAGTCAGTAAGTTTATTATCATCATTTTTCTTACATATCATTAAATCGACTAAGGTCATCTTAGGAGTCACGTGCACTTGGAAATGGTTTATAAAGGCCTCAACAAGTTCATTAAATGAAAAAATTAAGTTATTTGGTAATGATGAAAAAAATTCTAAGGTGGTAACCTTTAAGGACCGAGGGAAAATCTTAGCCAAGAGCTTATCCTTAAGGACAAAATCACTACATAATGCTTGGTATAAGCAGAAACATGGTTAGAAGGATCTCCTTTCCCCCCATATTTCTCAAATCTAGGGATGTCTAGACCTTATGGTATTGGCGTTCTCAATATCTCAAAGGATAAAGGATTAATTTTGACATAGTATGTAGGTTGGCCATTTTGATGTTGGTTTATGGTGGAAATTTTCTTTTGAAGGGATGAAATGGTTTGTAAAAGATGATTTATTATGGCATCATTGTTTGCATTTTGAGATGGAGGTGAATATGATGAAGGAATATATGTGTTTGAGGGACAAATGAATGCAATGCTTATGGGAGGTAAAGTGGTATTAGATATGACGTGTGATGCCATGAAGGCACTAGGAACACTAGTCAAAATACCCAAGGTAGGAATAACATTACTAGCAGGTTGCATCATTGTTGTAACTTGAGGGTTGGTATAGGTAGGAGTAGAGGCAATGGTTGTGAGAGGAGGAATGTGAGTTCCTCCTTGACTTTGGACATTGCTCGAAGGTTGAACAACACTAGTAAGTTTCCCAAAAATCTTAGCTAAGTTACACACAATTTCAACTCCTTCTTCAGTTTCAATCATGCAATGTATGTTATCTATGGTAGGGATAGCATTGGTTGAAATGCTTTCAGTACTCATTTGATTTTGTAGGTTTGCCAAGTCTTTGTGGATTTGTATTATGTTTTCTTGCAAAATAATAGCAACCATTGTTTCAACACTTGCCACACTACTTGAAGGCAAAGAGTTGTTAAGGGTATGGTCCATACCTAGTGAACTAGTGTCAACACTAGTACTGAAGGAGCTAGATAACCCAAGATCCATGATGATTGTGTTATCACAAGATGAAATGAGTCTCAAACTTTGTCTCACTATAGTATTAACAATAGGAGACCAAGTTGTAAAGCTCATGCAAGGAACAATAAATGAATGCAATGAACACAAGATAAATGCTATTCTCTAATTCGAATTCAAATGGAATTAAACTGAGTACAATGAAATGAATGAAATAGAAACTCTGTAAACTAAAATAAAAATATAACAATAGCCAACTAAAACAAAAAAAAAAGTTTGTAATGTTGGAAAATGAAGTTTAAGATTTGAAATGGGACTAAATCACCCAGAGGGATGTATGAGTCCTAGTTAGGGATTTTTAGGGATTCAAATGTTGATAAGCAGTCAACACATAATACCAAAAAATCAAGCAAAACCACCTGTACTGGGACTAAATCACCTAGAGGGGAGTATGAGTCCCAGATTAAGGTTTTTGTAAATTTTTTAGAAAATCCTTATGAATGTTAGGTTTTTTTGTTTGAATAATGTCTAGACTAAGTGAATTTATAGATTCTAAATGGAATTCAATGATGCAAGAGGCAAAAATTCAACCTATATGCACTTTCATTAATTCAAGATTAAAAAACCCTAGATGCAAATTAACTAATGCAAAGTTAATATAAGATAGATCTAGGACTATGATGCACTCCAAATAAAAAATAAGGTGTTATAAAGGCCAGGTTCACCAAAATGAAACCTAGAAAATAGGTTGGTCTATCTTTTAGGAGATGGAACTTGGGTTTATGACCTATTTCACTTAGTTCATTCAATGATACCTTAGAGATCTCAATCCAAGGATAAAATGAGGGAAAAAGATCTGCAATAAGGTGTCCTACGTTGTGATTAAAGAATGAAGAGGGGTTCACCACCAAGCTAGGGCTTAGAAAGACAAGAAATGTAAATGAGATGCAAGACCTAAACAAATTACCTAGAACTAAACTCAAATCAGAACAGTGAACTAAGAAAGTGTAGATGTGCACCTAGAAACTCAAAGAAACTTGAATGAAGGTCTAAAATATTGGAAATACTAATTTTGATGCACACTAGGACTCATACACCAGTATGTTCAAAAACAAGGTGAAGAAAGCTTGCAATATGAACTTAAATGTGTGAATGAAAATCTGAAATATGTAGACTAACCTTAGCCTTAGTGTGAAGAAAGAATGAGAGAGAGAGAGATAGATAGAACAATATAACACATGCAACAACAGATTTACGTGGAGAAACCCCGAAGGGAAAAAACTCCACCACCAAAAGAGAGGCAAGTATATTACTGATAATCTTCAATATTACATGCAGCAATAGACTTCTCTTATCATTCCCTGTAAATCCAGCAGCACCTTGTTACCCCTGCAAAACTGAATTCTTAATAACACTAGCTCAAGGCCCCAATTTATAGAGATTTGTGAGAATGAAAACCACCATGGTTTCACCAAACAATAGGCGGAAATACCACCTACAAAAACCCACGCCTCCCTCCTTGAAATGGTCAAAAATACCCAAAATATCCTCTTACAGATGCTCTTACAGCTGTCATAGGGCATCTTTTATGCATGGGCGCCTGGGGTCTAAAAATAGCATATTCTGTCATAGGGAATCTGTCATACTGTCATAGCATCTTATGACAACTTGCATGCATGTCATAGATGCTCTTACAACACCCTATTTTGAACCACAACCTTATTTTAGAAGATTCCAAGGTGGGATGCCTAGCTAATTTGTCCTTTTCCATAAGGATAAATGGTAACGGTAACACTGCATTTACATAGTCTCTTTCACCACTGTTGGTCAAACAGTTTCACCTCTTATGGGTAAATGTACAAAAAACTTTAGGAAAATAATAAAAATAAAGGATTTACAAGGTTGATGACACCTAAATCCTAACATTCTCCCACTTGACATCATACATTGTAAATTACACCCATAGAGATACAATTACATAGAATTAAGTACAGTGATCAAGGCCCATGGCCTTTTTGCACCAAGAGAACTTTTCCGTGGTGACTGGCTTCATAAGAGAATCTGCAACATTATCCAAAGTGTCAACTTTTTCAATCAAGACTTGTCCATTCTCAACCATTTCTCGCACAAAGTGATACTAAACATCAACATGCTTAGTACGAGCATGATACATAGGATTTTTAGCGAAACATATGGCACTCTGACTATCACATCCGATCCTCACTATCCTGCAATCAAAACCAATACCATCACCAAGTCTCTATAACCAAAATGCCTCCTTAGAGGCATGTGTAGTAGCCATATACTCTGCTTCAGTGGTAGACAAAGAAACTGTAGGTTGTCTTTTACTCATCCAACTCACTGCTCCTCCAAACAAAGTAAACACATAGCCACTAGTGGACCTTCGACTATCCAAGTCACCTACCCAATCTGCATCAACAAAACCCTGTATGTCCAATGACTTATCAACATTGTCAGTACCACGATAAACCAAACAATAATCAGAAGTGCCTTGCAAATATCTGAATACCCTTTCGAAAAAAGTCCAATGTTCTTTACCAGGGTTAGACATAAACCTGCTTAGAACTCCCACTGCTTGGGCTATATCTGGTCTAGTACAAACCATTGCATACATTAAACTACCGACAACACTAGCATAAGGAACTTTAGACATTTCATCAATATCATCATCCAATTTAGGACACATGTCTAAACTCAACTTAGTACCAATAGGAAATGGAATATTTACTGGTTTACAGTCCTGCATATTAAACCTTTGCAAAATAGTGTTAACATACTTGCTCTGACATAACCAAAGCTTTCTATGAATCCGATCCCTAATGATTTCCATCCCAAGAATATATTTAGCAGCCCCTAAATCTTTCATATCAAATGTGCCAGAAAGCTGAGTTTTAAGTTCCCTAATCATTGGCTTATTGTTACCAATGAACAACATATCATCCACATATAAGACAATAATCAGTATTTGATCATCAATAACTTTAAAATAAACACAGTGATCCTCATCACTTCTAACAAAACCCATATTTAATGCAAATGCATGAAACTTTTGGTACCACATCCTAGGTGACTGTTTCAAACCATATAGAGACCTCTTTAACCTGCAAACCAAGTGTTCTTTTCCTTTCACAACAAAACCGTCAGGCTGTTGCATATAAATTTCTTCCTCTAGATCCCCATGCAAGAAAGCAGTTTTAACATCCATTTGTTCTATTTCTAAATCATAAGCAGCAGCAATGGATAAAATGAATATAATAGAGGTTAACTTAACAATAGGAGAGAATATTTCACCAAAATCAACTCCCTCTCTCTGGGAGTAGCCCTTGGCCACTAATCTGGCCTTGTACCGTTCCATCTTTCCATCTGCACCAAACTTCTTTTTATATATCCACTTACAACCAATGGCCTTTCTTCCTTTGGGAAAACTAACAAGATCCCAGGTGTCACAGTTTTTCAAAGACATCATCTCATCATGCATGGCCTGCATCCAAGACTCACATTCTTCTGAAGAGAGAGCCTCCCTAAAAGATCTAGGTTCATCATCAGTACATAACAAAGCAAATTTACAATGAAATTCAGGTGGGCTATACTTGTCAACTGGATTTCGTTGTCTTGTGGATCTTCTCAAAGGTGGAGTAAGAGGTTCCTCCTCATGTTCATCCTCATTGTTTTCAACTTCTTCTGTTACAATAGATTCCTTAGAACTCTCTTCTTCTTCTCCATCTTCTTGTCCATCTCTCTGTTCTTCCACATGTGCATCTTCTTGCTTAGTTTCAAAATGCACTATTTTTGACTTTTCCTTTGGTTGCACATCTTCAGAGTTAGCTCTAAATTCCCTGAAAATAACATCTCTAGAAAATATCATCTTTCGTGTTAGTGGATTCCAAAGTTTATAACTTTTAACATTTTCACCATAACCTACAAAGATGCATTTATGAGATTTGGCATCCAATTTAGACCGCTTCTCTTGAGGCACATGAACAAAAGCCTCACAACCAAAGGCCCTTAAATGTGAAACTGAAGGCTTTTTACCCAACCACATTTCATAAGGAGTTTTATCAACAAGAGCTTTACAAGGAGATCTATTAATTAAATAACAAGTAGTACCAACAGCCTCCACCCAAAAGCATTTGTCTAACTTAGCACTACTTAACATGCTCCTAGCTCTTTCCATTAATGTACAGTTCATTCTTTCTGCTACCCCATTTTGTTGGGGTGTGTAAGGTGTAGTATTTTTCCTAACAATTCCTGCATGTTTGCAAAACTCATCAAATTCCTTAGAACAATATTCACCCCCATTGTCAGATCTCAATACTTTTATCTTATAATCTGTTTGCTTTTCAACCAATGCCTTAAATTCCTTAAATTTGGTGAAAACTTCAGATTTTGAATGCATAAAATAAATCCAACTATATCTTGAGTAATCATCAATGGAGGAAACATAATAACGAGATCTACCCAAAGAATCTGTATCCACTGGACCACACACATCTGAATGAATAAGTTCTAACAATCCATTAGCTTTATTAGTTCCTTTAGGAAATGATGACCTATTTTGTTTACCAAACACACAATCCTCACAGAAATCATTTTTACCAACAGAATAATCAGAAATACCATCTACTAGTTTCTTATCAAGTATGGTCCTAAGACCTTTTTCACCAATGTGACCCAATCTATGGTGCCACAACATACATGCATTTTAAGCGCTAGTTACAAAAGAGGAGTTACAAAAAGTAGAGGCATGTAGCATAAATAAATTCCCTGTCTGAGATCCTTTGGCAACCAACAAACTTCCCCTTACCATCCTGCAACTAGACTTGTCAAATGTCACATGCATCCCAGAATCATTCAACTTGGAAACTGAAATTAAACTTTTTGTAAGTCCTGGAATATGTAAAACATCATCAAGGGTTTTAACCCTCCCATCACGGAAACACAATTTTACCTTTCCTTTACCAATAACCTTTTTTGAGCTATTATCACCCATGAAGACCTCTCCTGCATCATATTCTTTTTATGTAGAAAACCACTCCTTATGAGGAGTCATATGGAAGGAAGCACTTGAATCAATAAGCCAAGCATCATTACAAACTGTGTTAGCTGAAATAATCAAAGCATCAGAATCACCGTTATCAGAGGACTTTTCCATGGAGGAATCTGCATTCTTTTTCTTGTTTCTACATTCCTTCTTCACATGTCCCGGTTTACCACAGTTCCAACACTTCACTCTGCTCTTTCAAGGGGTCTTAGATCATCCATTAGACTTATCCTTCTTCTTATCCCCTTTAGGCTCTTTCTCCTTGGGCCTACCTCGCACATGCAAGGCATCTTGGGAGCCACTATGCATGGTCTTTCTCCTCATCTCCTCTAAAAGAAGTATGGGAATAATAGTATCCAGTTTAGGTTCTGCACCACCACTTGTTATAGCAATAACTAAATTTTCCTAAGATTCTGGCAAAGAGAAAATCAATAAAATGAATTTATCCTCATCTTCTATTTTAACATCAATAGATGCAAGCTGACTTATTATCAAATTAAAAGCATTCAAATGTTCAGCAATAGATTCACCATCCTTCATCTTTAATGAATACAAACATCTTTTGAGATACAACTTGTTAGACAAACTCTTAGTTTGGTAGATTTCACCTATCTTCCTCCAAAGCTTGTATGATGTGTCTTCTGAAGAGACATTCAGGAGGACAGAATCTGTGAGACACAACCGAATAGTCCCTCGAGCCTTCTTGTCTAACTTATTCCAATCTTCATCTGACAAGGTTGAAGTAGATGGCTTATTTTCAACTGAAACTGGTAACCACTGATCTCTTTCCTCAAGAAGGTCCTCCACTTTCAACTTCCACATCTCGTAACCAGTTCCATTGAACTTCTCAATATCTAGACATGAGGTGGAGGCCATGGTATGCAATCTTTCACAAATCTGCAAAACCCACAACACAAAAGCTCCCACTGCAGCAAAAAAACCTTCAACACTCTAAAAGGAAAGTGTCCCTTCCTTAACAGAACCGTTAGCTCTGATACCAAATGTTGAAAAACAAGGTGAAGAAAGCTTGCAATATGAACTTAAATGTGTGAATGCAAATTTGAAATATGTAGATTAACCTTAGCCTTAGTGTGAAGAAAGAATGAGAGAGAGAGATAGAACAATATAACACATACAACAACAGATTTACGTGGAGAAACCCCGAAGGGAAAAAACTCCACCACCGAAAGAGAGGTAAGTATATTACTGATAATCTTCAATATTACATGCAGCAATAGACTTCTCTTATCATTCCCTGTAAATCCAGCAGCATCCTGTTACCCCTGCAAAATTGAATTCTTAATAACACTAGCTCAAGGCCCCAATTTATAGAGATTTGTGAGATTGAAAACCACCATGGTTTCACCAAACAATAGGAAGCAATACCACCTAGAAAAACCCACACCTCCCTCCTTGAAATGGTCAAAAATACCCAAAATAGCCTCTTACAGATGCTCTTACAGCTGTCATAAGGCATCTTTTATGCATGGGCGCCTGGGGTCTAAAAAGAGCATATTCTGTCATAGGGAATCTGTCATACTGTCATAGCATCTTATGACAACTTGCATGCATGTCATAGATGCTCTTACAACACCCTATTTTGACCCACAACCTTATTTTAGAAGATTCCAAGGTGGGACGCCTAGCTAATTTTTCCTTTTCCATAAGGATAAATGGTAACGGTAACACTGCATTTACATAGTCTCTTTCACCACTGTTGGTCAAACAGTTTCACCTCTTATGGGTAAATGTACAAAACACTTTAGGAGAATAATAAAAATAAAGGATTTACAAGGTTGATGACACCTAAATCCTAACATAGTAGGGGTGATTTAGTCCCAGTTTAGGGTTTTAGGCTGAAACCATATTCTGGAACTGTTGAATTATTATCTACAAAAAAAGTCTAAAATAGGTATACTAGGACTCATACGCCACAAGTAGCGATTTAGTCCCAATATCAGAGTTTATTTGAAACTTTGATATCCTCTAGTGCTTTTCTATAGCTTTCCTCCTGCCAAATATTTGGTTCTAAAATACTAAACTCTTCTTTGTAGGTGACTTTCTGTGATCTTGCAAACAAGGTGACAACTTTGACAACTTGACAACTTTTCTCCAATCTTGCTCTTCAATGAATCTTCAACCTAAACCACATAGATCTACAATCACACATCAAAGAGAGGGAAAAATGTTGTTTTGTTAGTGGATAGGGGTTTGGCTTGGTCAAACCTCATTTTGGTAATCAAACCTTGAAATGAAATCAAATAGATAGGAATGATGAATGAAAAAATAAGCTATGTTGCAACTCACCAAACCCTTGAGCAAAAGGCTACAAATTGTAAGTAATGGATAGCATGAATGTGGATCTTTAATATTTCTTATATGCTATGGATTTTGACTTGAATGCTTGCTTGAATCCTAGAAACCCTACATCACAAATGTTAGCTCAAAAACAAACATGATGCATGGTGACTTTGACATGATGCTTGATTCTTGAATAAAGCTCCAAAATGCTTGATAATCACTCTTAAATTCTCTTGAATGCTATTGTATGCTCTTGAATTTCTAGAATCATCAAATGGTTAGATCACATATGCTCATTAAAGTTTCTAGGAGAAAATATGTGAAATAACCTTATATTTATATTTCTTTATGCCAAATTTCTTGAAATTACAACACTACAAGATGGTATTAGATCTCGAAGAATAAAATACCGCCAAGAATTTTAATTAAAAATAGGTCTAAGCTAAGAGAGACACATATGATAGTTGTGGTGTATGAGTCCCATTAGGCTAAGCTTGGGACACATTTTTCAAGAAAGGCTTAGTTTAATGTGAAATCCACATCTAGGCCCCGAAACTTAGGTGGAACCCATGTACGCCCAAGGTGGAGTATGCGTCATAGATCACTAAATTTGTGTTATACAATCCAAAATCACTAATTTTTTATTGGTCACTTGATATATGTCAAGATTATCCTTGGAAAGATGCATTAATTAAGGCTTGTGGATGCAAATTAGGACCAAATAAGGCATAAAGAAGCCCAATTTTAACAAGGAGGGCCCAAACAAATGTTAAAATGTAGAGGGATACATTTTTCTACACTACAATATGCTTTTCTATGAAATTGTAGACACATAAAAATGACCTAGGATTGCAAGTTCTATTTTCTCCATATTCTTCTCAACATAATTAAAATATTTAATTATGTCCTATGGTCCATTAATTAAATAATGCATAATTATTTAATTATCTTGGTCCATTAATTCTTCTTGATTATTTAAATAAATAAATTTTATTTATTTATTTAAATACGTCATTAATTTCTGAAGTCTTCTCATATTTAAATAAATTATTTAATTTATTTAATTATTGTCCACCTTGGCATTTTCTATTGGAATATGTGCCTCAATCCTTACTGACATAAAACTCCTTGAAAGGAAAAGTCGATGTGACATCATGGATGTTTGGCCGACTAACTGTTTTGAAGCTCTTAAAATGTTCATATCGCTGTGACAGGGTTAATGTCTTGCCGACAAGTCTATCGCTGTGACTTTCAGTGTTCGGCGTGACCTTTTGGTGAATGGAAACCTTTGGGCGATAGTTTGATCTTATCAGGATAACTCACGAGTGTCAGGGAGAGGTCCTAGCGAATGGTGAATGTCTCACTAATAGCTTAAAGCTATCGGGGTAACATAAAGGTCGCGGGGAGATGTCTCAACGATGAAGCTAGGTCACGCCGATGGGAGTATTCTCGTGGTGCCTTCGCAGTGACAAAAGAATTCATTGAGAAGTCTTAGCGACTTGGATAAGTCACGCCGAAAGTCTTTGGGTTAACTTTGGGCGCTCAGAGAAACGTCTTGGCAAAGGGCTTAAGTCTTGCCGACTCAGTAAGACTTGGTAGTGCTCGATGAAAGGTCCTAGCGATGAAGAGCAGTCTCACCAACTCGGTAAGACATGATGGAGCTCGATGAAATGTCACGGTGAAAGACATGAGTCTTGCCGATAGTATGTGACATTCGGGGTGACATGGGATGTTCACTATGACGTCTCACCAAAGAGCGATAGTCATGCCGAATGGCTCACCCAGGCATGACTTGAAGATTTCAATATGAGGTCTTGGCGAGATCAGTATGGCTTGCCGATGGTTTCTTTGAGTTCGATATGACTTGTTCCATTCGATATGAGTCTCGCCGATAAGAGAAACTCTTGCCGATAGGAACGAAATGGATATCGGTAGATTCGGTATGACTTGTGGTTTTCGTTATAATGACTTGCCAACTATTGGGACTCTTAGTGATATCGATATGAAGACTTTGTGGCATCGGGGAGACACTATTACTGTCTCATCGATATGCCAACAAAGTTTGACCCCCTTTGACCGTGCGACCATCCTATGTGGCATCTCGTGGACCAATCAGAGGAAGCGGTTTTCAAATGGATGACAGTTGGTTTTTTGCATCAGTTGCAACGCTGGAGAAAAATTGCATGCAAGGAAAAATCATCTGCTTGAAAGGAAATTGTCTATGATTGGCAATGGTGGATAAGGATGCACAAAAGGTAAAAATCAGAATGGGATAAGATTTAAAGGATCGATTCTGATTTGGAGATACATGGAGTGGAATTGAATTGTTGAGCAATTTTCTGTAGCTAGATGAATAGTGAATGTAGCTACTGAGAATTGATAACCAGAGAGTTGTATCTCTGAATTGTATGTAATCTTTTGTTACTATAATACAAAGAGATTCAACTTGGTGTGGTGGGTTTTCTCCCGAAAGGGTTTTCCCATGTAAATCTGTTGTTTATTGTCTTTGTGTATTTGCTCTATTTCTGTAAATCTTTCATGTGTGTCTTAATTAGATTGTAATTTGAAAATTAAAAGCCCTGCATTGCATTTTTCCCTGTGGATTTAACATTAGGAAAGTGTTTCCGCACCGTTTCTTTCCTTACATTTTCCCAATTTTAAATAAAATTATTTATTTAAAATGGTCCCACTTTCTAATTTCTCTCTCTTAGTAAATAATTCAAACTAATTATTTACTGTCACATAACCTCACCATTTTGAATCAAATCAATTTTTAATTCAAAATAAAAAATTTCTTCCATGAATCAAGTAATTTCTAATATTATTTGATTTTCCATCACTCTCTTTTTTTGTGCCATTCTTATCTCCTTGTCACATACATTTTCAACCCTTGATTTTATTTTCTAAAATCAGACCTTGTTCATTCATTTCAAATTTACCCTAATGTTTACCTAACCCTAATTGTGGGTTGTCACATTAAATCTTGTCTATTGATTCTAGGGAATTTTCCAATCTTCAATCTTGGCCATTCATCCAAAATAACATTTTTTATAAAATGGAAACTTTGGTCTCATTTTGACATCTCTCAATCTCTTGGCATCTACGTCTCATGCAATCTTGTCTTAGGCATACTTCATCTCTTCGCATTTTTGACATCTTGACATTTGCATACTTTAGGCTTGCTTACTAGTTGCATAGTTACATAGTGTAGCATTTTGTGATCAAATCCTTCAACATTTCCTTAGGTCTTGGCATAGTCATAGATTTCTCACACAAAATTTGAGGGCAAACCACATTATTTGTAGCAAATAGAGAAGGTGCAATGGAGGTCAATCATGGAGGTTGAAGACACTAGGTAATATCTTTCTTTGTTTTCATGTTATTTCCTCCTTTGTACTTCATTGTTGTTTTGGGTTTTTATTTATTTATGCTCTAATCTACTAACCTAAATATTTCAGATAGTTACATTGGTGAATCTAACATGAAACACATCTTTTTATAGATTTTCATATGGCGTTTTGGCATTTTTGCAAGTATAGGTACAAAGAGCCGCATTTGTAGATTCCAGAATTGCAATTGTTGCATCATGACAGATGCATCCATAGAATTGAGCTGCATTTGCTAGCCTGAGAGATGCATTTTCTTTGATCTAACGCATTAGACCACCTGAACGACACATTTGCAAGCCGAGAAATATTTTCTGTGCAAAATGACGCATCCGCCTAGTAAATTCTAGTGTACAAATTTGAGACACATTTTCTGTGAAGAACGATGCATTTGCTCTGCTATGACGCAATCGCCTAGTAAAATTTTCTTTTCATTTTTTACAGAATTTTCCAAATTTCTCATTTCAAGTTAGTAGTGTAGGGGTTTTTCTGGTTACTAATATGTTGTTGTAGCATGTGACTTTAACTTTTTCATGGGTCCAAGGCATCTTTTTAGACTACTAACAAGTGGTTTTGTAGGTTTGATTGTCCAAGGGTTTTATTTTTGAAACCACTTGTGTTTTTTTTAGATTACAAAACACTTCCATTGGTGCTCTTAAAGATAACAACTATTTGTTTCATTTAGATTTAATTAGGAAGTGAAAGAAAATTACTTGATTCTGCTTGAAGGTGGTAAGTGATTATTCTCTCACCTTGTGCAAACTAGGTGATCAGAAAGCAAGAACCGTCTATTTTATGTTTTTAAACCTTAGAGGGGCCTGCCTCAAAAGAGGAAATGACTCCAACTAGTTTTTTGCTCGGGCCGGTATATAAAAGGATGAGTCTAAATTGTCGATTCCTCATGGTATGTAGGCCTTATCCGTGTAGTGCCATTCAAAAATGGGTACCTACCTTTTCTTTTAAAGGTATAAGATCCCCTAGTCTATTGGTTAAAGCCTTAAGTAGCTTGTTATACACTTGCAAGTTGTTGTGTCCCTGAGTATTCACTAGAACCCTTTTGTTTAGTGGCCAAAATCCCATCTATTTGCTAGTGCAACAACGGTCGTTGCAAAGGAATCCACATTCTCATAGTTCTTAGTAGAGGTGATCAACCTACCATGGGAGATTTATGGGGGTTGGAAGCTTGGTTGACCTAAGAAATGACTGCATTGTAAGGGGGAGCCTGTGTGGCCAAGTTTCTGAATTCATCTGCTAAGAATAAGTGTGGCTGGGGAAACCCATGTGGAACCTAGAAAATATAGTCCTTACCTAGCCTAGGGTTGTACTTGTCTTCATTGTGCATTTTTTCAAACAAAATATTATGTTTGCCAAGTTTTTTCTGAAACATTCAACAAATAAACACCTTTTAAAAACTTGGAAACAATTATTCAATTGAAAATAACTCTAAAAATTGGCCAAAATTACAAACAAATCGGACCTTCATTTAGCCTATAACACATTTTCCTTTTTGTGCACTGCATTTGCTCTGTTGTGCCACATTTGACACTTTCTGTAATGCATTCACTCTGATATTCTACTCTGTGTGATGCATCTTCCTATATTGCACCACATCTGATTTACTGAACACCGTAATTGCTTTGTCAAGCCACATCTATTATCTGTAATGCCACATTCACTGAAATCATGATGCATTTGACAAACTACAATGCATCTATGACCTAAAATGACACATTTTCTTGGCAAAAACAAAAACATTGTCACAGTCCAAACCCCAAGACCAAACTTGTCCAATTTTCTATCAAACATCTTTTTCTAGTAGCCTTAGTTAAACACCAGATCAAGAATTTCTCAAATCCTTCATTCTTTGCATCCTTTAGCTTGTATTCTTCCCATAGGTTCATCCTTGCAACTTTTTAGTTACATCCTTAAAGTCCATCATCATTTTCAGCCATAAACCAGTCTTTAGGTCCTCATTTCATTTGCAGATTTTGGAATAGGGAAACTTACCATACTTTGCAAAATCATTGCCTTCAAGAGTAGGTTGTCATTGGACTTAGTCAAAATCCTTCTTTTAAGTCATTATCCTTTTTGTGAGACTTTCCAACTCAAAAGTCTAGTTAGGAAACCTCACTTTATCATCTTGTCATTGTCATTTAGTCATACCAACAAGTCCCTTGATGATCCAAATTGAGACATAGATTAAGCTTTGGGTGGTCAAGTAAACCTTTTCTAAAATTCCATCATTACTTAGACCTTTGCATTTTCTTACCTTAGAACATTCAAAGTAATCTTGGTCCTCATTTTGCATACCTTATTCCTAAAAATCCAAAAAAAAAGTCCTTATTATCCTTTACCATTTGTCATTTCCTTTAGACAACATTGTCATAATGCATTCCTTATTGTCAAAAACCTTAAAAAATAGTTGCATTAGCATTCCTTTTTGTCATTATCTAGTTTTCATTTTCATCCCTCTTCCTAATTTGAGAAACTCCTTATATGGTTGAGAGTAGGCTTCAAAGAAAAAGAAGACAAATGGCTAATTTTGGACAAGACAACAACAATTATATCTTTTCCAATGACATGAATCAAAACATGAACCAAGACACATCCTTTATCAATACTTTCAATGAAATGAACATACAATCTTCTTCATGTAACCCCTTCGAATAATTCATACATAGAGATGAAAATGTAAATTTGTTTGTGGAATATTTAGAAGCTGCCACACAAAATCTTGAGTTGGCCTCCTTTGTGGAAGATTTAGTCTTACATGATCCGCAAAGATATATAACCATGCTATTGGACCAAGGGGCTAAACTGCCACATGGATTTGACATTAACACTCTAAGGGAAGCATCACCTGATCACAATGCCAACAACAACAATGCAAACAATGCTTCTTACACTAGTGAACCTCAAAACAATGCAAACAATTTTTCCCACACTAGTCAACCTCAAAACAATGCAAACAATGCCTCCCATACTAGTCAACCTCAAAATAATGCAAACAATACCTTTGTTGGTGCCACCTCACAAATTTCCACAAGCACTATCAATGCTACCGCTAATGACACATATAATCAGAACACCTCCAACACAATCAATGCAACATCCATTGGAGGGACACCAACTATGTCACAAGCCATGTCACAATCGATGCCTACAATGTCAACAACATCCTCAGTCAATTAGAGCTGCCTTTGGATCCTCAACAATGGTGGAAAGCTCTTCAAATCCCCTATTTGGAGCTTCATCTAGTGTCATGGGAACATCATCATCAAATCCTTTGATTGGGTCTTTGAATAATTCCTTCAAAACAAATTCATTCAACCTCTTTGGGGGAAGTAAACAACGTATTTCCATTCCAAAGCCACAACCAAATGTCAACACGTCATCACAACTTAATACCAATACCCACATTCCTCAAAGGTAGAACACCAACATTCCCCATGGAAAATTCTACCAAGGCAATCAGATGACACAACATATGACTTCATTTGGGCACCAAAATATTCAAGGTCAACGCATCACACAAATATTGACTAATATGGCTGGAGGACACATTCCCACATATGCATCACACATCCACACTCATCAACACATCCCTAATCAAAACTTGCAATAACAACAAAATTCAAATCAAAACATGTCATACATCACACAACAACACATTCCACAACAATATCAAAACACATCTTCACAAAAAATGGGGAATCATGGGATACCCATCACTTCCATATGTGATGCAAAAAACAATCCTATAATTGATGCTTTGACAGCTCAAGTGGAAAACTTGTAAAAAAAAATAAAGACTATGCAAATTTCCAATAAAAAGCCACACATGTCATATGATTTATGTCCATACCCTTTTGACACAAGTCTATACATGCCACCATTCCCTCTTGGATACATGGCGCCAAACTTCACTAAATACAAAGGCAAGACAAACCCTCTTGAACACATTCAAGAATTCACAATCAATTGCATGGGCATTGCCTATGAACATACTTACTTGATGAGACTCTTCCCTAAGAGTCTTACATGCCTCACACTTGAATGGTTTGCCACTTTACAAAAAAGAAATAAAATCATGGGATGAACTAGCAGACAAATTTGTGTGAAACTATGCCTATAACATTGACATAGATGTCTCCATTACCAACCTATGCACACTTACACAAGAAGAAGCTGGTGAGACTTTCATTCCATTCTTTCAAAGATGGAGAATTTTAGAAAATCGTTGTCATATTGACATACCTAAGAAAGAAAAAGTTGACATGTTTTTCCAAACCCTCCTAGGCCCATTGAAATGTAGCTTGCAAGTCCACTGTTGCACAACATTGACAGACTTAGTAAAAAAGGGTGTCCAACTTGAGAAGGCCCTTATTGCTAAAGGAGAACTAAAATATGGCCCTAAGAACATGAACACAAACCCACTTGTGGAAAAAAAAATATTGGGTCAAGAATAAACACATTACCAATGATGGCATTGTTGATGCTAAGGCAGTAAACACAATGGGTCCTATACTTACTCTTAAAGGAGCTCCATCGCAAAATACACCAATGACCACACTGACACCTATTGCTAATGCCATTCAAAATAGTCACAACAATCAAAATAGTCAAAACCAAGGGCAACCACGACATACCAAGCAATTCCCAAAGAGATGCACATATGCTCCCTTGGGTGAACCAATTGAAGATGTCCTTAAAAAGCTCCTTCAAAATGGTGTCATCACATTAGAAGACCCTAAGCCATATGACCCAAGACATTTTAAGCCATCATGGTGGGATGAAAACGCTTTTTGTGATTACCACCATGCTAAAGGACATAAAAAATCCTCTTGTCAAAAAATGATAAATCTGGTACAAGACATCATCGAAAATCGCACGATTGAACTAGGTGGACAACAATTTGCCTCAAACGCAGACTGTACTATTCACAAAACCCCACTGCAGGACCATGGTTTGAATAAAATCTCTATGCCAGGTCCTAAGACTAATAATAATCATGCCAACTATACCTGCACCACCTTCAACTATTTTGGTGGATCCATTATAAATCATGTTCGAGCTGCTAATGAATATTTTAATACAATTACTGTCACAAGAGCACCTACATGTAATGCCACTACCCATGGTGGAAAAGTCACCATAGTTGGTCCTCCTCCCCCTAGGCAGCTGAAAAATCGTGATACCTAGTCCATCCTCCAAACAGTCACAATCAGGTCCATCTGCCAAGTAGTCACAACTTAAGGGAAAGTTCAACCTTATTGACCAATTAGGAAAAACACCTACTCAAATCTCTATACTTGATTTGTTGTGCATTTCTCCTACACATAAGGCCATACTTGGCAAAAATTTACAAGAGTCTTCAGTCCCTCACGACATTGATGTCAACCAATTTGAAGCCATGGTGGGATACCTTACCACTCCCCATCATATAACATTTTTAGACCAAGACTATTTGTCACCCAAATCCAATCATAACGACACATTACACATCAAAGTATTTATTCATAAGCATAAGGTCAAATGAGTTTTAGTAGATGGCGGAGCAGGACTGAACATATGCTCCCTAAAATTGGTAAAGGCTCTAGTATTCTCTAATGCTTGCATAGATACTACAAAGAGCATTGTTATAAAGGTGTATGATGATGAAGAATGTTCCTCTTAGGGTGTTATCACTCTTTCTATCCGAGTTAGGCACATCATTATGGATACAACATGTCAAGTCCTAGATCTCGAACTACCATATAATATCTTGCTTGGTCAACCTTGGATTCATGCCTTAAAAGTTGTTCCATCCACCTACCACCAATTCCTAAAGTTTCCTTCTAACGGCACCAAAATCACCATACATGGAGACCCCAATCCTTTCTAGTATTGCACCAATCTAAGGGGTATTTCGAAACATGAAGTGCCCATCAACTGGGAAGCTTCAACTTCCTCTTCTTCCAAATTCATTGACCCGTCCACACTCACCAAATTGTCCACGTCCTCTCCTTCCACTTCTGCCACACCATCTCCCTTCGTCTCGAAGGATAATCCCAATGTCAAGATCTAGGACCAAGGATGTGGAGAGTATAAATTGAACACGGCCTACCGCATCACCAAAATACCCAAGTCTACTAAGGCTTATGGTCGACCCTGTTTTAGAATGGAGCCTAAAGAAATATTCAAAGTTCCTCCAACATGGACTTTTATAAAATTGGGTGACATGAACAAAGAAGACATCGAAGACCTATCGACTTGGATCTACAAAGACCTAGAAAATCCCTCCTCATTACCAATCCAGATGTACGAAAAAGGCTATGATACAATGAAGGAAAAACACTATGATGGAACTAGTGGCCTTGGAAAAAATAAAACTGGAATGTGAGAACCTATAATGCCTTCCCAAAGACCAAATCATCTTGGGTTAGGGTTTGGGATACCCGAAAATGATGATCAACGTACCAATGTACTTTCAGGTGAGAGTGTGAATACTTCAAAAAGTGTCGAGACTATTGAGGGACCCCTTACTAAAACTGACTCTCATGAATGGGAATTTGGCTCCCAATGATCCCTAAGTGACTATTTCCTTGATGAATTGTTCCTTGAACCTAGAGAACCTGCATTCGAAGAAATATTTTAGAAAATGTTTAAAATTGATCTAGCATAGAATAGTGGCAACCCTAAAATCCCAAAGAAAAGAGAAGATTGGGATAGGCTTTTTTTCCCAAGGAACAATGACAAGCCTGAATTATCTTCTAATTCCATTGGCCATAACCCTAACACACCTATCCAACCATCTAACATTAATGACCATCATTTGGATTCATCTGAATTACCACATGAGACTACCGACTGGGAGTTGGATGATGACAATTTTATCTTTAACCTCTCTAAATCCGCTTGCATGCTTTCCATGTCCTCCCCACCATTCACCAATAATGATGATGGAATTTCCCTTGTCTACCCAAAACTACTTGATTGGGATCAACAAGGCCCGCCAGTTATGGACATATTTCAGAATGATGAGGCCATAGCAAAATTCATGGGACTATGTGATGGCATACCAAGTGGAGACCACAAGGCTGGATTTTCTATAGACCTAGATTGTGTAGCCTACTTCAAGGAGACTACACCATCCTCTAGTCGCAAAATTAAAAATAAAAATAAAACAAAAAAGGACACATCTTTAGGTGAAAAATGAAAGGCACCTTTTGATGAAAGAAAAGTAAAAATAAAGGAGGTATCTATAGGTGAAAACTTTTTTGAGGCACCCAAGGATGGAGGATTGGACTTTCTCCCCATGACTTAGGAAAAATAAAAAATGCTCATAGAGGACACCATGGAAGTCAACATAACTACAATGGAAGATCCCAAGATTGTCTTCTTTGCAACATCTTTGACAGAGGAAGAGAAACCTGAATTTCACAAAATTCTTTTTAGAGAATAAGATTAAATTTGCATGGTCCTATGTTGAAATGCTTGGGTTAGATCCAAAACTTCTCTTGCACCATTTTCCATTACTTCTAGATGCCAAACCAGTAAAATAGAAGCTGTAAAAGATGCACCCACAAATCGCCTTGTTAGTCAAAGCAGAACTTAAGAAATTGATAGATGTGGGATTCATACTATCAATAAACTACACTAAACAGATTTCAAATCTTGTACCAGTCACCAAGTTGAATGGTCAGATACACATCTAAAAAAACTTTCGAGCTTTGAATAAAGTGTGTCCAAAGGATGACTTTCCATTACCAAACATAGACATCATAGTTGACCTTACAACAGGATATGAGATGTTGTCCCTCATGGACGATTTCTTGGGTTATAATCAAATTCGTATTGCCCCTAAAGATTAGCATAAAATGGCATTCACATGTCCTTGGGGTACATACTACTGGAACGTCATGTTTTTTGGTCTCAAGAATGTAGACGCCACATATTTGAGAGCCATGACAACAATATTTCATGACATGATGCATAAGCTAATGGAAGATTATGTGGATGACCTTTTGGAAAAGTCTTTGACATGTAAGGATCATTTGAATGTGCTAGAAATTTTTTTCAAGAGATTGGAAGAATACAGGGTCCGCTTGAACCCCAAGAAATGTGTCTTTGGTGTGACATCAAGAATTTTTTTGGGATATATAGTTTACTGTAGAGGCATTGAAGTCGATCCTACCAAATTAAAAGCCATTCTAGACATACCTCCCCCAAAAGGGATAAGTGAACTTAGGACATTGCAACGCAGATTGCAGTCTATTTGACATTTCATTACACAACTGGTAGACAAGTGTCAACCATTTCAGTATCTTCTATGCAAGGGAATCCCCTTTATGTGGATTGATATATGTCAAGAGTGTTGAAAAACAAGGTGAAGAAAGCTTGCAATATGAACTTAAATGTGTGAATGCAAATCTGAAATATGTAGATTAACCTTAGCCTTAGTGTGAAGAAAGAATGAGAGAGAGAGATAGAACAATATAACACATGCAACAACAGATTTACGTGGAGAAACCCCGAAGGGAAAAAACTCCACCACCGAAAGAGAGGCAAGTATATTACTGATAATCTTCAATATTACATGCAGCAATAGACTTCTCTTATCATTCCCTGTAAATCCAGCAACCCCCTATTACCCTGCAAAACTGAATTCTTAATAACACTAGATCAAGGCCCCAATTTATAGAGATTTGTGAAGATGAAAACCACCATGCTTTCACCAAAAAATAGGCAGCAATACCACCTAGAAAAACCCACGCCTCCCTCCTTGAAATGGTCAAAAATACAAAAATAGCCCCTTATAGATGCTCTTACAGCTGTCATAAGGCATCTTTTATGCATGGGCGCCTGGGGTCTAAAAATAGCATATTCTGTCATAGGGAATCTGTCATACTGTCATAGCATCTTATGACAACTTGCATGCATGTCATAGATGCTCTTACAACACCCTATTTTGACCCACAATCTTATTTTAGAAGATTCCAAGGTGGGACGCCTAGCTAATTAGTCATTTTCCATAAGGATAAATGGTAACGGTAACACTGCATTTACATAGTCTCTTTCAGCACTGTTGGTCAAACAGTTTCACCTCTTATGGGTAAATGTACAAAACACTTTAGGAGAATAATAAAATAAAGGATTTACAAGGTTGATGACACCTAAATCCTAACATTCTCCCACTTGACATCATACATTATAAATTACACCCATAGAGATACAATTACATAGAATTAAGTACAGTGATCAAGGCCCATGGCCTTTCTGCACCAAGAGAACTTTTCCGTGATGACTGGCTTCATAAGAGAATCTGCAACATTATCCAAAGTGTCAACTTTTTCAATCAAGACTTGTCCATTCTCAACCATTTCTCGCACAAAGTGATACTGAACATCAACATGCTTAGTACGAGCATGATACATAGGATTTTTAGCCAAACATATGGCACTCTGACTATCACATCCGATCCTCACTATCCTGCAATCAAAACCAATACCATTACCAAGTCTCTGTAACCAAACTACCTCCTTAGAGGCATGTGTAGCAGCCATATACTCTGCTTCAGTGGTAGACAAAGCAACTGTAGGTTGTCTTTTACTCATCCAACTCACTGCTCCTCCAAACAAAGTAAACACATAGCCACTAGTGGACCTTCGACTATCCAAGTCACCTGCCCAATCTGCATCAACAAAACCCTGTATGTCCAATGACTTATCAACATTGTCAGTACCATGATAAAACAAATAGTAATCAAGTGCCTTGCAAATATCTGAATACCCTTTTGACAAAAGTCCAATGTTCTTTACCAGGGTTAGACATAAACCTGCTTAGAACTCCCACTGCTTGGGCTATATCTGGTCTAGTACAAACCATTGCATACATTAAACTACCGACAGCACTAGCATAAGGAACTTTAGACATTTCATCAATATCATCATCCAATTTAGGACACATGTCTAAACTCAACTTAGTACCAATAGGAAATGGAATATTTACTGGTTTACAGTCCTGCATATTAAACCTTTGCAAAATAGTGTTAACATACTTGCTCTGACTTAACCAAAGCTTTGTGTGAATCCGATCCCTAATGATTTCCATCCCAAGAATATATTTAGCAGCCCCTAAATCTTTCATATCAAATGTGCCAGAAAGCTGAGTTTTAAGTTCCCTAATCATTGGCTTATTGTTACCAATGAACAACATATCATCCACATATAAGACAATAATCAGTATCTGATCATCAATAACTTTAAAGTAAACACAGTGATCCTCATCACTTCTAACAAAACCCATATTTAATGCAAATGCATCAAACTTCTGGTACCACATCCTAGGTGACTTTTTCAAACCATATAAAGACCTCTTTAACCTACAAACCAAGTGTTCTTTTCCTTTCACAACAAAACCGTCAGGCTATTGCATATAAATTTCTTCCTCTAGATCCCCATGCAAGAAAGCAGTTTTAACATCCATTTGTTCTATTTCTAAATCATAAGCAGTAGCAATGGATAAAATGAATCTAATAGAGGTTAACTTAGCAACAGGAGAGAATATTTCACCAAAATCAACTCCCTCTCTCTGGGAGTAGCCCTTGGCCACTAATCTGGCCTTGTACCATTCCAACTTTCCATCTGCACCAAACTTCTTTTTATATATCCACTTATAACCAATGGCCTTTCTTCCTTTGGGCAAACTAACAAGATCCTAGGTGTCACAGTTTTTCAAAGACATTATCTCATCATGCATGGCTTGTATCCAAGACTCACATTCTTCTGAAGAGAGAGCCTCCCTAAAAGATCTAGGTTCATCATCAATACATAACAAAGCAAATTTACAATGAAAATTAGGTGGGCTATACCTGTCAACTGGATTTCATTGTCTTGTGGATCTTCTCAAAGGTGGAGTAAGAGGTTCCTCCTCATGTTCATCCTCATTGTTTTCAACTTCTTCTGTTACAACGGATTCGTCAGAACTCTCTTCTTCTTCTCCATCTTCTTGTCCATCTCTCTGTTCTTTCACATGTGCATCTTCTTGCTTAGTTTCAAAATGCACTATTTTTGGCTTTTCCTTTGGTTGCACATCTTCAGAGTTAGCTCTAAATTCCTTGAAAATAACATCTCTAGAAAATATCATCTTTCGTGTTAGTGGATTCCAAAGTTTATAACCTTTAACATTTTCACCATAACCTACAAAGATGCATTTCTGAGATTTGGGATCCAATTTAGACAGCTTCTCTTGAGGCACATGAACAAAAGCCTCACAACCAAAGACCCTTAAATGTGAAACTGAAGGATTTTTACCCAACCACATTTCATAAGGAGTTTTATCAACAAGAGCTTTACAAGGAGATCTATTAATTAAATAACAAGCAGTACCAACAGCCTTTGCCCAAAAGCATTTGTCTAACTTAGCACTACTTAACATGCTCCTAGCTCTTTCCATTAATGTACGGTTCATTCTTTCTGCTACCCCATTTTGTTGGGGTGTGTAAGGTGTAGTCTTTTTCCTAACAATTCCTGCATGTTTGCAAAACTCATCAAATTCCTTAGAACAATATTCACCCCCATTGTCAGATCTCAATACTTTTATCTTATAATCTGTTTGCTTTTCAACCAATGCCTTAAATTCCTTAAATTTGGTGAAAACTTCAGATTTTGAATGCATAAAATAAATCCAAGTATAACTTGAGTAATCATCAATGAAGGAAACATAATAACGAGATCTACCCAAAGAATTTGTATCCACTAGACCACTAGTTTCTTATCAAGTATGGTCCTAAGACCTTTTTCACCAATGTGACCCAATCTATGGTGCCACAACATATATGCATTTTCAGCGCTAGTTACAAAAGAGGAGTTACAAAAAGTAGAGGCATGTAGCGTAAATAAAATCCCTGTCTGAGATCCTTTAGCAACCACCAAACTTCCCCTTACCATCCTGCAACCAGACTTGTCAAATGTCACATGCATCCCAGAATCATTCAACTTGGAAACTGAAATTAAACTTTTTGTAAGTCCTGGAATATGTAAAACATCATCAAGGGTTTTAACCCTCCCATCACTGAAACACAATTTTACCTTTCCTTTACCAATAACCTTTTGTGAGCTATTATCACCCATGAAAACCTCTCCTCCATCATATTCTTTGTATGTAGAAAACCACTCCTTATGAGGAGTCATATGCAAGGAAGCACCTGAATCAATAAGCCAAGCATCATTACAAACTGTGTTAGCTGAAATAATCAAAGCATCAGAATCACCGTTATCAGAGGACTTTTCCGTGGAGGAATCTGCATTCTTTTTCTTGTTTCTACATTCCTTCTTCACATGTCCCCGTTTACCACAGTTCCAACACTTCACTTTGCTCTTTCCAGGGGTCTTAGATCGTCCTTTAGACTTATCCTTCTTCTTATCCCCTTTAGGCTCTTTCTCCTTGGGCCTACCTCGCACATGCAAGGCATCTTGGGAGCCACTGCACATGGTCTTTCTCCTCATCTCCTCTGAAAGAAGTATGTGAATAATAGTATCCAACTTAGGTTCTGCACCACCACTTGTTATAGCAATAACTAAATTTTCCCAAGATTCTGGCAAAGAGCAAATCAATAAAATGCATTTATCATCATCTTCTATTTTAACATCAATAGATGCAAGCTGACTTATAATCAAATTAAAAGCATTCAAATGTTCAGCAATAGATTCACCATCCTTCATCTTTAATGAATACAAACATCTTTTGAGATACAACTTGTTAGACAAACTCTTAGTTTGGTAGATTTCACCTATCTTCCTCCAAAGCTTGTATGTTGTGTCTTCTGAAGAGACATTCAGGAGGACAGAATCTGTGAGACACAACCGAATAGTCCCTTGAGCCTTCTTGTCTAACTTATTCCAATCTTCATCTGACAAGGTTGAAGTAGATGGCTTCTTTTCAACTGAAACTGGTAACCACTGATCTCTTTCCTCAAGAAGGTCCTCCACTTTCAACTTCCACATCTCGTAACTAGTTCCATTGAAATTCTCAATATCTAGATGAGAGGTGGAGGCCATGGTATGCAATCTTTCACAAATCTGCAAAACCCACAACACAAAAGCTCCCACTGCAGCAAAAAACCTTCAACACTCTAAAAGGAAAGCGTCCCTTCCTTAACAGAACCGTTAGCTCTGATACCAAATGTTGAAAAACAAGGTGAAGAAAGCTTGCAATATGAACTTAAATTTGTGAATGCAAATCTGAAATATGTAGATTAACCTTAGCCTTAGTGTGAAGAAAGAATGAGAGAGAGAGATAGAACAATATAACACATGCAACAACATATTTACGTGGAGAAACCCCGAAGGGAAAAAACTCCACCACCGAAAGAGAGGCAAGTATATTATTTATAATCTTCAATATTACATGCAGCAATAGACTTCTCTTATCATTCCCTATAAATCTAGCAGCACCTTGTTACCCTGCAAAACTGAATTCTTAATAACACTAGCTCAAGGCCCCAATTTATAGAGATTTGTGAGGATGAAAACCACCATGGTTTCACCAAACAATAGGCAGAAATACCACCTAGAAAAACCCATGCCTCCCTCCTTGAAATGGTCAAAAATACCAAAAATAGCCTCTTACAGATGCTCTTATAGCTGTCATAAGGCATCTTTTATGCATGGGCGCTTGGGGTCTAAAAATAGCATATTCTGTCATACTGTCATAGCATCTTATGACAACTTGCATGCATGTCATAGATGCTCTTACAACACCCTATTTTGACCCACAATCTTATTTTAGAAGATTCCAAGGTGGGACACCTAGCTAATTTGTCCTTTTCCATAAGGATAAATGGTAACAGTAACACTGCATTTACATAGTCTCTTTCACCACTGTTGGTCAAACAGTTTCACCTCTTATGGGTAAATGTACAAAACACTTTAGGAGAATAATAAAAATAAAGGATTTACAAGGTTGATGACACCTAAATCCTAACAAAGAGGCCTTCCAACTGATAAATAACTATCTATTATCACCACCTATTCTAATGCCACCTATCAAAGGAAAACCTTTGATTCTATACATTTCTGCAATAACTTCACCACTGGGGGCATTACTAGCACAAAATGATTATAATGAGAAAGAAAGGGCAATTTACTACATCAGCCAGACACTGGTCAAATATGAGTTAAACTAAACATCCATTGAATGCGCTTGTCTAACAGTTGTCTTTGCAACTCAAAAATAAAGATACTACATGTTAAATCACAAGACACACTTAGTGGCAAAGATTGATCCCCTGAAATATCTCCTAAGTCGCACAACATTGACAGGTTGCTTGGAAAAATGGGTTATGATCTTGAGTGAGGATGACATACAACATGTGAAATGAAAGGCTATAAAGGGACAAGTGATAACAAATCAACTGGAAGATGCACCTATACAAGGTGATCATCCATTGGTAACAAAATTTCCTGATGAGTCCATATTTCACATAGAGCCTAAATAGCCTTGGAAACTTTATTTTGATGGGTCTCACACTAGCGATGGCTCGTGAGCAGGAATACTGTTTATCACACCACAAGGAGACTCCATCCCGAAGTCATTTCGTATTTCTTTTCAATGTACAAATAGTATTCTAGAATATGAGGCACTTGTCATAGGACTCAAAATGGACATAAAATGGAAAATAAAAAATATGCATGTCCTCGAAGATTCTCAGTTGGTCATCAACCAAGTCAACGATGACTATGACACCAAGGACAATAAGTTAATGCCTTACAAATGAATGGTTGATAGTTTTCAATCATACTTCCACATGCTTTATTTTGAACAGATTCCCAAGGTATAAAACAAGGCAACAAATGCAATGGATACAATCAGATCTCTCCTAGACATTCCAAGCAATGTGCCTCAATTTGAGTTCTTGGTGGAACAACTTTTGGTTCCTGAATATGACATTCTAGAATCAAAAATGGTTTGTGAGCTTGTTGGTCCCAACTCACCATGGTATCAAGACATTTACGACTATATCCAGTCCCAGACCATTCCCCCCAACCTATCCAATAACCAATGAAAGTCCTTTATCTGTAAAGCCGCTTGATACAACATCATCAGTGACACCCTATATTGTCATAGCTTTGACAATACCCTTCTTTGATGTCTTGAAAGTGACGAAGCATGAACAACCTTATGCGAGGTACATGAGGGTATATGCGGATCTCATTCGAGTGGTCCTACTTTAGCCAAAAAGATCACGAGACTTGGGTATTACTACAATGGAAAAAGATGCACTTGAGTTTGTCAAAACATGTCACCAATGTCAGATACATAGTGACTTGATTCATGTACCAACACAAGAATCAAGTAAACAGGCACTTTGGATAAGTGCCATGGTGAAAACCTAGCAAACATGTGCCATGTGTAGTCAGTCTTTGCTTCTCCATCTACTGTCACTCTATCTACCTTAGTCCATAATAATAAATACCCACTTTTCTGACACCATCATGATGCCCATCACAAAAACCCTACCATTCTTTCCATGACTAACAATGGTTGACATCAAGTCCTGCATACCATCCATCCATCACCCCAGGAACGTCCTTTTCATATCCTTCAAATTTGGATAAGCCTGGACCTGACTAGGGCCAATTCTTTATCACCCGACTGCAGTAGGTATCACACATGGTCTTGCCAATCAAAAAATGTCTTGAAAAAAGACCTAAAAATAAAAAAATGTCCTTAAAAAAGCCTAAAAATTTGAAAAATGTCCAAAAAAAGAGACCTAAAAATCAAAAAATGTCTTGAAAAAAGAGTTAAAAATTGAAAAATGTCCTAAAAAAATACCTAAAAATTGAAAAATGTCCTAAAGAAATCCAAAAAAATCAAAACATGACAAAAACAAAAAAAAATAGAGTCATATCTTGTCAAGTCAGTCGGTCCATGTCATTGTCAAACTATGTTGTCTTTGCGTATTTTCTACGTAGGCAAGGCTCATCTTTGGGCGCCTGAGACATTAGGTCAATCCTTTTAGGTTTTTCAAAATAAAATCATGACTCAACCTTAGGCCATCAATACAAAGTCATTGGTCGTGTCAAACTATGAGGTCTCTGAGTGTATGACATAGGCAAGGTCATCAATCAATGAGCCCCCAAGGTTGCACTAGGTCAGTCCATTAGGGTTCATGACACTACATTGGTACACACATCAAATGGTTTCAAGTCAAACAAATCATTCCAAAAAAAACAAACTCCTAAAACAAAAATTTAATCAACATGTCAATTACATCTGCATGTCAACATTGGCATGTAATCAATTCTGTCCAAACAAGTCAAACTCAGTCAACTTTAGTCAAACTTAGGCCAAACTAGTAAAACCGTTAACTCTTGGTTATTCTTTAGATGTTTCCTTTAGAAGGATCGCCCATGCCATTTAATTATGCCTTAGGATGTGTCCTTCCTAGGTATCGTCATTGTCATTTGGCATTTCTGAGGGATTCTCTCAGCCTTTGAGGATCGATTCTCTCAACATCGACATCATTCAGGATGTGTCCTTGAATTTGGAAAATTTTGCATTCATCACCTAGACATCATAAAAATTGACATCTCGATATCATCAAACGCGACATCTTGACATCAAAACACCTAACATTCAAACATAATTGGAAAACACTTGGCAAACATTGTCTTGGCATTTTTTCCTTTGATCTTTCATCATGATACTAGTTTCTCGAGGATGTCCTGACAATAGGATTTAGAGAATCAACGATGTATGATGATGATTGGCTTATCTTGTCTTTTTCAAATAGTCATGTTGCTAGTTCCTCGAGGATGTCCTGGTAACAAGATTTAGAGGAGCAATGATGTTTCATGACTCATCTATCTTTTCTTTTTATGTTTGTGGTTGATTGTGACAAAAAGACTGGGGTAATTATGCTCTTAGTATGAGTCATGATCATCCTTGTCTACGACTACTTGTCTTAAGTGATGGTACAACCTTGCACACCTTGATCTATGTCATATCATGGTGTTTGTTGGCCATTACAATAATCTTCCCAATGATGATTAAGAGCAACAATTATTAGTCCTATGGTAATATGTTGAAGGATTCCATCTCCACAATAACATCCATCTCCTTCTTTATTGTCATCTCATCTCATCCATCTCCTGGTAATATCCCGTGACATACAAAATATAATTGCATACATGATCATATATGCATTGCATTAGGTTATTACACATTCACATATTTCCATTTACATCATTAACATATCATTGGAATTCATCAATTTACATTCACATATCATGTAAGTGCATAGACCATCTATATCATTAAAACACATACATCACATCATAGGACATCACATATTGCATTATCCATAAATATATAGTCATACATTAATGCATCTATAATCATAAACATGGCATCCATTAGAATCAATACATTACGCATCCATATAGAACATCATTGATACCCATGATAACATAATATCATCATAGCATATAAGCATAAAATAACCATCATAACTGCATACATCTCACGACATATAAAAATCCATCATCATAATCATCATCATAAAAGCATGTCATAAACATAATCAACACATAATTCATCATCACATAACATATAGCATATACACCACATCAAAACTACATCATTTATATGATCTCAAAAAAATCATGTCACAGGATAGAGTCACAAGATATCTCAAAACTAGAGCTTGTAGGCTCGATGGTCAAAATATAAAGTGCCATAACATAATGTCTATAATGGGATGTCAAGATAACAATGTCAAATGCCCCTAAGCTGAACTCTCCTCATCCCCTTGAGGAGAAGACCGAGGTGACTAATGCACGATGACAAGAACTGATACTGATGGCATATTGGACATGGCAGCCTGAGTCTACGAGGCTACTGTGGCATGAGTCTGGGAGGTTGATGGATCTGTAACTGGAGGCTAACTGTGCTCTGATCTGTGCCCTAAACTAGATGATCCATTATTGTGGCTCGACCTGTGGCTGGAGGAATGCCTGTGAGAGTGATGAGAGCGGTGATCTAATGAATGCCCTAAGGATGTAGAGCCACCCACACTGCTCTGACTACAATTTTTGTATGTGCGGTTGCTGCTCCCTGACCCTATCACTGTCCTACTCTATGACCTAGATAATCCAGGCTCTCTCTGATCAGCCGACACTGCTCTCTCATACATGTGGTACTAACCTTGGTTAGCTCCCTGACAACATCTCCAACTGGCCATGTAACCAACTGTGCAAACTGAGTGCACCAACTCTCAGTCTCCCACAACTGAATCTCCACCTAATCTCTCTCAACCCATGTAACCTCCATCTCTGCTCATAGGGCTCTAACCTCTGTTATGGCCTCATCCAGTCTCCACTGCATATTAGCTAGACATTGATCCACTATGGCATCTCACGGTAATGGTGGCACCCTGGATATATTAGGCTCCCCATTTATCATCCACTCTCAGAGCTGCCTCTCTACCTCGTCCATGTCCTCATATCCACCAATGTCTAGCTCCTCATCATCACCTAAATCCTCCTCACCCCCAATGGCCTCCTCTCTACCAACATCAAATGCCTCCTCCCTCAACACCTCTACCTCTGATTGTCTGATCTCTCCCTTCTGCATGACCTCTACCTTTGGTTGCCTCTCCTCCCTCCACATCTCTCCCTCCTTCCTGACCTTTACCTTTGGATGCCTCTCCTCCCTTGACATCTTTGCCTCTTGTCTTCCCTCTGCCTTTGATTGTATCTCCTCCCTCAACATCTTTGCCTCCTGTCTCCCCTTCGCCTCCAGCTGTCTCTCCTCCCTCGACATCTCTGCCTCTTGTCTCCCCTCCACTGCTGGCTGCTCCTCCTCTCTCTCCTCCTCAGCCACCTTGGGGATCACCTCTAGTGGTACCCTATTGAAACGTTGCCTGAATCTCCTCACCTCCCTCCCTCCATCCCCTCCTCTCCTCCTCCTCCTGCCACCACTTCCATCTCCTCCATCATCTCCTCCTCCATCTCTGCCGCCTCTCCCCCTCTCCCCTCTCCCCTTTCCTCCATCTCTGCCTCTCCCCTTGCCTCCTCAGCATCCTCATTGCACCCATGGAATAACTGATCTACAATCAATTAGTGCTAGACCATCTAGATTTGTCAATGGTTGCGGCCTATGTGTCTGCCACCACAAGTCATAATTTGCAGATGTCCCTAGATCTGCCAAACCTCCACTCCAACCCCATGGCTATGCTACCAACCCATCAATCTACTGCTCATCCAAAGGAGCATATATCGTTGGCCCCCACATCGGCTCTCATGATGATCACACATACTCTGTTGTCCCAACAGGTACACCTTGCTGCTCACCAAACTGATGTAGTACCTGATGGGGCAGGTACATCTCAATGATCAGCTGTGACTACACAGTCTGCCCAATCAGATATCAAAACTACCAACATAATGCCAAGTGATCTCCCTCTCTGGCCCATTGTGGACAATCCCTATAAGGCCTCCAAATAAATGTTGTCATCATATCAATCCTATGCTACCAGAATCTAATCTCTCCAACTCTCGTCTACTATAGGGCACCCGCATATAAGAAAACATAAGGTATACTATCCGCTAACTGAGGCCTCTGAATCAGTGGACAAAAGATGGGAATATGCTCCCAAGCCCATATCATCAGCAATGTCATCTTGCAACTAATGCTATGCACATCCCTGTAGGCTACCTCATGTAATTGGTGATATAGTATACTAAGCAAATAGGGTCCCCATGCAAAAACTGTCATGTTCTATCATATGCATAATAGTACATCCCCCATCCAATTGAGAATCTATGTCCCTAGTGATCTAGAATAAGAACTCTGACAATCAAGGTGCATAACATGGCATCCCACCACAGATAGTGCTCAATCAGGTACTTCTATCGAATCTCATACCCCTCAACACCAAGGCTTGTGCCATCATCTACCTCGTATAGCTCAATCATAGCCTGCACTCCTCGGTGTGGATCGTACACCACTCATGCCCCTCTAATTAGAATATGTAGAATCCAATACACGTCCTCCAAAGTAATGGTGGCCTCCCTCATCGACAACTAGAATGAGCAGGTCTTTGAATGCCATCTGTCATCCAGTGCTATCAAAAGCCCCCTATTAGCCCAGATAATGGGCATATAGGTGACGTAATATAACCCCAACTGCATCAGTTTCCTCTGTTCCTAGTCCATCAGCTAATCCTGAAATGCGTACATTGATGGTCTGAACTCGTGCGTATAGATCGGTGGTAATCGTTTCTGCACATGCAGAAACGAGAGTTAGCACATTATTGAAAATGATTATTACCATCTATCTAATTAAACATAAGCAAAAAGTTTGTCTAAAACTAAGTCAACTTTGGTCAACCCTAGTCAAAGTCAAATGCCTTGTGTTGACTTCATTTGCGTTGTGCTATGGTGTTTGCATCATTTCATCCAACAATTGCGTCGCATTTTGGCACTTGCATCATTTTGACTCACAAATGTGTCAACTTTAATCACTTGGGTTGATCAATCTATCAAATGCGTCACTTATAGTCAAATGCATTGCATGGCTTTGTGTATGCGTTGCACTCTTGCGAATACGTCGCTACACCTATCACTTGTGGTGCAAGACAGTGAATACGTCTCACTAGACTTCAAATGCATCACAACTAATTGAAACTTAATGTGTCTGTTGTATTTGCATCACGACGCATCAAATGCATCGAGCGTGAACTTGAATGTGGCTTATGCGAATGTGTATTTGTCATGGCACATTCATTGACCTACCTAAAAACCCTAAAAATGCATGAAAAATAATAAAATTTCAAGGAAGGTATGAGGTACTTACCGGTGGCTTTGCGCCCTTTGGCCGTCTGAAGGTCCAAACGATGTATCCTCAGTGCTCAGTCACTGGAATCACCATCTTCATGTGAGGTCTCCTAACTCTAAGTTCTCAAAATTTACAAAGGTGAAAATGAAAATGAATTGATTTTTACCCATTTTCAACCTATTTATAAGGTCAAAGTGGGATTTTCTTCAAAATTTTATTACTGGAGGCTCTTTTGACCAACTTTGACAAACTTGTTCATTGCATTAAACATGTCAAAATCTGAAACCGCTTGCGCCATTGCTTTTCTAGACATCAAATTAGCTTGTCAAGACACTTTCCAAAATTTTTTGTCACCGAGTCAAAATTTGAAAATTTTCCCGAAGGTGCATAGATACTCCATACCTTCGTTGGGGCATGTTTTTGACTGAATTTTCTTTGTCACAATGCGACATGCTACATTATGACAAAGAGGGGCAAAATGTAGACACATAAAAATGACCTAGGCCTACAAGTTCTATTTTCTCCATATTCTTCTGAACATAATTAAAATATTTAATTATGTCTTATGGTCCATTAATTAAATAATGCATAATTATTTAATTAAATCACGTCTTTTATTCCTCTTGATTATTTAAATAAATAAATTTTATTTATTTATTTAAATATGACATTAATTTCTAAAGTATTATCATAATTAAATAAATTCTTTAATTTATTTAATTTTTGTCCACCTTGCAATTTTTCCAATTTTAAATAAAATTATTTATTTAAAATGGTTCCACTTTGTAATTTCCCCCCTCTTAGTAAATAATTCAAAATAATTACTTACTATCACATGACCCCACCTTTTTGAATCAAATCAATTTTTAATTCAAAATAGCAATTTTCTTCCATAAATCAAGTAATTTCTAATATTATTTGATTTTTCAGCTCTCTTTTTCTGTGTCATTATTTTCTCCTTGTCGCATGCATTTTCAACCCTTGATTTGATTTTCTAAACTCAGATCTTGTCCATTCATTTCAAATTTACCCTAATATTTTTTTAACCCTAATTGTGGGTTGTCACATTGAATCTTGTCCATTGATTCTAGGGCATTTGCCAATCTTCAATCTTGTCCATTCATCCAAAATTGCATTTTCAATAAAATGATAATTTTGGTCTCATTTTGACATCTCTCAAGCTCTTGAAATCTACATCTCATGCAATCTTATCTTAGGCATACTTCATCTCTTGGCAATTTGACATCTTGACATTTGCATACTTTAGGCTTGCTTACTAGTTGCATAGTTGCATAGTGTAGTATTTTGTGATCAAATCCTTCAACATTTGCTTAGGTCTTGGCATAGTCATAGATTGCTCACACAAAATTTGAAGGCAAACCACATTATTTGCAGCAAATAGAGAAGGTGCAATAGAGGTCAATCATGGAGGTTGAAGACACCAGGCAATATCTTTCTTTATTTTCATGTTATTTCCTCCTTTGTACTTCATTGTTGCTTTGGGTTTTTATTTATTTATGCACTAATATGCTAACCTAAATATTTCCCATAGTTATAGAAATATTACTTGTTAAACAATTTTATGTTGTGTAATGGTCTCTTATGGAAAATTTAGGCATACTCCAAGTAGGGTACCCTACATCCTCCTTGTGGCTTGGCTATACAAAATTTTATGTTGTCATGCACAAATCTTGTAACTAAACATTTAACTTGAGAAGTCAATAATGGAAGGAAAACATCATTTTAGGAAGATTCTTAGAATGGTCGTGAAGCCTTAAATAATAACCTAGAGCTTGAAGAAGAAAAATCACTCCTAACTAACACTTGGGGAAAGAACCTCTATGACTATGTGCAGAAAAGAGAAAGTAGCGTAGTGATCTCTTGGAACATAAAATCATTCCAAGGATTACCCATCCCCAAACCATAAGAATAACAACTCATGGAGGCCCTAAATGAATGAAGAATGAAAATTTCAAGGAAAGAGGATGTTATAAGATGGTGTGGAGAAAAACCAAGGAAATATAATTTTAAAATCAAATCACACTAGTTGAAGCTACTGCTAAGAAAGAAAAATGGCCTTCTCACCTTCTTTAGAGTAGTAAATGCCTATTGAAAGTTAGTCTTTTCTTAGACTCCCATTGCTAAAAATCCTAATTGGTGATAGATTACAAAAATTGGGCATCAATTTTCCCCATAGATGCTCGCTATGTAGATAGGAGGAGGGAAATGAAAATCATATTCTATTAAACTATGAAATGGCATAATATTTTTGGAAAGAGGTAATGAGAAAACTAAATTGGCAAAGCCCACTTCCTAGAGATCTATTGTCAATTTTTAATATATAGCCATATTTTAATAAAAAGGTAACTTTTAGCAACCTATGGATTGAAAGCCCATCCTTGATCATTTGAGAGGTATAAAAGGAAAGAAAAAAAAGAACAATTCAAGGAAAATGATTAACAAGGGAGTTGTTGGCATGAAAGGTGGAAGAAGCTATCATAGAGGTAGTGAACAATGCAGTGAAAAATGCAAATCAGCCACATTCTAAATTTACTTCTTGGGATGGTGAGATGAGGAAGAATTATCTTGGCCTCAGTGTTCCCCCCATTCATGCGGTCCCTCAGGTTTATTTGATCCACAATCTAAAGATAGATGCTTGATGAATTCCTCTCGATCTTGAGTGGACCAAAGTCAACTTTACTAGGGCATCCTTGGGGAATCCTAGTAAATTTGAGGTCAGGTATGTTGTTAGAGATCACAAAGGAAATATTCTTGCACTGGCAGAAAATAAACAAGTGGATAGAACCAATAATGAATATGAACTTTAAGATGCAATATTAGGCCTACGAATATGAAAAAGGATAAACAAAAATCAAATCCACATCGAAGGTGACTCATTAAACACCATAAACACAATTCGCAGCATGATGACTCCCAACTGAAAATTGAATAAGCTTGTCCAAGAAGTAGGGGATCTACTATCCCAATTTAAAAATTATAGAATATCAAATGTATATAGAAAGGCCAACACAGTGGTTGATCACATGGATAAAATGTATATAGAAAGGCCAACAAAGTGGTTGATCACATGGATAATTGGGCCAATGACTTTGGATCATTGGGGTATTTTTATGGACCTGTCAGCTATCAATGAACTCCTCCCATCGCACAGATGTGGCGTCTATGATATAGTGTGGTGTGGACAAAGAAATTGCCAAGAAACTTATGTTGAAGGTGGTGAGGACCACATGGCTCGGAGGGATGAAGAAATTTCTCAACTTCATTATCCATACAATGGGTTTTGGATACCTTTCATTATCCATACAATGGGTCTTGGATATCTTTCATTATCCAGGCCACGGGTGCAAACCACTCTAGATGGAAGGCGAATTCAAAATGGGATATTGTTTTCCTATTGACAATCATGGGGTTGGATGGAGAGATAGATGCTGACTGGTCTTTCACTTGGGACAATGCTTCTGGGAATGAAGGCTCAGAGGCTGAGGGCGAGAAGGAAGCTTCATATTTTTTGAATTCGCCACGGCTATTTTGTCAATGACTGTCATAGTTGAAAACAATGATTGATATGTTGGGACCATTTTGTCATAAGGCCATTTAGGCAGAAATATAAGTATTGTAATTATGTCCTATCTGACGTGTGAAAACTTCCATAACAG
The DNA here is from genome assembly GCA_007258455.2 of Sequoia sempervirens. Lineage (NCBI taxonomy): Eukaryota > Viridiplantae > Streptophyta > Pinopsida > Cupressales > Cupressaceae > Sequoia > Sequoia sempervirens. Next base: position 6,657,914 of record VDFB02105785.1, on the reverse strand, counting down.
GAAATATCTATAAATTTTTACTTTAATTTATTTTGGGGTGGTCCCATAAAAACCATATTTATTGATAAGATAAAAGAAACCTATTAAAACTATAAAATTTAAATTTTGAGTTATAGTCAACACAATTAAATATATATATAAAAAATACATAGAAATAAAAGTACATATATGAATAAATTAAAATGAATTAGATCAAAGATGTCACATTAGGTGTAACGTCTTTGCTAACTCCTATTGCACTAAATCAAGTGTGAGACATGTTTTATGAAACCTAATGCAAATATGGATCCAAATTAATGGTAAGTTTGGATTTGACTTGTGTTGTGAAAACACATAATTGTGTGATTGTATTGTGATTATTATTATTTTTGGTTGTATTTTGATTTCAAATAAAGGTTGGGTTATTCCATTGCTCCATGCATTATGGGAATTAGGAAAATTCAGAAAGAAAAATTGAAAATATCTATTAATTTTATTGGAAGTGATATTTAATTTATTGGTATTAGTTTATCATAAATTGAAATCATTTCATTAATTAGGAAAAATCGATTTGGGATGATTGTAGTTTTTTTCTAAACTAGGAATGAGAAATACTTCTTTTGCTTGAAAAATTAAATGAAATGAAAGGAGCTATTGGCACCACTGTGCTTTAACTAGTGATTAATAAGTCTGTTCTTAACCAATGAGAGATCATTTTTATGTTCTATTTAACAAATATTTGTGTATTATTAAAGTAAACATGTAAATTAGATAACAAAACATATTTCAGAAATGAATTTTCTGAAATATAGTTGGCTACAAAGTTTGGACCAATAAGGGCGATTAATGTGGTTCCACTATCATAGTTGCAATAATAGTGGCAATGGGGTAAAAAAAAATCTAACTTGTAATTAAAACTAAAAAATATAATTTCTTTACTTTTTTTCACTTCATGAATATAGTCTTTTATTGTTTTTTTCTCTACTAGTAACAAACTTAAATTTTATTTTTCTATTTATTTTGCTTTTATAGCACTTTAAATATTTTCTATATATTTATTTTAAATAACATATTTTATATTACAATATTAATTATGAAATAAAATATTAGAGATTAAATATATTTTTTTGGTCGGTAATAGAGATGTTTTTATTGATAAGAAGAAATGATTACACAGCTGAAAACAGTACAAATTTCAAATAATTCCAAACAAACCACTATAGCCTATCAAACCCACTAGACCATCCACTCAAAGATACAGAAAAAGCATCACCTATAGAAAAAAAAACTCCTAATAATTAACAACATACACCCAACAAACTACGACTAAGCACTCCAAAACCAGAATACAATCCCAACCCCAATAGACCCATAAACAAATCACTGGTAAGTGACAGTGATTGGTCGACCTTTCGTCTGCAATCAGAGGACCATACCAAATTCTCTCTTTGAATCCTTCTTTGCTTTCTTCCCCTGGACAATTTGCCAACCCTCCTCTAACCTTGCCACTTTTTCCTGCCAATCCAGAGCTTTATCACGACAACACTTTCGATCTCCTCCTCCTTGAAAACTAACATGCTGCCCTTGATCTTCCTCCAACTATAACCCATCTTTATTCTCTTGAGGTCTAACCAACCCACCTTTCTCCCTACATTCAGGAGTTGTCGTTACATTATTGGAAGTTGCTTCCTTTTACCTATCATTCAAAACGATGTTGTCTATTTTTCCTTTCTTGGTCCCTTCCTCATTGACTATTTTACCATTCTTACACCCTTCCTAAATCACACCAGCATGCCTTTCTTGCTAGTTCTCTTTACCTAAATGATTCCCCTGAGTCGGCCTTGCTTTAGATTGAACCACGTTGCTTTGCCCAACCTCGTCATTATTTTTTAACACAGAAACCACTTAATCTTCCCCCTGATTCTCCACTATATAATGTTGAGGATTCACATCTTTCCACCATAATACAATTATTTTTTCCTCTTGCTTTTACTACATTATGCCGCCACATGTCCAATTTGGTAGCAAACTCTACATCTAAAGGGAACCCCTTCATAATCTAGAGGCTGAACCCAGTAGCCCTTTGAGGTTTTAAGCTGAATCACTTCAGGGGGAACCTTAGACACATCCATTTCAACCAAGATTCGAGCATAAGTTGAATGAAAAATATTTGAAGACCCTTCATCCACCATTAAAAAGTTACCTAGGGTATTTCCCACAACCTCCAAGCAGGACTCAAACAAAAACTAAAGAGGGAAGTTAGGAAGTCTCACCCAAATAGGAGCCCTTTCAAAAATTTCACTACTAGGGTTAAAGGTTGGATGCCATGTAAATTAAATATAAGAAAATATGTAATGAAATTATGTAAATTATAAATTACGTTTATTTACTTGATTTTTCCTTTCACAAAGTTTGAATTGGTAGTGAAAAGATGCTTAAAATAACTACCTAAGTTGGAAACATCATAAATAAAGGAAGAGGTGTGCCTACAAAACTAGAAGAATATTTTAAAAATGAAATTATTATGATTAAATATTTACTCTCTTTTTTATTATTTAAATGAAATTTAATATATATACTTTTAAATCTCTTCTAAATTTAAAGAAATAAAACAAATATTTTAATTTGTTTATTTATTTATTTTCTCTCACAAAATTTTGGATAAATTTTTTAATAAATAATTTATTTTTAAATAATTACTAAGAAGCTTCAAAATTCACTCATAGATTCTTTTAGTAATAAATCAAGTATTTGAGTTTCATAGAATATGAATAAATAAACTCATAATTATTCGTCTTGAGTTTAAATTTTTTTAATAAAATAATTTAATTAGATTTAATTGTACTGCAATGATTAAGAGCATTTAAATTTTCAAACTTAGTTTGGTTTAAATTTATTAGTGATACCCTAACTTTCATTTTAATTTCAAATGTAATTAGTGATAGCTTCTAAATTTATTGCAAAAAAAAAGTTTCTATTTATGCATAATAATGTTGCCTTAATTTATTTATTTTATAAAAGCATTTTAGAACTTATAGTTAGTTTCAATCTTGATTAAGTTTGTTGAAATATATCTCCAAAAGAAAACATATTTTTCAAAAGGAAATTTATAATTTATTTTAGATATTTACAAAATGAATTTTCTAAAATATAACTGGCTACAAAGTTTGGACCGATAAGGGCGATTAATCCTGTTCCACTATCATAGTTGTGATGATAGTGGTAGATGGGGAAAAATTGGAACGGTTCTAAAGTAGATGTGGTCGGAAAAGGTGGAACTATGATGAAGTGCGATGCTATTTCACTTTGGACAGTTTGAAGATGCAAAGAAACCAAAACTATACCTTTATCAAGTGTCAACCTATTTCACTTTAGAGAGCTTCAAAATTAGAGTAAAGAACCAAAGCTACAATATCTACAAAGCTAGAATATTTGTGTGCATTTGCCTCCTATAATATAGAACGTGTTGGAAAACAGTGAACCACAATTCAAATTTTTAAAGAAAAATATACCTATATGAACTTAAAATGTGTTGGTAAAGAATGAGCCACTTGCCAAATTGAAAAGGAACCAACAATCCAAAGGCCCAATTGCTGAGAGGCGGAGCACCAACAATTTCTAAGTTTTTTCTTGATCTTTTATTGAGCTTTTTTATTTTAATAATTAGATTAGATCTATACAGTGTGTATTGCTATTTAAATCATCCATCCATAAATTTTAGGTGTGACATGGTTTACCACAGCCGGCTTAAAGCCGCATGCCTAAGCCGAATTGGATTTTTTTTCACGGCCCCTCTTTTACCTATTATTTAGTAGAAATTTTATTCTGGTTAGGTTTTTGAATTGATCTTCATTTGAATTTTTTCAACCATGTTTTGAATTGGTAGAATGTTTAGTTCATTGTTCTGAGAAGAATTTATTTTTTAGATGTATTTTGGAGAAATTTCACATTCTTCTCTTCTGGATGATCCATTCAGGTACGACTACCAAGCTAGGTTTTGGGGTGTTATGGGGGAGCCTTGTCTAGGAATCATACTAGTATATTAATTTCATTTGTCCTTTGGTTTCATTCTATGACAAATTACCACCATGAGAGGGCTTGATCATTCATATGGATCTCAACTATCGTGATATGTAAACTTGGATTCCTTCCAAACAATTCGCTTAAATAATTATTTAACTGAAACTAGGGTCAGGCAAAGATTCCAAAAGTGAAACTTTAATTGAATGCATCATTTTAACTCTTAGTTATTTGCCACATTCAAATATTTAGATAATTTATTCAACTCTTTCCCTGGATGTGGGAGTTAAACTCGCATGTTGTATTATCTTCAATGGCATAGACATGGCTTTGATTGTGACTAGTTTTAGTTAAAGGGGAGTAGTTGTTGGCTATGGTTTTATACCCAGGGGTCATTGTTGGGTAAATTCGTTTACTTCCATCCTGTTTACTTTTACTTTCATGACCTACTTTGATTCTAAGACTGTTTTATCCCCATTGCAATAATTCTCTTGTGGTTAGCAGTTCCTTTTTGGATCATTATTTTAGTGTCAATGTTCACTTCCAACTGTGTGTAACTCGTGTCAACACAACAACTTACAATCTTGGATCATGGCTATTGGATTGGCTACTGTGTCCAAACCTTTGCTTCTCTTCTATTCTTCATGTCTTTTGATAGCTTTGGAGTGCCTTTCTCTCGGGAATGCCTCTATGCCATTATTTGTTCTTACCATTTGTCTTAAAAGTCAATTCACTTATGGCATTCAACTTGTTGGGAATATTAGAAGGCTTATACTTTTTGCTGCTCTACTGAATGCTTATGGGATTTGAAAGGGAGAAGATAAATGTTGCAATTTTAAGTGAATAAGTCTATAACATTGTAGGTAAGCCTGAGAGTGATCAGGAATAACACTATTTGCAGGATCACTGAAAATTCAAAAACATCAATCATGGTTTTCATTTTGCTTTTGGAGCCCAGCTTATTGATTTTAACCTAATATGGCATGTAATCTTCTGGGGGAGAGTACAACATGCTTTTCCTACAAGGTAGGGATTTATTTGATTGTACTATATAGCAATTGCTGAAGAGATTACTAGGAAATGTGCAAGCAGTGGTAGTGATTCTAAAAATTTTGACATCAATTTTCTGTTATACTTATGATTGAACATCATTCTAAGGCATTTTGGCCCCTTTTAGGCATCATTAGCAGGCAGTTTTATCACTTGCTGTGTTAGTATGAACCTTACTATCTTTAAAGCTCATTCCTTGTAGCAATGTTGCCATTCTTGTAATTCCTGCTAGATTCCTAACATTATTCCATAAATTAGGACCCCAAGATTAGTGTCTTGATCTTCATGAGGGTGAAATAATTATGCAAATGTGCGTTTGTAAATTCAGCCAATGATATGTGTCCTTCACTATCATGTTGAAATGCCATTCTTGGAAATATACTAATTATGTGTGAATAGTATAACCAGAACTTCATTTTTTGGTATGTCAAGTTGTTCTTGTGCCTCCAATTTATATCAAAAGTCTTTAAACCAAATTTTGCTCTTTAAAATTATAATTATAGCAGAAGTTATAAATTATAATCACCTGAAGCTAACATATATTTTCTACAAATTAAATGTTGGCTATCTTGAAGAGGGAGATTGCAATTGAATTTTCTTGAAGAACTTTTCCAAGTTTTTAAGCAAAGATTTTTCTACTGAAATTTCCTTATAGTAGGTCTTCTTTGGATGAATGATTTCTACCTAGAATTTAGTCTTTGCACCATCTATAATATTTTCAGTCTCTATTCCTCCTTGAAAGGTGTTAAAGTGGATTGATCATGAGTGTTCTGATGTCAAGTGCAGTAACTAAATATTTTTGAAATGTAGGTGTAAGTGAAACTTGAGCAACTTGGTCCTATTAGCTATTCCCAAGTTCACTTGTTTGCAGCCTCTTAATTTACGTCAGAATCAACACCAACTCAATGAACAAGCAGTAGAAATAGTTACAAAGAATTTCCATGATTTACGTGCTATACATCTTTCAAACAACACACAACCGACAGATAAATCTCTTGAGGCATTAGCATGTGGTTGCAATCTACTAGAAAAGCTTAATATAAGTGGATGTTCTGGAGTCAGAGATCATGCACTTATCTTTCTATCAAATAAGTGCAACAAATTGAGGCATCTAAATTTTTGTGGTTGCGTTAGAGTTGCATCTGACAGAGCTTTATTGGTAGGTCTATTAGAGTGGTAGATTTTTTTTTTCTTGGAAATCAAAGCTATTTTTTGTGGAATTGTTCATCTTTCATAATAGTATGGGAGGCAAGTTCATTCTTCAATACTAATTTAGTAGTTCAACTAGGATCAGTTGTAGTCCAATACGACAAACTTGTGGTTGGTATCTAACATTTGCATATACATTGTGATTCCCAAGCATTGGCTCATAGTTGTTATCACTTGCAATATTTAAATTTGGGCTAGTGTGAGAAGGTTACTGATGTTGGTGTTACAGGATTGGCACAGTGGTGCCCTGAGCTAAGAGTGTTGGACCTCTGTGGTTATGTGTTAATAACAGGTATTGAAATTGAAGGTAGCATATGTACCGCATTTAAACTTTCTTTCAATTTAATAATAAACTTGAAATTTGTGCTCATTTTTTTTTGTAACTTTTTTACATGGTGCAGAACAAAGTGTCATAGCATTGGCTGGAAATTGCCATGACTTAAGATCATTGGGACTGTATTGCTGCCAAAACATCATAGATGCTGCCATGTACTCGTTAGTAAATAATGGAATATATAGATCACTGAAACCAAATCTCAACCACAAGAGTGGAAATAATAGATACAACACTAAACTAGTATCTCAAGCAATTGTAGCCCAGGGATCTCCAAGATATGGGAGCAGTGGCAGTGTAGGAAATTGTAGCAGTAATGATCGCACTGCAGCTACAAGTCGTGATTACATGGAATCTGTTTTTAATGACCAAGAAGACCATGGTCTAGTGCAATAAAACATTAGCCAGTGTACATCATTATCTGCTCCAGTAGTTCAAGTTGTTTGTGATACTTTCCCAGCATTGCACACTTGTGTAGATAGGTGTTCTCTCATCATAAGTGGTTGTCTAAATCTCACTTCTGTGCATTGTGTGTGTGTTGTTGAAGCTAGCAGAGGATGCAGAAATAAAGTTGCATCTTCTCCTGCAGGGATTCTAAATGCAAGAGCAGTACAATGAAGTTTCTATGTTTGAAGACCATTTGAAGTAAAAAGGAAATTTGGGGTCCGAAATTTGCTTTTGCTTGTATGTAGATTCTCAGTTGTGTTGCATGTTGATAAATGATATAGTTAAGTCTTCTTTTCTTACCAGACTTTCTAGTTTTGTAGAAATGTTGCATTATGTGACTTATGTTCTATGAAGATGAATGTGCTCAAATGACCTGGATATCTGGTCCATGAAATCCAAATACACTTGATCAAAGCAATATAGATTCTCAAAAACATATTGTGGATGCTCTATATTTATGTTATATTGAAGATCGTGTAATATATTCTCGTTTGTAGGTTTTGATCCATCCATTTCTGCTATGGAAGGAACTAAATTCAGACAGTTGAGAATGTCTATAGTAGTCACATTTTATTTATCAGCCACATTACATGATGATTTTGTAAATGGAATTTTTTTTGTGGCTATTTGGCAAGCTTTTTGTGAGTTCTTTAGTCTCATATATTGTCTATTTGGTTTGTTTAAGATTTTGAGTAATAAACTGGCATGTATTATGCTCTGATCACAAGAACAGTGGACATCATTTTCATGAACACTTGCAATGCTGTTAATTCTTAGACTGTCATTGCCTTTCATGATCAATTCCAAAAATAACAACACTAAATTTTCATTCAAACTAACTGCCACAACCTTTCATGATCAACTGTTACATATAGGAAAGGAACATGAGAAATCTGGAAACTATGTCAAAATATTATTAATAGCCTATAGTTTTCAAGTTGATTCCCTTGCATTTAGGGTCATTGGATGGTGGAAGACCCAATAATAAATGTGGCAGTGCCACAATATCCAAGTAGGTGTTTAGGATTATCTTGGTTTAAATTAGTTTACGTCAAGATGCATCTCTTTGTTTCTAGTATCTCATTAAGCCTTACATTAAAATAATTTTAGTAGTTGTATAATATAATGTAAACTCTCTACACACTTTGAATTCATTCTATTTTTTTATGAATTCAATGAATTGTCCAATATTATCCTTACCTTCTGGGATTACCTCTTTTTGATCTAGTCTGTTGCATCATTTTATTTTCTTTGAAGAAACTAAAAAAGAAATTGCATGACATATAGAATGATTTATAACTATAACTATAACTATTATTTATTTATTTGTTTTATAACTATAACTATTATTTATTTATTTGTTTTATCAACATTGTTGCTAAAACTTATCAAACACAACTAATTAAAACATAACTATTCTATAACTTTTTGGCAGGAACTTTGCTACCCTGCAACTCTTGTTTAAAATGATTTAAGTATTTTAGATTATGTGCTAAAAGATTATTTTGTGGAGGAGAAGAACTGAGCAAGCTTGGTAATTTTTTAGATGTTAATTAGGAAAATAGAAATAAAAAAATTAAAATGGAAATCAAGGAAAATGAAATAAGGAAAAAAGGGTTTTTAATATATATTTTTTTTAAAGTACTAAATTTAAATTTTTAAAATATAGCTAACATGATTAAAATTTAAATTATAATCAACAAATTAAATATACAAATAAAACATATAAATATAAATACATATAAAAAATAAATCAAATGAAATCAAAGGAGTAAAAGAAAAGATGGAGGAGAAATTGTAGAAGTGGATGAAAAATAATTGGTTTAAGAACTTCAACAATCAAAAATATTTATTTTTTGGTGCTAGCATTTTTATTTGTACTAGTATTTTTATCACTTAATCCAACAACCTAATAGTGTTAAAGAAGCTCATTGTTTTGTCATTATTAATATTTGGAAATGCCAATCATAAGTGAAAATTATTTTCTCACTTGGATATGTAGGTCTAGATTATTTCCCAAATGATGATCATATCAAAGATGTTGCGACATTGGGTGTAATGTGTTTGATAAATTCTATCATACTAAAATCAAGTGTTAGATGTGTTTTATGAGACATAATGTAAATATGAATCCAAATCAATGAAAATTTTGAAGTTTGCTTGTGTTATGAAAAACTCATAATTGTGTGATTACATTATGATTATATATTTTCTTGGTTATATTTTAATTTGAAATGAACTTTGAGTCATGGCATGTTAATTATTCTTGATGAGTTTTGGGAATTAGGAAAGTTAGGAAAGAAAAATTGGAAAATACTAGTTAATTGTATTGGAAGTGATATTTAATTCATTGGTATTAGTTTATCATAAATTGAAATCATTTCAACCATTGGATAAAATTGATTTGGGATTATTGTATTGTTATCTAAACAAGGAATGTGAAATAATTTATTTGTTTGAAAAAAATGAAATTAAAGGATTTAAGTATTTTAGGTTATGTGCTAAAAGGCTATTTGTGGAGGAAAATAATGAAGCAATCTAAGTCATTTGTTATAAGTTAAATGGGAAAATGGAAATATAAAGTTAAAATGGAAAGTAGGGAAAAATGAAATAAAATGGAAAAAAATAGAAAAGAGAAAGAGAGATAAAAAGAAAAAATGTTTTTAATATATATAATTTTAACAGTACTAAAACTACAAATTTAAAATTATAGATGACATGATTAAAATTTAAATTAAAGTTAATATAATTAAATATGAAAAAAACATATTAATATAAATACATAAAAAACAATAAATCAAATCAAATCAAATCAAACAAAAGTGTAAAAGGAAAAGATGGAGGGAAAATTGTAGAAGCAATGCAAATTAATTGGTAAGAATTTCAACAATCCAAAATAATTATTTTTGGTGCTATCATTTTCATTTGCATAAATATAATTATCACTTAATCCCATGTTGGTGTGTAGAATAGCTCATTATTTCATTAGTATTAGTATTTGGGAATGCCAAATATAAAATAAAATAAAACAAACATGTGAATCCTTTAACATGAAGAAGATATATATTTTTTATATGTAAAAGGAATAAAGGAAGGAAGAAGTCTACTTATTTTTAATGGGCTAAAACTTCATAGTCAAGGTTTGAACCTATAAGTGCTCAAAGTTGTGCATGCTAATATTATAGTATAATGATATTTTGGTAATACTATCTCGTGACTCTCCATGGAATGAATTACACTTATCTCAATAGTTGACATAGACACAAACAACAAACTTCAAACCAAGTAATAAAAATCAACAATTTCCCTTATGTGCTTCCAAGCAACAATTCAAATTGATAATTTCATCTGTCAATCTTTGAATCAATTCCCAATTACTTGGAATAAGAAAATAACCTCAATTTTTTTTTTGATACGCATGATAGATATTTTATATTGAAATAAAATAGGCTTACAAGCGTCTGCTACGCAGGAATAACCAACCACCACCGCCGTCGGGCAAGATAACAACCCAACCAAAACTCAAAACTGAGATTTCCCCGAACCCGAACAAGCAACAACAACCCATTAAAATTTGAAAACAGAGACGAGGGTTTACAGACCGATCCACAACCCACATGAACAAGGCAGCCAAAAAATGCAAAGACCACAAAAAACGACTGTCAAAGATTTTAGACACAGGGCCACCTTACATGAAACCATTGACCTCCGCAAAATAGACAAAACCCTCCAACCAGTCAATTCCCTCCGCCGGCACCAACTTTAATTTGCGTTTCAAGAACTCCACGGCCACGTCCGCAAGCTTTCGGTGGCGAGACAAAGCTGGCCCTTTAAGATCAAGGAGGAAGGGATACACCTTGACAGCTTCCTCCGTGTACCATAAGAGAGGAAAATCAACCGGGCGCGGGATGCCTTTACCCAAAGGGGCTGCCTTCAACATATCTTCCAGTCCACCGAGTAAATCCATGCAGAACAAACACTCCATCAGCTCCCGTGCCAACTTCTTCGGGGTTTCCAAGTTTAATAATACTGCGAGAAAACGCGAGGAAATGTGAGCATTGTCTCTGGCATATTTCTTTCGATGCAGGTGTTCATTTCCCAGAACCATCTTAACCGCGACCAGCAACACAGGATCTTCCTCGAGCAAAATATGTTTCAGCCTTTGATCTGTGATTTCCCTAAAAGCAATTTGTCTCTCCATGGCGACCAGAGAAACCGGCGTGTCAACACTGAAGCATTCCAAACCATCCAAGGAAATATATATGGTGAATTTCAATTTTTTCGACCCCTCCATGATAACTGCTACACCCTGCACAAGAGAAAAACAAAACCAGAATGCAAAAACCAAGCACCAAAATGAATTTAATGGATCCACAAATAAACCCGTGAGAATCCGCTTGGCCATCGCACAAATGCCAAAATTATGAAAGGACGATCTTCGCATCCTTGCTATGAAGGAGGGCTACGGACGCAGTCCGAGCACCTTAAACAATAATCACTTCAAGTGAAGTGAATCGCCACCCGGCTAAACTGTAGTCTTGTCGAGAGTTGCCATACGGGACGTGTCACCGAATGGAGGACTTGAAAGCTAAGCCAAACTTGCTTTCTGACAAACATTAAAGCCCGCTTCAAACGAGCCGTTCTCATTAAGACGGCCAACATTCCCTATTGAGAACTATGGATATCCAAGGTGTGACGTGGATATGTCACCTCAGCGTCCTCTCCCTCTGACTCGTAGCCAACTCACACACCCTCAATGTTGGGTGTCAAAGGAGAGGCAGGGGAGGGACCCACCCATCCGCCCACTGAGCACAACTAAAGATAACATTCTTTTAAACTTGGACCAGTAACCCCCAAATTTGATAGGAGGTCTGCCTCCTTGTTGCCTTCCCTTAGGGTATGATTTAGCATTACTTGTTCAAAACAATCCATCAACTCAATGGCCACTTCTAAATACACCCTTAATTTCCAGTTATGAATCTGTCTTGACCTCAAAGCATTAATAACTAATGATGAATCCCCTTCGATGACCAACCTTTTAATTCCTAACTCTTTACTGAATTTGAGACCAAGTACTAGAGCTTGAAACTCAGCCGCATTATTCGTACCATCAACAAGAGGTTGGGCAAGTTTACCAAGAACCGCACCAGAGTTGGTTCTGATAATGCACCCCGCACCTAACGGACCCGGGTTACCTTTTGAGGCACCATCAAAGTTTAATTTGGTCCAACCTGGTTCAGGAGGGAGCCACTGTATCATTTTGCGTTGTTTCGAAGAAGCTACACATTCTGAACTAGCTACAGGAGGGGACTTGATACCAAACCATTGTTTCAAAATCCAAGCATCCCATTTAGTAAAATTGGATTTCCTCCATTTCACCAGCAGTTGAGAGTTAAAAAGTTCTACGATGCAAGCCTCTATCTTGCACTGTAGCCTTGGGATTGATAATTCTTTATCCTGAAATAAGCGTCTATTATGTTCCTTCCAGACTTCCCAAAGGAGGATGGAGGGACTCATTACCCATAGGTCACCAAAAATAGCATTGTGCTTGTTGCTTGGCCACGAAATTAGGCATTCAAGCAAATTGTTTGGAAAGACCGTTGACCATTTCAGTTTAGTGCAGAGCCAAGTCCACATTTGATAAGTAAAGTTGCAATGCAAAAGTAAGTGATTCACACTCTCCTCTGCTTTCTTACACAAGGGGCACCTGGTTGGACCAAGATAACCCAACTTCAAAAACCTGTCCCCTGTCAGTATTCGGCCTTGGGCAGCAGCCCAAGTGAAGAGCCCTGCTTTCGGAAGACAAACCTTATTCCAACACAGATTTAGAGGAAGTACTGCAGAAGAATAATGAGAAGTTAACATGTTATATCCAACTTTGGTCGAATAGGCACCATTTGAAGCAGCGTCCCACCGAATACTATCTACCCCTTTTCTGACCCAGATCCTATGAACTTCCATTACGCGTTCAAATAATTCCATTTCATGACTTTCCACATTCAAGTTTCGCAGCGATTTCCACTTCACAAAACTACCCTTTGACACATCTTCAAGAACAAAGTAATCTCTGACTTTTAAACCCTAGGATTGTTTAGTCTGCTCCATTATGTTTGAGAGTTCATGCATGTCTGCTAAGACTGGGTACCCTTCCCATGAATCATCCCAGAATAAGGCCTCCTACCCCTCCTTCACCTCCCATGTGATAAAATCTGTAATCAAATCTCTACAACTTTTAATGAAATTCCAAATTCGGGACCCATATGGAAGAGTGTTTGCATAAAAAAAGTAATTTGGATCAGGTTCCAGATATTTTGCCCTGATGATCTTAACCCATTTGAGATCTGGCCTGGAGTGGATTGTCCAAGCCAATTTTGCCCCCAAAGCTTTATTTTGTTTTAAAATGTTTCTTAGCCCAGATCCGTCATTTTCCTTCTTCTCACAAACCTTTTGCCAGTTAATAAGAGGGATTTTTTTTTGTTCAGAGCTGCCTTTCCAAAAGAAGTCCCTCATTACTTTATTTAGATCTTTGCTTGCACCGCTGTTTAACTGGAGACAGGACATCAGGTATATTGGCAGAGCTGAAATGACTGATTTTAGCAGAGTTAACCTCCCAGCCCAAGAAAGCCATCGATTCTTCCATGAAGATATTCGGTCTTTACATCTGCTCACTATTGAGCTCCATGCATTATTGCTTTTGATGCCTTTATCCAATGGGAGGCCTAAGTATTTGCAAGGAAATTGCCCCATTTTGAACCCTAAAATTCTCAATATTAGTACCTCATTTAGACAGGTTCTATTAAAGAAAAAAACCTCTGATTTGGCCTTACTAACTTCTTGACCTGAAGCCCTAGAAAAATCCTCAAGCAATAGTTTTAACCTTTGCGCCTCCTTTGTCGATGCTTCACCAAACAGCATTGTATCATCTGCAAATTGTTGATGAGTAATATTGGGAAGGCTGCTGGTGACTTGCAAACCTTGTATCTCCCCTAACCGTCTTGCATTTTCAATCGATCTTCCTAATGCTTCTACCATTATTATGAATAAGAATGGAGATAGAGGGTCACCCTGTCTCAGCCCTCTTGAAGTAGTGAAGAAACCTTCCAGAGAACCATTTACCAACACTGAGAAATGCGGGCAGGCTACCCAACCAAAGATCCAATTCAACCATTCCTTCTGAAAACCAAAAGCCTCCATTACTTTAAATAGAAATCTCCAGTTCACTCTGTCATACGCTTTTTTAATGTCCAGCTTCAATAACATTCCTGCTTTTTTTAATTTTTGAATTGAATGAATGAATTCTTGGGCAATGATCACCCCATCTAGAATAGAATGCCCAGGAACAAAACCTGTTTGTTCTTCAGAGATAATAGTGGGAAGAATTTTCTTTAGACGGTTAGCTACAACTTTAGCCAATATTTTGTATATCGTGTTACAAAGCGAGATTGGGTGGAAGTCTTCCCATCTATCAGGTTTCTCTTTTTTTGGGATTAAAGCGAAAGGTATTATTTGCTTTCTTTAGAACCCTGTTATTAAGCCTAGAATCTTCAATAGCTTCCTAAATATCCTTTCCCAAAAAGTGCCAGCATTTCTGAAAGAAACCGGCAGGGAACCCGTCTGGTCTTGGGGCCTTCTCTGGCTGCATCCCAAAGATAGCCTCTTTTACTTCCACTTCAGAGAATTGTGCATTCAGTGCTTGTATTTGATGTTGTGAAACCAATTTCGGAATAGCTTGCAGAGAAGCCTTCTGCGCTTGCCAATTTGAACCTTCCCAATTGTTAAGCAAATTCTGAAAAAAAGAGACCGCAAAAGTCTTGATTTCCTCTGCATCTTCCAACATTCTTCCATCCCCATCATACAGACAAGTGATTCTGTTGAATTCTCTACGAGCCTTTGTGGAGTTGTGAAAAAATTTTGAATTCCTATCCCCAGCTTCTAACCAAACTTCTCTGGATTTTTGGCGCCAAAAAATTTCTTCTTTGGAAAGGATGTCGTTCAACTTTTTGGATAAAGCTTTTTCTTTCATGTAGCACTCTTCATTCATACCCTTCTTCATAATTTCATCTGCTAAGGAACCTAAATCTGCCTCCGTTTGCTCTTTCTCTCTAAAAATATTTTTAAAACTCTCTTTATTCCATTGTTTAAGACGCTACTTTAGGTATTTTAACTTTGTAATTACATTGAAAAGACTTGAACCACCTGGAGAGCATTCCTTCCACCACTGTTCAAGTAGCTCTAGCACATTTGGGTCCTTGAACCACATCATTTCAAATTTAAAAGGGCATCTGATAGGACCCTTCTCACCAGTAATATGCAATTGCACTGGGAGATGATCAGAGCTAGTGCTAGAGTTTATCTTGCTTTCTAGAGAAAAGGGAAAGGAGCCCAAGTTTCCTTTGAAGAAAAAATGATCTAATTTTTCCGCAATACTTCCAAACCCTTTCCTTCGGTTTGTCCAAGTGAAAAGGCCATTGCCTGTGGGAATTTCCAGAAGAGAGTTTCTCTCCATGAATTCACAAAATTCTTTTTGAGACTGTAAAGTTTTCCCAATTCCCCCTAACTTATCCTCCTTCTTAAGAATGGCATTAAAATCCCCTCCTAAAACACTACATTCTTGGTGCAAATCTTGCAAAACAACATCTAGCTCTTGCCAAACTAATTTTTTTTGAGTGCTCAGCAAAGGACCATATACATTTATTAAATTGAATTGAAGGTTCGAGGTTAAACTTCTTACCTTGCACGCCATCCAGTGCCTACTAATCTTCAAAGCCTCCAGAAAGATTGACTGAGGCTTCCAAATAATCAGTAAGCCTCCCGATGCACCTTCAGCTTCCGAACCAAGCCATTTCCAATACCTTAACTTCTTCTCAAATTTTTCCAGATCTGACTTATCTAATTTCATTTCTTGAAGAAGACAGATTTCTACTTGACACACTTCAATGTGGTGCCTGATTAGGTTCCACTTGTTAGGGGCATTTAAGCCCCTAACATTCCAGGTTAAGATTTTAATTGCTGTTCAGGAAGGGCTCCACCCTTCCCTACTTTTATCATAGTGTCAATTTTTTTTTGGCCATTGGTTTCCCCATCCATCTTTCTTTTCTCTTGATTAGGGATTCGACCCCTCTTTTTTTGTTCCCCACAATCTGGAGTTAATTTGAGGATGTCCCTTCTGTGAATGCCTAAACGAGATTTCGCTGCCTGCAGATCCTCTGCTAGCTTCGGCTTCCTACCTGTTTGTGGGCTTAGCAAATCTGTTGTGTCTTGATTGTCTGATTCCCAATAATCCTCCATACCTGCCAGACTAAAACCCACCTCCAACGATCCAGTTCTTGATTTAGCCGTCTCTGCTAGTTCCACAAGTTCCTTTCCTACTTCAATCAGAGAGTCCAGCTCCACATTCATACCACTATCCCTAATAAGATCTATGGTTTCCGAGATTTTGTCATCTAACTCTTCAAACTGGACCCACTTCTCTGCCTGTTCTTCTTGAGTGAACTTTCTACATGCAACGACATCCGTGGGGGAGGGAAATGTAGTCCCAGTGAACGTGTCTCCCCCTATGTGGACCCCATTGTCACTATTTGCTTTTGGGAAGACCCTAGAGTCCTCTGTCGGTGACTTCTCTCGCCCTTGCTTTGGTGATTTTGGAATTTTGGGTGGGATTTTTACTGCTGCTCGAAGGTTTGCTGAGGGAGTTTCCACCAAGCTGGATTTACCTGCCACTTCATTCTGAGATCTGTAACCTAGCGTGTGTACCAATTTATTGCGCATTAAAGAGTCCCTTACTAATTTTTTAACCCTAACTCCATAATCCGTGATGAGCTCAATCTCGCTCCAGAACGGTCTATCCACAGTGTTTTCCACATAGATGCGCACATAGGTTTGATTTCTCTTCGCCAGTTTTCTTTCTTCTGCACAAACAAATGTGCCCAACTGGTTTGCAATTTCCTCAAGAATGGAGGGTGCCCAGTACTCCTGTGGGAGGTTTGGTAAACTATACCAATCTTGAATATATTCCATTTCGTGGGTTGAAGGGTCGAAACCTATAGACCACTTTCTTAAATAAAAGCCGTAGCCATTGAGCACCCAGACCCCATTTACTATTTTATCTCTGATAATGCAGGATGGGAAAACAACTAAGAAAAAATCATTTTGGAGCATTTTAAACTGCAGCTCCTCACCCCACCGTTCTTTCCACCAGCACATCAAATAATCCCAGTTTAGATTCTTCCCGAACCACTTTCCAAACAAACCTAATTTTTCTAGCCTCAGGACTTCCGTTTGCAAGATCGAAGAGCTGATAACGACTTTGGTTCTTCCACTTTTAGCTTCTTTGGACATGGAAGAGACTTACTTGTCCTATTCTTCCTTTGGGCTTTCTTCCCTGACTTCCTCCCATACCTTAGACGAAAACTCTTTTTTTTGCCATTCCATTCCTCCTTTCCCATTTCTGGAGGTAGGGTTTTTTTGCGGTGTTGGTCTGCTCAGCCAAGATGGAAAATGTTGCCTGATTTTTCTTCATTCTAATAACGAGGTCTACAAAAAGCTTCATTCCTATACTTATTCCTGCCACGAGAGGGTCCCGCAACCTTGTTTTGAAGATTCTTGTGACCCCTGCCCGCAGAAAGGCGACCGTGCGTGACATGATTCTGTGGTCGTGCCCAACGATCCTGCCTCCATACATGTTCAAGATCCCCAGATCTGTTCGCGTTGGGACCCCCACAGCTGTTGCTACCACTCCTAAACTTTTTTGACTGTTGCTTTCCTCCATGACCATTGCAGAGCACCATCCTTTCGCATGGCTTAGGTTCGATTCACTATAAAATAACCTCAATTTTTAATCACAACATACACTTCCAATTTTATTTAAAAATAAAATAACTCACCAATTCAACTCTCTTTTATTTAAATTCCTAGTTTACATTTACATATTGCAGGTTACAAAAATTTTCTTAATTACTTTGTGGGCCTCTGCAACAATGTTTTGTCTGCAATTTGTTATATTTTCCTCAAGTTGCTTGATCTATTTTTTTCACTAGTTTGAGTCTTCTCTGCACTTATTGATCTGTTCACTCATTTCCAAATTATTTTAAATATATTTAAATTGCTTCTTGATTGAACTTCACCTCCCTTGTTCTAAGCTACACGACCCCAATCAACACTTCATAAAATTTAAATTTAAATGTTTCCACTCGTCCTCCACCAAGCTCGACCCACCTCATCTTGTAGGTTGTCGACGTTTTCTCTAACCTACACTTCCTTCTCACTCTCTAATCTCTTTTAGTGCATTTAAATTATTCAAATTAAACCTTTCCTATCATATCCAACCCCTCTCTACACTTTATTTCTATGCAACAATCCTCTTTAGCTTCTCTACATTCAAATCTATTATTAATTTGCATATATAAATCTACCTTGCAATCCAATTGTGCCCTCCTTCCTTAGCCACCTATTGGCCAAGCACCCACTTTCATCTACACATTCAATATGGCAGTCCCTCCTCTTCCCTTCATGACCTACCCCTCCCTTCTTCTAATTAAACCCTCTTCCTGTGGCATTTTTCTTGTTTTAACATCCAAAGACTATTCCATTCTATTAATTGGTCTTCCACATTTAGTCCATGTAGATCTTTTTTTTTGCAACTTCAATGCTGGAAAATGAAGAAAAAAAATTCTTTAAACTGCCCTTGGTCCCATGCATTTCCTGTTGGTTGATATTTGACTTCACCAATCAACAAAAAATTGAATCACCCACTCTATGATGCATTGAAAAATGGAAGGCATCAGCTGTTGAAAGGAAGAAACAAGTGAATGAATACTTCTCCTAAAGGTATCGACCGATCAAATAGATGCATATGCACTGAAAATGATATTGATTTTTATTTATTTCAAAACCACAAAATGAAAACATCAGTGCCTCCAATGGCCCCCATGTAATGCTAGAGAATTTAGATTTTCCAAACACTAAAATATAGAATGCCAATTTGTCCATTTCCCAATCGCGGGTTTTGATATTTCAAGAAAATTTTACAATTTTGGTGTCAATTGCCTGGAATTTCTCTCCACCTATCTCCATTTGATAGTTTTGGCCATTCATTTCTAGGAATGTGATTATCAAATACAATATGCTTGCATGCACTGCCAAGACATAACAAAAGCAACACAAAAAAAAGCAATTAAATTTAACCATTCTTTTTGGGCAATGCAAGATTACGAATATGCTTGGGATTCTCTTATATCAGACATGCCAGGTAGAAAGATTGTGAGCATAGGCTCATAATGGTGGAGTTGAGTAGTTGAATTTATCTTCCAAGTTGCAACCAACCTACAACGAACTCCATCATTGAAGAATGTGCACCAAACTATTTATTCCTCTTCTTTCAGCACCTCTTAAGAACACACACCATCTTTCTCCAAAAACAATGCATTATCTCCCTTCTCCCACTCGTGGAATCATGTCTATCAAAGCCCAACTTCCTCTGCCAAATACCCTCTACTCTCTTCTTCTCATTCATGGAATCCATTCCACCACTGACTATACACCTCCACCAAAACCCACCTACAATATCCTCTATAATTTCAACCTATAAAAATGGATTACCCATCCTCCAATATTCCACTACATATGCATCCTCATACCAATCCACCTCTAATACTTCATTGTAACTAAAATTTTCCATATGCAAGCTCTTATCTTGATCTACATCCTCCTCTACTCTCATCAATGAATGAAAACAATCATCAAAACTAAACTTATAATCAAAATTTACCACATGATTCTTCATTGTCCCAACATCTTTTGTTTCCTCTTTCACTATAACAATGAGCTTCAACTAATGATGACCTTGATGAAGTTGAAGCTAACTTTGTAAAAATATTGAAGAAAGGCATTGGAAAGTTTAAAGGTAAGTTACCTTTCAAATGTTTTAATTATGGAAGGATTGGTCATTTTGCATCTAGATGTCCCTATAAAGAATTTGTTGATGATAACAAATGAGAGAAAATCAAAAGAGGATTCTATACTAAGGAGAGTACCTAGTCATCTAAAGATGAAGATAATGATGAAAATGATGAAAATCTAATAGCTCTGGAAGGAAAAAAGAATAAAATTGGAGAATGTAACAGGTCTAGTACCTTGTAGAATAGTAAGGTTAATGAAAGATCAATGGTAGTATAGACCACCTTTCATGCAAAGGAAGAGAAAAATGCTTGGGTGATTGAAGATGGTGTTATCACCAAATGATGAGTGATAAAATTAAGTTCATCAGTCTCAAGAAGGTTAATGGTGGAGTTGTTAAGTTTGGTGCTGACAAGTCAACACAAATCTATGGAAATGGTGACATAACAATTGATGGTAATAACATAATTGAAGATGTCCTTTATGTCAAAGGTCTGAAACATAATATTTTGAGTGTTATTCGAATGTGCAATAAAGGATATGATCTTAATTTTCATGCTAATGGATGTGAGATCAGAAAGGAAGGTTTGAGAAGACTTGTTGCTAAAGGAACAGGGACAAGTGGTAATTTCTATCATATAAAGAAGGTTAATGGAAGAATCTGCTTATTGGATTAGTTCAGAGAATTTGGTTGTGGCACAAAAGGATGGGGCACACAAAATTTGACAACATGATGAAGATCATTTCCTCTCATGCAATGAGATATATTCCTAGAATAACAAATCCAACAAACACTTTATGCAAATAATGTTAGATGGGAAAGCAAAAAAATGACTAGTTTCAAATGCGAGTGCTCTATTTCAATGCCATTAGAGTTGATCCACACTGATCTATATGGACCTACAAGGATAAGGAGTCAACAAGCTAAAAGGTATTTTATTTTGCTTGTAGATTATTACACTTAAATGACTTGGGTTACATTCTTAAGAGAGAAATCAGAATCCTTTGATAAATTCAAGATTTTTAAGTATAAAGTTAAAAATGAAATGGATTCTAAGATCAAATTTTTAAGGTTATGTAGAGGAGGTGAATTCACTTCATATGAGTTTGAAAAGTTTTGTGAAGATCATGGCATTAAGAGACATCTATCTACTTCTAGAACCCCTCAGCAGAATGGGGTAGTATAAAGGAAGAATAGAACCATGCAAGAAATGGCTAGGAAAATGATGAAAAAAGCTAACTTGTTAGATATGTATTGGAAGGAAGTAGTATATACTGTTGTCTATTTTCTTAACAGAGTGCAATTGAGGGTCAAAAATAATAAGACCCCTTATGAGCTGTGGCATGGAATACCTCCCACTATTAGATATTTCAGAATATTTGGGAGGAGATGTTACATCAAAAGAGATGAAAGAGACCTTGGAAATTTTTATTCAAGGTGTGTTGAATGAATCTTTCTTGGTTACTCAACTAGGAGAAAGGTATACAGATGTTACAATAAGAGATTGGGAAAGATGGTTGAAATTACAAATGTCAAGGTAGATGGATGCTTGTGTTAGATCTCACATGAGCTTGAAGTTTATGGATTTGATATGCTTCCCTAGATTTGATGCAGGAGCATCCAGTGGTGTAAGGGCAATCTTGCATCACCCAAAAATAGTTAAATTTCAAGTTTCTCAGTTTTTAGATGTTTTTACATTTTTGGATACCCTTTTGGTCATAATGAAATTCCCAATTTATGGTTTTTATTTTCTATTCCTGGGTTGAAAGATATTACAGTTTTAGTTTCCCAGATTTGCACCTAAAAATATTTCGAGTGAGATTTGAGGCACTTAGAGTTCCTGAAACGGCCCTAAAACTTGCCAAAATTAGTGTAGCAAATTTCAAGCGTGTTATTGACTTTGAGACCTTTCCAACGGTTCAAACGGTTCACGAATCGGAGTCCTGGATCAAAAGTTATGGCCCTAGGAAGTTGGCGCACTTTCTAGAAGATACAATTGCAAATGCTCTTTTGAAATTTGAACTTCATGTTGTAAATTTTTGGTGCCAAACCGCCTAAACTCAAATTTGAATGTTGTTTTGGCTCCAAACTAAGGAGGAGCTCTATTTATGGGCGGGTTTCTAATTTTTGGGTAACTTTTTGGGGACAAGCTCGCATATTGCGAA
>VDFB02105785.1:6370291-6635715 GCA_007258455.2 Sequoia sempervirens | reverse complement strand
ATGGAATGTGGTATAAAGAGGACAAGAAAATTTTCACTGAGTGCCTATACTAATTGTAGACACTGAAATATGGTTTAAGCCTGCAACTTCAATATTCTTCGTAATTCGTATTCTTCATGGTCATGATTAAATAATGCCAATTATTTAATTATTCTCTATAGTCTTCATTTCTTCTATTAATTAAATAATCTTATTTATTTAATTAATTCACACTTTTCTTTATTCTATCTGATTAATTAAATAAATGCTTTTTTATTTAATTATGTTACTAATTAACCTTATCCTTCTTGTCAAATTAAATAAATTCTTATTTAATTTAATCTTTATCATACTTCAACTATAATTAAATAAATTCTTTATTTATTTAATTATTCATTTAAATCCCTTCATCACTTAATTAAATAAATCTTATTTATTTAATTATTCTTCAAATATCAAATCTTGAATTAAATGAATTATTTAATTCATGAATTCTATTTTAATGTATTCCTCTATTTTTAGATAATTGTATGAGTTATCTAAGTATTCACTTTTACTCGACTCAAAGATCTATTCAAATCGCCCAGTTAACTCTTGATTTAATGTCTGAGTGGTGTTCTTGAGTAATCTCTTCATCAAATCATTCAATCATCCAGTTCTAACTCATTTGCATGTACATGTGGATTAATTAAATATTCCTATTTAATTAATTAAACCCTGTGCGTGCATTCAAACAAGAGTTGCTTTAATCCACCTTCATCTTTGTCATGCAAAGATAATTCTTTTGTTTTCGAATACCAAACTGGAAGATTAATTCATTTATTTAATCTTTAATTCGATTTCTAATTTATATCATACATGTCATTACTAACTATTATCAGAATGCATGACTAATCAGTCAATCTCAACCGTCTGTTGATCTTTTGATCCTGGCATGTCATTCGAATAACCAATTTTCTATAAATTGATCTATCATTCTTCATTCCAATCTCTCTCAAAATATTATGACTTTTTAGAGCAACTATCTTGAATCTTCGATGTTTTTCTAAATCATTATCATAGGCTATACTTGCACGAAATTTTGAAAATCTCAGGGCAATTATACTACAACTGAAAAATGGAGAAGGGCAATCAAGATGATACATGGAATTATGTACATATTGGGTGAGATTGTTCAGTTTTATTACGTTTTTACTTTCCTTTGTTCTTTGTTGCTTAGCTTAGATTGCATTTAGATTTAAGTTGCATGCTTGCTTTTAATTTGTTTCTTTCTGCACTTTCTAGATGTTACATTTGGTGAACCCAATGTGAAGACACCATCTTCGCATATCCATAGACTTTTATTTTGATTTTTGCAGGTTTTTCATATGGAACGACGCATCAACTTGACCAAACACCACAATTGAAAATCACAGACGCATCAGTTTGATGAAGCAACACAATTGATTTTTTGAACCACATCTGGCACCAAAAACGACACATCTGAAAATTCCTGAACCGCAACTAACTGGTAAAATACCAAGAATGCAATTGCAGAGAAAATCAATGCATCTGATTGGTAAAATAGTGACACAATTGACTGGTATGTTCCTTTTGTTTCTATTTTAAAAAAAAAAACTAAAATTTTCAATTGATTTGTGTGTTACTAATATCGGATTTTTCAATGTGTGGGATTTTTTTTGGAGTTAACAAGTTTTTGCAGGATGATTAACGAAGACAGTACTGAGGACTACTAATGAATCTTTTTACAGAACACATGTCAAAGACCTTAGTTAAAATTTTGAAACGAATTGTTTGGTAGTGTAGCAAATATTTCATTTGGATTAAAATTAACAAGTGTCTACTATGATTGGTGCGAAAGCACAACTGTTCAATTACCCTCATGATTTGGTACATCGAAGTATTCTCTCCCCTTGCGCATCCGTGTGATCCTGGGTGTAAGAGAAATGGTTACCAACTCTAGAACTTGGGCCTATTCTAGTGGAAAAAATTACTCACCCTAGGATGACTCAGACCGGTAGCACTTTGAACCCGAGGGACTTCCAGTTGGTATATAAAAGTAGATTCTTGGGGAAAGCCCAAGAATCACGTGTATGGTTCTGACAAGATGGATCCAAAAGGAGACTCTTACCGCATGGATCATGCCCTATGAATGAAATGCTCATACTAAACACCTTTTGTTGTAGAGACCAACCATTTTTTGGTCGTTGCTTGGTATAGTGCAGGGTACAATATCATGCCCGAAGACACTCACTACTGATCCCCTTGAGTAGAGATAGTAGTTCTTGGCAGGTCATTGCCCAAATAATTCAAAATTGGTGTGCTCGAATGACGTTAATATGGAGGGGAGCCAATGCCACCAAATTTCTAAGCTATCCACTCTCGAGAAGAAAAGGTGTTTATCACCAATCTGGGGTATTTAGGTGGGCTATACCAAGTATACAAACCCTTATCCTTTTGGCCTATTAGGATGTGCTTGTCTGTTGTCAACTTAAATAGTCTTTGAGTCCAAAATCAAACTAAAAATACTTTGTTTTATGATTGTCCTTGTTTGCCAAAATTTGATCATGGAAAATAGAGTTAGTTTTAAATCTCAAATCACTGAAAATACACAGAGAGTCACAACTATTCACCAGAAGGTCGCAATTGATTTTTAGAGTCGCATATGTTTAACTTCGAGTTGCGTCTGTCATTTTTGGTTGCATCTGTTTAGCGTAGAGTCGCATTTTCCAGATTAGCTCACAATTACTTTGTGAAAAACCGCATATGTTATATTCTGAGTCACAACTATCATTACGAGTCACATCTATTAGAAGGTTAACCGCATCTATTAGCATCAGACATTAAAATTTATCAGGGACACGCAATTGATCATTAGAAAAACGCAACTGTGAAATTTAACCGCAACCGGTAAACTTAACCATATATGTGAAATCCTGCGACACATTTTCCTGATTAGAAAAACAGAATTCATGATCACTGTCCAATCAACACAGTTATACCAGTCTTTCAGTTGGAATCCTACAAGCAGACTTTGAACAGAAATAGGAAATGATTTTGCTCAATTTTACATCCTTTAGGTTCATGTAGTCATTACCATAGTTGTCCTAATTTAGAGTTTGGTCTCATCTTATAATACATTTTTCCTTTAGAGTACACTTCTAGGAGGGTCATTTTTACAAACTTTAGGATAGGTCCACCATCTATACTCTAGAAAAATCATAGCATCAACGAAATCTGTCATTGAACCTAGTCCTATCATCTTATCATTTTTCCTACAAAGATTCTGCCTAGCTCATCAGTCTAGTTAGGAGACTCAGCTTATCTTTGATCATTGTCTTACAGTGATTCTTTGATTTAACAAAAATTGACACCTTGGTTAGACTTTAGGTAGTTGGTCCCCCGGTCTCAGGTTTACAGATTTGATTACCTTAGAATTTTTTCTTAGACTTTGCATCTTTAGATATTGTCATTTTAGACTAGTGTCATCCTAGAACATTCCTTATTTTGCATCTAGAAAATCCCAAAAAAACATAGACTAGAGTCATACTGTCCATAGACGTAGTTTTGCATTCCTTGCATATTGAGTTGATCTTACATGGTTGAAACTAGGTCTAAGAGAAGAGAGCGAGAAAAGATGTCGAACCCAAAAAAATTCATCAATCCATTTTCCTCAAGACCTCACAAGACTCTATTAGACAAATTCACCACTAGAAACACTCAAGGTCACATTACAACAGAAGAGATAGAGGCTGTCACATAGGACCCTGAGTTTGCCTCTTTCATAGATGAGTACCTAGCAAATGATCGTCAATGATACGTAGCCAAATTGCTAGTTGAAGGCGCTACCTTACCTACAGGATTTGATATTAGTACCTTACAAACTCAACCTACACAAGGGACAAATACAATGACTGCTAGTACTACTATACCTCAGGTCAACACAACTATGCCATCTTGCACACCTACATAGAGTACGACAATCCATACGTCTCCATTTGGTACATCTGGCATGACATCAGGACTTAATTTCACTGTACGGGCCTCATCATCCACTCCCTTCGGTCCTCTTGTTGGGAGTAAAAGACCTAAAATGTCAGCTTCTACACCATATGTCAGTGTCACGAGTACCATACCACAGTCAACGGCCATAACTACTGCCAGCGTCATGAATATCATACCACAGTTAATGGCCATACCTAGTGCTCAAGTCACTAGTACTATACCATAGATTATACACATAGGAGGCATTCCCTCATTCCAATATGGCCATCAGAATCCATTTTCCCAGACTGGCAATCAGAATCCATTTACACAAATTCTGAATCAAAATCCTTTTTCCCAAACTGGCAATCAGAATCCATTTACACAAATTTTGAATTAGAATCATTTTTCTCAGACTGGCAATTAGAATCCATTTACACAGATTTTGAATCAAAATCCTTTCTCCCAGATTGGTAGTCAAAATCTGATCACATAGATCCCGAGTCAAAACCATTTTATGCAGACTCTGACCTAGAACACATTTACCAACATTCTGAATCCAAACCCACCTCAAATACCAACGTTCAATCGAAACCCATCACGAGATTTTGGATTTCAGAATACATACACGGATCTACATAATCCTCCTAGCACATCCTTGACCCAAGTTGACATCTTACAAACACAAATGCATG
The DNA here is from genome assembly GCA_007258455.2 of Sequoia sempervirens. Classification (NCBI taxonomy): domain Eukaryota; kingdom Viridiplantae; phylum Streptophyta; class Pinopsida; order Cupressales; family Cupressaceae; genus Sequoia; species Sequoia sempervirens. The sequence continues at coordinate 6,631,057 of VDFB02105785.1, read as the reverse complement.
CACTACAAAGGCAAATGGATAACATGTTGATGTCAACTAAGAAATCCTTTTCAACAAAGGACATATGTCCATTTCCCTTTGATAGATAATTGTATATGACCCCTTTCCCTCATGGATATGTCATACCAAATCTCCCTAAGTACAATGGCAAACAAAATCGAATAGAACATATAAGGTAATTTTCTACCATATGCATAGATGTCGCCTATGACCCCACATATCTTATGAGACTATTTCCAAGAAGTCTTGTAGGAATTGCACTAGAGTGGTTTTCAAGTCTAGACTCTGGCATCAGATCTTGGGGTGAACTGGTTGAGAAATTTGTGGAGCAATTCTCCTTCAACATAGACCAAGAGATAAATATAGCAAATTTGTGTCACACAACACAAGACAAAGGTGAAACATTTATGGCTTTCTTCCAGAGGTGGAGGACTATTGATAGCCAGTGTCCTATTGAAATACCTAAAAAACAAAAAGTTACTATGTTCCAAGAAAACCTTCATGCAAAACTAAGGAGTAACTTAAGGGTACATTGTTCATATTTTTTGGAACTAGTGGAAAAAGGGGTTATAATAGAAAAGGATCTCATTGAAAAAGGTGAACTTAAGACATCAACATCTAATAGAAATCCGATTGTACAAAACACCCCCACTGATAGAAACAGATTTTGGTCTCGCAACAAAAATGTCACCAATGATGGGGTAGTTGATGCTAAAATAGTACAAGCGGGACCACTCATCACATTACAAGGACCTCACACTTTTTCCAACATGCTTAATGTTGTCAATCAACCTCCTAACATGGTCCAAAATACTCAACATCCACAACAACAAAGGAGGTTTCAAAAAATGAGTTCACTCCCTTAGGGGAACCCATTGAGTCTGTATTCAAACAACTGTTACAACATAATCTTATACAGTTACAGGAACCAAGACAATATGATCCAGGACAATTTAAACCAGTTTGGTGGGATGATAATGCCTTTTGTGATTATCATAGAACTAAGGGACATAACCTACAAAACTGTCAACAACTGAAGAATATCATATAGGATCTTGTTGAAAGGAGAATAATTGAAGTTAGTGGATAGAAACAAAAGTCATCAAACACTGATCATCAAGTCTTTTCTGATCCACTACATGACCATGGGAAAGGAACTGTTCCCAGTTCGAGTACTAAGACCAATATGTCAACTAACTATGTGAGTATCAAGCATGATTATAATGGTGGAAAAATCATTCATCACCTTGGTGCTACTGATGAGAATATCAATACCATTACTATCAATATGAATCCTGAGTGCATGATCAATACTCATCGTACTAAGATCACTATCCAAGGCCCTCCATCGCAGCAAACACCACAGCCTTCAAAGTTACAATATAACCTACTTGACTAGTTGGGGGAGACCCCAGCCTAAATCTCAATCTTGGAATTATTGCATATTTCCCCTGAGCATCGGTCTATTCTCGATAAGGCTTTACAGAAAACCATGATCCCTAATGACCTTGATGTCAATCATTTCCAGGAAATGGTGGGGTACTTGACCAATAATCACCATGCCACATTTTCTGAACAAGACTATGCAACTGAAAATACGAACCATAACGACCCTTTACATCTAGAAGTCCTTGTTGATGACACCAAAGTTAGATGAGTTTTGGTAGACGGAGGAGTAGAGTTAAATCTGTGCACTTTAAAACTAATTAAGGCATTAGGTTTCTTAGAAACATGCGTAGACAACCAAAAGTATTGTCATTAAAGCTTATGATGATGAGGAACAAAAATCAAGGGGGGTTGATAACACTTCCCATCATAATTGGTCCTATAGTAATGGAGACAAAGTTCCAGGTCTTGGATCTCACCCTTCCTTATAACCTTCTGCTAGGCAGACCATGGATTCATACCATGAAGGTGCTCCCTTCCATGTATCATCAGTGTCTCAAATTCCCTTACAATGGCACATAAATAACTCTAGATGGTGACCCAGATCCATTCCAATATTGCACAAATCTAAAAGAGATCCCCCAACACCAAGTGCCAGTAAACCAAGAGGCTTCATCGTCTAATCCATCTTCCTATGTTGATCCATCCACACTCACTCAAACATCTATTTAACCCTCAATTCCTACCACTCCTAGGGTTGAGATCCAAGACAAGGGTTATGGAGAGTATTACATGATGACATCTTATTGTGTTAGCCATTTGATTCCTCCTAAGTCATACGGTTTACCTACATCAGATAGGGGACAGTCTATGGTCACTATACATGTTCCTCCTACAACAACTTTCACTAAATGGGGAGAATTAAGCAAAGAGGCCATAAATACAGAAGATGTCACTTCCTAGTTGTACAAGAAAGTTAATGAAGAACCTTCCTCACTTGCTCACATTCCTACAGAACTATATGGAAAGGGTTTCACAATCATGCAGAGCAAGGGGTATAATGGACAGAGTGGTTTAGGCTTAAACCAAGATGGGAGGATTAAACCAATATTTGTTTCTCAGTGGCCAAAAGGCATGGGGCTAGGGTTTCAACCGATTTAGATTGGCATTCCTAGTACCACATCACCCTTAATTGAGGAAGTAAGTGCTTCAGAAGATATTAATACACATCACAAACCATCTGACCAATATCACTCTGACTCCCCTAACTCCAATGATTATGAGTGGGATTCCCTATCCTCTACTTTTCCATGGACCTTGACAAGCTATTTGGAGAACTTTACTTAATGTTAAGATCCTCACCAAATCCATTGAATTCATGTCCACCAAAGAACATGAAAAAAGAGGAATGGTTTAAACACTACTATTGGGAATCACTTGATCCTACCTCTTGGCAACCTGAGCCATCTGTTTCAGATAATCAAACCTTGGCATTAGGCCCACCTATCAATCCACCTAGATCCAAACCTAAGAGAAAACATGACTTAGTACAAGACTTTTGTGACCATATGAATAACTCAATCCTTACTTTGACCCCATTAAACTTTGATAACTCCAATGATGATGTGCCCTTAGTTTATCCCCAACTAATTGATTGGCACCAACAAGACACACTTGTCTTAGACATTTTTTAGAATGACGAAGCAATTGCTGAGTTCCTGGGATTACGAGAAGGCATACCTAACGGTGATCACAAGGCTGGTTTTACCATTGAATTGGACAACAAAGCATATTTTGGGGAATCTGTTCAACCCTCCAGTCGCAAAAATGAGAAAAATAATAAACAAGATAAAAAGGACAAGTCTCTAGGTGAAAACTGAAAAGCACCTTTAGACAATGAAAAAGTAAAAAGAAAGGATGATTCTGAAAGTGAAAACCTCTCTGAGGCACCTAAGGATGGAGGTTTTAACATTCTACCTATTGCATAGGAAAATTCACCCATGCTCGTTGAAGAATAAGTAGAAGTCAACATAGGTACAAAAGAGAATCCCCGACTAGTTTATTTTGCAGCATCATTGACAACAAAAGAGCAGCCAGAATTCCACAACTTTTTTGCACAAAGATAGATAATTTTTTCCTAGTCCTATGCAGACATGCCTGGGTTGGATCCTGAACTTGTTCTACATCACTTACCCTTACAACCAGGTGTCAAACCAGTGAAACATAAATTGAGGAAAATGCATCCATAGATTGCTTTACTAGTCAAGGCAAAACTCAAGAAACTGTTAGATGTTGGTTTCATTAGATCAATCGACTATGCAGATTGGATTTCCAATATTCTACCAGTCACTAAACCAACTAGGGGCATCCACATCTACACTGATTTTAGAGATATCAACAAGGCTTGTCCTAAGGATGACTTCCCTTTGCCTAACATAGACATGATAGTTGACATGATAGCAGGATATGAGATGTTGTCCCTTATGGACGGATTTTCAGGATATAACCAGATCGGAATTGCAATTGAAGACCAACCTAAGACGACTTTCACTTGTTCTTGGGGAACGCATTGCTAGAATGTTATGCCCTTTGGACTCAAGAATGTTGGAGTAACCTATCAACATGCCATGACCACTATCTTTCATGATCTAGTACACACTCTTATGGAGGATTATGTCGATGACCTTATTGTTAAATCCAAGACAAGGGCATAACATTTACAGGTGTTAGACAAGATATTTCAAAGGTTGGGGAAGTATAAAGTGAGACTCAATCCCAAGAAATGTGTGTTTGGAGTCAAGTTAGGAAAGCTATTAGGCTATATCATTTCTAGACGAGGCATTGAAGTAGATTCGGCTAAGGTAAAAGTAATCATAGACATGCCTCCACCCACTAATCTCAGTCAACTAAGGACATTACAAGGAAGGATGCAATCCATCAAAAGATTTATAGTGCAGTTAGCAGATAAGACACATCCTTTTCAGCATCTACTTAAGAAAGGGTTACTATTTGCATGGACAACTAGGTGCAGAGAATCTTTTCATCTGATTAAGGAATATTTACTCACACCACCAGTCTTAATGCCACCTGTTGAAGGAATACCATTGATTCTTTATATCACAACAACCCATTCATCACTCGGAGCATTGCTTGCACAGAATGATGATGAAGGTCATGAAAGGGAAGTCTATTATATTAGTCAGACTTTGGTAGGTTATGAGCTCAACTGTAGTACCATTGAATGTGCCTGTCTTGCAGTAGTATTTTCTACCCAAAAACTAAGGCATTATATGCTAAACCACCAAATAATGTTGATTGCTAAAATATATCCTTTGAAATATCTTCTCAACAAGGCAACATTAATAGGGCGACTGGCCAAATGGGTTATGATACTTAGTGAGTATGATATCTAGTATGTAGAAAGAAAGGCTATTAAAGGACAAGTCATTACTAATCAGTTAGTCGATGCACCCATATAGGTAGATCATCCATTAGTTGTAGAATTTCCTAATGAGTTTATATTTACAATTGACACAAACATACCATGGAAACTATAATTTGATGGCTCACATACAAATCAAGGCTCAGGGGCTAGTATACTGTTTATCACACCACAGGGTGATTCCATCCCTAAGTCATTTAGGATTGCATTTCCATGTACTAACAACATAGCAGAGTATGAAGCTCTAGTGACAGGGTTACGCATGGCAGTCAAGTGGAAAATTAAGAATCTACAGGTATATGGCGATTCTCAACTAGTAATCATACAGGTAAATGATGATTATGAGACTAAGGATGAGAAGCTTGCTCCCTACAAATGCATGGCAGATAGCTTTAAAGAGTACTTTGACAAAGTTGAATTTCATTAGATACCTCATGTTTTAAATAGGGCAGCAGATGCTATGGCTACAATTGCATCACTTCTTGACATTCCTAACAACATGCCTAAGTTTGAGTTCTTGGTAGAAGAGCTTTTGGTCCCAGCCTACGATATCCCAGATTCTGAAATGGTGTGTGACATTGCCGGTCCTGATTCCCCATGGTATAAAGAAATCTATGACTACCTTCATGTCGAAGTCATACCCACTGGCCTATCAGACAACCAACGTAGGACATTCCTCCGCAAGTCTGCCAAATACACCATCGTCGAAGACACCCTATATAGACATGCCTTAGATAATACCCTACTGAGATGTCTTGATTCTATTGAAGCACAAGCAACCTTGTGTGGGGTGCATGAGGGTATACGTGGTTCCCATTCTAGCGGTCCTACCTTAGCCAAAAATATTATGAGACTGGGTTATTACTGGCCTACTATAGAAAAAGACTCATATGTCTTTGTAATGAAATGCCGCCAATGCAAAGTTCATGGAGACTTGATACATGCACCGACACAGGAGCTCCATCCTATAATGTCACCATGGCCCTTTGCCCAATGGGGACTTGACCTCATAGGTAAGATTCACCCCACCTCCTCTAATGGACACAAATTCAGTATCACTACCACTGAGTATTTTACAAAGTGGATTGAAGCCATTCCTATGACATACATTACTGGCACATAGATTTCTAAATTTATCCTAAATTATATCATCTGTCAGTATGGTGTCCCTCAGTGCATAATTACCGATAATGGCCGCCCCTTTAAGAATTAAGAAGTTCACCATCTGTGTGATAAATTTCATATTCAACATCACTTTTCCACTCCATACTACCCACAAGGTAATGGCCAATCAGAGGCATCTAACAAAACCATCATTAGAATCCTCAAGAAGACTATCAATGATGTGGGTCGTGATTGGCATTTACATCTTAATCCTGCCTTATGGGCTTATCGCACAAGTATCTGTACTCCCACTGGTGCCACTCCCTATGCACTAGTATTTAGTTCTGAAGCTATTCTTCCTATTGAGGTTGAGATTCCTTCCCTAAGGGTATCCTTGAAAGGCCACATTGATGATGAAGAGTATCGAGTATCGAGACTCCATGAGTTAGAATTCTTGGATGAGTGAAGACAGAAGGCACTAGACCATCTCCAAGCATATTAGAATCACCTTCGTTGTAGCTATAATAGGAAGGTCTTGAATAGAAACTTTGACATTGGTTACCTGGTTTTAATGGAGAACCCAAAGAATCGAGCAGAAAGAGACAAACTGGGAAATTTTGAACCAAACTTGTTAGGACCTTATATTGTTACAGAAGCTTTTGGATCAGGAGCATACCAACTCTCTACTCCCAAAGGGGAACCATTTTCCTCTCCAATCAATAGTCTACATCTGAAGAAGTTCTATGCATAACTTCTGAGAACCTTGTCTTAATTAGCAAAAATACAAAAAAATCAAAAAAAAAAAAAATCGTTACCAAGGTGAAAACCTAGCAAATAGGCGTCTTGGTAACACCAAAAAAATTATATAATCCAGAAAATAGTAAAGACAAATAATTTGTCCAATAGTGAAAACCACTTCAATGGCGCTTTGGATAGGTACCATGGTTAAAACCTGGCAAACAGGCGCCATGTGTAGTTGACTCTACTCCTTTGTCTACTATTATTCTAATCTAGCACTTCCCTGTACATAGTCCACTTCCCTGTACATAGTCCACTACCCTATACATAGTCACCATCCCTATACATATCCCTTATCTTTCATATCTATCACTTGTATATACCATTCATAATAAGTGGTAGTCTCTCCCATAACCTGGAACGATTGACATCGAGTGCATTTCATAGCCCCCATTTTCCCCTATTCATAATCAATTGGTCTTATACTCAATTGGGGGCAAACACTTGACATGTGTCATATTGATTCTTCCATTGGCTGTGTTGAGGATGTAAAACCATAAAAAATTCCACAAACATCACAAAATGACCTGAGAAAACACAAAAACATCAGAAAACTTCAAAAAGACAAAAAAAAAATCAAAACATTTTGAAAATCCAAAAATAGAGTCAAAGTCAGTCGCACTTGTCAGTCTTTATCGTTAGTCAAACTACGTTTCCTCTATGACTAGACGTAGGCAAGGCCATCTGCCGATGTGCCCTCGAGGCTTTAGGTCAGTTTGTTTAGGTTTGTCTATATAAAATCATGCTTCAATTCATATGTCTATATGACAAGGTCATTGGTCGTGTCGAACTACGAGGTATCTGCGTGTACAATGTAGGCAAGGCCATCAATCGATGAGCCCCCGAGGCCACACTAGGTCATTCCTTTAGGGTTTGTCATCACACAGTCAATTGTCAACTCATCATATCAAGTCATGCATCAATTTGGTGAACAAGTCAGCAATGTCTCTAATCCAAATCAAACAAATTGCCAAGGAAACAATCAAAACGGATCAATTGATGTTTGCTAGAGGATGTGTCCTTCCTGGATACAGACATCATCAAAACAATCAACCTTTGTCTTATTCAGGATGAGTCCTTCTTGAATATAGCTATCGGCAAAGCAATCTATGTCTTATACAGGATGAGTCCTTCCTACATAATCGACATTGTCAAACAATCAAACATAGCCTTACACAAATCAAACAAACAAATCAAGTTTTGGAAAATATTTTATTGGATTTTTGACTTTATGGCTTATTTATCTTATCATTTTATTTGACTTGATGATGGGAATTATGTTACTAGCTTTTTCAAGGATGTCCCATGAAGGATTTAGAGAAGCAACGATGTATCAGAATTCTGTTTTCTTTGACTGTTGTCTGTCAACTATCTTTTAACTTTGATTTTTGAGTCATGTTACTAGTTTCCTCAAGGATGTCCCATGAAGGATTTAGAGGAGCGATGACATCTCATGACCCATCTTTTACTTTGTTTGTTGTCTGTAGTTTGTCTTGACAAAAAGACTGGGGCAACTTGTGCCCTTAGTATGAGTTAATGACAATCCTTGTCTGCGACTGTCTGTTATTAGCAAGTGGATGACCTTGCACACCTTGATCTATGTCATATCATGGTGTTTTTCTCCATTTGTATTAGTCCTGCCCAATGATGATAAAGTGCAATACCTTTTTTGATACAGCGAAACATCAAAGATTGCTAATACTAACATCCATCTCATTTATTTTATTATTTCTCAATCTTGCTTTCCGCACAAATAGTTCTTCTTTCTTGCATTATGACAGAGTCCTGTGACACACAACAATACAAGTCATCCTGCATACACATACATGTTAGAAAAATACATACATATAGGCATTTATCATATTTAGGACACCCTGGCAAAATAGACATTCATCATCATACAATACATATCATAAGCATTCCATGTCCATCACAAATGTAAATACATGCATCAGATTAAATTTGTATAGCATCACATGTAGCATGCATTGTACATACAACATCATATTGCATATCATAACTATAAAATGCATACATCACATAGAATCAACATTATGTCTTTAGTTGCAGCAACACATCATAAAATAGAGATGATCATCCATCACATAGGCATATCATATAAACATCACATGTATAAATAAACGGCTACATAATCATTAAATAGAAATGTATATCATGAGAATCACTCCAAAATCATATATATATATCTCAACGGTGTCACATCACAATGTCATAATGTATCAATAAACATGGAGGCCCGCAGGCTATAGAATCATCATACAATGTCTCGATATATGTCAAGAAATGTCCCTATCTGAAACTACCGCTGCTATCATGACTGGAGTGTGCAGATGACTAATGTCGAGAACCCGATGATCTGTGAGCTGAGTGAGGCCTATCATATGGACTTGATGTACGTGGCTGCTCCACACCCTCTGTGCTAACTGTGCTAGTGTGGGTCCTGGTCTGTGACCTACTGCTATGTGCCTATGAGAAGCTGGGAGCCCATCTCTCTGGAGGAACCTCTGCCTCATATAAATCACGATAGTAAGTCTCCCTCTCTCCAGCTTTGACTAGCTCTCTAGAAAATGTGGCTGTTGGCCCAGTACATAACCCTCTGAGCTCTGTGAATCTCTCCTCAGTCTCCTGTCTTTGACCTATGGCCTGATCTCTATCCATGATGGATTTGTCCTTCTCCATCCGTAACACATCTCTCTCGAACATCAAGACCCTCATCTGCTCTTCCAAGGATGCAACCTGAGCATGTAATGTAGCTATATCGGGATCAACTACCCCTGTATCATCCTTTCTGGCCCTCGGTACACCATCCTCCTCCTCATCCAACTCCTCAAAAATCTAGTCTCGAATCTCTCTCTCATGATCATCATCCTCCTGATAAGCACCCAGCAGGCCCAAGGCATCAATCTCTCCCTCCTCTTGCTCTGCCTCCCCCTCTACATGAACATCTAGAATGGCCTCCTCTCTGGGATTCTCTTCCTCTCTGCCAATCTCTACATCCACTTCCCCTCCTCTTCCAATATCTGGCATGGCCACATCCTCCTCTCCCTATCCCTCCTCACGTATTGGTGACAGTGGTGGCCCTCATCCCCTCCATCCATGTCTCCCTCTCCTACCACCTCGTCGACCACCTCCACCATCATCTCCACCATCACCACAACCTCCTCCACCTCTCTGCCCTCTGCCTCTGCCATGCTTGTCGTGTGGTCCTGTACCTCACTGCTCTATTGGTGTTGGATACTCTAGATCTATCAAGGGAATCAGCCTATGCACAGCCCACCATTGATCATACTCCTCTATGGTACTAGGGTCTGTAAGACCAACTCTCCACCCCCAAGGAACTGCCTGCAATGCGTCAATGTCTGCCTCGGCTGTAGCTACTGGAATCTCTAGACCTTGCAGAGGGATCTCTCGCGATGACCTCATGAACTTAGCCCGTCCTCTCGACACATCCTGTACCTCTCCAAACTATCATAGGACATGATCTAGTAGGTGATGCTCTATGATATGGACATGTGAAACAGTCTGCCCAATCAAGTACTGTGTCTGTCGGCAAAATGACATGTGTTAATCCTCATCCGACCACTCTGCGCATCCCAGGTATGGTCTCCATGTAAACTGAACCATAATATCTATGGCATGCCTAAAGTATCCTATATCTCCTACGTGGTGCTGAGTGTTCACCCCTGCATAATAGGTGTAAGGAGTTCCATATAGTACATCTACTATCACTGGTGGCTGAAAGATCACAATGTGTTTCCATGCCCATACCATCAGGAGTGTGGTACCACAACTCATGGACTGAGCCTCTCGATAGGCTATATCATGTAAATCAAAATATAACATCCCAAGTAGACAAGAACCCCAGGCATATACCACTCGCCGCTCTAACATGCCTACAAGCATCTCCCCCAACCCCACGGGAAAACCATGACCTCGACGGTCAAGAAGTACTATGCCACCTATCAATGTACAAAATAAAAAGTCCAACTGCCTATACCTTTGCGCTAATACATGCCATCTAATTTCATAGTGATCCTGATGGGGGAACAACCTGAGACACAAAAAATAACCCACAAACAAGAGAATAATTTTATTATTTAGAAAATTGAGCTTCTTACATGCAAAGGATCTCAAATCCCCAAGTTCTACAACACATGCAAGTTACAGAAAGCTATAGAATAACCCTTTCGCAATATGCGAGCTTGTCCCCAAAAAGTTGCCCAAAAATTAGAAACCCACCCACAAATAGAGCTCCTCATTAGTTTGGAGCCAAAACAACATTCAAATTTTAGTTTAAGCGGTTTGGTGCTGAAAATTTACAACATGAAGTTCAAATTTCAAAAGAGCATTTGCAATTGTATCTTCTAGAAAGTGCGCCAACTTCCCGGGGCCATAACTTTTGATCCGGGACTCCAATTCGCGAACCATTTGAACTGTTGGAAAGGTCTCAAAGCCAATAACATGCTCAAAATATGCTAAGACAATTTTGGCAAGTTTTAGGGCTGATCCAGGAGCTCTAAGTGCCTCAGATCTAACTCGAAAGATTTTCAGGTGCAAATATGGGAAACTAAAACTGCAATATCTTTCAACCCATGAACCAAAAATAAAAACCATAAATTGGGAATTTCATTATGATGAAAGGGTATCCAAAAATGTAAAAACATCTAAAAACTGAGAAACTTGAAATTTAACTATTTTTGGGTGATGCAAGATTGCCCTTACATCACTGGATGCTCCTGCATCAGACACCCAGGGTAATTTGAGAAGTGACCCGCCATCTCAGATGGTTGAGGAAAACCCAACCAAAATCAATGCCTTAGATAGCTAGGATGAATCTTCCATAGGCCTTCCTCTCCATTTCATGAGATATTCTTTATATGCCTGCCGTAATTCTTCCCACCCGACTATCCAAGATTGCTTCAATCTCCTCCCTTTCTCTCAAGTGTGTTGGAATGCCATACTACCCTATTACTGGTGCTTCCTCTGTTCCACCTTCATGATACTCTGTCAAATCTGAAATGTTGAACATAGGGGAAATGTTGATTCCATCAGGCAACTCTACCTCATATGCATTCCATGAATCATGCTTCTTCAAAATCTTACAAGGACCAAATTTCTTCATCTTCAATTTGTTATAGGTTCCCACAGGAAACCTTTCTTTCCTCAAGTGGACCATCACTTCATCACCAATCTGAAACTCCTTATACCTCCTCTTCTCGATCTGCCTTAGCCTTTATACTTCATATTCATCTTGTTAATATGTTCTCTTTACCTTCTCATGTATATCCTTGATGTGTTCTAAAAAATCTTAGAAGCACTTATTTTCTTCTCTTGGTCCATCTTCCTCAATTCTAGAGCTGTTCTAGGGCTACCTCCATACACAAACTGGAATGGTGATCTACCAGTGCTTCTGTTGATAGAATTGTTGTAAGAAAATTCTGCCTTTGGGTAAGATCAAGTCCCATCCCTTGGGTTTATCTCCTACCAAACATCTCAGTAGGTTACCCAGACTCCTGTTAACAACCTCTGTCTGCCCATCTATTTGTGGATGGTGTGCAGAACTGAACTTCAACTCTGTCTTGACTTCTTCCACAAGGTCCTCCAAAAGTACCCACAAATTTGGTGTCACGATCTGAAACAATACTCTTTGGCAGACCATGTAGCCTCACCACCTCTTTGAAGAACAAGTCGCAATGTGGACTGCATCATGGGTCTTTGAATGGAATGAAATGTGCCATCTTGAAAACCTATCAACCACCACAAAGACTGAATCATTCCCTCATTGTGTCCTTGGCAACTAAGAACAAAGTCCATACTTATATCCTCCCATGGCCTCTCTAGTACGTAAGGGCTGATATAAGCCTGTATTCGCTCACTCCTTTAGCCATTTGACATACCCTGCACTTTGTACAAACTTCTTCACATCCTGTGACAACCGAGGCCAATAATAATGCTCACTGATAATGGCAATGGTCTTATCCTGACCAAAATGTCCTGCCATTCCTCCACTATGCTTCTCCTTTATCGGGTTCTCCCTCATGGAACTCCTTGGGATACACAATTGACTTCCCTTAAATAACATGCCATCCTGGATTATAAAATCCAACCACCTTGTCCTGTCCACTGTAACAGGTTCCTTGCAAGCTTTCCAAGCCTCTGCAAAATCAAGATCTTCTACATACAGTGTCTTGAGTTCATTGAACCCAACCACTTCAATCTGCATCCTTGTCATCAATGTATGCCTCCTAGTTAAGGCATCTACAACCTTATTTGACTTCCCACTCCTATGTTTCAAAACAAAGGTATAACTCTACAAAAACTCTACCCATTTCATATGCCTCTGATTTAACATTCCCTGACTATTTAGGTACTGCAAGGCCTGATGATCAGTATATAGAACAAATTCTTTTGGCAACAAATAATGTCTCCATTTCTTTAATGCTTGAACTATTGCATAAAATTCCTAATCATATATAGAATACTTTCTCTTGGCATCATTTAACTTTTCACTGAAATAGGCAATGGGCTTACCTTATTGGCTCAACACTGCTCCAATGGCACAACCACTAGCATCACAATCCACCTGATACTACCTGCTCCCCCTGAGAGGTAGCCACCAAAACATCAGCCCAGAAGAACGATAGATCCATAGATCCATTAGACTGATACATCTCCATATGCATCTAGTTCGAGAAAGGAGGGGAAATAATCCCTAACTTCTCCCAGAGTTGCTCAAAAGTATCTTTAGGAAGACCCTTTGTGAAAATATCAGCAATATGATCCTTCATCAGAACATACTCAAGATTTACTTCATTCTCCATGACCTTCTCTCTCAAGAAATAATATCAGATAGATATATGCTTCATCCTTGAGTGCATCACTAGATTCTTTGAAATGTTAATCACACTTGTATTATAACAAAAAATAGAAATGGGATCATCATATACCACTGTGATATATTTCAATGTCTATTTCATCCATATAACTTGTGTACAACAAGATGCAATAGCAATATACTCAGCTTCAATAGTAGATAAAGAGACTGAATCTTATTTTTTACTCGACCATGCCACCAATATGCATCCAAGAAAGAATGCATCACCACTTGTACTTTTTTTGTCATCTACACATCCAGTCCAATCTGCATTTGTATAGGCACTAAGTGTAAAGTTAGTATCTTTAGGATACAATAATCCATAATCCAGAGTGTCATTCAAATATCTAAAAATTATTTTAACAACAACAACATGAGTTTCCTTAGGGTCTTTTTTGAAATCTAGCCACAGGATAGATAGCATGCATGATATTCAATCTAGTAGCAGTCAAATATAATAGTCGACCAATCAGAGATCTATACTTGCTCTGATCAACCTTAGGTGAGTTATCATCTTTACCCAATTTGCATCCAGTCACCGTAGGAGTACTTATTGGTTTGGATCCATCCATCCCAAACTTCTTCAACATCTCTCTCACATACTTAGACTATGAAATTAAAATTCCTTTCTCAGTTTGATTAAGCTATAGCCCAAGAAAGAAATTCATCTCCACAAACATTTCAAATTCTTTCTGCATCTCTTTTGCAAACCTCTTGCACATATTTTAATTTCATCCAAATATAATGTCATCAACATACACTACTACAATCAAGATTCCATCATTTTCAATCTTAAAGTATAGATTATTGTCTATTGTACCTTTGTTGAAACCTTGCTTAATCAAGTATCTGTCTAACCTTGCATACCAAGCTCTAGGAGCTTGCTTCAAACCATATAAATCTTTTTTCAATATACACACCATATTCAGTTGATCTGTCAACCAAAATCCTTCTAGAACTATTCCATAAAAACTTCTTCTAGATCACCATTCAAAAATGTTGACTTGGCATCTATTTGATACACCTTAAAGTCCTTATGAGTAGCAAATGCCAAGAACATCCTTATAGCTTCAATTCTTGCTACCAAAGCAAAATTTTCCTAAAAATGTATGATTTCCACTTGTGAGTACCCTTTACACACAAGCCTTTCTTTTTTTCTAACAACTTGTCCATTCTCATTAAACTTATTTCTGAATACCCACTTCAATCCAATGGTGTTTTTATCTGTTGATCTTGGGACCAATTCCCAAGTTTGATTCTTCTCAATCTACATAAGTTATTCTTTCAATGCTTCCTTCCAATTTTCATCTTTACAAGCCTCACTTATAGTCTTTGGTTCAATCTCAGAAAGTAAACATAAATTCACTTCAGCAACAAGTCTGCTTCTAGTTAACACACCTTTTATCTTATCTCCAATAATCTAACTTTCTAAATGATTATTTTGTACATATTTTGGTGCCTTAGGTGACATCACCGGAGCATCTTATTTTGTTTCATTTTGTTCATCCTACTTCCCTTGCTCATCTTTTTCATGTTCTTCCACAATCTCTTTTATTCTTACACAATCAGGCTCATCAGATGTATATCCATCAATGTCAATAAAACTCTTCATTGTCTCATCAACCTTGACATTAGAACTCTCTACAATATTTCTCAGTCTTTTATTGAAATATATGTATACCTTTCTATTAGTAGAATATCCAAGAAAAATTCCTTCATCACTTCTTGCATCAAACTTACCCAAAGTTTCATCTCTTCTAATATAACATTTGCTTCCAAATACCTTGAAATATTCAACAGTAGGTATTCTCCCATGCCATAGCTCATAGGGAGTCTTTTTACTATTCGCTCTTTCTTGAACTTGAATGAATGCATAAATAGCAGTATGAATAGCTTCCTTCCAATAAAATATTGGTAAACCAACCTCAATAATCATTGATCTAGTAGCCTCTTGAACTATTCTATTTTTCCTTTCAACAACTCCATTTTGTTGAGGATTTCTCAGAGTAGATAATTGTTTTCTTATTCCATGCACTTCACAAAACATTTTAAACTCATGGGAGGTGAAATTTCCACCTCTATCAGACCTTAAGCATTTTATCCTCAAGTTCACTTCATTTTCAACCATAGCTTTGAATGCCTTGAGTCCATCTAATGCATTTGATTTCTTTCTAAGAAATGTAACCCATGTATATCTAGAATAATCATCAATAAAAAGAATAAAGTACCTTTCACCAAGTAGACTTCTTACTCTTGTAGGACCACAAAGATCTATATGAATTAAATCTAGTAGTCCTATAGTGGACTATTCCTTTGATCTATAATGATTTATTGCTTTATTTCCAAACTGACAATTTCTGCAAATAGCATCAACAGGCTTTGTAATCTTCAGTAAATCTCTCATGGCTTGAACAACACTAATCCTTGTCAAGTTATAAAAATTCATGTGACACCTTGTCCTATTGCATAACCAATTGTCATTAATTTGAGTCATGAAACATCACCCATCAACACCCTTAAGTTGATAGATATTCCCTTCAGATTTCCTTTCTGTAGCAATCAATGTTCCAGATATTTTTTGGATCTTAAATCTCTCATCCTTAAACACAATATCATATCATTTTCTACAAATCTGACCAACACTCAACAAATTATGCCTTAAACCCTTAACATAGTAGACATCATCAGTATGATGCTTTCCATAAAAACTCATTGAACCTATACCACAAATTTTAGCACCAGTATCATCTCTAAACATAACCAAGCCTCCATCATATTTTTCAAGCTTAAAAAAATTAGTTTTATCACCATTCATGTGATGTGAACAACCACTGTCAACTACCCAATAATTCCTCTCTTGTTTAGCATGTAGGGTAGAGATAATCGTGCCTTCATTTTTATCCTTCTCTGGACGACTTTATTTTACATGTTTTAAAGAACTAGCAGAAGTAGGTTCATCCTTAATTGCCAAGAACAAGCATTCATTTTCATTAGGATCTTCACATTCTGAATCCTCATAAGATATGCTAGCATTCTCATTCACATAGTAAGATTTGTTAATCTCCTTTCCTTTCTTTTCTTTCTCATATCTTTGTTTATTTCTTTTAGCTCTTTCCAGATACTTTGTAGCATAATGACCTATTTCTCTACAACTAAAGCACTTAAAGGGAAACTTATCTTCATACTTACCGAAGCCTTTCCTCATTCTTCTTACAAAGTTAGCTTCTATTTCATTAAAGTTTTCTTCATTCGGATCTTCAGCTTTTGTAGCTTTAAAAGCAATCTTTGATTTGCACCCATTTCTTAGACTTGGCTTCCTCATCTCATAAGATGTGAAAAATCCTAACAACAGATCCTTAGTATAGGTCATATAATCTATAGTCTACTCAATAGCACTCACCTTCCCACTGTACGCATTAGGAAGATTTTTGAGAATCTTCGTTACAATCCTGGTTTCATCTATATTAGCACCAATTCCTTGCATTTTGGACATTATCTCATCTAATCTCTGTACATAAGCTTTAACATTCTCATCTTTAGACATGTGTAGAAGATCAAACTGTGTTTCCAAGTTTTGTAATTTTTCCTCTTTGACTCTTTCATCACCATCATGTGCTCTTTCCAAAGAATCCTAGACTTCCTTAGCAGTCTTCAAATTTTGAACCTCAATCAACTTAGAATGTACTAGGCTATTCTTCAAGATGTACTTAGCATTATTGTTCACTTCATGTGCTTTGATCTCTTCAGGTATACTCAGACCATTAGCAGGAGGAGTGCAAGTATTTTTGTAAAATTTCTCCACATCATATCCACAATACTCCAGATATTCTTCAATCAATACTTTCCATATACCATAATTAGTTCCATCGAACCTCGGATAATCATAAACCATTTTGCTAGCCATCCAAGACCTTCCTCCAGTGGTTAACCTATTCACCAAGGAACCTTGATCTGATATCAATTGTTGAATAGGATGTAATGTCCCCTTATTAGAGACAAAATGCACAAGTTAGGATCTAGAATTTGTACTTACCAACACTTAATTTTTCACATACACATCATGCATTACCAACAAATACACATAGTTACTCAATGCAAATAAAATTAGATAATTCTAGATTGGACATTTTAAGAATAAGGTAAATGCATTATCATCTAGTGCACAAAACACATCATAATCTGATATGACCTATTACTCTTGATCAGAATAGATCTTCGCCTTGTTTCTTCTTTCCTAACCTCTTTGGATGGTAGATTTACTATGCAAAGGGTGTGTGAACGTTCTCAAATTGGACTCCCTCAAGGTGTCCCACCCATCTTGGGACCATCCATCAATGGATCAATTTACCATCCTTTCCCTCCACAAACTCCCTATCCTTATTGAGTGCTACCGAAAGGGAATTTTGGCCCGAAGTCTATTCTTGTAGCAAAAGTCATAATAGCTTATGATATACAATAATTGTTGCAAGCATCATTATTGGACTCTTGTAAATAATATCCCTTTATTTCTATCCAGGGTGTTTTTCAATCACTTATGTTGTATAGATGAACTCAATAGACTGACATATAAATGTTCATTTAATCTCTCTATGCATTCACCTATTACATTTAATCGAATTCAAAATTCATCATAGATTAGAGTGTTATAAACATTCATTGATACTAAATTTAATAAGACATGGGGTTAGTCATTATACTATAACCCATTGTCCATTATAATTTGAATTCAATTATATAACCCTCAATGCTAACTAGTTGGTTGAGAATACTTACCTCTGAGCAGTGCACTATATTGGTCTTTCTCAAGACGTAATTCTCTATAACTCGATCTATCTCCTTTCTTCCACATGATTATTTTAATACAAAAATTACATATCTTTGTTTTGGTTCAATCTGTTGAAACCTTCTTAATTATTGTAGCCACGATGATTTAGTGTGCAGTATATGTATATATTCTATATAAATATGTGTATACCCTCATCTCTAATTGACTTCAATTTATATCACTATTTCTAATAAATATTTATACCCCAATATGCATATATTCTATATAAAGATCTATATGTAAATTATTATTCCTACTTGATTTCCAATAATTTAGTTCCATGAATATATGCATATATAATTGCAAATCATGGTGATAATAAAGCCTACCACAAAAGTAATAATTATAAGTACAAAATATAATAACTATGATAGAATAATATTCACCAATAGCTAAAATATAGAATTACCTTTGATCACTATAATAGAGCATGCCACAATCTATATAGATCTGAATATGCCTCCTATTATTGATTCGGTATTTCCTTTAGTTCAAAATATATTCTTATATTCTCTCTTTAATTTCCCTCATCCATCCATGCTTTCTTCTTTTCATATATTCTCTCTTTTATATCTCCCTCACCTTGGAGAAGAGACTCAATGGAGGGTTGTGACTCTCTTTATTGAAACCATTCCATGATTATTGCTTCCTTTGCTAATTTAATTAACAATAATTTGGAAGATTTGTGTATCTTATTTAATTTCTAGTCTAACACAACATAATTATCATTGTCCATATCTTACGAAATCTTATCTTTATGTTATTGGTAGTTGTTGCCTTCGTGAGAATTATCAATGGCTTGTCTTTATTGTTGTTGTGTATATTTTATACCAATATTTTATATTATATGTTTCTTATTGTAGACACGTAAAATATATTGATTGACATCATGCATCTGATCCTGACTTACTAACATCGTTTCTTCCTGAATCGTCCCTTGGTCTAACCATTTAATCAAATTCCCCTATCTAATTAAATTCATAAATATTCATCTTTTAATTAAATAAATCATTTTATCTAATCAATTCAATCTCCTTTGTTAATTAAATCGATCCATCTGATCTAATTATCCCTATTTAATTAAATAATTGATTTATTTGATTAAATCTCTAAAGTCTATCCATTAAATTAAATAAATTAAAACCTTATTTGATTTAATCTAACATCATCTCTTTTAATTAAATAAATCAAAATCCTTATTTAATTAGCCTTTTATCATATTCCTCTCTTACTTGATTTAAATAAATCCATAAATCTAAGTCAAATAAGTCACATCATCTAATATCTTGTTAAATTAATTAATCCTTGATTAATTTAACCTCATCTCATGTCACATCCTCTAGATAATGCAAGTTGCACATGAAAATAATTTAATTCATTTATTAAATCTCTATTTTCCTATCTTTTGGAATATTCTCTCTCTCCAAGTCAACATTACATCCAACCTCATCTTACATGTCCTTTGCCTTGAGCCAAGTGGCATTTATTGCATTTTCCCTTCCCTCTTGCATGTCATTTCAACAAATTTGAATTTCAAATATTGGCATTTGTTCGCACAAACCCCAAATCTTGCACATCCTTCATCCATTCATAGCTTGAAAAGTGGCATCATATCATTGGATGAATGTTAGTCCCACATTTCTCAAATTTGGACATTCATCCATCTTAGAATTCTATAAATAAAGGGCTCATATCCTCATTTCATCATCCACAATCCAAGCAAAGTTACCATGCTCAAATATCTCTTTTATTCCATCCATTATTATTGAGTCATAGCTAGGTTTTGTAGATTTTTGGCTTGGAGTCTTCATTCTTCATCAACAAAGTGGATCAATCTTTTCAACATTCGAAGCTTGCATCATAGGAATTGGGAAAGGGCCAATTTTCACATCAAATTGGCACCAATTCCCCCATGGGATCATGAGTTTGCATATTTAAATTAGGATTCAAGTTATTTCATTGTCTTTATTTGGTTTTTCATTGTTTTCTTTCCTACTTTGAACTTGTAAATGGATTTCATGGGGAATTCTTGTTTTAGCTTGTAATTCCTTGTCTAACTTGTTTACTCATGTTGTTTTACAGGTACTAGGAAAAGGGTTCGCACATTTGGCGCTAGGAGGGATTGATATCATTATTTCTAACATTTTCTTTAAATTTCTACATTTTTTTTCACACATAAGAAATTCCAATGCGGGCTCGTTAGCGTCACTGTTTTGGCACCGCTAGCTCATTAGTGTCACTATTTTAGCACCGGGGGCTCGCTAATGTCACTATATGGCACCGCTTAAAACACAAATTGTGCCATTGGACTCATCCCGCCAAGATTTTTAAATTTTAAACTCCGCTGCTGGACTCGCTGACCTGCAAACAAATTTCAAAAAATACTAAATAGTGACGCTGGACACAAACTGCGATGTTGGGTGAAATCGCGACACAATCGAGCTCTCTGTCCCGACACAAAGCGCCGCTGACTGGTAAGCGGCACTGTGAGGTCACCGCTGGGAGGACAAACTATGATGCCTTCATGAGTTACAACACTGGGAGACAGTAAAAGGGAAAATTTTATTTTAGCATGTGCTTTTGATTTATGATTGATTTTTCCTCTATTTTCTGCTTTTTAATTTCTTTGTTTTTCCAGAATCTGATTGTCATTTTCTCTTTGTAGGTTGGAAACCGAAATAAAAGGAAGGAGCATGATGATGATATTTTGTCAAATCAAAGTGTTTTTAAACACTTAAGTGTTTGTTTAACATTTCTTTAAGAATTTTTCATCTTCTTCTTCTTAGGACACTAATTTTCATTTGGGCTTAAAAAAAATAGCTTTTTCCATTTCTTGGAAAGGGTTAAAATGAATCTTAGGATCACAACTTACTAGATTTTGTTTATGGGATTAACAAATTGAACAAACGTCTTTCACTTGTGATTTGGTGCTCTAAAATGAACTCACATTTTGCTTTGTGGATCTAAAAAGAACAAGTGTAGCTTTGTTTGTTGTGAAGGCTTACTTAGACTAAAGGCATTGAAAAAGGACGTATGCACTTCTCTCGCGCTTTATAGCGATCTTGAGAATCAAAGGCCTTTTTCATGACTTTAGGTTAAGACAAAGCAATCACCTCCACACTTCAATTTGGGCTTAAAATTGAACAAAATATTGTGTGAGTGTGAGTGGGGGCTTTGTTGCGTACATTCTCTTTCCTTGTTGCCAACAAGGATTGATCGAGTTACGAATATTGTTCTTCATTCGCTTTTGTTTATCCTAGAGGGCTTGCCTTGGGGAAAAAGTACTCACCCAAGGGAATGACTCAACCGGTAACACTCTAAAGCCAAAATCATTTCCAGTAGGGATATAAATGTGGATATTGGATGAAACACCAATATCACGTGGTTGACTCTGACAAGATGGATCCGAAAGGGGACTCTTGCCACGTTGGGTCAAATCCTACAAGCGAAAAGTCCTTATTAAAACCCATGTGCTAGAAATTTCCAAAATCCTTTAATCTATTTGTTGGTGCAAGAACAGTCATTCTGAAGCCACCCCACACTTTTACGATCTTCTAGTAGAAATGGAAAGCATGCCATGAGAGTTTCATGGGTGTTGATGCTTGGCTGCCCCGTATAAGTGAGTGTCGTGGAGGGGAGCCAGTGGGGTCAAGCATCTAACCATTCGCTAGAGATAAGCGTAGATGGACTTGTCCAAGTGGGAATCCAACAAATATTGTCTACACATCCATAGGATTGTACTTATTCTTGGGTTACAAGATGCATTGCTCGATCGAAAACATCTCAAAAACAAACACTTAACATTATCCAAATTTCAAACCCTTTTGAGGACAAATACAATTGACTCAATCCATATGTTATTGCTTTCCCTTGGGATTCACGTCCTTAGAGGTTTCTAAACATTGGATCATATCTCAATTTTTCTTCTTAAGTAAATAATAGGGAAACCCTTTCCTTAATTTCATTGAATTCCACATAACATATCTTGTGGGGTTTGAAGAAATTAAGACATTGGACATCTTAGTTTGAAAACCTAATTGAAGAAAGTGTTTTTGGTAAAATAAAGACATTAAGCAATGCTAAGCAAAAATAAATTTCATATGTGTTGAAGACTCATAACCCCAAAGAAAAAAATCATTGGTTGCAAAATGTGTGTTCAAATGAAATCATTTCTTGGTTACAAAGGTCTTTAGGAAGCATTTGCATGCTCTTCAATACCTAGGTCTAGGAAAACAAAGTGTATCTTTTTAGGTTCATCTTAGGATCAAAACATATAAAAATCCTTTCTCATCCATCCTTCAAAACATCCAAGACAAACATCATTTCACCATCACCCTTTGGAAAATCTTGAAATCATCCTTAATACTAGGCTTTTTGGCAAAATCAAAATCATCAAAATCATTGAGACTAAATTCTTGAAAACATTATCAAAACACCTTTTGCTAGGCATGTGTAGATGCATCCTTTTGCATATGCTTAGTCAAAGTTATCAAAATCATCTTGTCTAGCTTAGTGTATGTAGATGAATCCTTCTTCATATTATTAGTGAAACAATCATCTTGTTTGAATAGGTGTGGGTAGATGCATCCTTCTCCTCACACATATTCAAATCATCATCCTTTGAACAAAGCTATCCCTTAGATCATCATCCAACATCTTAGGGTCTTTTTCTTCAAAATCCAAATCAAAATTAAAAACAAAATCAAGGACAAAATCGCAAATAAAAAAAATGAAACAAAATCAAAATCCACAAGTCCTAAAAGCCTAGTATCTCATTCAAGATTTATCAAAAGCCAAAACATCCATATCACCCATCCCTAGCATCATCATCATATCATCACCTTTGATCCTCAAGGAATCCTAAAACTTTCTACTTTGAACCATAAAATAAAGATCAATTCAAAGAATCAAGAGATTCATCTCCCATATTCCCAAAAGATTGATCCTTGTTTTATGCTTCTAACTAGATCTCAATACAAGAAGAGTATGGAAGCCAACAAAGAAACACCCGCTTCAAGTGATCTTAGCCAAACAAACCCAGAAATGAATCCAGTTGAATCAAGCAATCCTTTGACCTTCTCATCATCACAAAATCCGCAAGAAGAAAATCAAGGAGACGATCTTACCTTTGAAATGTCTCACGAAGAAATGACTAAAATGCTTCAAAATCCAGAGAATCATAAAATCATCAACATCATGATGAGGCTCAACCCTTTGTTATACATGCTTGAACTAGCAAAACAAACTAGCAAAACAAGGGGCCAAATTGCCTTCAGATTTTGACATAAGTACCATAGTGGAGACATCATTTCTTCCAATCTCATCCACCATCCCCATTTCATCTACATCTCCATCCCAAAACATCAC
This sequence comes from Sequoia sempervirens, assembly GCA_007258455.2. Classification (NCBI taxonomy): domain Eukaryota; kingdom Viridiplantae; phylum Streptophyta; class Pinopsida; order Cupressales; family Cupressaceae; genus Sequoia; species Sequoia sempervirens. Next base: position 6,607,240 of record VDFB02105785.1, on the reverse strand, counting down.
ACAAAACATTCCACAAATGACAACATCGTTTGCTCCAACCCAACCCAATGTTAATAAGGGAAGTGCATTTCTCAATGCACTTCAAACATACCCCCTTGTTAGTAATCAAAACGTGGACGCAAACACCACATTGTAATAGAACATACTCAAAAACCCATTACATAAAAATATTCCTCTCACATTCCATCATGATCCATCATCATTTTTTCACGCAACGCCACAAACACCTCTTATCACAAATTTACAAGAAGAGGGACATATGTTCGGACCAGGGGGCATGTTTGACACCACAACATTCTCACAAAAAATCACACCTCTTAAATTTCCACCTCTTCCACCATTGCCATTATCATCCACATCACTCCTTGGTTTAGGGATTCCCCCTCTACCAAGCATCAATCAAACCTATATCCCAACCATCAATCAAAGCATTACACCAAACGCTCAAAATTTGTCATTGATATCACAACAAAAAATGACAAACACACAAGCAATGGAAACATCATCAAACCCCCCCTAACATCACAAAGCATGGTCTCCCAAGGACCAATCACATCAACAACACCATCCATCACACAAAACACAAATACCACCTTCACAAACACCATTCCAAATCCACCACCACCTCCACCACCACCAAATTTCACCACATCAAGCCAATAGGACACAGCATTGCAAGCTGCTTTCCAAAGAAGGTACCAACAAGTTCAAAAACAAAAAGCAGAACAACTAGCTACTCAACAAGCTGCTCAAGCCGAGCAAGCTGCCCAAGCTGCACAAGCTGCATTGCAAGTGCAACCAGCCCAAGCGTTATTGCAACAACAACAAAAACAAGCCGCACAAGTGTTGCAAGCACAAAATACCACTCAAGCACAACTTCTATTACAACAACAAATAGCACAAGCACAAGCAGCACAAGCGCAAGCCCAATATCAAGCACAAGCATAACTTCTTGCACAAGCAGTGCAAGTGCAAGCATATCAACAAGCATTAAAGCAATACCAAGAGTAGCAAGAAGTAGCAAAATTGAAAGCCCAACAACAAGCATTGTTGGAACAACAACAAGCACAACAACAAGCGCAACAACAAGCAAAAATCTTAGCACAACAATAGCAAGATCAACAATAGGCGTTGTTCATAAAAAAGCAGGTGAAAGCCTACCTCGCTCGGAAGAACATACACATACCATTGAACAACACACCAAGCAACCCACCCATCCAACCCATGATTGAAACACCCCAAAACACTTTCATCCCACCCCCTGATCTGCAAAATGATGTGATGACACAACTCAAGTTTCTCTCGCAATAAGTGCTTGATCTTCAATCAGGGCGAACAACCAAAACACCAAGCAACTTGAGTCCCTACCCATTTGATAGGAGCCTAGAAATGAAACCATTCCCTAAGGGATTCAAGATTCCCAAATTTGACAAATATCGAGGGATGGGAAACCCTGAAGATCACATCAAGGAATTCCAGGTTCATTGCATGGAGGTCGCATATGATGATACTTATTTGATGCGGCTATTTCCTAAAAGCTTGGCAGGCCCCGCTATAGAATGGTTCTCTCGCTTACCTTCAGGCATTAGAACATTCCAAGAAATTAGGGACGCATTCATTAGAAATTACGCATGTAACATTGAAATGGATGTTAGTCTCGAAGAATTATATGCTCTAAAACAAGGAAAGAATGAATCTTTTGCTTCATTTATTCAACGATAGCAATCCAAGGACAATCGGAGCAAGTGGACCATGCCAAAAGAACAACAAGTCTACACCATTATAGCCAACCTTGAAAGCCCCTTGGCATTTCATCTCAAGGTTCAGGGCATCACCACATATGATCAACTAATTTCCAAGGCGCTTAGCATTGAAAGAACCCTTGTGACTCAACCCGCATAATCAACATCATACCACGAATAGCAAAACAACCACCCACCATCCAATTACAATGACAAACCTCACACGTGGGCAAGGAACATGAACGTCACTAATGATGGTGTCGTTGATGCCAAGGTGGTCATTAGTGGTCCACGCCAACATACACCCGCACCGCAAATCCAATCACAACACCAAAACACTCATCACACAACATACCAACCCAACAACAATCCAACCATCAATAACCTCAATGATCAAAGAGGACCATCCCAGCGCAAAAGTTATCCCAAATGAAAATACACCATTTTGGGAGAACCACTGGAGGACATAATGAAAAAGTTGATTGATGAAAAACTCATCAAACCACCTACATTCAAGAATTACCAAGAACCCGATGTCAAACCTCCCTGGTATAACGAGAATCAACTTTGAAAATTTCATAAAATCAAAGGTCATACCACAAATAATTGCATGAGACTCAAGAACAACATCCAAGATCTCATCGACAAGAAAATCATAAATGTGGAACAACCTACTGAAAATCAGGATCTTAAAATCTACACGAATTTGATGCTAAATCATGGCAATAAAGGGAATAAAAATGACAAAGGGAAGGGCAGTGTAAATCATGTGTACGAAATGGTCATTACCTCCCTAAATGAAGACTGCATGGTCATCACCATCAAGGGCGCCCATGCCGACGAATGTGGAGTCACCACAAGAGGCGGCAAAGTCACCATCGCAAGATCATGCCAACCAAATAGACTCCCTGCATCCAGATCTATTCCTAATGGCTATAATGTCCTAGATCAACTCAAGAGAATGCCAGTACACATCTCCATCATGGAGTTGTTAAAAATATCATCAGCCCATAAGAAGATCCTTGAGGAAGCATTAGCCTCATCCATTGTCCCCGCAGATCTTGATGCAGAGCAATTCCAAGCTATGGTCGGAAATATCATTACACCTAATCTCCTTACATTCTCTGACAAATATTTCCCCGCCCAACCATCACACAACCATGCACTTCACTTGGAAGCCATTGTAAACAAGAGAAAAAACAAAAGGGTCTTGGTGGATGGAGGTGCTGGTTTGAACATCTATTCTCTTAGCCTCATCAAGCAGTTGAAAATATCTGAAGATTCCATTGACAAAGGAAAGGGCATCACAATAAGAGCATATGATGACCAAGAAAGAGTGTCTCAAGGCACAATCAAAATCCCTATTCAAGTAGGGCCGACTCTCATGGAAACCACTTGTCAGGTCTTGGACCTTGACTTTCTGTATAATATCCTCCTCGGACACCCATGGATCCATGCAATGAAAGTCATAGCATCAACCTTCCACCAATGTGTGAAATTTACACATAATGGACAAGAGGTTACTGTCCATGGAGATCTTGAACCTTTCTCGTATTGCAAAAATCTTGAAGCAAAATATTACAAAATCCCCCAAGTGCCAAAAAATGATGAGGGCCCATCCACACCATACATCGACCCCGCCACTCTTGCGTCCACTTCTGCAACAGAGACACACGCCACTCCCACCATCCCCACCATCTCCAACATCAATCTCATCATCGAGGAGGATATTTGTGGAAGCTACAAGCTTCCTAACAATGCTTTTGTGATAGGAGAGTTACCACAATCTCCTAGATCACGAGGACCCCCACAAGAAAAATCAAGTTTCCACATCTCGAACGTCTCTTGAAGACTATCCCAAATTCACAAGCTGGGGAGACCTTGGCTAGGAGGTTATCGAAGTGGATCCATCTCACATGTTGTATGGAGATGAAAGACCAACACCTAAATTACCAATGGATGAGACTAGCAAAGGCCTACAAATGATGCTCGTAATGGGCTATGACAGAAACCAAAGACTAGGACAAAACGACAATGGGATCATAATACCTATCATGCCAGAGACACGACCAATAACAAATATTGGCCTTGGATGTACCCCTCTAAGTATAACAATACGTGGCTGAAGCTCTTCAGTCAGAACGGTTAATAATCCTCCTCAGCCAACCGCAACAGAATTACGCCTACCCGTATCTATAGGTCGTGTCATAGACAACTTTACATTTGATGTAACCGATGTCTATAGTAGTAGCGATGATAAGGATCATTTGACCAACCTACCTTGTCTATTTGAGGATACCACCCTATGTATGATTAGCACCATCTCATTCAAACTAGACCAACAAAATCATGAGATCCGTTTAGTGTACCCCCAGCCGATCGACTATGACCAACGAGGACCACTAGTTCTCGATACATTTGAAAATGATGAGGCACTCTCAGAATTCATGGGATTAAGGGATAACATTCCAGATGGAAATCACAAGGAAGGGTTTATAATGGAGTTGGACACACATGCCTATTATAGGAAAATGATTGAATCCTTCAGTCACAAAAGTGAGAAACTAAGAATCATATCCAAGTCTTTGAGTGAAAACCACCTTTTGGCACTCTCTGAGAAGAAAATAGTAAAAAGAAAGGACGTATCCAATAGTGAAAACCTCTCTGAGGTGCCCGAGGATGAAGGATTCAATCTTCCTCTAAGAGCTATTCATCAAGAAAAGTCAGCAGTCTTGGCCGAAAAATGCAATCCTATTAATCAACATTCTATGTGGAATCACTATTATCAGAAGAGCAAGAACTTCTAGTAGCATTCCTAAAGGAAAGACAAATCAACTTCGCATGGAGTTATGTTGACATGCCGGGACTTGATCCAAAGACTGTGGTTCATCATTTAGTAGTGTATCCAGAAGCAAAACCTGTCAAACAAAAGCTTCAAAAAATGCATCCTCAAATCGCTCTATTGGTCAAAATGGAGCTCCAAAAGTTGTTAGATGTAGGATTTATCTGACCAATTGATTATCTAGAATGGGTGTCAAATTTGGTACCTATTTCAAAACCTGACGGAGACATCAGAATCTACACGGACTTCAGAGTTTTCAACAAGGCATGTCCCAAGGATGATTTCCCGCTTCCCAACATTGACATGATAGTAGACATGACAGCAGGACATGAGATGCTATCACTAATGGATGGATTTTCAAGATACAACCAGATCATGATAGCAAAAGGAGATCAACATAAGATGGCTTTCACTTGTCCATGGGGGACCTACTATTGGAACATGATGCCATTTGGCCTAAAGAACGCAGGAGAAACCTATGAAAGGGCCATGACATTAATATTCCATGATATGATCCATAAAATAGTCAAAGACTATGTCAACGACATCCTAGCTAAGTCAAGAAAGAGACAAGATCATATAGCAACCCTAAGTGCTATCTTTGATAGACTGGAGGAATACAAAGTCAAACTAAATCCCAAGAAGTGCATCTTCAGTGTACAATCAGGTAAATTGCTAGGATACATAGTATCAATGAGGGGTATTGAGGTGGATCCAGAAAAGGTGAAAGCAATCCTCGAGATGGAAGCACCAAAGACATTAAGGCAACTAAGAGGTCTCCAAGGCCGACTTCAATCCATCTGACGATTTATAGCACAACTGGAAGACAAGCAAAAACCATATTCCCACCTACTCCACAAGGGGGTAGCATACAAATGGGATACAAAGTGCGAAGAGGCATTTAACAAAATCAAGGAATACCTACTAACACCACCAGTTTTAATGCCACCCATCCCAAGAAAGCCTTTGATCTTATATGTGTCAGCAACAGTAGCAACTCTTGGAGCTCTTCTTGCTCAGCATGATGAAAACGGAATGGAGAGGGCTATCTACTATATCAGCAGGACAATGGTCGGTCACGAGCTAAATTACTCATTCATCGAGAAAGCTTGCCTCGCAGTAGTGTTTGCATCCCAAAAATTCAAACATTACATGTTGGCACACAAGATAAAGCTCATCGCAAAAATTGATCCCCTCAAGTATCTCTTATCAAAGGCGATGCTCACGGGCAGAATGGAAAAATGGGTGATGATATTATTAGAGTATGACATCGATTATGTAGAGCGGAAAGCCATTAAGGGCCAGGTTATTGCAGATCAACTAGTAGAGGCACCCATTTATTCTGAGAATCCCCTTGTCTCAGAATTTCTAGATGAATCCATTTTTAACATCAACGTAACTGACCATTGGAAACTATACTTTGATGGTTCATACACACAACATGGATCAGGAGCTAGTGTCTTCTTCATCACCCCACAAGGGGATTGCATACCAAATTCATACAAATTGGAATTTCCTTGCACTAACAACATAGCGAAATATGAGGCTTTCACTATAGGCCTCAAGATAGCGGTGCAATGGAACATCATAGCCCTCAAGGTGTATGGAGACTCTCAATTGATCATAAATCAGGTCAATAATGAATATCAGACTAAGGATGACAAGATCACTCCATACAAGAAATTGGTGGAGACTCTAAAGGAATCCTTCATTGACATAACATTTGAGCATATTCCAAGAAACAACAACAGAGCAGCAAACGCCATGGCTACAATTGGGTCCTTATTGGACATCCCTCACAATGTTCTGAAATATGAATTTCTGATTGAGCAGCTTCTTGTTCCCACATTCGAGGTGCCAGAATCAGAATATGTGTGAAATCGTTGGTCCTGGAAATCCTTGGTATCATGACATCTATACATACCTCTGAATAGGAGTCATACCTGCTGACCTACCATCGAGCCTAAAATGAACCTTTGTTAAAAAGGAATCCAGATTTGTGATCCTAGGTGACACCCTATACCGTAGAAGCATAGAAGGTACCTTGCTGTGTTGCCTAAATGTTGAGGAGGCATTAATCGCTATAACCGAAGTTCATAACAGTATCTGTGGCTCACACTCAAGTGGAATGACCATCGCCAAGAAACTGCTAAGGATGGGGTATTATTGGCCCACAATGGAAAGAGAAGCACATGATCATGCTAAATTTTTTCTACAATGTCAGCAGTATGGGGAGCTCATCCATGCTCCAGCTCAAGAGCTTCACCCTATTGTCACACCATGGCCTTTTTCACAGTGGGGACTCGATCTCATTGGGAAAATCACACCTACCTCATCCAATGGCCACAAGTTCATTATAACTTCAACTGAGTACTTCACAAAGTGGGTAGAGGCCATACCCATGACATATATCACTGGGAAGCAGATCTCAAAATTTATCCTGAACTATCTCATCTATCATTATAGGGTCCCCCAAGTCATTATCTCAGATAATGGGACACCATTCAAGAACTAGGAGGTTCACAACTTGTGCAAGAAATTAAAAATCCAACATCACTTCTCCACCCCGTACTATCCCCAGGGCAATGGCCAAGCAAAAGCCACAAATACCTCAAAATCCTCAAGAAAACAGTCAATGACGCAGGTCATGACTGGCACTTGCATCTTAATCCTGCCCTCTGAGCTTATCAAACCAGCATTCGCACACCCACTGGTGCCACCCCCTTCTCCCTGGTCTACGGATCTAAAGTTGTACTCCCTATTGAGATCGAGCTCCCATCCCTCAAAATATCACTGTAAAACCTCATCATTGATGAGGACTACTAGGTGTCAAGATTGAACGAGCTGGAGCTACTGGATGAGTGACGTATTGATGCTCTGAATCATCTGCAAGTCTATCAAAATAGACTCAAACGGAGCTATAACAAGAGAATCAGAAGCAAGAATTTCCAAGTCAGAGAACTGGTCTTAAAAGAAAATCAGAAGAATGTCCCAAACCCAAGTAGCAAAGGAAAGTTCAAACCTAATTGGTTAGGACCTCTCATCATCACAACAAGCTACAAATTAGGGGCATATCAGCTATCAACACCCGAAGGGGAACCTTTGCAGGAGCCAATGAATAGCTCCCATCTCAAAAAGTTTTATGCCTAAGTCTTTCAAGGTATAGAACCAGAAAATCCAAAAAAATCAGAAAAAGTCCTAAAAAAATGGTTACTTAAAACCGGCAAACGTCTTGGTGACAACAAAAAATCCAAAAAGAAAAAAAATACAAAAAAAATCATCCTCTAGTGAAAACCACTTCGATGGCACTTTGGGCAAGTACCTTGGTGAAAACCTGACAAACAGGCACCTTGCATAAATAAGCACTTTCCATCCACCAGGATCCGTACGGCTTGTTCGGCATCATCCATCGCATTCAGGTCTCCATCCATCACTCATCCACTTGCATCTGCACCATAGCTTGGTCTTGTTTTCATATCGTGATCCCTCCTAGTACTACTCGGCCCATCCTCAAGGTTGGTTTGTCCTACCTTTATTGGAGTAGTCTATTTCATCACACTGGGGGCACGTTCTCATCGGATCCGATTCGTGTATATTCTTAATGTCCTCAAATCAAAAAATCCAAAAACATTCAAAACATATCAATATCCAAAAATAGGTCCAAAAGTCATTCAAAAAGTCAAAAACAAGGTCGTCTTGTCGAACTACATCATCTCTGAGCTTGAACGTAGGCAAGGTTGATCTTTGATCATCCCTCAAGACATTTAGGTCAGTCCTATAGGAGTCTGTCATAATAAACTGACATCTCATCATGTATATCGTCATCTGTAAATTGGTCAAGACGTCAGTCAAACTATGTGGTCTCTACGTATATAATGTAGGCAAGGCTAGTCTATTGACCAGCCCTCGAGACCCCTAGGATAGGTCTTTAGGTTAGTCTTTTGGTCAAAATCTTGAAAATCCCAAAAACATTGGAAAATCAAAAAATCAAAACATTTGCAAAATCTCAAAAAATACCAAAAACAGCCTCAAAACATTGCAAAACTCCAAAAACATCCAAATATTTGAAAAAATTCATTCGTCTCATCTCGCCTACACCTGCAATAAACAACATCCATAATAAACTAATCACCATCCTCAATCTTTGGCAGGATAATCAGAAACAAGTCTAGCAAATTAAAAGTGAAAACTCAAAAATGTCGAGTCTAAAGTCTAAGTCAGTGCGTAAGCAAGCTGGTTATCTCTTCATATTGGTAACTCATCATCTAAATTGGTCCCATATCAATCATCCCTTAAAACACTTTGGATAAATGAAATGACATGCTGCCATCCACTAACATGTCCTAGGATGAATCCTTCCTACAATGGGCATTATCTTTTGGCAATAAGTTTCAGTTATCATCCTTAGAAAACACATCCTCTTTCCGTTAGTAGTATTGAAGAGCATCAGTTTGTTTGTTTACTTGGTCTTCATCTTTTGACTTATCTTATTTTGTGCTCATTCCAAGGACATCTCGATGATATCCGAAAATAGAGGATTTAGAGAAATAGGAATGGGGCAACGATCATTATCTTTTGTCTGTTGTGCTTGTTGGACATTTTTGTAATATAACCTCAGTGAATACTTGCTTTGTTAGGTATGTATGGAAGAGGTCTATGGCAACTTGTTGACTATTGCATGGATAGGTTTACCTTTCTATGTTTTTCTCTAAGATGTCTAAAACTTCTGAAGCACATCCTAGCAAGGTTTCCGTATGTCAGGTGTGAACAAGAATACTCCTATCTGCTTGTCAAGTCAAAGTCCATCACACTAGGTACAATGCCATCCTGGTTCCCTATACCTTGATGCATCGTACCACATGTGTTATCAAACATAAGGAAATCGGCCCTTTGAAAATCCCAATTCCTCGGCAAGTAATCATCATCATCATCGTCATTTGCATTTGCATCATCTTGTGTCTTGTTGAAATGACTTCTTCTTTTCTTACTAACCGTGCTAACAAGGTACTATGACAATTGATCATCATCGCTATCATCGCCATCGATCCTACATCCCCAAATAATTAGCATATCACATAGGAAACATACACATTGCATTTTAAATCATCATATATAGGTTATCATAAACATTTTTCATAGATAGGTGCATCCATGTCATCACATTCCACCCATTACATTGAATCTCATAACATTATATCAATCATTGCATAAACATTCAATTGCATGTCATTACCATAAAAATCATCACATAGCATCTACAAAAGCATTCCATAATCATTTTTGCATAATCATAAGCAATAGGTATATAAGCATTAAGGCATACATACTTGCATAACATAAATAACATCATATCATCACATTACGTTCACATTACGCATCAACATATCACTTTGCATTAACATATCATTGCATCTCATAAAAACATTTCATCTTGCATTTACATCATCTCATGACCATCGTATTCACATTACATCCATCCATAAATCATCTCATAAGCATATTCCACACATCATTACATATACCATAGATCATATCATGATAGCATATTAAAACCCATACCACATATTGCATTGGCATAAAATAAATCATCATATAGATAACATCATTTGCACATCATATAATAGGTTAGCATAATATAGATCTGTTAGTCATAATCATAACACATACATTATTAGAAATAAATGCATCCATAGGACATCACTGCAAAGCATATAGAAATAAACCATCTATGCATAAAAGAGAACACAATACATCGCATCAAAATTGGCTCATATATATCATCAATCATGTCACTGTCATAGTACAAAAAATCAATTGGATCACTGTACATATGTGTCAATCGGTACAAAATGTCCATCGGGCTATCAAAAATGAGCCCATAAGGCACAAAAAAATGTATCATCGGGATCAAGCTCGATCTCGGTGGATGCTGCCCTCGCCCCTATCACCGTGACCCTCTGCTGGTCTCTGGCTGGCCCGCTCTGAGTACTCTGGGATCTAGTCTACTCTGGGTACTGTATCATGCTACGCTCAGCGGTAGTACTCTATCTCTCAGATAGCATCCCTGTAAGATCGTATTGGCACTGTACCCTAGGAGGAGGAGGCTATCATGCTCTCGATCTACTGTCTGTGGCCTAGCTTTGTGGTTGTCTATAGCTCTGTAGCCTATCTTTGCTGCACAGCCTAATCCCTCTCTGCTTTGAGCTGCTCTCTCTCAACCCTCACATGATCTCTCTTGGCCATCATTTCCTGAACCTGTGCCTGCAACTGTGCAGTCAGTGCATCCTGACCGTCTACCTGACCTACTGATTGTACCCATGGCTACACATGAACCTGATCCTCACCCTCGGCTCATGGTGGTGGGACTGGCAACTCCTGCTACTGATCCTACATGTGAACATCCCGTGACCTGGCGGAACTGGGGGCACACCTAGCAGATCTCATCGAATCTCGACCCTCGGTCCTTACCCTCATCCTCTCCCTCGGCCTCTGACCCTATGCACCTCTAGATCCTCACTTTGAATGGTCAACCGGAGAGGAGGTCTGAACCAATCTCTGTAGGCCTGTGTGGTGCTCGGATCTGCTAAGCCCTGATCATAAGCCCATGGTCGGGCTACCAACTGCCTGAAGCTGTCAACTGCCTCTAAAGTAGGAATGCCATGAACCCATGACACCTATGTCATGCTGCATGCAAAGATGGCTACATAGTCATCATCTGGCCGATCTTGCGGCTCTCCAAACTGACATTGTACATGCCCAGGCAGGTACCTCTTAATCATCGTATGCTCGCGCCCCTGCATATATCAATCCTAGCGACAATAAAAGAGTTGAGTAGCATCATTGGACCATCCGAGCCAACCAAGGTATGGATGCCAAGTAAAGACAAGCATCTCGTCTAGGACCCGCCTCCAGTAGGGGATCCCATTCTCACCGGTGTGTGTGAAGGACACACCGCCTTTGTATCTTGCCATGAGAGCATCCTCTGCCCCCATCAGAACTAGAACAATGCATGGACGCAACACAGAAATGTGCTCCCATGCTCAGACATGAAGAAGTGTCACCCTAGCCCCCAGCGCTCTTCCATCCATGTATACGTACTCATGTAGGTCCCTGTACAGTGAGGCGAGAAGTATAGGCCCCCATGCAAAATGAACTAGTCTATCCCAGACCATCCGCTCCCAACAATACCCCCAGCTAAGACTGAAGTATCACCCTTGTCTGTCTGGGGCAACCAAACCTGAAATGATCACTGCAATCGCCTAGCGGAAGGGAGGTGCAATGACCCTGTACCTCTCAAGCTCGATCTGTCCCTTGCAATAGATAATGTCCCGTGTGGCAAGGACTCTAGTGCAAGACTCGCATCCCTCATCCATGTCGTAGATCACCTATCGGCCCTGAATGGGCAATCATAAAATGCACCAAACGTCCTCCAAAGTGACAATCGCCTCGCCAGTAGGGAGATGAAATGATGACATCTCGCTATACCACCTCTCATCCAACGCTGACAGCATCCCTAAGTGAGTGTGCACAGGCGTTGCATAAGTAATGTGCCATAGCCCTGCAACTCCCAATCGATCCTAGTCCCTGTCACTCAGGTCCCATAAAACGCTCGCCAAATTTCACGAACGGTGCTCCCGAGAATAAAGCTCCCTAGGCCCGTCCTGCATCAAGGAAAGTTAGCGTGTTGAGAATTTTGAAAAAATCCTAGTCTGACACTCCAAACTCGCATCCAGCAGCATAGTTTATGAAGACGTCACAGTTGAATTTCCTCAAACTCTGACGCACGGGCCCAAATCGAGCCAAATGGTGCCACCGCGGTGCACTTTATCCCCTAGCGTCGCAATTTGCATGAAAAGGGTGTTGCCGCGGCGCACTTTTCCCAAACTAGCCTGTCGAGCCCGAGCCCAGTGGCAGAGTTTCTAAACTCCTAAACTACACCGCTGCGGTGCAAAAAGGCCTGGCATGGCGCAATTTAAATTTCGAGCGGCACTATATAGTGCCGTTGGAGGCGAGCTCACCTTTTAAAGGGGTAATAAATGAAAAAATTAAGCTTGGGTAAGGGTCACATACCGGTGCCCCAATGCCAAGTGGCCATCGGTATGTCCAGACTCGATCACTGATGTGTAGAGGAAGCTATCATTGCGCCATATCGTCGGAGCTTCAGAGCTCAAGTATTGAGTTTGCTAGCGGAGGTGTGTGAAAATGAATTGAAAGTGACCCCTCGGGCCCCTTTTAAGCCTAAAAATTGGGGTTTTCTAACCCTAAATGGCTGTCTTGCTAGGGTTTTGGACCCCCGAACCTATTTTTGTCCGATTGAGGCTTGTTTTTCATCATTTTATTACGTTTAGACATGTTTTTAGCCTCCCAGACCCCTTTTGGACCTGTCAAGTACTTTGTCATCTTTTTTTCGCGAGATCACCCAAAAAATTGAAATTTTCATCCAATCTCTCAAGGGGGCATTATAATGGCATGTTTTCTCCTGCCATGCAACAGTAGGGCAAGTTTTTAAATATCAAAAAAAAATTGGCTTTGATCGAGATTGTTTATTCTTTGAACCAACGCAACGAGTGTATTACTTCAAAGAGGAGCAAAATGTAGACAGGTAAAATATACTGATTGACATCATGCATCTGATCCTGACTTACTAACATCGTTTTCTTCCTAAATCGTCCCTTGGTCTTGCCATTTAATTAAATTCCCCTATTTGATTAAATTCATCAATATTAGTCTCTTAATTAAATAAATAATTTTATCTAATCAAGTCAATCTCCTTTGTTAATTAAATCGATCCATCTGATCTAATTATCCCTATTTAATTAAATAATTGATTTATTTGATTAAATCTCTAAAGTCTATCCATTAAATTAAATAAATTAAAACCTTATTTGATTTAATCTAACATCATCTCTTTTAATTAAATAAATCAAAATCCTTATTTAATTAGCCTTTTATCATATTCCTCTCTTACTTGATTTAAATAAATCCATAAATCTAAGTCAAATAAGTCACATCGTCTAATCTCCTGTTAAATTAATTAATCCTTGATTAATTTAACCTCATCTCATGTCACATCCTCTAGATAATGCAAGTTGCACATGAAAATATATTTAATTCATTTATTAAATCTCTATTTTCCTCACAAGGCATCTTTTGGAATATTCTCTCAATTTGAATTCAAAAATTTCAAGTCAACATGTACATCCAACAAGGCAATAAATTCATCTTACATGTCCTTTGCCTTGAGCCAAGTGGCATTTATTGCATTTTCCCTTCCCTCTTGCATGTCATTTCAACAAATTTGAATTTCAAATATTGGCATTTATTGACACAAACCCCAAATCTTGCACATCCTTCATCCATTCATATCTTGAAAAGTGGCATCATATCATTGGATGAATGTTAGTCCCACATTTCTCAAATTTGGACATTCATCCATCTTAGAATTTTATAAATAAAGGGCTCATATCATCATTTCATCATCCACAATCCAAGCAAAGTTACCATGCTCAAATATCTCTTGAATTCCATCCATTATCATTGAGTCATAGCTAGGTTTTGCAGATTTTTGGCTTGGAGTCTTCATTCTTCATCAACAAAGTGGATCAATCTCTTCAACATTCAAAGCTTGCATCATAGTAATTGGGAAAGGGCCAATTTTCACATCAAATTGGCACTAATTCCCCCATGGGATCATGAGTTTGCATATTTAAATTAGGATTCAAGTTATTTCATTATCTTTATTTGGTTTTTCATTGTTTTCTTTCCTACTTTGAACTTGCAAACGGATTTCATGGGGAATTCTTGTTTTAGCTTGTAATTCCTTGTATAACTTGTTTACTCATGTTGTTTTGTAGGTACTGGGAAAAGGGTTCGCACACTTATTAAAATATATTTATTATTATTATTATTCATATATACATTTTAATATTTATAATATTATATTATGATGATTATTGTTATAATAATATTTAAATTACAATATATATATATAATTTGATTATTGATCCTTTGTATTTCAATATTTCATATTTTAATCATTGAGGTGTATACATATATATTGTTATTCTATTTCAATGTGCTACAATATTTTATTATGTTATGTATTTCATGTTAATATAATGTAATGATTTTAATATTTTAGTATTTATAATTATGATATTATCTTTGATAATTAATGCTTTAATATGTATTTTTTTTATCTTGTTTCTGATGCTTTATATCCCAATGCTACAATTTTGGGGGACATGACAGTCCTCCCCACCCAAGATTGCTTGTCCTCAAGCAATCACAATTCCAAACATCTTTTCACTTCAATAGTTACAGCTCCTCAACTCAAGAAGCATTTTGGCAAATAAATTTTTAATCAATCTTTTAATCATAAAACACCATGGAGTAATCTTGTTTGAAGACACATTTGGAATGAAGTATACACATAGTATATGCTAGGATATATGTGGGTTACAAAGTATATCCATAAATAAAAACAAGTCGCATAGCGTGAATGCACATCAGTCACAAGATATACACATGAATACAAGAGAGAAGGTATACACACGAATACCAATCACAAAGTATACGCATGATCACACACGAATCATAATGTAAGCTACAAAGTATTCACTTGAAGGAACTTGAATACACATAAGTCATAGTGCTCACTTGGATACACTTGAATACATAAGTCATACGGTATACACGAGAATGCACATAATAAATGGAGTATACATATAAATATGTGCGTAAGTCGCATGGATACACATATATGCAAGTCATAATATACACTTGATAACCTAAAACCACATGAATTAAAGAAAACAACCACGTAGCTCAACCAAGTAGCTTAAGCAAGAAGCTAACTCAAGCACACAAGCGAGTAGCTCAAACACATAGGCAAGTAGCTCAACCAAGCAAACAAGTAGCTCAGGTAAGCAAGAAACTAGCCCAAGCACATAGGAAAGTTTCTGAAGCAAGCAAAAAAGTAGCTCAAGTAAGCAAGCAACTAGCTCAAGCACACAAGAAAGTAGCTCAAGTATGAAAACAAGTAGCTCAAGCAAGAAACCAACCAGCTCAAGCACACAAGAAAGTAGCTCAAGTAGGAAAACAAGTAGCTCAAACAAGCAAGCAACCAAGCACACAAGAAAGTAGCTCAAGTAGGCAAAAAATTAGCTCAAGCAACCAACCAACCAACTCATGCACATAGGCAAGTAGCTCAAGAAGGCTCAAGCAACCAAGCAACTAGCTTAAGAAAATAGGAAAGTAGCTCAAGTAGGAAAAAAAGTAGCTAAACCAACCAACTCAAGCACACAGGAAAGTAGTTCAAGCAGGCAAACAAGTAGCTCAATCAAGCAAGCAACTAGCTCAAGAACAAGTAGCTCAATCAGGAAAACAAGTAGCTCAAGCAAGCAAGCAACCAGCTTAAGCACACAGGCAAGTAGGTCAAGTAGGAAAGCAAGTAGCTCAAGCACACAAGCAACTAGATAGACAACATCCCTCACATTCTCAAAGTAATTATAACACATGTTGTTGAAGATCCATGAAGTAACATATAAATGCATGTGATGCATTAAGTATAAATATGAGGCACGAATACACATAATGCATAGAGTATACACAAGAAGCATGAAACATATATGTGAATAATACACGAAGTATATGGATGAGTACATGAAGTCCCAAAGCAAAGATCATAAAGTATACATTTAAATACATAAGTCGCATGAATACACATATACACATAAGCCACAAGGTATACACCTGATTACACTTGAATACATATAAGTCACAATGTACACACTTGAATATAACGTCACAGAGTAACTAAAGTCATATAGTATACACTTGAATACATCATCATGAAGTATACACTTGAATACAAAGTCATCGAGTATACAAATACAAAGTCATAGAGTATACACTCAAATACATCATTGTGAAGTATACACTTGAATACAAAGTCACAGAGTATACAAATACAAAGTCATAGAGTATACACTCGAATACATCATCATGTAGTATACACTTGAATACAAGATCATAGAGTACACAAATGCAAAGTCATAGAGTATACATTCAAATAAAAACACAATCATAGAGTATACACTCAAATAAAAATACAATCACAAGTCATAGAGTACATACTCAAATACAAATACACTCAAATGAAGTATATTGTCAGATAATTGGCAAGGGGATTTGGTGCATCCCATACTACACCGTGGACCCGTTCACCATCCCAAGGTCATCAAGTATACACATGAGTATGAAGCATACACATGAATACACGTAATACACAAAGTATTCATATGAACATATATGCAAAGCATACATATAAGTGTTGGATATTTCTGATATGTGGTTGTCATTGATGTCAACACTATTTCCATTAATGTCTTTAAGGCTGTATATGTCGAGGATATTGAGAAAATTGTAATAAAATAAGTTGCAGGATGTTGGTGATGCAGTGAAGTTCAGTATGGTGGTTAGCTCAGTCTATTGATGACAAGAGGTTATGGATTAAAGGGTTTTTTGACAAGTATATCTAGTTTATCCACGTGAAGTTTTAGAAGTTCGCATGAATATTTGATTAAATTATGAGTATCTATGTTCTGACAGTTGTTATGTTTCTTTAGTTGGTGCTCCTAAAAGAAGATGATGTGACTCTAGTAATTTGAGTTGTTGTGGATGCTTCTGTGGTGATTCATGATGCTTGTGGATGTTTCTAGATTGTGCTCTATTTGTGTTGTTGGTCCTGATCGTTGTGCTCATGATTGTGATTTTCTTTTGTGAGTTCATGTTTTTCATGATCATGGCCGATAGGGTGATTGTAGCATGTTGCGGATCTTTGAGGAATAATTATTTAAGGTGTTTTGTGTTTGAGACATGTTGTTTTGGGTCCTTACTATGTTTTGGCCAAAATTGTTTTGTTTGAATTGATAAATTGTTTATTGTTTTGGGCTGACATTTTATACACATTTCATATTTTGTTAAAGCCAACATGTAGTCGATGCTATCCTTAGTTGTGGATATATATGATCAATTGTTTATACCATTCAAGGTATGTTGTGTGATGTATGTTGCATGTTGTGTGTGAACAATGTTCTAATCTTTCGAAGGTAGAAGTAAAGTTTGAAGAAGAGTGAGTAGATGAAAGTGTTTATGTGCTTAACCAGAATTGTAATTAAGCATTCTAAGATGCTATTTTCTCAGTTCAAAATATTTCGGATGTAATCTGAATGTGACTGTAAGATATTGAGTCTTCTTTTGGGTAGTAAGCCTTTTGTATTTGAGTAGTGAGATCTAGGCAATGTGCCTGAATGCATGTGAATTCCCCATTTGTATACTTTTAATAGGGTATAATCTTGTGGATTAACCTCCACTATGGTTTTTCCCCTAAAAGGGTTTCCACGTAAAAATCTTGGTGTTATGTGTGTTTTTGATGTGGTGATGGTTTATGCTTTCATGTTTATTTATCAAATTTGAGAATAAGTTTAATAAGTATAATTTATGTGACAATTGATTCACCCACCCCTCTTAGTTGTCTACCCTTGTGTTTCCAACAATTGGTATAAGAGCAGGTTCCTTCAGAGAAGCTTGACTGCTTGAGGTGATCCGAGATGGTGACATATAAGAAGGAGAGTTTGAGATTTGATGGAACTAATTATTCTCTATGGAAAACTCGAATGGAGTGTCATTTGAGATGCATTGGTGAACCTTACTAGACAATTACAAAGAATAGGTATATCATCCCACATAATGGTCCTTCTATTGCAGGTGAGATTAAGGAATCTGAGTATAATATTAGGGCTAAGGAAGCACTGTTGAGTACTCTGATTGATTTTGAGATGACAAATGTAATGGAGCTAAAGAGTGCTTATGAGATCTAGAAAAAGTTGGAAACTTTGTATGAAGGTGATACCCATGTGAAGATTGCTAAGTTGCAGAGCTTGAAAGGGAAATATGAAATGTTGAGAATGGGTGAAGATGAGAACATCACTTCTTTTATGCAAAGAGTGAATGAATTTGTGTGTAGTATTAGACGTGCTAGTGGAACATTGGAAGAATAAAAGATTGTAGATAAAGTGCTTAGATCCTTTCCTTCTGCATACAAACACAAAGTTACTACTATTGAGGAGATCCGAACTATGGCAAATGTAACTAGGGATATGTTGATTGGTAAACTTGTTGCTTTTGAGTTAAGTGAGTTTGGTGAATCTCTTCCTAAGATAGAATCTACATTCAAGGCTACTATCTCTAGAAAATATAAGCAAAGATATGATCTGGGAGAAAGTTCTAGAAAATGTCCAAGTATGGGTAGGAAATGATGGAGATTGAAGAAGAAGAGAGAAAAATAGATGAGCTTGAAGCACTTATTGTCAAGAGGGTAGCCACAGGAGAAGGTAAGTATAAATGGAAATTGCCTCTTAAATGTTTTTCTTGCAATAAGATAGGTCATTTTTCCTCAAGATATCTGGAAAGAGTTCCTAAGCCAAGACCTAATAAGCCTAGATTCCAAAGAAAGTGTTATTATGCTACTGATGAAGGTGTGACAAATGATGAATCTGATAAAGAGAATTTAAGTGAGGATGAATGGGTATTTATTTCTATCAAGGAAAATGATCTAGTACCTATTGAATCTGCTAGTTGCATAAATATGGAGAAAGCTCTAGCTGCCATAGTTGAAGAAAAAGATGAATGGGTGATTAATAGTTGATGCTCTCATCACATGACACGTGATAAAAGTAAATTTGGGAGCTTGGAAAATTATGATGGTGGCGTTGTAAGATTTGGTGATGGCAAAGCTAGTGTAATCCGTGGTAGAGGATCCATTTCTCTTGATGGTAAGCATAATATTGATGATGTTCTATATGTGGAAGGTTTGAAGCATAATCTCTTAAGTGTTGGATAGATGGTTGACAAGGGATATAATCTTCAATTCAAGGATGGAAAGTGTAGAATATTGGGGAGTTCCAGAAATGTGATTGCATCTGGTACAAAAACAAAAGGTAATATCTTTCACCTAAATGCTACTGGTAAAAGTTATTTGATTGCTCAAGTTGATGAAAGTTGGTTGTGGCATAGGAGATTGTGCCATGTAAAATTTGTAAATATTATCAAGATAAGTTATACTCAGGCAATGAGAGATCTTCCTAAGTTGATAAAACCTACTAATGCTATATGCAAGGAATTCCAGTTAGGGAAGAAAACTAGAGTTCCATTCCAAAGAAGACAAAATTGTTCAAATGAAGTGTTGGAGCTTGTGCATACTGACTTGTGTGGTCCTTCTAGAGTTGGAATTTTACAAGGAGACAGGTATTTCATGTTACTTATTGATGATTATTCTAGATTAATGTGGATTACTTTCTTAAGGAAAAAAATATGAAGCTCTAGAGAAACTAAAGATTTTTAAGGCTATGGTTGAGATAGAGACAGGTCTTAATATTAAATGTCTGAGATTAGATAGAGGCGGTGAATTCACTTCTGTTGATTTTAATTCTTTTTGTGAAGAGCATGGGATAAAGAGACAATTATCTGCCCTGTGGACCCCTCAGTAAAATAGAGTTGTGGAAAGGAGAACAAGACAATTCAAGAAGCTACTAGGACTATGATGCTGGAAGGAAATGTTCTGCATATCTACTAGAGAGAAGTAGTGAGTATTACTGTTTACACTCTCTGAAACCAGGTACATACCAAAGGTGATACCGGTAAGACTCCTTATGAGATATGGTTTGGTCATAATCCTACTATTAGATACTTCAAAATCTTTGGGAGTAAATGCTGAATCAAAAGAGATGAAGATATAGGAAAGTTTGATTCTAGAAGTGATGAAGGAATCTTTCTTGGTTATTCTACTAAAAGTAAAGCCTACCGGGCTACAATAAGATATTGAGGAAAGTAATTGAAAGTGCTAATGTCAAGATTGATGAAGACACAGTTAGACCATCCAGAACCTACAGATATGGTTCAGATGATTAGAATGACAATTCAGATAAAGGAAAGAAAGTTCAAACTCTAAATCAACTTCAAATCATTTCGGTGAATCGGGAAAATCAAGAGGAAGGAACTAGTGAAAGTGTAGAAGTGAGATCACAAGAGCCTGAAGTTCAAGAATACCCTAAGACTCCAAGGTATGTAAGACTAAATCATTCAGAAGATTAGATTATAGGTGATAAGAACAAAGGTGTTCAAACTAGGAGAAGAATTGTAGAAGAATACTATTTAATCTCAAAGACTGAGCCTAATAATTTCAATGAAGCATGCAAAGATGAACATTGGGTGGAAGCAATGAAAGAAGAACTACTGCAAATTGAGAAGAATGATACATGGATTCTTGTTCCTAGACCTAAGGACAAAAATGTAATTGGAACTAAATGGGTCTTTCAGAACAAATTGAATGAGCAAGGTGAAGTTTTTAGAAACAAAGCAAGACTTGTGTGTAAAGGATATTCTTAGATGGAAGGAATTGACTTTGAAGAAACTTTTCTCCTATTGCTAGGATTGAAGTTGTGAGACTATCTCTTGCTTATGTTGCTTTCAAAAACTTCAAGGTTTATCAGATGGATGTCAAGTCAGCATTTCTAAATGGTGAACTGGAAGAAGAAATGTATATTGAGCAACCTGATGGATTTCAATTGTCTGATTAGGGAGATATGGTTTTTCGGTTGAAGAAAGCATTATATGGACTTAAGCAAGCCTCAAGAGCATGGTATGCTAGATTGGAAAAGTATTTGTTGAAGCTTGGATTTAACAAAGGTACTGCTCATAGTAATTTTTATTTCAAGATTGATCATGATAATTATTTTATTGTTGAAGTATTTGTTGATGATATCATTTTTGGAGGAGATGACAGTTTGTGCATGAAGTTTTTTGATGAGATGCAGAGTGAGTTTGAGATGTCTATGATTGGAGAAATGAAATTATTTTTGGGATTGCAAATTACTCAACTAGATAGAAGGATCTTTATATCTTAGTGCAATTATGTGAAAAAATTGATAAAGAATTTGGGTATTGAAGATTCAAAGCCAGTTGGTAGACCTATAGTGACCAGATGTAAGTTGACACAAGATGATGATTCTCCTAAAATAAATCAGAATAGATATAGATCCATGATTGGTGGATTTCTCTATTTGACTCAAACTAGACCTGATATAATGAATGTCGTATGCATTGTTGCAAGATTTCATGTTGATCCTAAGGAATCTCATGTAACAGCTGTGAAGAGGATTTTCAAGTACTTGAAGGGGACAGTTGATTTTGGCCTATGGTATCCTAAAGAAGATGACCTTACTTTGAGTTCTTTTACTAATGTTAATTGGGTAGGAGATGTGAATGACATAAATAGTACTAGTGGTGGTGCATTTTTCTTGGGAAAGAAGTTGATTTCATGGTTAAGTAAGAAGTCGAATGTCATTTCTTTATCTACTGTGGAGGCAAAATACATTGTTGTTGCTAACAATTGTACTCAAGTATTGTGGATGAAGTAGATGTTGAAAGATATCAAAGTTGTGTATAATGAACCTATTGCTATATTGTGTGATAATTCAAGTGCAATTAAAATTTCTAAAAATCTAGTGTTGCATTCAAAAACCAAGCATATATCTATCAAGTTTCACTTTTGAGAGAGAAGGTAAGTGAAAAGGAAGTCAGATTGGAGTATGTTCCCACTAAGGAATAGATTGTAGATATCTTTACCAAGCCCTTGCCTAAGGATAATTTTGAGTATCTCAGAGGGAAGCTAGGGGTGATTACCCCTCATAATCAAAATTAAGATGCGTTGACTTGCATCAGTCTATGCATTTCATACTCATATCTTGTAATCTAGATTGATGTTGTGGTGGCTTCTACTCAGGGGGAGTAGTTAGATGTTTAGATATGTGGTTTAGAGCTTGTGTGGAGAAATATAATGTGTACCTTTGTCATTGATGTCAAAGGGGGAGAAGATTCATGTTAAAAACTATGAAAGAGTTAAGGAGAAAAGAGTCAAAATCTAAGGGGGAGAAAGTGCTAAGAGAAAGTTGCATTGATGGTGTTTTTCACATCATGTGTTACCATCAATGCCAAAGGGGGATATTTTTGGATATTGCTGATATGCGGTTGTCATTGATGTCAACACTATTGTCATTAATGTCTTTAATGCTGTATATGTCAAGGATATTAAGAAAATTGTAGTAAAATAAGTTGCAGGTTGTCGGTGATGCAGTGAAGTTCAATATGGTGGCTAGCTCAGTATATTGATGAAAAGAGGTTTTGTATTAAAGGGTTTGTTGATGAGTATATCTAGTTTATCCACATGAAGCTTTAGAGGTTTGCATGAAGATTTGATTGAATTATGAGTATTTGTGTTATGACAGTTGTTCTATTGCTTTAGTTGGTGTTCCTGAAAGAAGATGATGTGATTCTAGTAATTTGAGTTGTTGTGGATGCTTCTGTGGTGATTCATGATGCTTGTGGATGTTTCTATGTTGAGCTCTAACTGTGTTGTTGGTCTACATTGATCATTGTGCTCGTGATTGGTGATTTTCTTCTGTGAGTTCATGTTTTTCATGATCATGGCCGACAGGGTGATTGTAGCATGTAGCAGATCTTCGAGGAATAATTGTTTAAGGGGTTTCATGTTCGAGACATGTTGTTTTGGATCCTTACTATGTTTTGGCCAACATTGTTTGGTTCGCATTAATAAATTGTTTATTGTTTTGGGCTGATATTTTATACACATTTCATATTTTGTTAAATCTGACATGTATCTGATGTTATCCTTAGTTGTGGATATATATGGTTGATTGTTTATACCATTTGTGGTATGGTGTGTGATGTATGCTGTATATTGTGTGCAAACATTGTTCTAATCTTTCAAAGGCAGAAGTAAAGTGTTAAAAAGAATGACCAGATGAAAGTGTTTATGTGTTTAACCGGAACTGTAATTAGGCATTAGAAGATGTTATTTTCTCTGTTCAAAATCTTTCAGATGTAATCTAAATGTGACTGTAAGAAAGTGAGTCTTATTTTGGGTAGCAAGTCTTTTGTATTTGAGTAGTGAGCTCTAGGTAGTGTGCCTTAATGCATGTGCATTCCCCATTTGTAAACTTTTAATAGGGTATAATCTTGTGGATTAACCTCCAACATGGTTTTTCTCCTAACAGGGTTTCCATGTAAAAATATTGGTGTTATGTGTGTTTTTGATGTGGTGATGGTTTATGATTTCATGTTTATTTATCAGATCTGAGAATAAATTTAATAAGTATAATTTCTGTAACAATTGAATCACCCCCTCTCTCAATTGTCTTCCCTTGTGTTTCCAACAATAATTCATAAAGTAAACCTTTGAATACAATTGAATACACATACATTATCTCAAAGTATACACTTGAATACATGTAAGGACACGTACAGTATACACAAGATGGTAGGAACATGCTTTGATACCACTTGTAATGTCCCCTTATTAGAGACATAAAATGCACAAGTTAGGATCTAGAATTTGTACTTACCAACACTTAATTATGCACATACACATCATGCATTACCAATGAATACACATAGTTTCTCAATGCAAATAAAATTAGACAATTCTAGATTGAACATTTTAAGAATAAGGTAAATGCATTATCATCTAGTGCACAAAACACATCATAATCTTATATGACTTATTACTATTGATTGGAATAGATCTTCACCTTGTTTCTTCTTTCCTAACCTCTTTGGATGGTAGATTTACTGTGAAAAGGGCACGTGAACAATTTTAAATTGGACTCCCTCAAGTGTCTGACCCATCATGGGACCGTCCATCAATGGATCGATTTACTAGCCTTTCCCTCCACAAACTCCCTATCCTTATTGAGTGCTAGGAAAAGGGAATTTTGGCCTCAAGTCTATTCTCGTAGTAAAATTCATAATAACTTATGATATACAATAATTGTTGCAAGCATCATTATTGGACTCTTGTAAATAATATCCATTTATTTCTATCCATGGTGCTTGTCAATCACTTATGTTGTATAGATGAACTCAATAGATTGACATATAAATGTTCATTTAATCTCTCTATGCATTCACCTATTACATTTAATCGAATTCACAATTCATCATAGATTAGAGTGTTATAAACATTCATTGATACTAAATTTAATAAGACATGGGGTTAGTCATTATACTGTAACCCACTGTCCATAATAATTTGAATTCAATTATATAACTCTCAATGCTAACTAGTCAGTTACGAATACTTACATCTGAGCGGCACACTATACTGGGCTTTCTCAAGACGTGATTCTCTGTAACCCGATCTATCTCCTTTCTTCCACACGATTATTTTAATACGAAAATTAGTTATCTTTATTTTGGTTCAATCTGCTGAAACCTTCTTAATTCTTGCAGTCATGATGATTTAGTGTGCAGTATATGTATTTATTCTATATAAATATGTGTATACCCTCATCTCTAATTGGCTTCAATTTATATCACTATTTCTAATAAATATTTATATCCCAACATGTATATATTCTATATAAAGATCTATATGTATATTATTATTCCTACTTGATTTACAATAATTTTGTTGCATGAATATATGTATATATAATTGTAGATCATAGTGATAATAAAGCCTACCACAAAATTAATAATTATAAGTAAAAAAATATAATAACTATGATAGAATAATATTCACCAATGGCTAAAATATAGAATTACCTTAGATCACTATAATAGAGCATACCACAGTCTATATAAATCTGAATATGCTTCCTATTACTGATCTAGTATTTCCTTCAGTTCAGAATATATTCTTATATTCTTTTTTTAATTTTCCTCATTTGTCCATGCTTTCCTCTTCTCATATATTCTCCCTTTTATATCTCCCTCACCTTGGAGAAGATACTTGATGGAGGGTTGTGTGTTTTGGAAGGTTGTGACTCTTTATTGAAACTATTCCATGATGATCGTTGCCATTGCTAATTTAATTAACAATAATTTGGAAGATTTATGTATCTTATTTAATTATTGGTCTAACACAACATAATTATCATTGTCCATATCTTAGGAGATCGTATCTTTATGTTATTGGTAGTTGTTGCCTTCGTGAGAATTATCAATGGCTTGTCTTTATTGATGTTGTGCATATTTTATACCAATATTTTATATTATATGTTTCTTATTAAAATATATTTATTATTATTATTATTATTCCTATATACATTTTAATATTTATAATATTATATTATGATGATTATGGTTATAATAATATTTAAATTGCAATATATATATATATATATTATTTGATTACTAATCCTTAGTATTTCAGTATTTCGTATTCTAATCATTGAGGTATATAAATATATATTGTTATTCTATTTCAATGTGTTACAATATTTTATTATGTTATGTATTTCACATTAATATAATGTAATGGTTTTAATATTTTAGTATTTATAATTATGATATTATCTTTGATAATTAATGCTTTAATATGTATTTTGTTTATCTTGTTTTTGATGCTTTATATCCCAATGCTACAATTTTGGGGGACATGACATAGGACAACTGAGAGGGGTGGTGAATCAGTTGTAACTAAATTAAGCCTTTAATTCAATCACCAGAACTAATACATAATACTGCTTAAATGATTAATCATCAAATGCCTATGCAGAAATTCAAATCCAACACATAAACACAATAACACTAGATTTTATGTGGAAAACCGAATGAGGGTAAACCACGGTGAGAGTTAAATCACACTATAGATAATATAAAAATTGATTACAAAAGGCTCACTACCTGAAATAAGGACTCACTGTCTAGAACAAGGACTCACTATCCAATAGGGCTAACAACCGAAAGGGCTCACTTCCATAGAGCTACAAAGAAGAATTGTTACAAAGAGACTACAATTCCAATGAAATAAAGGATTCCACCAAAATCACTCGATCTACTTGCATGAATGATAGAGTTCACCTTCTGCTTACTGCATCTAGAAACTCAGCATTAAGCTTCACACTGATCTTCCACACTCGCAACACACACACTTATTGAACAAAATGAATGTCTCACAAAATTGTACTTTCTCTTTTCTCTTATTTTTTTTCTTCTTTGTTCTTGTACATTTTCTATCACTTAAACTCATCTTGCATTTATACCATATTCAACTTTGAAATATATCCAAAGTCAGCCATCCAAATCCAAATTCTAATTAGGTCAGTGCCAAAACATCCTAGGGTGGAATTAGAATAAGGGTGACCTAAACATATGCTTCATAGGGACCCAAATAGATCCAACATATTTCATCAATCTTGAAAGTAGTATTTCACACAAGGTTGGCCAAACCAATGTAAAACACATAGAACCATTAAGCACAAACTTTCCAAATGCCAAAATTATCTTCAATACAATAAGGGCAACTCAACTTTAGAACCGCAAGTCATAAGACTTTATCAAAGAGAAATCCAAACCAACAACATTTCTCCTAGACCTCAGCCAGTAACACAAAAAATCACAATTCACAATTGGTGAACATAACTTGCATTGTACAACAAATCAACAACCAAAAATATAGATATAGTATCGTTTAAAAACCATGAACATGTCTGAACCGCACAAACATAGGAGTAAATCCAGACCAAAACCTAGAGCAACCACTAAACACTTGCAACATATCTTCATTACAATTTTCTCAATATCCTTGACATATACAGCCAACAACAACTAGTTGATAACCAATTGACCGGTTGACATCAATGACAACACCTTCAATCTTTCCATTCTTGCAATAATATCTTCATCCTTTGACATTCTCAAGTTCTCAAACTTGCCTCTATAGATTTGAAACATTTTTTTTTCTTTAATGTCTCATTCATAGATGTCACTAAGATTTTTATAGAACTCCTTTGTTTTCTTGTAGTGCATTTAATTTTAGAGTCTTCTAGCCCACTCAAGATAGCATTCCTAGCCTTTCCATTGTTCTCATAGGCCTTAATCTTTGTCGGATCAATTGGAGGACTAGCAAGAATAGTATAACCATCCTTGACTAATTTCCAAACACCAAACCCTAAAGAGGTCAAATAGGTTTCCATCTTGAATTGCTAGAAAGAAAAATTTGTTGCATCAAACCTAGGCACCTTGTGAGACCCTTCTTGTGTTATCTTGGATTTTCTTCAAGCTGTTAGACTTATTCTAAGGAACTTGGCTCTAATACCAATTGTTGAACACATAGGAATATTGAGAAGGGGGTGAATCGATATTCTATCAAATCTCAAACCTTTCAAAACAAATAGATACTTTAAACGCTACCATATAAAAAAGAACATGAAAGATGAAGACAATGCATAACACAACAGGTATACATGGAAAAACACAAAAGGGAAAAACAATGATGAGAAAATCTTCTAAGAGGTACTATCGTAATCCAACCTCACAAAATGAATATCATTTACAACTTTTTTTAGGGTTACAATCTATGGAAGTTATAGCTCCCTGATTACAATTTTAGGGTTACACCCAAGGAATCTACAACTCCCTGATCTAAGCACACACTCAGGAATAATTATAGTATGTCATTCCTTCCACTATTTGAAACTAAAAATTAGGCTCACTCTCTTTTTATGATTTAATTATTCTTTTCAAACTCTCCAAATGTCTTCTCAATTGCCTACAATCTCGCTGCTTTCAACTATTAAGAAATTATTTCCTTTGTCTCACAACCTCCAACAAAAAATTAAGCACACTTCTTCACATTCATTATGTCACAAGAATATGATCAAAATGAAACTAGACAAGATCTACCACAACTAATCTATTTCTTTCAGTGTCGTACAAAACCATACTCCTTTTAATACCCTAGATCAACTATGTTTACAATTTATACATGGTATTACATTAATTAAATTTCACATGTCAGCCTACAAAAATATTACATCTAAAAGTCGGCCAATGATAAAAAAACATGAAATGTGTAGAGGGTGAGACCCAAAAGAGTATAGGAAACACTAGGAAGAGGAAAATTCCTTGTGGATCCCAATGTGCACTTAACCGAGTCCCAAAATAGTCTCATGTCTTATATCTTCTATAGACATCATCTGCATGCTTTGCAAAGACAAATTAGGTTGGGCATAAACAAGAAAACATGTAACATATAACATGTCAACCTTCACATCCATTGGTGGTACACAAGAATGATTAAAAATTATTTTTGTTCTCCTAGATGAGTCAGAATGACGCATATAACACCTTTAGTCACTCCTTAAGCTCCACTTAATCTTGAACTTGTGGGGCACTGTGATGAGCCTAACTAGCTCCAACTCAAACTTTGAACAATAACTACCTGAAACTCTCCAAATTATTTAAATAAAGAAATTTGCACATGCTAGGTAGGAATGGCTGAAACTGATGAAATAGCACGCCTGGAGCTCAAATCTACTTTCTCCCACTCTAAAACTGGGGGAAATGTGTTGGAAGAGGTAGACGCCAGAGATGAAGGAAATAAATGAACCAAAAGCTAGGTGTTTTGGCTTCCTCTTTCACATACCATTTCTAGGAGGCACACCACCCAATGCAAATGGTATAGCCTCTGTAGGTGATGATGATCCTCTATTGAAAGCAAAGAGACTATTGAAGAATGGTGTCCAAGATGTGAATCCTTCTCCCTTACTACAAATTGGAAATTACTAAACAAAATTCTGATGTAGCACAAATGAACTTCTGTATGAAGCTCCCTCAATTGCAAACATTCAACTAATCTCTCACAGTCTCACAATCACTGATTCAATGAAGAATTGTCGCTCTCCAATGAAGATTTCTTGAAACCCTTGCCCTCAAAAAAAAATCACAGAGAATTTTTGAAGCAAAGTCAAATAATCACATAATAAGGTCAATTTGCTCCTTTTTTCCTTATAACCCCAAAAGGCACGAATTTCAAGAAGTAATGCCACTTTTGCAATTAAATAAATTTAAAATGTATTTAAATCATTTCAATAGTTTCATTTTAAATACTTTAGCACACTTTTTGACTTAAGTGATTTATTTTTTCACTTTATAGTCTTAAGTCATCAATTTAATATATTTAAGTGGCTTTTTAAATCTTTTATAAAGTCAATTTGACTTTATAATATACAAATAAGTTAAATAATTAACTCAACAACGTAAATAATCATAACTCCCTCCAAACTCAATATTTTTTTGTGTCATCAGAAGTTGGCGAACACTGAATGGCAAATGCCTGTACTAAAACCAATACTGAAGTGGAGTTGGAAATGACAACACCCACCAAAACGGCCATTGATCCCCTAACTAGATCCTGTCAACCTATAGGGATCCAAGAAATAGGCTAACTCAATTGCTCTTGAAACTGACTTGAATGGGGACTTACAGTCTTCCCTCCCCGAATTTGCTTGTCCTTAGGAAAACTCAAAGTTGGATGTTGTAAACTACTCTCTGCACCCCTCATCCTAAGAATGGACTATCGAACTAACCTCTCCATTCTTCTCAAGGTAATTAATTTTAAGTTGTTTTCCTTGATGGCTTTAAGCACATGAGTAACCCCGTCAACCTTTAATTTCATCTCCATCTCATGAAGGTTGAGAGTGAACTCTCCAATCGCATGAAGCCACTTCATGGCAAGAATCACTTCAGTGTCTCCCATGTTCACCACATAAAAATATGCTATAAACTCATTGTTATTGAGTTTCATCAGTAGATCTGGTATCATCCTCTCACACTTATGAATGTAACCATCAATAACTCTTACTCTTATCCCTTCAAACTCATGAGTTTGAATTCCACATCTTTCCACCAACTATGCATCAATGAAGTCATGTGTTGCAACTGTATCGAGCAAGGAGATGACTCTTTGGCCAGCCAAGAGTCCCTGTAACCTGAAAGAGCCTTCCCTTAGCATGCTAGACATGTGAGCTTCTGGTGGCTCCAACTCTCCTTCAGTTTCAACTTCGATTTTTGAATTTTCAGCTCCTGTATCCTCTAGAACAGCTTGCTGGTCTGAAAAATCAGTCATATCCTCTCCCTCAAAATACCACTCCATGTGCTTATTTTGACCTTTAGGCTTGAGGGGAAAGTCATGGTTAATATCATACGAACCCTTGTATTAAAAAAATAGCTTCCTTCTATACAAATCCTTGATTGTTTCTCTATCCAAAGGGGCTGCAATTTTTTTCTTTTGCTCAACATTGTCTAATTTCTTGGGATCAACATCTTCTGATTTGCTGCCACTATGTAATGAAGATGGTTTTGAATTGGACTTACTAGGTGAAGTGGTAAGTTCCATGCTACGAGATTTCCTCATAGCCTCCTACAAGTTAGGTGGATCAAATGCCTTGATCCAACCTTTCATAGGCTCGAATAGGCCCTCTACAAAGAGTATAACCAATCCCCTTTTTGATATGCCCATTACCATGACTAAGAGCTTCTGAAACTCTCCAATGTAGGATTCTAAACTTCCCAACTGCTTTAGCAGAGCGAGATCTCTAAAGTATAACTTTGGATCTCATTTTTTAAATCTCTCAACCAACCTATTTGTGAATTCATGATAAGTTGTGATCATGTCATGTTGTAGTGTAACCATGCCATGGTGCCACTAGTCATGGGCTACACCATCCAAGTGTAGAGCTATGAAATTTATGGCATCCTCTTCTGCCACAAGACATAGGTTTAGGAATGTATCTAGCTTGCTAACCCAAGCTCTAGCTATGACTCTGCCATTGCCATCAAAGGTGGTGAGAGTGAGCTTACTGGTAGCATGTCTAAGATCATTGTTCCTCTACCAGGGTCTCCTATTTGTCTTTTTTCGGTTGTGCTCTCTTTTCTATGTTGGAAACCTGTCAAAGTTAAGGTGATCCTTAACTCTCTGTGGCAAGGCATCCCACTCATCATGAAGTGTCATAATATTGTCTCCAAAGTTCACATTAGCTTCCTCCTCATCCTCGTTACCCTCTTCTGGCTCATTCTTGACAAAGGTAGGGCATGTAGGTATGTCATAGGTACATGTAGGAGTTACTATCCTCCATGGGCCTCCCTGTACACTACCTTCCTCCTTTTCCTGATGTAATCTTATAAGAATAGTCAAATTATTTATGTTTGTACTAAGTTGATATAGCACATTCGCCACCTGCTCCTGGCCAGCTACAAGTCCTCTCAATATTTCTTTGGCTTCATGATCCTCATTGTTACCAAGATCCCTATGTGGCTCACCATCATTACTATCACCCATGTTTTCCAATGGTACCTCTTTGAACTGATTATCAAATGGTTTATTCTCAAATGAGAACTAGTTTTTCTACAACCTTGGTCTCCTACGTGAGTAAAACCTGTGTGGCCCAAACTGATTATGATGCATATGAATGTTTAACCCTCTAGGATAGCAAGATTACAAGCTCTAATACCACTATGATGAGCCTAACTGGCTCCAACTCAAACTCAGAACAATGACTTCCTGAAACTCTCCATATTATTTAAATAAAGAAATTTGTACATGTGAGGAAGGAATGGCTGAAACTGATGAAATAGCACACCTGGAGCTCTGATCTACTTTCTCCCACTCTGAAACTATGGGAAATGTGTTGGAAGAGGTAGATGCCAGAGATGAAGGAAAGAAATGAACGAAAAGCTAGGCATTTTGGCTTCTTCTTTCACACACCCTTTCTAGGAGGCACACCACCCAATGCAAATGGTATGGCCTCTATAGGTGATGATGATCATCTATTGAAAGCAAAGAAACTGTTGAAGAATGGTGTCCAAGATTTGAAGCCTTCTCCCTTATTACAAACTAGAAATTACTGAATAGAATTTTGATGTAGCATAGATGAAATTCTATATGTAGCTCCCTCAATTGTAACCATTCAACTGATCTCTCACAGTCTCACAATCATTGATTCAATGAAGAATTGTCGCTCTCCAATGAAGATTTCTTGAAACCCTTGTTCTCAGACAAAACCACAAAGAATTTTTGAAGCAAAGTCAAATAATCACATAATGAGGTTGATTTGCTCCTTTTTTCCTTATAACCCCAATAGGCATGACTTTCAAGAAGTAATGCTACTTTTTTAATTAAATACATTTAAAATGTATTTAAATCATTTCAATAGTTACCTTTTAAATACTTGAGCCCACTTTTTGACTTAAGTGATTTATTTTTTCACTTTATAGTCTTAAGTCATCAATTTAATATATTTAAGTGGCTTTTTAAATCTTTTATAAATTCAATTTGACTTTATAATATACCAATAAGTTAAATAATTAACTCAACCATATAAATAATCATAACTCCCTCTAAACTCAGTCTTTTTTTGTGCCGTCAGAAGTTTGCGAACACTGAACAACAAACACTTGTACTGAAACCAATAGTAAAGTGAAGGAGTGGGAAATGACAACACCCACAAAAACAGCCACTGACCCCCTAACCAGATCCTATCAGCCTACAGGGGTCCAAGAAATAGGCTAACCCAACTACTCCTAAAATTGACTAGAATGGGGACATTACAGGCACACCATCAACATAACTTAGTTGGCCTCAGCAAGAGAAAAAACCAATAAAACATCCATTCTAGACCACAACCTCTATCGAAAAAGCTATAAACAACTCTTTGTTACATAAAAAAGTGTCACATGATATTAGAGAACACTCTCATACATCCATTTCACAAATTTATGTAGCAACAAGTTGGCGTAAGCCAACAAACATTGAAACCAGTCTCTGAATAACATAGTCTAGTACATTGTCACTTCTAACTTTCTCTGTGAAAGGATTATTGACATGAACCTTTGAATATAACACCTTCACATCTACATGGGATTAAATTTTGATCTGTATAATCAGATCTTCAAATGTGGAGATATGTAGAGCCAACTTTTACTCTTTGTGAACATATGAGCATAGAATCAACATAGTCTTCAGTCTGCCACTCTTTAAAACACTTTTTTGATAACTCAAATGATTTGAAACTTGCATCACACATGCCTTGATAGAAAATAAAGCTATCCTCCAAATTGTAGTAGCAAGAAATCATCTACAAAGAAATACAAAGCATTTCATAGAGACTCTGGCAACCAAAAAACCAAACTCCAACACTCTTTATAAAACTTTTGACATCAATGGCAAGTAAACTACAACACACGTCACTATCATGATCAACTAGGAAATTTTATGAAGAAGTATATGATTTATCTTATACATGATAGCTACAATAATCTATTGTATTATGTGGACTAACCTCTTGCAAGTCTTCAAGCAATTCAATCATCCATCAAACAACCTTTGGTAGCAACACATCACATCAAAAAATATTTCATACCTAAGGTATCATTATTAATTATCATTTTATCTTAGAGTCATCTATTGTTTATTTGGTCTTTGGCCAACCTAAGGTAAACCTAGTTTACCATCATCATTTACTATTTGTGGAGGTGGAAACACCAAAATGGGTTTTGAATTAGGAAATCCCTTATATAGCATAACCTTTCCCCCTCTTTTCATGTGTGCAAGTCAAATATATAAGTTTCATCAATAAAAGGTTTTAGGAAAACACGGAGTAGACCATGACATATCATTTGAAGTATGGAGATCCCAAAAAGAAAAATTTATGGTCAAGGGTTCCCTAACCCTTGACCCTCAAATTTAGGCTCAATTTTTAATTATATGTTGATCTTTGTATTCATTTCTTAAATTTGTAACTATTTCATCAATTTTTGTCTCTATCTGTGTAATAAATTACATTTTCAAATGTAGGGTTTATGTCAAATAGGATTATTAAATTACAAATCAAATTTATCCTCTTTACAACTCAAAAGAATCAAAACCTAGTAGATCGTCTCTCATTTGAGGAAGCTATCCAATCATCAAAACCATAGTTATTTTGTGTTTAAATATGATAGAAAGAAAAGATTTGATCCTAGTTAATCTACTAGTTAGATCTAGAATCTCTTATCCTATGTTACACCTCAGACATTTATTAACGCAAAGAGTATTATGGGTGAAGTAGGCGTGATGAAAATCCAACTTAAGGATCCAACCATCAAAATAAATGACCATATAGGCTCAACCCTAATATGAAAAAGAATGTCAAAACAAAACTAGATAAAGTGTTAGCAACAAGTATAATCTAGCTAGTAGAGCATGCAAAATGGATTAGTCCCGTGGCAATAAAGAATAAAAAAACTAGAGAAATGAGGATATTTTGGGATTTTTAAAAACATAAAAAATCTTGCATCCATGATAATTTCTCCACCCCATTCACATAATAAATATTAGAATCAACAATAGGAACAAGATTATACTTGTTCGCTGATGGGTTTTATGGCTACCATTAGGGAAGAATTAAGGAGGAAGACCAATATAATACTAAATTTGCATTGAATGAGGATTATTCATGTACACTACCATGCCCTTTAGGTCAAATAATTATCTTGCTATCTTAAGGTGCATAATGAGAAACTATTTTAAAGACTTTATAGATTATTTTCTAGAAGTACACTTGGATGATTGGATAGTATACAAACTAGTACATGACTAGATATAAACACTCATAAACTATACTAAAAATATGGAGAAGCCTAAAAATATCCATAAATATTAATAAATACATCTTTGTAGTACCATTAGGTACACTTTTATGGCATGTTGGGAAGAGTAAATGGGAAATTAGAGTTCGAAGATCTATACCCTGTTATCCCCTATGTAGTCAATTTATACCCGAGAGAATACATTGAGAGAAAAGAGTAATTGTGGAAGGGAAGCTATACATAGCTAGATTTCATATGTAAATTAAATAAAAACCCACATTCATCTTTAACACATACATTTCTAAAATACTTATAACTCCATATATATATATGAAAGATACAATGATAGGTGTTAGTCTTTGCTCTACATTATCTTCTATCCTATCTTGACATTCTTACGTATTACTATTCTACTCTCCTACATGTATTAAATACATATATTTATAATTTATCTCTAAAGAGACATGACCATTATAGAATACCTTTTACTCCTTCCCTATCGGTCTTAGGTTTTACAAGTCCTATGTGGTATCTTACGGTATCTTTTGGTATCTTCTTTATAACCTACTAACATAATCCACCCTTTTACAATTATGTCTTGTCCTCAAGACATATTTTTCAATTCTCAAGGAGAATATGTTTCTAAATGAATTTTATCTACACAAAAGTAGCGTCCCATTGCATTTTTTCTTGTTGTAGGACTTTGATGTGTCTTTGGGTGTTTTTGGGTGTTTATGTGTGTTGCCTTTACTTTTGTAAGACTACTAGGTATCTCAATTTGTTGCATTGTATTTTTTTCTTACCCCAATATTTCAGTTAAGTGCACCAATTGTATACTAATTATCCTTGTTTGCAAGAGGAAATGGGGGATTAAAGTCCAGATATTTGTACCCTATTATCCCTTATGTAGTCAATTTATACCCTAGAGGATATAGTGAGATAAAAGAGTAAGTGTGGAAGGAAAAAATATATCTAACTGTATTCCATATGTGACTTAGATAAAGACAAAATTCATTCATAACACATAGAGTGATTCAATCCTTATAACTCCATATATTTATAGATTCATATAATAGATACAATAGTAGATCTTAGTCTCTAATCTATATTATATTATATTTCAAATTCATATCATAATCTCATATCATATCTCCTATATCTATTACATAAATATATTCATACTTTATCTCCTAGTGAGAAGTGACCCTTATAGGGCGCCTTTTACTTGATCTTCCCTATCAGCCTTAGGTTCTACAAGTCCTATGCGATAGATTTTGGTATCTACCCTATATCCTGCTAACATCATCTCCCTTTTAAAATTATGCCTTATCCTCAAGAAAGCTCCTTAGTTCCCTAGGAGAATATGCTTATATATAACCTTTAACTACACAAGTGGGATATCCATTGTTTCTTTGTTTGTTGGAGGACTTTGATGTGTAATTGAATATTTAAGTTTATTGACTCTACCTCAACAAGAGTGGTAGCTATCTATATTTTTTGGAGTGCATTATTCTCCTCCCCTAAAATTCCAATTAGGTTTTCAAGTTTGATACTAATGTTCTCCCTAAGTTGCTTGATTTGAATATTAATTTGTTCCCTTTGCTCCTAGATTTTCTACAAATGAGTGTGTTTATTCTTTGTTTGTGCCCTAATAGCTCCATCTATGTCTTTTACTAGACATGGGAGGATTCAACCT
Organism: Sequoia sempervirens; assembly: GCA_007258455.2. NCBI lineage: Eukaryota > Viridiplantae > Streptophyta > Pinopsida > Cupressales > Cupressaceae > Sequoia > Sequoia sempervirens. Next base: position 6,570,468 of record VDFB02105785.1, on the reverse strand, counting down.
ATAGTATTTGGGCCTCCAATTGTGTGATCTAATCCTTCAAGTTCTTGGTTAGGTTGGGCCACTAGAGACAAAATTGATAAATCATGTTTGCCTATGCTATGCTCCCTTCTATGTCTTTATTTATTTCTCTAGTTGTGAGTGGGTTGCCACATCTATTAGTGGCCTCTTCTATTTTATTTTTAATCATTTCCTCTTGTGCTTCCTATATGATTTTGACTTGGTGGTAGCCAAAGAAACCATAAGTGAACAAGTAGATTTCTCTTCCTGTTACTGATACCAATATTTCCTTAGTGAATGGTGTAGGGAAAGAGTCATGAATGCAATCTTTATTAAGTTCCTTGAAGTCAACACAAATTATTACCTTGCATGTCTTATTGTTTTGTATGACCATAGGGATAATCCATTCCATATCTTCTACCAGTTTGATTATACTTTCTTCAAGCATTTTTTCTAGCTCTTCTTTAACTTTCTTTTTCATCTTTGGATTCAATCTATATGGTCTCTTTCATACTAGTTTAGTTATTTCCTTCAATTGAATATTCATAAATCTTGTTTCTTATTTTTGTTTGAGCTTGATAATTTTGGTTTTCATTGATTTCAAAAGTGTTATTAAGATTGTATATGCTCTAGAGATTGTTAGTGTACAAAGATATCTAATGATGCAAATTAGCATTGTAGTGATGTGGAAGATGAGTATTCAGTGGGGTTCCTAAGTATGATGTGTTTGTGGGTACCCATGTCTTGATGTATTCTTAGGATACCTACAATGATATTTTTTTATTTTTTTGTACCACACTCAATGAAAATTTTCAAAAGTTTTGGCTGATGCATTCACGATATATACTCTAAGGTAGAGACATTATTTTGGTTTGCATCCTTTAGAAAGAAATATTTAGTCTGATGGTTAATAATTTAATTTCATGGGGATGTGAAGGTTTTGTATACAATTTTTAATGTCAATATCCTTTTTTCATAAAAATTTAGAAGTGAAAAAGTTTCGGTCTATGCTATGGTGGAGCAAAGTGGTTTAGAAGACTTGTTAGAATGCTCTGCAATCCTCTGAATGTGAAGGTTTGACAAAGCAGTTTTGAGGACATACTCAATGATGCATAATGCATGCTATATTAAAGTTTCAAGTGATTTGGCACTCCACAAGTTTAGTTTTCAAAGTGACTAATTGTTATAGTTGGTTCTAGATGCTTAATCTTCATCAAAACATATGTTTGAATACTTGCACTAGAAGAAGGCTATGAAGATCAGTAGTACGAACTTTTTTTGACACTCCACATGTCTCATAGTGTCAAAGGTATGGAGGTCAAGAATATATTTCTTGTTTCTAGTATCATACAGTTGTTCAAGTTATTTTAGGAAGACATATTTTTGTTGAGACCGACTAAGGCATGTTAATGATGTGTGCCACTAATCAAGATTGAGAAGTGTCTAAGAAATTGTTGTAGATATTGTATATGTCATGTTGACTCATTTGGGAGAAATAAAAACAATGTCTTATAATTTTGGTGTATTGCTAATGGATGTGAAGGCGGGCATGCTACAAGTATCATATTCTATTTTTTATGGTTGACTTAATTTGTATTTTGTAAGAATGTGGATGGTATATATAGAAGATAAAATATGAGAAGAGAATTATGGAGGTGTTCAAAGATGTGTAAGTTCATGAGTAGATCGTGAAAAGATCTTCCTTAGATCTAATGTTTAGAATTGATGACTATCAATGGGTTGAAGCCATAAAGTCGGACATATTTAAGTTATTTTTCCATCAAGGAGTTGTATCTTCCATTGGTTGTAGCCCTAAAGAAAAGTTATTTAAATAGGTAATTGTAGCTTCCTTAGGTTGTAGCCTTAATTCAAAGTTGTAACTATTATTTACTTGTGAGGTTGGATTAGGATAGTAGCTCCTTGTAGCATTTTTTACAATGATTTTTCTCCTATGGGGGTTTCCACATAAATTTGGTGTCAACTTTGTTCTTGTGTGGATGCTTGTTTTTTTCTTTCTTTTATTAAGTAGATGAATACTTAATTTAAATAATTTAGACTCAAATATTTATTAATTAGGATTGAAATTTGAAGTATATTGATTCAACCCTCTCTCAGTATTTCGATGTGTTCAATAATTGGTATCAAAGCAAGGTTCCTTGATACAAGCCCAACAACTGAGGTAGATCCTGCCTTTGGAACACATGGGGAATGAAGTAGTTCCCAAGAAGTACTCTTAAGAAGAAGAGGACATACTCCATCAGGATGATGATGAATTTTAATTTTAATTCAATAAAGAAGATTATCTAGTGTATTATGAAGGATAACTCATTTCTACTCTAAATGATATGGATGAAGAAAGAGAAAAGAATAAAAAACTATAGTACAAACTTGAAAAATAAAAAAAGAAATTGTCATGTTGAAAGTTCAAGTTGAAGAAGGTAAAAGAACTATAGATTTCCTAAATGTTAAGCTTAATGAAAAATATTTTGAATACTCCAATCTTGAAGAAGAGATTGTCTCCGTAAGGAAAGAATTGGATAAAGAAAAAGAAAATTTTGACAAGGGCCTAAATCTAAAGGAGGTTCTAACATTCTTGATGAAATAATCAGCTCTTGGTTTTGATAAAGGTAAAAGTCCAATAACTAGTCCGTCTATAGACCTATATGAGAATTCTAAGGTAGAAGGCAAGTCTGAAATAAAAGAATAAAAATATTGCATTCAAGAACCTAAGAAGACACCCTCCAAAAATTTAAAATTAGATCATAATAGAAAGAAGGAAGGTGTATTTGTCCTAGTCTACAGATAAAGAAGATTGAAAGGTCCTCCACCTACTATTCAACATGACCCTACTAGGTTCACTCAATATTTTTAAGGTTATTATTATTCTTACGATAAATTTGGGCATAAGGCTATTAATTGTAGATTTAAGGCAAGAAGAAATCACTACATGAGTAGAAAACCATTTGTTCCTAAAATATATGATACTATTTTTTTCCATAGATATTGTTATGCATGCAATAATTTTGGTCATAAGGTTGCAAAGTGTAGAACTAAAGTTAGGAGAAATAACTTTGTTCTAGAATATAATATTGTTTGCTACAAATGTAATAAGGTTGGGCATAAAGAAAAAAATTGTAGATGTGGTTTTGTGAAATCACCTGAATAGAACCAAAAGAGGGATGAAACCCTAATCTAGAAAAATAAGGAAAATGCAGAAGTTTGGAAAGAGAAGCAAGGTCAAGAAAATGTGAAGAAGGATGATACCTTGCTTATGAATTTTCACAAGATCCTATATAAGATTGAGATAAAGCATTATCTCAAGGGGAACTATTGTTTGTAAATATTTTAGCCCCCTTGAAAGGATAAAATGTTGAACATTTTAGCATGAAAGTTGAATTGGATCAATTCCTCTAGTGTACAAGTCCACTAAGCAAGATTGAATCTATTCATCAAGGTTCTAAAGTAAAGGAATGATTTTCAAAGGTGTACTAAGAATCTTTATATCCCTATGATGATATAGAGTATCCTGATAGAAGGTTTACTTAACAAGTACAAATGAATTAATGGCAAAAGGTTAGGGAAAATGAAGGATTCTTATGTTTTATTTTGAACTTTTGTTCTCATTTCAAATAAAAAGTATTTGTGTTCGGAAGTAGAGAAGAGTGAAAAGGTTTTTCAAGTGATCTCATGACAAAACCTAGTGATTGTGTTTGAATATTTCAAAAAGAACATCAATGGAAACCCCATAGTTGGTAGATGTTGTCGAGAAATCTAGGCCAAAGTATAAGAAATTTCCTTTCAAGGTGATGGAGGTCGATAAAGATGGCACATTTTTTAAGGTTCCTATAGATGTGGTGTATTTAGAAGATGTAAGAATCTATATCCATGCCCTACTCAATGAAATTGATCACACATCATCATTTGAAGTGCTTTTACATGAAATCTTGGATGAAAATGGTGTATACAAGCATGAATATGCAAATGTGGTAGTGAAAGGGTTAGACATGGAAAGATTTTCCAAACTTCTGTGACTACAAAGAATGGGTAAGGATTATCCAAAGTTACATTCATGAATAATTCATTTGGTTGGATAAGCCCTACATGATAACAAAAGAGGCTATTATGGTTGTTATTGGTCTTTGTTCCATCGAACCAATATCAGTGATGAATTCTATCAAGAATGAGAGGGTTACCAAGCTTATTAGAGCTAAATTTGACAAAATAACCCTAATAGTGAAAGATATCATTGATCTTGGAGTTTACTATGCCACAATGGGGATTGCTTAAAAAATATACTTCACAAATAGAAAAGGATTTACCACCACCAACATAAATCATACTACGTGCAATTTTTTTAATCTACTAAAAAAGCAACAAAATCAAGCAAAATACTAAAAACAAGAACAACACTCAAGATCGGGTGATAAGGAGATCAAACCAGCATATCAAGCCTCCTATTGTGTAGGTGTTCCCACAATGTTCAATTGGATGTGTGCTCACTCAAAATTTTGGCAGCATAGCAGCCTCCAGTGAAAAATGGGTCCCTCGAGGTGAAAATAGCCAAGTGCTGGGATAAATAGGATTGGAGGATAATGGAAGAATGGCCAAGATTGCATGATGGAGATCAATGGTGGAGATGAAAGGTGATCTCTCAACTCATGAGATTGTTCCAAGTCACACAATGAGATGATTTGAGAGGGATAAGGGTACCATGATGGGACAAAACCCATGTGATTGATGTGATGGGGGAGGGTTGACTCACTTAATCATGGATTAAGTGTGTGCAACTGCTTAGTGGGTAGGTTAGGTGGGGATTAAGATTAGAATTAGGATTAAGTGTAGATTATGGACGATGTGATGGGAGGAGAGGGAATTAAATATTTAGATTTAATCCCAATAAAGTTTGACAACTAAATTAAATAAATAGACATATTTATTTAATTTAGAGGAGAATGATAAAGGGGGATAAATTATTTAATTGATTAATTAAATACCTTAGGGATTTAGAGGAATTTAGGGGTATTAATTAAATAAGAGCAATATTATTTAATTAATGTGAATAAGAGGATATTTATATGAAAAAGGATAAATTTGACCAAATGTAAGTGGCCAAATTTAGGTGTCTACATTTTTCCCTTCTTTGAGATGGCATTACGAAGTAGCATCATTTCAAAGAAGATTAAAACATAGCACCTGGAAGAAGATGGTTAGATTGTGAAAGATACCCTAGTCATTCAAAGGAGTGACTAGGAGGAAAGATGATGGGAGTGAAGATTAGGGATTAAGGATGCCCCCTTGAGAGGAAATGAAATTTCAAGAGAACATTGTGTGCTCTCGAAATGGATGAGATGATGCAAGGGTATATGGGGAAGATGATGAAAAATTATGGATAGAATGTGCGATGGGAAGAGGGAGAGATAATGAAAGGAGAAGATGATAATAAATAAAGAAAAAATGGATTTGAAAATAAATATGATGTTGCCCCAATAAAGCGACAAGCCAAGATTGATTGATGATAAATGGAGTGTTGTTGATGACAGAACAATATATCCTAAAAAAACACAAGGATTGGGAAGGATCCATCCCAGTGATGATGATGAGGGTGTTGTTTATGAGGGAATGATATATCCTACAACAACATAAGGATAGGGAAGGATACATCCTGATGATGAGGAGATGAGTGTTGTTGATGAGGGAACGATATATGTTGAAACAACACAAGGATAGGGAAGGATACATCCCGTGATGATGATGAGAGAATTATTGATGAGGGAGCGATATATCCAAAAACAACACAAAGGATAGGGAAGGATACATCCTGATGATGACATTGAGAGTGTTTTTTATGACGGTATGATACATCATGAAACAACAAAAAGGATAGGGAAGGATATATCCCGATGACGGTGATGATTGGATCAAGGCTTGTAGCAAGGCTAGGAACAAAACCAAAGATGCAATTAGATAATTTGTGCTAGATCGAATGGATTAGGATTGGAATGAGATGTGATATTGTTGAAGTGAATGAAGATGATGGAGGAAAATATACTTAGAATAACAAATCTATATTATCCTAAGAAAATTGAAGAGATAATGACATGATGAAGATTGATGAAAATATGCTTAGAATAAAAAATCTATATTATCCTAAGAAGATTGAAGAGATGATGATATGATGAGGATGGAGGATGTGGGGTGATGAAAATATATAAGATAGATAGATGAGGGGGGGTGATAAAGGATAAATGGATGAGAAAGGTGTAGGGTGAGTAGATTGGAAAATGGATTAAGAGAATCGTATCAAAACTACCATGTAGTGAGCACTTAATTTGATATATTATGAGATACTATGCACCAAGGTATGAGGAGCCAAGGTGAATTTGTATCACATGCATGATACTGATTCAACAAACAAAAGGTTAGTCGAACATCCCAAAGTCATGGGGACTTTGGTAGGGCCAATGTTGGAAAACCAAAAACTTAAAGGATGCCCCAACATAACACAAGGCCATGAGGATCTTGGTGGGTACTACACAAAACAACCAAGAAGAAAATATCACACAGAAAATCAAGATATGCCCCTATTTCTACCAGTCAAAGTGCACCATGATATGATGGATCACGGTGACCTTGAGTAGGTATAATAGGAAGCTCGAAAGATAAACAAAATAAAATGAACCAAAAGATCACAATCAATTTCAAATATCTTTTTCCATAGGACCAATGGGTGGATGGGATTGATGTAGCCTAAATTGAGGAAGGATACATCCTACTAAGACCAAAGATGGAGGGTAGATTAGTTGATCATCATGACTCGAGATACTCAAAACAAATTTAACCTCATGATACAAATGGATCTTGTTGTTAGGAACTAGCTAGAGTAAGAAATACTTGAAAACACTACAGAAACTAAGACACACCCTAAGGACAGACCTAGGGTCTTGAGGGTTGCTCGAAGATTAGGATTGCCTATGTGAAAGCACAAAGACCTCATAGTTTGATAAAATACTAACAAATGACCATGGATAAAAGTTGAAAGAGGACAATGAAGACACAACTCGACTGATGAATGATGGGTACTGGCACAAAAGGATAGAAAAAATCCTCAAGGGTTGATTATATGATTAGCCTTACCTACGTGAAAGCACAAAGGCGACGTAGTTCAATAGAAGACCAACAACATACAATGGATAAGGGATGATGAGATGAGCCTGATAAGTAGATACAATGATGGAGCTGATATGATGACACAATATGGACCTTGTGGATAGGATGATTGATATGTTGGATGTGGATTGAATGAAGCTAAAAAATGGGAGAGTTATCCAAATCATCGAAAGATAAACTGGGAGGATGATATGATGGATATATGAGTAATGAAAAGTGACAAAATGTGGGAAATAGATAAGATTGAGGATAGTGGGATGAATGGAATTGGATTGGATTGCAAGTAGCCTATAGCTAGATACCAGTGACAAGGGATTATGGACAGGAAAATGAGATGCTAGTATGGATTGCATGGATTGGATGGATGGAGGTTTAGAAGATAAGGATGGGGAGGTGGAAGGGATTATTGGCTGGATGGATGGGAAAATGAGGATTAGAATATGGAAAAGGGTTAGTGTATGGATGAGATGATAGGATGTATGAATGTTGTCTCCAAGGACTATGTCAAAAATATGGAGATGCACCACTCTAGATATGTCATATGTAATGAGGCAAGAGGGATGGAAAATAGGGGGATGGGTGAATAAGGGAGTGAGAAGGATATGGATAGGATGTGTGGATAAGGAAGGGAGATGGATGGTAGCATGATGGGTGGACAAGGAAGGTAGATGGATGTGGATAGATTGCATGGGTAAGGAAAGTAGATGTGGAGGATAAGGAATTAAATAGTGTATAGATGAAGGGAATGTATTCCAAGAGGTTCCCAAAGCATGTATATATATTTTTTCCCCTATCTATATCGAGATCAATAGGAGGATGGATGGATTGGAATAAATGGGATATGATAGGTAGGATAGATGCATAGGTTCAATGGAGGAGATGAGGGGGATGAAGTTGCCCCCAAGTGTGAAAGTAAATAAGATGGGGGGTTTACCCATGATGCCTATTTGCTAGGTTTTCATCATGGTGCTTGTCCAAGGTGCCTATTTGCCAAGTTTTCACCATTAGATGATTTTTTTCCTCTTTACTCTTTTTTTGTTTTTTTTTTGGAAAGTGTGTGGATGGAGATGGATGATAATAGGGATGTAGATAAATGGATTTGGAAGGTATATGATAAGGGGATATCTAAAGGACTTAAGCATCAAGTTCCATATGATTTAATAAGATCCCATGTGTGAAGTGACTATTGGATGTTGGTACAACCTTATTAGAATAGATGGATTATGCAAGGGAATGGATTACAGGGATGGGATGTGGGGGATATGTGGGATAATGGATGGGGTGTTGGAAAATGCATGGATGGAATGATGGGTTAGATGTGTTATGGGGGAATGTTTCAAGACCAACATTGGCACATATGGTGGGGGATGTGGAGTGATAGGAGGATTATTGGATAAAGAATGTTGGGATGATGGAGGGGTTGGCATAGTGAATTTTGGGACATAAGGACCCAAAATAGATTTAGGAGATGGAGGATGTGTATGATTAGATTTTGGATTAGCAACTTTGGATGTTGTTATGGATGTTTTATTTGAAGGCATTGCATCCTTTTTCTTTGGGATACACATGGTTTTGATTTTTTATTTAATAGGCTTGTGTATTATTTGTGATTGATTACACTTTTTGATGGAATTTTTCTTTTCTTCATCATGTCCTTTAGAGGGGACATGGGGATCTTTTGATTCATGTGGAGTTTTGGATGTATGAATTTTTAATTTGGCATCCAAAGTTCTTGTAATAACAATGGGTTTGGTATGAGGAGATGAGTGATGTGGAGGAAACATGAATGGAATGGTAGAGGAATGATTTTGGACATGATGTGTGGATGGAGGATGTGCTGGTATGTGCCTTTGTTGATCCTAATTAGGGAACATGAGAGTGGGATGTTTATGATGGGTGATATGGATAGGTAATTGATGGATATACGGTCCAAAAATGGACTTAGTATATAGAGGATGTGTGATGGTGGAAGGAGGGGAATAGGGACCCAAAATATACGTAGTAGATGAAGGATGGGTGATGGTGGATGGAGGGACATAAGGACCCAAAATTTATTTGGAGGATGAAGGAGGAATATGGATGGTTGTTTTGAAGTGATATGATTGAGGAGGAGGAATGGAGACAAATGGGGTGGTGGAGTGATGGGAAGAGCCTATCTTTATTTTGGAAGAGGCTCGCTTAGGATGTATGGAGGTTGTACCAACATTTTTGGATTGTGAGTCTTGAGGCATATATCCAAGACCTTGTGCACATGGATTTTCTTTGACATGGATGGGCTCTAAAATACCTTGCTCATGAAGGCCTAAACCTTTTCCATGATAGTTCATAGTCTTGAGAATTCGATCTATGGTAGAATGTGTATTACTTTGGAAACATGATGCATGTCCCTTATTAGGTGGGGGAGGATGGGTGGTGTATATGCTTTGTTCTTCTTCTGCAAGAAAACCACCATAAATGAATGTAAGAGTACCCAAGGGATATAGAAGGGGTGTGGGGAGAGCTTGGTTAGGTGGCGATGAAGGATCATGAGATGGAGATGATGGAATGGTAGAATCTTAATTGTGAGGAGTGAGTGATAAGGGATCATGAGAGAGATTAGGTGGTATGATAGGATCTTGATTTTTAAGGGGATCATGGGATGGAGTATATGAGATAGTATGATCTTGAGAAGGAATGGATGAGATAGTAGGATCATGATTTGGTTGAGGAGAGGGATCAATAGATGGAGTGGATGGCGGACTATGATCTCAAGATGGAGTAGATAGGATGGCAAGATCTTGATGTGGGGGAGGGATGATGTTGGTACACTTTGGATAAATCTCTTAGCATTTTTCAACTTGTGTGGATGGCATGATGATAGAGGAGTTTTGGATGGATTCCTTGGATGGGGAACATGGAAGGATGGAGGATTCATGAAGCTCATGGGAATGGATTGGATTTGGTTGTGTTCAATGGGTTTGATGGTTCTAGGAGTAGAGGATGGGGATTCAATGGGTTCGATGTACTTGATTGTTTCAATAGTTTGGATGGTATTAGGAGTGTGAATAGTAATGATAGGTGTGGGATGGAGGAGGGCCTCATCACCAATGATTGTACATGGTAGAGTGGGGTGGCATGGCTCCATGACATCAAGATGTGGATCTGGGGATGTCTTCTTTGTCATGAGTCCTTAGATGACATCCAAAATGCGATACTTGTGCATTGTAGGCTTATATGGGTTTTTGGAATAGATGAAGGGTTATGAATGGGTGGGGGATTAGGATTATGGATTGGTGGATTAGAATTAGATGGAGGATACAGATATGATGGATTGGAGGGAGGATTAAGAGTAGGTAGAGGATTAGGATTAGTGAGGGGATCAAGATTAGATGCAGGATTGAGGTAGGATGAATTGGAGGGAGGATTAGGATATGATGGAGTGGAAGATGGAGTGGTATAGGAGGATATGGATGGGGGATTAGGATCATGGAGTGGAGGGTTAGGACTATGGATTGGGTTTGGAGAACAATGAGATGATGGATTGGGATTAGATGGAAGATAAAGGTATGATGGATTGGAAGAAGGATTATGATATGATGGAGTGAAATATGGGGTGACATAAGAGGATATGGATTTGGATTGGGATAGGAGAACATGGATGGTGAATTAGTAGAGGAATATGTGAATGGAGGATTGATGTTGGAGAAAGTGGATGCAAAATTAGGGTAGGAAGATTGGGATGGTGGTTAAGGTAGGAAGATTGGTATGGTGGATTAAGGTGTGAATATTGAGATGGTGGAATAGGATAGGAGAATGTGGATGAACGATGAGGATCATGCATTGAAGGATAATGAGATGGAGGATTTGGACTAGGGGTGAAGGTGATAGTGTTTTTGTATGAAGATGGAGGTTGAGATATAACTATAGGAGAAGGTAGAGATATGAATATTGGATGAGGGGGTATGTGGGTGATAGATAAGAGGGAGATGTGGATGATGGATAAGATGGAGATGTGGATGGGGCTGATAATGGATAACCCTTGTCAGAGGTATCATAAGGATTGCTAGTGGGTGTGGATGAGGGCATGATGGGATATCTTGGACAAGTGATTGGATTTTGGGTGATGGTTTGGGAAAGCTTACTAGAAATGATACCATCAAGGAATCTATATCATACTCCTCTTGATCAACAAGAATTTCAGCATCATTTTCAATGTAACTGGAATCTCCCTTAACTACTATTTTTGGTTATGTAGGAGGAGGATAAGGATTCATGATGGTGGATTGGATGGATTTGGATTGAAAATATGGTAATAGATGATTAGAAGAAAAGAAGTGATGATCAAAAGATAAATAGAATGGATTAGAAGAACATGGAAAAAGGGGTCTTAAGATTTGCTTCAATATCAGAAGACCTTGGATTTGGATGGACTAAAGCTCAAATTGGGATATAGAATAAGCCCAACTTGGAATTTTATTTAAGTTCATTTTAGGATTGGATTGAAGCTCAGATTAGGATGATTAGATTAAAACTAAGATTATAATGGGATTTAAGCTTGGATTAGGATGATTGGAGGATGTGATGGGATGGATTCCTGAGTTCAAGGATACAACAAAAATGATGAGAATGATTGTTGGATGAATAAAGGATAGGTTTAGCTAACTCCTTGCTCAAAGGGGATGATGTTTGGAGAGATTGATGAGAGTTAACAAGATGAAAGTGATCATTTTGAGATGGATATGTAGAGGAAAAATGATTGGACTACAGTTTTAGAATGAGGAATATATAGGCTAATCATGACACAAAGGATTAACTCTCTATATTTTGTATGGGAAGCAGATCTACCTCTGTGTATAGCACATTTGTCTCTCTAGATCATGGATTTTCCTATTTATGGATATCATGGAATCACCCCTGTAGGTATTAGGATCACCTATTGGTAAAGAAAAGATCACCTATGTAGACTAACTGTATGGAGAGGTGTACAGGGTCGCCCAAGAAAGAAGTAGGTTTGCCTAACCAAGAAGATGTATGGATGGGGATGGTACGAAATTGCTATGGGATTTCCCTTGTGGACAATAGGTTTTCCCATTCTAAGGGGCATACAAATGAAAGTCTAGAAGACTTAGACATGGATATGCCTTTATGGATGATGAGCTCGTCTATTCAATAAACAAGCAGATATGGATTTTCCTAACTAAGGGATGTACAGACGGAGGACTGAGATGAATCTAACTAAGATTAACCCTTGTGGGAGATGATTTCACATGTTCAAAGAATGGGTAGATACGAGTTCACCTATCTAAGGGAAGGGATAGGTGGGTTCACCTCTAGAAGAGGTAGGTTCACTTATTGATGATGATTGGACTAGACTCATACACGAATTCACCCCTCAGAATGTAGGATCACCCATCCATAGTGAAAATTTTCCCCTATAAGAAGAAAATTCACCCTTGAGAGTAGGACGGATTCAGAAAGGAAAAAAATAGCAAACAACAAGTAGTGGGCAAAGACCAACTCGAACTAAAGACACTCACTGGCATATTACAAGAAGACATGCCAAACAACACAAGCCTAAAATTAGTGATAAGTGTTTACAAACTTGATGTAGGCCCACCACCTTAGGGATTACCCAAGGTTAATAACCTATGATACTAGGGTGGTTCTCTAGAGTACCCTTTCTCATGAAGGTAGATAACTAATGATATAATAGCATAGGTTCATCAATAGACACCACAGGCTCACCTTCTCTCTCTCTTAGGAACTATCATAGTTCACCACAAATATTTCTATCTCAACCTAATGGAGTACTTGGTGAGTAACTTCAGGGTGGCATCTACAATCCTTGCACTACACCAAGCCGTGGCTAAAACACATGCCCTATCTAGGCTATATAGGTGATCTAGGGGAGTCATCGATACATAAGGAGGGTGTGTGAGGAAACAACCATGAGAAATAGCCTATCACAAGTGTGGATTGGGAGCCTTAACGAGGTACTAGAAACTCGGACCAACCCTTCACACCTTAACTAGGAATCACCCTAGTATCAATGCTCCACTATACAAGATGCAACTGGATTGGGGTACAACTTTGGATCTCTCCCCTTTATATACCCTATTGTTACACGTGGTTGAGATCATCCCTTGGGGTGATGAAATCCCCAAGTAGGTCTCCTAAAGGGAAGGATATGCTAGGTGTTTTTGATCCCTAGGATCACATGAGGTGCAAGGGGAGAACATATGCACAAACTAGCACTCCTAGGTGGACACAACTAGACTTCAGCTATCTACAATTTCTAATCCCCAAGCTCACCGTACGGTCCAAGGGGAGAGCATATGTCAATAGCTAACTCTAGACATGGAAAATAAGATTAATGGACCCTTTAGAAAATTCAAATGCGCCTAGATTAGTTAGGGAAATCAACTACTCTAAGGTCTTCAACCAATTGTCCTGCAAAAGATAAGTTGGTACTTTTGATCTCTGATCTTGGATAAGTGAGGAAAAGCTACACGAAAAGGTGATTAGATGTAAAAATAAATGATGAAAAATAGATGATTATTAGCCTAGGGGGGTGTAATAGCCAACCCAATGAAAAGTGGGGTGCAGGAGGATGGTCTAATCCCCTATGGAAAGGGTCTGGGGGTGGAGCACCCAGATAAATTTTTTTTGAAAAGGAAAGGATAAAGCATTATGAATTTTTTTTATCGAAAAGTGAGATTTTGTATACCTTCTAAAGACCACATAGATTCTCCTTTGTAGGTAGCAGGTATTCCCCTCTAGAGTGTAGGTTCACCTCTGTGAGCAGGAGCGGATTTTCCTCTATACCTAGCACAGTTTCTCATTTAGGTTGCAAGTTTGAACAAATGAAGGATCACCTATCTCGAAAGAGGCAGATGCACCTTCACCTATTGGATGAGTAGGGTTTCTCATCTAAGAAGAAATTTTACCTCTACAAAAAGGTCAAATTTAGAATCACCTTTGCATGTTAGGTGATGGATAGGTGAGTGTGCAATCACCTGTTCAGAGGAGGGGCGATTACACAATTTCCCTTTTAGTGAGTAGATTTTCCCCTAAAAGTTAGGTGTCAAATGTTCGAGTGCAAGGTCTCCTTTTTTAGAAAGTGGCAGTTACACATTCACCTCTTCGAAGGTGGATTCACCCCTATGGTCAGGTAGATTTGAATGTCAGGCGGATTTTCCTATGTAGAATAGAAAAATTTAAACTTGCAAAATAGAAACAACAAAAAATGTCAATGGCCCATGATGTGGGTCCCACTAGGCATGCCAGAAATGTGTGCAATATTTTTAGTCTACTAAAAATGCAACAAAATCAAGAAAAAGACTAAAAAAAAGAAGAACATTCAAGATCAGATGATAAGGAGCTCAAAACAACATATCAAGACTCTTGTTGTGTAGATGTACCCATGATGTTCAATTCGATGTGTGCTCACTCAAAATTTTGGTAGCATAAAGACACTCCAATGAAAAATAGGTCCCTTGAGGTGAAAATGGCTAAGTGTTGGGATAAATAGGATTGGAGGATAATGGATGAATGGACAAGATTGCATGATTGAGATCAATGGTGGAGATGAGAGGTGATCTCTCAACTCATGAGATTGTGCCAAGTGGGAAAATGAGATTATTTGAGAGGGATAAGGGTACCATGATGGGACAAAACCCATGTGATTGATGTGATGATGGAGGGTTGACTCACTTAATCATGGATTAAGTGTGTGCAACTACTTAGTGGGTAGGTTAGGTGGGGATTAGGATTAGGATTAGGATTAAGTGTAGATTATGGAGGATGTGATGGGAGGAGAGAGAAAGGGGAGAGTGAATTAAATAATTAGATTTAGTCGCAACAAAGTTTGACAACTAAATTAAATAAATTGACATATTTATTTAGTTTAGAGGAGAATGATAAAGAGGGATAAAGTATTTAATTGATTAATTAAATACCTTAGGGGTTTGGATGAATTTAGGGGTATTAATTGAATAATAGAAGCATTATTTAATTAATGTGAGTAAGAGGCTATTTAGATGAAAAAGGATAAATTTGACCAAACATAAGTGGTAAAATTTAGGTGTCTACATATACTACCTATCATATGGTGAAGGAAGGAGACAACTTTGATCTATGTGAATTATTGAGGGAGAAGATGATGGAGAATTTGAAGCGAACAAAGGAAACCAAATACAATTTTAGGTTTGGTTCATTGTGTTAGGACTAAAAAATTAGCCTAAAAATTTCCCACAAAACATCCATTTTTTACCAAATATCCAATCACCTTGCATGTCATTTAAAATATTCATAACTCAAAATACTCCATTTATCTTCCCTCTAAGTCATCACCCTAACAAACTCACATTCGTCACCCTACCCATAAATGGAGACTACACTATATTGACGAACGTCATTTTAAGGTCCCTTCAAAGAAGTGATGAAGCAAGACAATATGAACATTATCGAGGAGAGAATATCATATCAAGGGAACTTGTCTTAGTGTCCCTCTGATAATCCAATCAAAATCTTATCAAAGACACCTTACCATATTGGAGGATAGTGTTTTGGGGTCCCTTTGATAACCAAAGACATGGATCACTGATGAGCGTAAATATTTTAATTACTATGCCATGAATTTTGAAGAAAATACACCTTACCACTCAGAAAACAATAAAAACATCTCTCAGACATGACTCATCAATGTATCAAAGTGAAAATCAAAGGTCGAATAGACAATTTTTGACTTACACATTTGAAGAATCAAAGAGATTATATAATATTGGGATGAGTGATTCATGAGTCCCTTTGATATCATGTAAGCAAGAAAATTAATCAAAGAGAAAGATATACATCAGCAGGACATGGGAATTTGTCTCTTCGATAAGGCGATGGCATTTATTACAAAAGGTAACAAAGGAGCTTCAAGAGGGTTTCAAAAGAACTCTAGAATATTAGAATAAGGTAATTCATAGTCCCCTTGAAAAGTGAAAAGAAATGTCAATCTGAAGAATTTCGGGGAGAGGGATCTATATCAGTGAGACCCAAACATCGGTCCCTTTGAAAACCATAAATCAAACAAGCAAATAACTAGAGTTGAGGACTCCATCGAAGGGATGAAAGCATATCAGGAGAACAAGGATGCTATTCTCCTTGATAAAATGATGACACTATCATGGTGTGATAAACTTGTGAACATATCAGAGCGATAGGAGAGTATCGAAGAAGCTACTTACAGGGAAATTTTTTAGAAGACATTGTGATATTGGAAAGAAGCCATATTGAGTCTCTTCAATTTCTCAAAATAGAGAAAGAATACACTACTAAAAGGACATCAAAGGAAAAGGGAAATATTAGTGAGATCAAAATATTTTCATCTCGATGAAATGAAAGTGTTGACAAGACAACAGCATGACGAAGAGATAATTTGGCGGCGATGATGAAAGATCAAATGACCTACATTCAAAATAGTTAAATACACTCTCGATGACATGAAAATTTCCATCAAATGACATTAATGAACTAGAGTTGAATGCATTAAGAACCAAATTATGAAAATATTGCAAAATCATTAAGCAACCAGAGAAGAAGGAAGCAGGGCATAGCAGTGGATGATGACACCAGAACTAGGAAAAGCATTATCTAAGTACCCAAAGCCCGAGCTGAAAATTATAGTATTTTCAAACTGGTTCAAATTGTCGAAGCACATAAGTAGGGGTTCTTTTTTGAAAAACTCATATCATGGCAAGTGAGACTGAAAACCTTAAGAACAAAAGAAAAAAACTGGAAGAAAGGAATCTAAATCAGGACTTGATCGATCAGTGTCCTAGCTCTAGATAGGTCCAGGAGGAATACACAATTGAACCCTTATGTTGAGAAATTAGAGGACCGAAATAAGAAAGTGGGTGATACATGGACCCCAACAAGGGGATACGATATTTTTTGTATACCACTATGGAAATATGCACAGACACAAACATGTCTCCAACCCATGCACACTAAATCTGGGAAAATTGGTAGTACCTAACATGTTCAATAATGTCAAATTGATTAAAGAATTGGCTGACATATATAATCCTTACACTCAGATGATTGAATTGGAAAATGGTTCCTCTTTCATTCTTGTTACCAAGAACTACATATCCATGGTGTTCCAATTAGACACTAGTATTGACATGAAATTTAGGATTAGGGATCTTCTAAATGAGTACCACAACCTAAGCACTAGTTATAAAAGGTGGAGACTATCATTACACAGGCCCCGGGATGAGGGAAATCGACTCAGAGTTTTCAAGGGAGGAAAACCCTCCAAATTTTGTGAACTTGTTTGAGGAGCACTACCAATACACATACTAATTTGTTTGCCAAGTACTTGGCTTGGACGCCCCCATATTTATGGAGATAGCACCAATGGTCCTAACAACTGATGTGTAGAGCCAGGATGCCCAGCCTCTTGATTATGTTGAGTACTTGGTCTATGAACCTCACAATGACCTTATTTCTATCAAAATTAAAGATGGAGGATTTTCAATTCAAACACTACTCATTATTCATGCATCTCATTCTGTATAAGGTACAACGTATGGGAATTTGGGATGAATGTTTAAGAATAAGAGACTTGGATGATAATGGAAATATCAGACCAATGTAGATGTGGAATGCTATATGGGACAATCGACGTAAAAGATCACATTATTTATATTTTGAGGAATATTTTGTGAAACCTTTATACAAACTCCTTGGCCACCCATGTGAATATAACCTATCACCAAAGATACAAAGATTCCCCAAGCCAAACGAAAAAAATGAAAGAGGGAGGGTCAATCACAATTGGGGTGATTGGTATGCCTATGGTGACTGTACAAAAATTAGAGTAACCACTGATGCTCAGGACATTATGCTTTGGGGATTTTACTATGGTTTCTGAAAAGGGATATGAATTAATTAATAAAAGGATAGAACATTACAAACTGCCTAAAGAGAGTGCAAGGGAAAAATTTGACCCTGAACATTTCATAAATGATGTTAAAAAACCAAAAAACTAAAAGGGTATCATAACACACTTTTTGTGGAAGATGATTTAATAAGAAATATTTATGAAAATTATGCAACTAGAAGGAGAAACTTGTATCATAGATTGATGTTAGAAGAAGCTTGGAAGACATCCAATAATCCCATGTATGAATGAGCTTTTCTCAAATTTGAGGATCCAATAAAGAGGCTAGATACACTAATTTCACATGAAGTAGAGTTAACTAGGGATGTGCCTCCTTGGGTGTTCACAAAGAAGAATGAGGACATTAGGGAAATGCAAGCTAAGTATGAAGCCCCACTATGCCAGCTTTCTCCTTAGCCAACACTGGATATTAGTTTCTCTATTAACACATCCATTGTAGAAATAAAAGAAGTGGGGAGTGGAGATGAAGACATATAGGTGTTCAAACCTATGATTGGAAATTATGAACCCCTAATGGAAAGAAATGTTGTTGTGACAGAATCCCCAAATGAGATTTCAGATGATGTAAGACATGGTGCCAGTTAAAAATTTGTTTCTCATGATAATTTTTTTAAAACCTCTGATTTTAAGGCCTTTGTGTATGAGTATAAAAGTAAACAAATTTGGGAAACAATTAAAGATGTCACGCTTGAATAGGAAGCTAAAGCTTTAAAAGAGCTATAGGATGAGATTAATAAATAAATAGAAGTCATTACCCCAAAAAATGGGAGAATGTTGCTAGAAGAGGTAGGGATCATGTTGCTCCCTGGATGGGATATGAGCTCATCCATTGTATTTGACAGATTCTAGATTGACAGCTTCCAGAGAAACCAAAACAAAAACTTACAATTGAGCATTTAAGGGGTAGACAAAGTATACATTGGATCAAGTTATGATCTAGATAATGCAACTTTGTTAATGTGGGCCTTGTACACAACACACAAAAAACCTTTATACATTGATGATCCTAATAAGGAATTTGGACATCTCCTTGTACAAACGGTTGAAGATATTCATCCTTTGGAAACAACATATTTAAATGGTAGTGTTACCAAGTTCACTAAAGCCCAAATTGAAAGGCTGGTGAAAAATGATAAGACATATATGAATGAGAATGAGAAACTGAGATAAGATATTGCAAGTTATAAAGAAAAATTGCCACATTTTTCAAGTGCATACTCCCCATGTGGTTAGACACTAACAACAGGGTAATAGAAGCCATGGTTGAAACTACTTATTGGAAGCATAGAGATGAGAAATTCTAGAAAAGGGGTGACAAATTATAAGTGGAAATAAAGTCCATCAAGTTCAAAATGGTCTCAGAACTAATAAAGAGAAGATTTGAAAGAATGAGCAAGTAGAGGATGTATGGACTGTTCGCCGTAGAACACATGCTCCATTCCAAGAACATAAAAGGTTACACCTCGAGATGATGTAAAAGGAGGAATTAACATCGAAGAGAAATGTAGACCAACAGTTGTTCAAGATTTATGATGAATTATTAGATATACACAAGAAGTTTCATACAATGTTGAAATAAGAGCCTGGTGATTTTGACCAACCCCTAGATATGGCTTTACCTAACTTCTTTGATGATGAGGGAGAACTAAAAGAATAGAGCATGTGGAAGAATGAATTGGGTTAGCTATTATCAGTGGCTCTTGACAAAGTAAATGATGAAACAATGGTGTTATAAAATACACATGTATAATTAGAACAAATCTTCACTCTGGAGTTTGTTATGAAAGTATTAATCACGAATGCAGATACCTATGCTAACCAAGAATATATCGAGCATCTTTCCCGAGTCAACACGTTCATTGCTCAAGCAATATAGGGGTCAAAAGTTTCAAAAAATTCACTTAGCGTTAGGTACACTATCATGGAGAAAGGACCTTGAATAGATCTTTAGTGATCACAAGTGCCTTATGGAGATTAATGGATTGTGGTGTTATGATTTTTGTGGACTTCATTGTTGTCTTTGTTAATTACAATTGTTAAGGTTTTAGTTATGTTCAAAAATATGTAAATGACCTAAAGCTTGTTGCTTATTTTATATAATGGAAACCAAGGACAAGTTTGGAGGGATCATCATATATCATCATAATCATTAACATCTAGTCATACTCATAGAATAGAATGCAGACAAAACTTCTGATATGAATTGTAATAACTTTTGAATTAATCTAATGGAGAAGAAAGTTTAAATTAGTGGTCCAATTTTTGGTGTTCAACCATTCTATCAATAGTAATTCGTATATGTTATCTTGTCTCTAGAGTGGTCTTTCTCTATTATTCAAATTAAGTTTACTATCAAACATATATTTAATTTTTCAAGACACATTTGTTGTCTCTGTATGATTTTCTTGATTGGTTTCTATGAGAAGTGAATTAAAATCCTTTTAAGAGATTTATTTTAATTGGTTTCTACCCAGAATTAAAATCCTTTTAAATCAATCATCCTAACTAGTTTCCTTCAAAGAAGAATTAAAAGTCCTTTCAAACATCACAATAACTTAGGGAGATATCATTGGGATTTGTAAGAAGAGCTTGATTACTAGAAAACTTGCACATTTATACAAAGTCTAGACATCCAAAAGTGTCGAGCAGTTAGAGTTAAGCTAACAAAGAGGATCCACATATCAAACACATCTTAACTCCATTTACCCAATAGCAATAGGCACTAATCATACTCATTTCAAAGCAATACTCTACTTATTCACATATTCAAATTTCAAACATTAAGAGTAGGAATAGTTGTTAGTCTTGCATCTATTTCCCATTATATGCCATTGAGGAATAGATTGTCTAAGTAAAGAAAACACACAACCTTTAAATTCATAATCTTCCTAACTGTCAAAGGTATACCCACCTAGGTCTAGCAGAACCTAAAGTGTAGGGAGTTCCAAACCATATTAGTTGAATTCATTCATTGGCCAAAACATTCTAAGCCTAACCATAGAGTTTGGTATACTCTTAGGGTTTGCAATCTACAATTTTGGGAACCAAAAGATTGGAAACTCTACTAGGGAGTAGCCTAGTCAACTCTGAATCTAGGCCTTTTCATTATAGAGTCATAAAATTCCACATTTATGTAAATACACCTTCACATAACTGAGTAAGGGATTTCATTGGGGATAAACCAAGAATAATCTCATTCAAACCTCAATACCAAATTACTTCCATTTTCTAACTTTTGAAAAAGTAAGTGGCAACTCTAGAAAATCTTTGAAATAATTGCATGAGTGAAAGTTTGAAATATACATAAAAAAGGGTGAATCTTTGACACCAAAGTATCAAAGTCTCCCATAACATGGATGGTAGAAGGTCTTTACGCAAGGGAAGTCTAAAGAAAGATGGTAAAAAATGGAACAATAAGAAATCCCCTCCATTTTCAAAGAGCCATAACAATAAAGGTGGTACAACATCAAATCTAGCAAAGGCCACACATTACAATACCCATAGTGATAAATAAAACACATCAGAATAGCATTTCATAGTACACAACAAGTTTAGTCCTTTACATGGATCAGAATCTCATGAAGGATTTCCATCAAGGGAATACTCCACCTAGCTTGAACAGAATAGCCTAAGTAACATTGCCTATCATTTTGAAACCAACCCTCAAAAATAGAGTGAATTTGAAGCATGGATTGAATAGGAAAGGAAATACATACAAGCAAAATGGCATTATGAAGATAGGATGGCTCAGTAATATGAGGAAAATATAAGTGATGGAATTCCATGGATGGTGTGTTTCACAGAAGGCCATGATGAATTTACTACAGAAAGAGGGTTAACCACTCAAGATTTAGAACAGGATGTAGAAGAAAAGACAGAGGAACTTAATTGGAAGTGTTTGTTGAAACGTAGAGAGGAATTAACTCAACAATTGCTCCAAGTTGATGTTGAACTTACAACAAGTAGTCCAAAGTATGTGCCTCCCCATAAGCAAAGTGGGTATGCGAACACAACTAATTCACAAGGGTCACACTAGAACATAAATTGTCTTAAATCAAAGACATCTCACAATGTAGTAGGGAATCCAAGTGAGACTAATTATGTACAAAAAAATATTGCACCAAAAATATTAAGACCACAAAATGTTCCTAAACTTTCCCAACCCATGACTAATACTTATTCACCTCCTGGATAGATGTATGTCCCACCTCACCAACATCACATCCCTCAACAAAATGTGCAGGGCAATGTATACCCTCATCAAAATATACAATAGAATGTGTCTTACCATTAGTACCATCAAGGCCCACAATACCAAAAATACCAACAATACCAACCTAACCAAAACCCCTACTTGCAAGGACCCCTAAATATAAATAGATATAGGAAACTAGATTTATCTAGATATCAAGTTTGTCTAGATCCAATTAGTAATGATATGAGAATGCAATTCCAATTTTTTTTGGCAATCATGGCATTTTGGAAGAAGACCATATTAGAAATTTTGACATAGCCATGGATGGTTTTTATGTGCAATATGAATATTTCCTCATGAAGTTACTTATGTTGATCCTGATTGAAGATGCCAGGGACTCTATAAGAACTTTCTCGATGCTTTGATTAGTTCTTTGGTAGATTTCAAGGATGAATTTAAGGAATAGTATGGAATTCATTATATGACCCAAACTTTGTTGTTCATGAATTAATAGGCATACAAAAGCACCACAATGGATCAGTGGTATATTTCAACTAGAGCTTCTCAAAACTATACCATAAAATCTCACCTGAATCAAAACCCCTAGATGGTATGGCCTTGGCCTTGTACCTAAAAGCC
Organism: Sequoia sempervirens; assembly: GCA_007258455.2. Classification (NCBI taxonomy): domain Eukaryota; kingdom Viridiplantae; phylum Streptophyta; class Pinopsida; order Cupressales; family Cupressaceae; genus Sequoia; species Sequoia sempervirens. Next base: position 6,547,534 of record VDFB02105785.1, on the reverse strand, counting down.
TTTGATCCTAAAACTGGGTATGAACTCTAAAATAGAGATCCCATTACCCTTGCAGAAGCTCAAAATTCCACTATGAACATTAAAAATAATAGAAGAGTTGTTGGAAAACTTAGAAAAAGGGATAATGCCAGAATCCCACAAAATTCTAATAACCATCAAACTAGGTAGCCAAAATACTATAGGAATGAGAGGCCTAGGCTACACGATACACCCTACAACACTAATTGGAAGGATGGGAGACCTATGGATAACAATAAAAAATAGAATTATAGTGAGGACACCCCTGACCCCTTGAAGAAACATGGGGCACACGTGATAGAAAACAATCCATGGTGTTTAGCATGCAACCTACCACATTCACTTGAATATTGTGTAGTAGCAAAATCCTTACAAGAAAATAAAATATCTTATCATCAGGAGAGAAATGATCATACCATAAACATGTTAGGGATGAGACCCCATGAAATTGATAAAGAATGCTCTTCCTCCGAAGAGGATGGGTTCGAATATGATGTGAGTAATCAGAAATACAATGTCAACATGGGTCAGCAGGAAATATTTTTTGATCAGGAAGATGATAATGCAGAAACTTCTTATACATCTAATGCAACGCCACAGTTCCAGTTAAGGAAACTAGCTAAAGAAGAGAAAAGGGCTCTTACAATGGTTGTTGTGGCATAGGCTAAAAGCAATTACAACTTAAGGAATAGAACCCTAAATAGAGATCAAGGAACATTTAGAATTTTATTCATAAAAGATAAAATCCATAAGAAGGATGCTCTGGATAACCAGAAGAAAGGTGAAAAGGAAAAAACTCAAAGAAAGATACTCAAGCAAATGAAAAAAAAAAGAGCAAAGATAAAGGACAATGATAGGGCTACAAGTTGAGGAAAAGAATTGCATCAAGATAGAGAAGACTGAACAATCAGTGACCACCCCCTCATTTTAAATAGCACAAGCATTGTCTTAGGTCAATATTTTAGTGCCATTGCTAGAGATGATGAAAGTGGATGAATATAGAGACAATGCCCTCAAATTGATCTCTAATATACCCAACAAGCAATAGAATAAGAATAAGAATAAAGAAAGTAAGGTAAATAATGTTGAACAAGAGATCAAAAAGACACTAGAGGTTTATCTTGGTGGCACTTTAACAAAGAATCCCTTTGAAATAGATCCATTTTATACTACACTTTTGATTAACAATAAAATGTTAAAGAATTGCATGATCGACTCAGGAGCTGCAATAAACATCATGCAAATTTCTATTATGAAAGAGTTGGTCCTATGGGTGGATACAACATATAGGAAATGTTGTGCAATGGAAAATAGGTTTGTCTCAGTTGTTGGAGTCATATGGGATGTAGAGCTGAAGTTGGCTACTTACCTTGAAGCCACTTACAAGACTAATATCACCGTTGTAGACACTCCCCCATACTATGGTATGGTGTTATCCAGACAATGGACTGCTACAATTGGATGAAATTTTCAATAGATATGTCATATGCAACAATACCAATAAATGGAAAAGAGGTCAAGTTGTATAGGGAGCCAAGATCTGAGCATGTTATAGAACATTTTGACCCAAATAAAATGAATTGTTTTTGTGATGTGGATCTTGGGAGCTTCATAATTGAAAAATTACAACCTAAGTTACAAAACATAAAACCAATCAATAGAGAAGCTCAGCTTGATGAACATGGTGTGTGGCAAAATTATTTTGATGGTGCTTGTAGTGAGGGAAAAAATGGGGTAGGAATAGTGTTTATTTCAGCAACTAGAAAAACATTCAAGTAAACATTTCTATTAACATTTGAGTGCACCAACAATATAGCTGAATATGAGTTGTTGTTGTTAGGCTTAGATATTGCCACAAGGTATGGCATCAAGTTGCTAGCAATGCATGGAGACTCTGAAATAATAATCTCACAAGTTAAAGCAAAGTATTCATAAAAAAATAAGAGGCTAAAACAATATAGAAATGCAGTTTGGGACACTATTGAACTCTTTTGATGCATTCTCAATAGATTGGATAGAAAGATCTAAGAACATAATGGTAGATTTCTTGGACAATGTACCTCTAAAGAAAAATGATATTACACTGGTAGGGATAGCAAAGGTGGAATTCACACTAGTACAAAAACAACAATAATCTACTAAAAACTAGTTATAAATGACTAAAGTTGGTCACGTGACCATTAGTAGTTTATTGCTAGTCATATTTAACACAACCCGATTAATGAATAAACCATTTTTAGTCATTTATTGGTTGTTTTGATTCATCAATTTGGTAGTATATTTAGTCATTGATTTAGTCATTCATTGTTGTAATTATTTAGTCATTTTTTATTCACTGATATATTTAATCATTTATTTAGTCATTGATTGTTGTTAACTGGTCACTTATTTATTCATTTTTATTCACTAATTTTTGTCCATTGGTAGTGTATTTAGTCATTAATTTTAATCATCATTTTGATCAATTTGGTAGTATATTTAGTCATTTTTATTCACTGATTTAATACTGGTCATATATTTAGTCATATTTATTCATTGTTCATTGATTTATGTCAATTGGTAGTATATTTAGTCAATTTAATTATTAATTAATGTCAATTAGTAGTATATTTAGTCATTTTAAAGCTTGCATTTAGTCATTAGTATTTTTTACTAGTATATTTTGAAGCTTGCACAATGAAAAAACCTTGAGAAGGTAAAAATAGCTTGTTTTATTGATTAAAAAATGCTTACAAACATCATATAGATCTGAAAATAAGTTACAATCCTTTCTCTTTGCTAAAAAAACCTTCATGGTTACAATACATAGCTCAAAGAATGAGCAAGAAACTTGTGTTCTGAGTATCACAACATAGAAGCACAAAGACATTCATAGATGTCTTCTTCACAAATCCATGACTATCCCATGAAGCTCACTGTCCTAGTTCAAGATCACACTATCATCTATGTCGAGATCCTGTCTCATGCACCCAGCTTGCTCTAGCTCATAAGTTGCCATTGTGAATTGTTACCTATAGCAATAAACTATCCTTATCTCTAATATAGAAATCAACATCCCATTATGATACTACTATTGCAAAATATTTGTGTCTTAGCAGATAGCTCGTCATAACCCTCAACTTTTTTGTTGCTCACTTGTACCAACTCTATGGTATTGTCCTAGGTGTTCATGCATCTAACATGAAGACTCTTGACTATCATGAGATTTGGCACTATCAAATGCATACTAGAAGGCTATATCCTTACCCCTTTAAATGCCTCTCGAGACACTGACAAGATTGTAACATTTGCATAGTTCTTCTCATTGACTCTAAGATTATGTTTTAATGTTTGCATCATCACTGTCTTTTGCATGAATCTTTGCCCCTTGATACTCACTTGTAGGTTTTCTTCATGCATAGTTGGAAGCTCTTTGATATACTATCCTTTTAATCCTCACTGTCATACATCCTCATTTGCAAACATATTCACTCAAGTTTGAGGAGTGCTTCTACCATGGTCTTAATTTTTTTGGAAACACTATCATTGCCATGATGCCATTTGATCAGGACTTCCACTTTGTGTTTCCATGTTAGATTGAAACTATCCAATCTCTTCACACTCTTCTCACTATATTGTTGCAAACGTCCTAGTTCCTTCTACTTATGGCTCTTAGTGTAACCCTATCATCCATGGGTTTTTAAGTGTCGCTCAACCTCAAATGACTATCACTATCTTTTGAGAGGGTCCTCTTATTCTTTTAGATTCGTATCACTGTCATAATCATTCCTTGTGGGTGAAACCATGATACGAAGGATTATTGAAAACAACAATGAGAGGACCTGCAAAGAAAAAATACAGTTTTCAGTACTCGATCAATGATTTTTTTAATTTTTCCTAGTTAAACCATAATGAAAAATCTATAGAACATTATCAATAAAAAACTAGCAATTATTGGACTTGATAGACAAGATCATAAAAAAATATACATTGAATAAATCTTATAAAATGTCTCTCTCATAGCTTAATAGGATATTCACAAAATGGATTTGTTGAAAGGGATTTCAAAACATTCAAGAAAATGCAATTGGCAGTTCTAAAGCCAAATTATACAACCTTTGCCAACATCCTCCCAGCCTATGACAAAATGGGAGCTTAGCAACAGGGTATAGAAATCCATCAAAGCATAAAGGATAGATTTGTCAGATGTTGTAGTGGCAACTGCCCTAGTAAACATGTATCAAAAATTTGGAAGCATAGACAAAGCACATGAACTGTTTGAAAAAATACCTCAATGAAATGTGGTCTCATGGAATGCAATGATTGCAAGATATGCACAAAATGGATTTTTTGAAAAGGATTTAGAAACTTTCAAGAAAATCCAATTAGTAGGTGTAAATCCAAATTTGACAACCTTTTCCAGCATCATCCCTACCTATGCCAAAATGGGAGCTTTGGAATAGGGTATGGACATCCATCCCACACACTCGCCAGCCTCTCCAATCACCATCACAGGGTGGCAGGGTGGTAGAAATTTAGGGAAGACATTTGTTGACCATTTCATTTGGTGTGATTGTTGCCTCACCTACTTATCTCTCACAAAGGAACTTTTGTGTGATTGCAATTCATGCTCCCCCACAGCCCCACAAGGAGCTAGGGCATGAGGGTGTGGGATGGCAGGATCTCCCCGCATCCCTATGAAGGAAATTTTGTGTGTGGGAAGGGATGTGGGGATGATATGATTTTATTTTTGGATGTGATGATCGATGTTGTGCCTAAACATTCTGAGGTTCAAATGTATGGATAGAGGAATTTTGTTAGATGTTGTAGTTTTAACTGCCCTCGTAGAAATGTATGCAAAATGTGGAATCATTGACAAGGCATGTGAACTGTTTGGTAGAATTCCTCAAAGAGATGTCATCTCATGGAATGCAATGATTGTGGGATATGCACAAAATCAATTTTTTGAAAAGGCTTTAGAAATTTTCAAGAAAATACAATTAGCAGGTGTAAAGTAAAATTCAACAACCTTTTCTAGCATCCTCCCTTCTTATGCTAAAATGGGAGCTTTGGAGTAGGGTATGGACATCCATCCCACACACTCGCTAGCCTCTCCAATCACCATCATAGGGTGGAAAGGTGGTAGAAATTTAGGGAAGACATTTGTTGGGCATTTCATTTAGTGTGATTGTTGCCTCACCTACTTGTCTCTCGCAAAGGAACTTTTGTGTGATTATAGTCCAGGCTCCCCCACAACCCCACAAGGAGCCAGGGAATGAGGGTGCAGGATGGCAAGCTCTCCTTGCATCCCTATGAAGGAACTTTTGTGTGTGCGTGGGGATGCGGGGATGATGTGCCTAAAGATTCTGAGGTTGAAATTTATGGATAGAGGAATTTTGTCAAATTTTGTAGTTTCAACTATCCTGGTAGACATGTATGCAAAATTTGGAAGCATTGACAAGGAATGTGAACTATTTGGTAGAATGACTCAAAGAGATGTCATCTCATGGACTGCAATGATTGTGGGATATGCACAAAATAGATTTTTTGAAAAGGCTTTAGAAACTTTCAAGCAAATACAATTAGCAGGTGTAAAGCCAAATTTGACAACCTTTGCCAGCATCCTCCCTGCTTGTGCCAAAATGGGAGCTTTGAAAAAAGCTATGGACATCCATCATAACATAATAGAAGGGGGATTTTTGTTAGATATTATAGTTGGAAATGATCTGATAGACATGTATACAAAATGTGGAAGTATAGATAAGGCACGTGAATTGTTTGATGGAATGGCTCAAAGAGATGTCATCTCTTGGAATGCAATGATTGCAGGATATGCACAAAAATGGATTTTTTTAAAAGAAATTGTTGTGATAGATGCAAACTATTTCCATCATTTCAAATAGGGACAATGTTCTTGAGGAGATGATTGTTGATGCTAAATGAAGCAATCTAAAAAATAGGCTTGCAATATGTTGTAGTGGCAACTTCCTTAGTAGATATGTATGTAAAATGTGGAAACATAGACAAAACACACGAACTATTTGACAAAATTCCTCAAAGAAATGTGGTCTCATGGACTGCAATGATTGCAGGATATGCACAAATTGAAATTTTTTAGAATAAATTAAAAACTTTCAAGCAAATGCAATTAGCAGGTGTAAATCCAGACTCCATAAACTTTTCCAACATCCTCCCTACCTGTTCCCAAATCAGAGCTTTGGAACAGGATATGGACATCCATCAAAGCATGAAGGATGGATGAATTTTGTCATTTGTTGTAGTTGCAACTGTCCTAGTGGACATGTATGAAAAATGTGGAACCATGGACAAGGCACATGAACTGTTTGATAGAATGACTCAAAAAAATGTGGTTTCATAGACTGTAATGATTGCAGGATATGCACAAATTGGATTTTTTGAAAATGCTCTAAAAACTCTCAAGCAAATGAAATTTCATTGTAATCTTTATTTTTCTTAATCTTGAGGTCTAAATATTTACCATTTTTACTTTTAGGTTTTTCACACTTCTCTAGACTCTCATCAAGCCTATTTATGCATGTTTTAAACCTCCAAATATCTTCAAACTCTATATGGTCTTGTAGACTATCAAATAGGCCTGTAGAATGTAGTGATAGTATTGATCTCTATCAGGGACCTCTCAAGATCATTCACTCCAACTATCCATAGTTTTGGGAGACCAAGGTTTACAAAGCATATTCAAGTCAAAGAGAGGTTTCCATGGTTGCATGAAAATGTGTAGGAGATAGCTACGAAGGAATAGGGACTAAGATACATTGCAAAGAGGCATAGTTTCTAGATAGGCTTGCAGATATGAAGTCAAGAAGATAGAGTGAAGAGGTTCAAGAAGACTGAGGGTGGATAGAGTGAACAAAGGTGTTGCTTTATCTTGAAAGCAGATTTGAGCATGGTTAACCTTTGTTGAAAACCTCATATCTATAGATATACATGACAAAGAAAAAAAATCACATATAAAATCCTAATATAGGATCTCTTTAGATATAGTTTTGGTTTAGGTTAGAAAGAGACAATGATAATAGTAAATAGAGGTCCATCATGAAAAATTATATAGATCCTTGTCACCAACACTCTAGGGTATCGTGTTTGAGCTTTAAAATGTCTTGTAGAAAGTCTACACTATCATGTAAAGATTTACACTATCAGACAAAGGTTTGAATTAAAGAATATTTTCATTCATAAGAAATATCTCAGACTATAAAAACAAAAATATAGAGGGATTTTAAACTACATCAAATTTATATAGGGAAAAATGAAGAAGAGAATGAGATACATTGCACAAGAGAGACAATGACTCAAGACTGTCAGTTCAAGAATATAGAGGTCTAAGGAAAGGTGACAGTCTAAACCCACCTTTACATCTCTCTATCCATTTTCAACTATGAGGTTTGCATGATATGATTGTCTCATTCTTAATAGAGACCTGCACTAGAAAGTTGCAAACAATAATATGGACTATCACAAAGTTGGCTGACATGAGAAGACACTAAGATTTGAGTATGGGATAGTCAACATGATCTCATAAAGGTTGTGAAGATAGTTTGCATAAACCCACTTGATGGGATCTCTTCACCAAGCCCTACACAAACATTATGAAGTTTGTATGATAAGGGAATCTCATGCACCTTATAGGAATGTGTGAGATCTACATGTTCATTAAGAGCACCTTGCAAAAGAATGCCTTCTAAACTAGTATAAGGTCAATACAGTCATTGTAAAGGGTATAGCATAACCTTGCATCTCAAGTGTTAGGTATTCATATGTTAAAGGAGGGCTTGATGACAGTCATTTAAAGGAACTCATGAGATTCCTACACTCAGTATTGAAATCAAGGGACCTTGTGAAGATATACAATGCAAAGATAGCATTGAGAGGCCTACACTAAAGGTAGCAAAGGGATCTAGAATGATATAGAAGTCAATCCAAGACAATATCACATTCACAATATTGTTGGCTTTGACCATTTTCAACAACTCTTCCTAAGGTTTCTATTTTGATTTTTATTTTATTTTAAAGAATGTGAAACAAACTTACACAAGATAATCGAGAACTTACATTGTTGTAGAAACCAATGGGTCTAAATGTCTGAGCGAGAAGCCCATGATGTGCATATGGAATATGGGAAGGGTCCATAAAATTTTCAGTAAGTACTTCATACCTGCAAAGAATCAACCAAGGTATTTATTTAATTTCCATGTAGAAATAAATATTATATATAATCTTATCAATTTGAAGGAAGAACACTAAAATAATTTAAGAACAAAAAAAGGAAAGATGAACAATAAAAACTATTAATATCCTGTGTCTATGGAGTATAATCCCACTCAATAAATATTTGATTTTTCTTGAAAAAGAGTTACCCATAAGCAAAATATCTCATTGTTAGAACATATCAGTTGATTTATGGATCACTTAGCATTGGAATCAATGGCGGAGTTTTGTTGAGAGCAAAAATTTTGTAAAGAGGATTAGTGTTTGGCCAAAATCATATGATGCCTTGCTATAGTAGACTTGGATAAACACATGCATGTTCCCTCTTGGATGTGTGGACTTGCATTTAAGGTAGAATCACTGCATTAAAAGTTATATATTTAATGCACACAACCACTACAAAATCACTATCCCTCCCAGTGACTTGATTCTCATTCCTTTTCAAAGAGACTAGATCCTCATTTTGATGCACGGTTAGATTGATCTCCATTTTTTATGACTACTTCCTACTTAATGAACCTAACACAATGGATTTAGTGGTAATGCAACAATCCAATATCCCTAAAACAAAACCATTGTCTCTTTGTTTCACTCTTAAAACCTTAGATCCTAAAGCATAATGATTTGAAACATTATGCAAAGGCTAGATTGCAAGGGTTTTGAATTTGAAAACTTCTATTGCATAATGTTACCTCCATAATACATAAAATAGAGCTCTACAAAGCATCACTTCAAACTGAAAATGCATATCAAAAAAAAAAAAAAACCCTAACCCATGGGAATAAGGGAAAGAGCCTTCAAATGGACGAAGAAGACATTGATATGCAAGAACATGAAGAAAGAAAACTCCCTTATTTACCTTCTACAACTCAGAAATGAAACAAAGCAACCCAAAAAAGATGGGAAAACACAAAGAAGAGGAAAATGAAACAGCCAACCATGCAAATGAATATTGAAAATTCTCAGATGCATTTCCATGAAGTTGCTCCATGATCTTAGCTGAATGAAACTTAGATAACTTCCTAGAAACACTGCAACCTTCCTATTCAAAGTAGCAAACAACATAGAAGATTTCCATCTTGGAAGAGCGTGTGTTGTTTCAGTCCTTTTGCTTGAAAAAAAAAAAAAAAACAAAGAGAGAATGAAACCCAAAAAGTTTCCCTCGCAAAAATAAAAAATTTAATTTATCACTTGCTCACGTTTCCCTCTTTTTCTTTAATTACCCACTTTAATATCATATGTGACTAATTATTTAGTTGTGTTTTTTAACCGATAATAAAATTTGTCATTAATTAGTCATTTATTTAGTCATTTATAGTCGTGTTACAAAAAAATTAGTAGAATTTAGTCATTTTTAGTTGTTGTGACTAAATTTTTTAGTCACCTAGCCATTTATTCACCAAATTCTACTAGTGTCAAGACTAGGCCTACAATCCCCGATAACATCTATCATCAGAAATTGTTCAACAATGATGAGGACTTGATTAAGTTTCTTCATTGCATAGATTAGTATGAATTTCAAGAAATTGATTTAAATGCATTTGTGGAGGAAGTAAATGGTAAAGAAACTATCTTTGGGCAAGAGGTGGTGCAACTTAAAACAAACAAAATACCAAAAGGCCTTGTAGCCCTGGAGAGAGTATTTGATGGGCATGACAAATTTAATTTGAAACCTACACCTTTCAAACATGAAGATATTGAGGAAATATATCTTGGGACAAAAATGGCTACTAAAATGGTGTACATTGGAAAAAGGATATGCCCTAAAGTCAGAGATATGCTTGTATCCTTGCTCAAAAAATATAGGAATGTGTTCACTTGGTCCTATGATGATTTAAAAGAATATAGAGGACCTATTCCAGCATCAAATAGCATTAAATCCTGATGTTAAACCATTCACACAAAAGAAAATGCCCATAAATCCCACATTAGCACCTAAGATGCAAGAGGATCTCATGAAACTCAAATATGGTGATATAATCAAGCCAATCAGACACTCTTCTTGGGTCTCCAATTTGGTACCTGTAAGGAAGAAAAATGGAGACATCAAGTTCTGTGTGGATTTTATAAATTTGAATATCTCATCACTCAAAGATAGTTATCCTCTTCCAAACATGGAAGCAATGCTACAAAGAGTCACAAGGTGTGAATTGTTGTCTATAATGGATGGCTTCACAGGATATAACCAAGTGAAGGTCAAGGAGTTAGAATAGTACAAAACTTCTTTCACCACACCTTGTGGTACATATGTTTACGTGAGAATGCATTTTGGCCTCACTAATGTTGGAGCAACATTTCAAAGGGCTATGGATGTAGCCTTTGACGACTTGATCAATGTTATAATGGTAGGTTATCAAGATGATCTGACATGTTCCAAAAGGGCAGAAGACCACTATGCACACCTAGAAAAGATCTTTGTCAGGGTGTTAGAGTATGGCATCTCCTTAAACCCAAAGAAATGTCATTTTGATGTGACAGAGGGAAAGTTGCTAGTAGTCTCAAAGGATGGAGTGAGGTGGTGCAGGAGCACCCTTGCAAATTTTGGTTTAATTATGCATTTTGGAGTCTAGGATTAGGTGGATTTATTTCATGATGATAATAAGGTCTATTTGACCAATTTGTGATGTAATTAAGGTCACTTAGGGTCCTAGTGGTGTTGAGTCTAAAAGTTGTCAAACATGAAATAAAGTTGTAAATGTTGCATTATGCAATTTTTAGTCATTTTATTAGTAAGTTGAAGATGAACGGACATCTTTTCAAATATTACTTGTAGACAATTGGTATTTCATGTAAAACATGTTAAAAGGCCTCCATCATCATCGAGGCATGGCTGTTATTGGAATATTTGGTAAATAAAGCATTGTTACTCTATTTTTAGTGCAATTTTTTGTGTTATTTCACATTTCTAGTCTCTGTATGGCTCCGTACAGTCAGATAATGATGTAAAATCTATGTGTAGAGTTGGGGAATTGAAATAGCTTCCATTTGAATCTAGTTAGAGTCTTTTTCATTCAATTTTGTAGGAGATAAAGCTAGTTTTCTAAAGTTTGTTTGATTTGCTGGGGTTTCTAGGGTTTTTTAACAAAATCATGACAAAATAGGCCATTCCACTGCAGGAAAATTCTGTAGGTTGGTGGAATGGGAATTTTAGTAGTCCAGTTCTATATTTTCATGCTTTTAGGGTATGGTGATGGTGTTAGAAGGAATTTAGCATGTGCCCTAGTCTAGAAAGTTCATGTGCTAGGCTTGAAATTGATATTTTCGCTTGGGAAAGCAAAATTTTGGAATGTTTTGAATAATCTAATGGTGGAATTGGATCCTATGTGACTGGATGGATCTTTTGGTGAATATTTTCAATTTTTTTCAAAAATATTTTGAGTACCTCCTTTGGAAACGAGGAGTAATTTGGCCTAGAAATAACATTGGAGGATAGTTTTGTGTAATATGTATAAAAACAACCTATTATAACAAGTTGATATGTTGAATGGAAGAAAAATGGGTCCCTAAAAGTGTGTTATTTGTGTCTGTTGGTGACCTTCTCTAAAAGATAGAGGAGAATAAGAGTGTTTGTTGACCTACAAGCAAGTAGGTGAGTTTTTGAAGGAAACAACCCTAGAAAGGGTTCGCAAGTACAAATACTAGTTGAACCTGATTAGTTGCAGCCTAAATCACCTTTCCCTACATCAGGTGGTATTAAAGCTTAGGTAGAGATCACTTGGAAGAAGTTTGGATTTGGAAGAAGAAAAATTCTAAGGAAAAGTATTGGAGATGCCTCGAAAAGGTAATCCAGTTGTTGTTGCTAGGGAGTTGAGAAACCTAAGAGAGTCTCAAGAAGCCATGGCAACTAGGATGGAAGCACTGGAGAAGAGAGATAGGAGATGCAAAGGTATTGTAGAGGATAGTGACTCTGAAGATGTGTAAGAGGGTGAAGAGAAGAACACCCTAGAAGGATCCCAAGGAAAAATGGATCCAGAAGAGAGGAAGTTTCTACAAGTGCTTAAGGCTTTGAAGGGAGAGACACAAGATGTGAAGATGGAGCTACCTATGTATGGTGGAAAAATAGATGTTGAAGGAGTGATAGAATGGATAGATGCCTTAGATAATTATTTTGAGTTCAAAGAGATAGCTGAAGATAAGAAGGTCAAGTTTTCCAAAACCAAGTTGAAGGGACCAACATTAACATTGTGGAATTACACCCAAGAGGAGAGGACAAAGATGTGTAAGTCCAAGATCAATTCTTGGGACAAGATGGTGGAAAAGGTAAAGAGACAATTCTTACCTATTGATTATGAGATACAAGTGTTTAGGAGATTACAAAATTTAAAGCAAAAAGAGTCGGATATGGTAGCCTACACTAAAGAGTTTCACAAGCTTAGCATAAAGTCGTGTCATATTGAAAATGAAAAGGAGAAAGTTGCTAGGTACTTGAATGGTTTGAGGTCTGCAATTCAAGATGAAATCAGCATTGCCACTCCTAGGACAGTAGAGGAGTGCTTCCAAATAGCCATTAAGGCTGAAGAAAATATCAAGAGGAGGCAAGAAAAGCAATCAAGGGGTAGAGGAAAGAGTTTTAGGGGTAGAGGTAACCCTAGTGGAAAAGGTTTACAAAGAGGGCCAAATGAACAAAGTACAATTCAAGAGTCTAGTGGTGAAACAAGAGGAAATTTCAGAGGAAGAAGGCCAAGAGGTAGGAGCAGATTCAATGGACAAGGAAGCGGGTCCAATACCTTCTCTGGAAGGTATTATAATTGTAACCAATTTGGCCATCCTACTTGGAAGTGCCCAAATAAGCAAGGTGCAAGTTTTCATAGTGGTGAAAGGAGGACTCAACTAGTTCAAGAAGAGGATGATGAAAGTGTCAACTCACCCTCTCTTCATCCTACACTAGAATTAAGAGAGGCTTTGATGATCAGGAGGACACTAATTAAAGTTCCAACCACCAAGGAACCCCCTCAAAGGAAATCTTTGTTCTGGACAACATGCAAATCTCGGGGAATGGTATGCAAAATTATAATTGATTATGGTTCAACAAATAACATTAGAATGATAGAGAAGCTCAAAATGAAAAGAATACCTCACCCAACTCCCTATAAGATCTCATGGCTCAATAAGGGGCAGCAAGTGCTTGTGAATGAGCAAGTTTGGGTGGAGTTTACTATAGGGCCTTACAAAGACAAAATTAGTTGTGATATTGTGACAATGGATGTGTGCCACCTACTCCTTGGGAGGCCTTGGTAATTTGACCAAAAGGCTAAGCATGATGGATATAAGAAATGAGTATGTGATTGTGAAGGATGGTGTGTCCTATACTCTATCACCTCTACAAGAAGATGAAGGTACTATTCATGAAGGTCCTAGTGTAATGGTTGTCAAAGAAAAGGTGTTCTTGAAAGATCTAGAGAAGGAAGAAGTTGGTTTTGCAATTGTTGGCAAGTTCATCTCTAATGTTGTAGCAGATCAAGTGGAGATTCCAAGTGAAGTAAAGGCTTTGTTGGACAAGTATGAAAAAATTGGAACAAGGGAATTGCCTAATGCATTACCTCCTATTAGAGATATCAGTCATCACATTGACTTGATACTGGGTGCAATTTTTCCAAACAAGGTAGCATACAAGATGACCCCTCAAGAAAATGAGGAGATCAAAAAAAAAAAATTCAAGAGTTGTTAGATAAAGGGATGATAAGGGAGAGCTTAAGTCCCTGTGTTGTGCCAATAGTATTGGAACCTAAGAAGGATGGAGATTAGAGGCTTTTCATAGACTCGAGAGAAATAAATAAGATCACCATTATATATATATATATTTCCTATACCTCAAATGGAGGACTTGATGGATAGTTTGGTTGGTGCAAGGTATTTCTCTAAGATTGGTTTGAAAAGTGGATATCATTAGATTAGAATAAGGGATGGAGATAAGTGGAAGACCGCCTTTAAGACCAATGAAGGCTTATATGAATGGCTAGTGATGCCATTTGGATTATCAAATGCCCCAAGTACATTCATGAGGTTGATGAATGAGGTGTTGAAGAACTTCATAGGTAGATTTGTGGTGGTATATGTTAACTCTCAAAAATGCAGGAAAAATGCCTCAAGAGGCTGCCAATCTCTTGATACTCTTTAGGGTAACAGACAAGGTTGGAAGAATTCAACCTTCTACTCTTTAGGTGCTGGAAAACATGGGTGGGTGTACCTCTCTGAATAATGCAGACTTAACTTGTAATCAATCTTCTTATAACAACCTATTCACAATGGCAGATGGGAGTGAACAATTATAATTCAACTTGAAAATGGTAACAATACTCTAGTCTAGATTCTAAAATGCTCAATTTTATAAGATGTAAAGAGAATGAATGAATTCAAAATGATAAAATGCAGAGATCAATGCCTTATTGGGTATGCAGAGTCAAATCAAATCAAATGAGCAACACTTTCTGGAGAAAACTCAAATTATCTGGCATATATTCTATTTACAACTTGTATAAACATGCAAAACTGTGACTACTAAGCTCTACTTAAATAATCCAATTGAATCTCTCTGATTGCTGTGATTAACTAAAAGGATTTAGTCTTTACTTGAAAGAACCAATTGATCAATCACACTAGTACAACAAATGTGCACTGATAAATCGGATACAAACTTTTCATATCAATTTAAACAACCAGAAAGAGTCCATCTTGAAGACAGCTTAACTATACTTTCATCAAATTCAACAGATAATTGAGACCAAAAATGTGCAGCAACATCAATTGACTTTCGCCCGTATTAGCATGGTGTGATGGTTTATAGGTGGCATTGTTGTTCTTGCCACCAAGGTTCAAACCCCGTTGGGGTGGTATTGTTGAATGGTTGTATCTGGTTCATAGCTCCGGTCAAAAGTGTTTACCCCTTGAATAAAAAAAAAAACATCAATTGACTTTCATAAATACCTCCGATTTGAAAACATGCATCATAGTCTCTGATCTGATGAATTTATAGTACTGTATCCATCAGAAGTACCTATATTATTAAATAACTAATAGCTCCTCCTATTACAATTGCAAAGATGCTTATTTATACACAAGCATTTGGATAAATATCATATTTAGATCTCAAGTCCGCCCAGCACAAAATTCAAGCTCCAAAATGTATTTGGCAATGGCCATCCAAGTAGATACATGTCAGCCCCAGTGATTTTTATTTCTGTTGTTCAACAACAAACAGTCGGCGACACACAACATATTGTCCTATCGAAGGCAATTCAAACGATTTCATCTTGTGTGCTTATTCGCCTTCACTGTAGCTCATCTAGGTCGGGGAGATGTCACATAGATTGCATTATGTTCTATCGATATGCTTTTCCTTAATATGTTTATCGAGTCGCCGAGAACGAGCATATCTCTCACCAAAAGAATTCCTTTTGTTCGTTCATAGTCCCTTTGTAGCTCTAGACATGGGAAGACCTCTTGCAGACATCACACAACCACTAAAATCCTTATCACATTTTGAAATTAGGTAAATGACTTCCTGTGACACGAGGCAGTATTCCTCATTTACCATTTAAGTCATTTGTGACATCCTATTTATTCACAATGAGATGTGAATTTTCCTATGTTCCTTCATTGTAAAACAGGTATCGGGAGACCATATGAGATCATAATGTCAAGCCAAAAGACATTCATTGTTTAAATCGTAACACTCTTTGATGCGAGGCATCTAGTGAGTGAGAACGATCCCCATCACCCAAAATAGTGAAATTACAAGTTCTCGGTTTTAGATGTTTTACATTTTTGGATACCCTTTTCATCATAATGAAATTCCCAATTTATAGTTTTATTTTCTATTCCAGGTTCAAAAGATATTGCAATTTAATTTTCAGTTGCACTTGAAAATCTTAGAGAGTTAGATTTGAAGACACACTTAGAGCTCGGATCGGCCTGAAACTTTTAAAATTGGCGAGAAAATTTTAGTGACGTTATTGACTTGAGACCTTTCAGCGGATTAGCCAGTTATGAAGATAAAATGATAGATCAAAGATTATGGCTTCCGGGAGTTAGCACACTTTCTAGAAGATAGAATTGCAAATGTTCTTTTGTAATTTGAACTTCAAGTTGTAATTTTTTGGTGCCAAAATGCCTAAACTCAAATTTAAATATTTTTTTGGCTCCAAACTAAAGACGAGCTCTATTTATAGGTGGGTTTCTAATTTTTTGGTAACACAGAGACAAGCTACTTGCATATTACAAAAGGGTTGTTTAGCAACTTTCAGTAACTTGCATGTGTTGTGAACTTGGAGATTTAGGATCCTCTGCATATGAAGTTTCATTTTGAATAATAAAGTATTCTCTTGTTTGTGGGTTATTATCTAAGTCTCGGGTTGTGCCCTCATCAAGTGGTATCAGTGGGTTTTCTTGAGCATGTGGTGAATCACAGTCATGAAAAGAGGCTGATTCGTGCAGGACCGTGGTTGTGGAGTCGAGGTCAAGAAAGATGCCTCCAAGAGTGGTTCTACAGTGAGGCATGGTGGTGCGGTGGTGGGGTGATAAATCTTGGCGGTGGAGGATGCAGCAGCCCTCCAAGGCAGTTGATCGTTACAAAGGCGGTTGGGGAAGAGGATTAGGCAGGGAGAAGTGAGGATGAAGGGAGGAAGAAAGTTCGAGATGTAGAAGAGAATAAGAAGCAATTGATCAGACAAATGCTGTGTAAAGGGGCCATTTTCGAAGATGGAAAATAGCAGGCGAAGTCCCGGATTCTTCTGAGTACAAAACCTTAGGAAGGATTGATCGAAATTTGGATCAGCAGGCGAGGAGAATATTTTAGTATGAGAAATGAGACCCGGATAGGGTTAAGTTTGCAAAATGAAGTTGAAGGAGCCATGCCGGTGTTTGGTGGAAAGAGTTCTGGTGGAAGAAAAGAAATCGAGAAGAGGAAAATATCACCGAGGATAGGATACATAGTAGGCGGAAAATGATTCATACTAATGGACTACGAGTTAGATCTGCTGAAGAAATTGCAAGGGTTGAAGCAAGGAACCAGATCTGTGAAAGAATATACTAAATATTTTCACAAGATAATCATCAGAATGGGTCACACAGAGGCCAATAAGGAGAAGGTACCCCGATATCTTAATGGGTTACGACCAAGCTTCATTCAAGAGGAGTTAAGCCTAATAGAACTGACCACCATTGAGGATGTGTATCGAGTTTTCTACGAAGGTGGAAGAAAATTGAACAAAAGATTTGATGGCAAGCAAAAAGGGCGAGAGTCCAAAGTTGGAAGGAAATGATGGAAGACCAGGAAGCCGAAATGATGATGAAAAGAAAAGTGAAGTTGTGGGTGCCAGCCGAAACCAAAGGAATGACAACTTCTACCGCCCTCGTGATCAAAACAGTGGTGATCAAAGAGGTAGAGGACAAGGGAGATATGGACAAGGATCTGGAAGAGGTGGTTTAGAGGAGCGATGTTTCCCGGTGTGGTGAAAGAGAGATTGAGCCTATGAATGTCATAACACTAAGGAAGGAAAACAAAAGGCTAGAAGGTCATGGAAGGGTTGCACATGCGGTCAGGAGGCCCAATCTGAACATTGGGATGATCTTTGAAAGGGAGAAACCCTGTGATTAGGAGAGCCCTAGTGACGGAGGAACATGGTGAGCAGTCACATTTCACACAAGGTGCAAGTGTGAAGAAAATGTTGTGATGTCATTATTGTGAGTGGGAGCGATAATCCTGGTGTCGGAGATGGTCACAAGTTGAGCGAGAGGGAAAGGCACACTTGTCAGTACTCAGTTTCTGGTTGCAGAAAGACCACAAAGTTTTGGTCAATGAGCAGTGCCTAGTAAAGTTCAATATCGGGAGCTACCATGATGAGGTACTCTGTGATATCATCCCCATGGATGCATGTCACATGTTGTTGGGGAGGCCGTGGCAGTTCGATAGGCGAGCTATACATGATGGCCATGCAAACACTTATTCCTTGACAAAGGATGGGGTTCGTCACAAGTTGAAACCCCTGAAGGAGACCGAAGAAAAGGTATGCAGTAGTGCTAAAATTTGTTATGTAGATGGAAGAAAAAATTTAGAAGGTATGAAGCATGAGCGTGTGTGTTATGCATTGATTCCTAGAGTGAGTAAGGAGGATAGTGAGAAGGTTCCAGAAGAAGTTTTTGGGATGTTGGATGAGTTTCAAGATATTGTTTACGATAATGTACCTAAGGGTTTACCACCAATAAGGAAGATCAGTCATCAAATTGACGATTCCTAGAGCGATTTATAAATAAGGTGAAACTCATAGAATGACTCTGGCAAAAAAATAGAGTTGAACAGACAAGTTCAAGAGTTGTTGAGAAAGGGTTTGATACGGGAGAGTTTGAGTCCATGTGCAGTACCTACAATACTAGCACCAAAGAAGGATGGGGAGTGGAGGATGTGTACAGATTCCCAAGCCATAAACAATATAACAATCAAGTACAGATTTCCCCTGCCAAGGATGGATGATCTGATGGACTATTTGAGTGGAGCTCAGTACTTCACAAATATTGATCTAAAGAGTGGATATCACCAAATCTGGATTTGAGAGGGAGATGAATGGAAGGCGCTTCTGCCAAGACCAAAGGGGCACATCGTTAGTTAGTCATGCCTTTTAATTTAACCAGTACCTTGGAGCACATTCTCATGGGGCTCATGAGCGAAATTACTAAAGAATTTTGGAAAGTTTTGTTGTATATTTCGTGATATTTTGATTTTGGTAAGTTGGATGAGCATTTGATGCATATTAGGAGGCCTTTGAGGAAGTTAAGAGAGAGAAACGTGATTAATCTAAAGAAGTCACAGTTTTGTGAGAGAGGTTAGTGTACTTGGGGTTTGTTGTCTCATTAGAAGGTCTCAAGATGGACCCAGAGAAGGTGAAGGCTATTCTGGAATGGCCTACCCCAAGAACTACTACCAAGGTGAGATCTTTCCATGGTTTGGCTAGTTTTTATAGAAAGTTCATTAGAAACTTTAGTAGTATTTGTGGACCCTTGACTAAAACAATGAGAGGGGATAGAAAAGAATTCAAGTGAACCTTTAGACAGCAAAAAGTTTTGTTGTTGAAGTAGAAGGTGATGGGCAACCTATTCTAGCCTTCAGTTTCAGCAAAGGTGTTCGAATTGGATTGATGGTAGTAGTTTGTGCCATTGGGTATGTTGAGCCAAGGTAAGCCCATTGCCTATTTTAGTGAGAAGTTAAATGATGCCAGAGAAATTATTATGCATATATCCGGAATTTTATCACGATAGTTCAAGCATTAAAAATGGAACATTATTTGTAGCCGAAGGAATTTGTTCTATATTGATCCTTGAGGCCTTATAGTACGCACCAAATAATTAGAAAGATTAAATCAGAGGCATATGAAATGGGTAGAGTTTTGTGAGTTATACCTTTGTTTTGAAACATGGGGTGGAAATTCAAATAGGGTTGGATGCCTTAAGTGGGAGGCATACATTGATGACAAAGATCTTGATTAGATTGGTTGGGTTCAATGAACTCAAGACCTTTGTATACGAAGATCCTAATTTTGCGAGAGCTTTGAAAACTACGAGGACTTTATTAAATTGGACAAGACAAATTGTTTTGGTTCATAATCGAGGATGGCATATTATTTAAAGTCAATTGTATCAAGGGAGTTCCATGAGGGAGAACCTGATAAAGGAGAATCATAGTGGAGCAATGGTAGGATATTTTGGTCGGGATAAGACCATTGCCATTATCAGTGAGCATTATTATTGGCCTCAATTGTCACAGGATGTGAAGAAGTTTGTACAAAGCTACAGGGTATGTTGGATGGCTAAAGGAGTGAGCCAGAATATGGAAAACATATCAGCCCTTACCTTCCGAGGAGGCCATTGGAGGATATAAGTATGGACTTTGTTCTTGGTTTGCCAAGGACACAACGAGGGAATGATTCGGTCTTTGTGGTGGTTGATAGGTTTTCGAAGATGGCACATTTCATTCCATGTCGGAAGACCCATGATGCAGTCCACATTGCTGACTTGTTCTTCAAAGAGGTGGTGAGGCTACATGGTCTGCCAAAGAGTATTGTTTTAGATCATGACACCAAATTTGTGGGGTACTTTTGGAGGACCTTGTGGAAGAAGCTGAAGACAGAGTTGAAGTTGAGTTCTACACACCATCCACAAACAGATGGGCAGATAGAGGTTGTTAATAGGAGTCTGGGTAACCTACTGAGATGTTTGGTAGGAGATAAACCCAAGGGATGGGACTTGATCTTACCTTAGGCATAATTCTCTTACAACAATTCTATCAACAGAAGCATTGGTAGATCACCATTCCAGATTGTGTATGGAGGTAGCCCCAGAATAGCTCTAGAATTGAGGAAGATGGACCAAGAAAAGAAAATAAGTGTTGAAGCTGAAGATTTTGTAGAGCACATCAAGAATATACATTAGAAGGTACAAGAACATATTAACAAGATGAATATGCAGTATAAGGCTAAGGCAGATCAGAAGAGGAGGTATAAGGAGTTTCATATTGGTGATGAAGTGATGGTCCACTTGAGAAAGAAAGGTTTCCAGTGGGAACATATAACAAATTGAAGATGAAGAAGTTCAGTCCCTGTAAAATTTTGAAGAGGCATGATTCGAGGAATGCATATGAGGTAGAGTTGCCAGATGGATTCAACATTTCCCCTATGTTCAACATTTTAGATTTGACAGAGTATCGAGGTGGAATGGAAGCACTGCTTAATAAAGCGGTATGGCATTCCAGCACCTACCGAGAAAGGGAGGAGATTGGAAGCAATCTTGGATAGTCGTGTGGGAGAATTGCAGGAAATAGAGTGAGTATGAAGAATATAGTGAAATGGAGAGGAAGGCTGTGGAAGATTCATCACAGCTATCTAAGGTAGCGGTTGACCGATTGGCTTTCCTCCAACCATCAAGGCCGTGATGGGGTCACTTCTCAAATTACCACCAGATTATGCGATGGGGCATCAGTGGTGTAAGGGCAATCTTGCATCACCCAAAAATAGTGAAATTTCAAGTTTCTTGGTTTTTAGATTTTTACATTTTGGATACACTTTTTGTCATAATGAAATTCCCAATTTAAGGTTTTTATTTTATGTTCCTGGGTTGAAAGATATTGCAGTTTTAGTTTCCCAGATTTGCACCTGAAAATATTTCAAGTTAGATTTGAGGCACTTAGAGCTCCTGGATCAGCCCCAAAACTTGCCAAAATTGGCGTAGCAAATATTGAGTGCATTATTGACTTTGAGACCTTTCCAACAGTTCAAACGGTTTCTTGAATCGGAGCCCCGGATCAAAAGTTATGGCCCCGGGAAGTTGGCACACTTTCTAGAAGATACAATTGCAAATGCTCTTTTGAAATTTGAACTTCATGTTGTAAATTTTTGGTGCTAAACCGCCTAAACTCAAATGTGGATGTTGTTTTGGCTCCAAACTAATGAGGAGCTCTATTTATGGGCGGGTTTCTATTTTTTTGGGTAACTTTTTGGGGACAATCTTGCATATTGCGAAAGGGTTATTCTGTAGCTTTCGATAACTTGCATGTGTTGTAGAACTTGGGGATTTGGGATCCTCTGCATGTAAGAAATTCTATTTTCTAAATAATAAAATTATTCTCTTGTTTGTGGGTTATTTTCTAAGTCTCGGGTTGCGCCCTCATCACTCTCACCGAGATATAATCCTTAGACACCCTCGCCAAGACAACACATGTTCGGGGAGAAGTTACATAGATCGTGTTAAGTTTCACTGAGCAATACCCTTTATAGTATTCAACTTCACCAGGACTACAAGAAATCTCTCACCGAAAAGCATTTTTCATTTGACACTGTCGCTGTAGCACATAGATATCGTGGAGACCCTACGCCGAAAGCTTTAACCTTGGTCGAAAGGCCTATGAGAGGAAAACCATGTGTAAGGTCAACGAGACCGAAGGTCACTCGCCATGACCTTACAATGAAAAGAATAACTCACGTCGATGAGCACCCATACGCCTAGTTGGGGAGACAAACTAAATTCCCTATGAGATATCACCGAAACCTTATGTTGGGCCGAAGTGAGCACAATGCAAAATTCGGTAAGACAAGCAAGTCTCACCGAGACATGATGTCGATAACCCATAGCCTTTGCCGAAAAGAAACCCACAGTGCACCTGTCGCTGAGACATCTAGAATTTGGCAAGACGCTAGCTCGACCATCATGAGAAATTCTGATAGAAGCCACCACAGTCACCGAAACAACAAAAATGTCTTGCCGATAGGCAACAGACGTTTGCTAGCAGAAAAATGGATCAGAGAGACCCAAATGTTGTCACACCGAAACACCTGAAATAGAAAATACAAGCAGAAAAACACAGCGGGTCAGGGAGACAATGGGAGACCTATGCTGAAATGAACCAGAATGTAAAATATGCATGACCCAACAGATTCAATGGGACAATATGGAAAAAATGGGTGAAATATGCATACGGTAGGACCAAATCTAGAAATTTATGAGTGAAAACATATGTAAAAAAATTAGATTTTTACAGTCCCAACAGTGGCTCCGTCTGGGGATGAATGATTGTGAGATCATTGCAAGGATCTAGAATCTCTGATTAGTAGACCAGACAAAAATGATGAACCAATAAGTAGCAATGGGATGAATGGTAATGGAAATGAATGCAAAGTGGAAGTGAATGCAAAGTGAATGCAAGATGGAGGTGAATGGAAAATGACAAAATCCTAGACTACTATGCATGGAAAATAATTTTAAAGAGGATACACAAGAGTTGTCCATGCACTGGCAACCCTTAATCCTCTGTGTTGCTCAAGAGAAGAAAAGCTTCAAGAATTTCCCATTAACAAGAAATTCCTAATTTTCACCAGCCATGTTCTGTAGATAATATGAGTCTTCACCCTTCTTTCTAGCAACAACAAAAGGTCCTAGCCACAAAGCTTCAAATTTACCATGCTTGCCTTTCTCCTGGCACCTTGCATTCCACATCAACACCAAGTCATTCACTTCAAACTTTCTATCATTTGCCTTCTTATCAAATAGATACTTCATCTATGTCTATAACTTCATGTTTTGAGTTTGGGCCTCTCTCCTTACTTCATCTAGTTCAGCAAGTTGCTCCAATTTGTCTTCCATGGGTTCAAGAACTTCCAAATCTTCTTGTAAGACAAACTGATAAACTGGTAACAAATTCTGCAAAGGCATCCTGGCTTGTGCTGTGTACACTAATTCAAATGGAGATTTTCCAATTGCCTTTTTTAGAGTGATCCTATCAGCCCACAGAGCCAGTTTTAACTTTGAATCCCAAGCCTTCTTGTTTTGTCCTAGCATCCTCTTTATAATCTTCAAGAGACTCTTATTGTTGGATTCGGCTTGACCATTGGCTTGTGGATGATAAGGACTTGCATAAGAAATAGTAATGCCATACTTATCACAAAAGCTCTTAAATTCATCTGACCTGAAGCACATCCCATTATCTATGATTATCCTCAATGGTGTACCAAATCTGATGATAATGTTGTCCATCAAGAAATTTGTTACAACTTTACTTGTAGCATGCTTGGTTGGGATTGCCTCCACCCACTTTGTAAAATAATCAGTGGCAACTAGTATCCATCTATGTTCTCCACTTGACTTCTCTTGTATCTATCCAATGAAATCAATTCCCCATTGATGGAAAGGGGCATCAGCCTGCAAGGGTCGAAGTGGCAAAGTACCCTGGTACTTCAACTTTCCAGAAAACTTTTGGCAGGCCTCACATCTTCTCACATGTGTAAAAGAATCATTGAAAACCTTTGGCCAATAATAACCTACCCTAAGATTTTTGTGTGCAGTTGTCTTTGCTGAATAGTGCCCTCCACAAACTCCTTCATGCAATTCATTTAAAACATGTTTGGCCTGTGATTCATCCAGACATAATAACAATATGCCATCTCTATTTTTCCAAAACAGATCTCCATCTATGAAGACATACTTTGATGCCTGCAACTTCAAAGTTCTCTTTTGGCTATCACTCAATCCATCTGGACACTTCATATATTTAAGATAATGCATAACATTAGTATACCAAGGAGTGTGTTCAATGCTTGTAATTGCAGCCTCTTCTTCAACATTGCAAATTTGATTTGCCTCAATATTGGTTTCTGTCATCAGTCTAGCCAAGCCCTGGCCTCTTACCAGCTTAGTAATCTATATCTCCATGTGAAATTCTTGAATCTTGTTGATCCATCTGCATATTTTCCCTATAACTTCAGATTGTGTTAAAATGTCTTTGACAGCAACATGAGGGACATAAGCAATCACCTTTGCTCCAACAAGATATGGTCTAAATGCTTTTGTGGCCTTTACCAATGGAAAAGCCTATTTTTCCATTATGTCATACTTCAATTCAGACCCCTGTAAGGATTTACTAAAGAAGGACACGAGCTGTTCATGACCATCATTATTCTTTTGTAACATAACAACAACAATAGTATGCATTGAGGCAAATGAAAAAATCTGAAAAGGCTTTGTAAAATCTAGAGACTTTAGAACGGGAGCCTCTTTGATAGCCCTTTTGATAGACATAAATGCATCTAAAGCTTCAGTAGTCCAATCCATTTTTTGTCCTTTCTTCAACATTTTTGATATGGGCTTAATGATCTCAGCAAAATTAGAGACAAATCTTCTGACAAAATTAATTTGACCAAAGAATGATTGTATTGCTTTGACAGTTTTGGGAATAGGAATTTTATCAATAGCTTCCACCCTCTTAGGATCTATTCTAATTCCCTCTTTTGAAACAATATGCCCCAAGAGCTTACCCTCTGTGACTGCAAAATGACACTTCTTTGGATTTAAACTAATACCATATTCAAGAGCTTTAATAAATACCTTTTCAAGATGTTACACATGATCTTCAGCCCTCTTCGAATAAGAAGTCAAGTCATCTTGATACACCACCATGATAACATTAATCAAATCAGCAAATGCTACGTCCATGGCTCTTTGGAAAGTCACTCCAGCATTAGTGAGACCAAATGGAATTCTTATGTATACATATGTTCCCCAAGGAGTTGTGAATGTTGTCTTGTATTTCTCAGATTTCTTGACTTTAACCTAATTGTATCCAGAAAACCCATCCATCATGGATAGCAATTCACACCCTATCACCTTATGCAATATAGCCTCCATATTGGGTAAAGGATAATTATCTTTGAGAGATGCCATATTTAAATTCCTAAAGTCCACACACAATCTGATATCACCATTCTTCTTTCTCACAGGAACCAAATTTGAAACCCACGTTGAATGTCTGATTGGTTTAATAATTCCTCCATTCCTGAGCTTTATCAATTCCTCTTGCATTTTAGGTTCCAGTGTTGGATTTATGGGTCTTTGCTTTTGTCTGAAAGGCTTGGGGTCTGGCTTCAGTGGTATTTCATGTTGAAACAAATCTTCCCTGTACGCTTTCAAATCCTCATAAGACCAAGCAAAAACATGCTTATATTTTCTCAGCAACTCTATCAGCATTCTTCTAATTGCAGGGCTAATCCTCTTTCCAATGTATACCTTTTTTGGTGCTATCTCAGTCCCCAAGTTGACTTCTTCAATATATTCTCTTCTGACTGGCGTTTGTTTCATTAGAGATCTATCATTTCCATCATACAACCTCTCCAATGCCACTAGACCCTTGGGCAGTTTATTTGTTTTGAGTTGCAATATTTCCTTTCTGAACATTGTTTGCTTCCCATCCACTTCTTCAACGAAAGCATTGAAGTCAATTTCCTAGGTCTCATACTAATCTATACAATTGAGGAATTTCAAAAGATCAATATCATCATTGAAAACTTTCCAGTTATAGTTGTTATCAGGCACAGCAGGCCTTGTCTTAAACTCAATCTGTGACACCCCAACCAATGTGATGTCATGTCTTTTCAGTGCCACATTTGCTAAAAAATCAGCCATTATATTCTTTGACCTATCAATCCACTCATTTGAAAAAGCATCAAACAATTCAATTGTATCCCATACAACATTCCTATATTGTTTTAATCTTTTGTGCTTTGCTACATATTTTGATTTGATTTGTAAAACAACTAACTCAGAATTGCCCAAAATAGCCAGCAACTTAATCTTGTGTTTCACAACTATGTTCAAGCCTATCAATAAAGCTTCATACTCTCCCACATTGTTTGTACATTCAAATGCTAACAAAAATGAATATTTAAAAGTAATACCTTCAAGTGAAACAAATACAATTCCAACGCCATTACCTTCTTGACTGCATGCTCCATCAAAATACATCTTCCATACTTCATTGCAACTTTGTGCGACATGATTTTCAATTGGATCACTATTGGTTAATTCTGGTTGAGCTGGTTCAATTTTAAAACTTCCAAGATCAACATCACAAAAACAATTGATCTGATCTTGAGGAACACAATCAACAAGCTGGTTCATTCTTGGCTCTCTATACAACTTGACTTCCTGACCATTCACTAGTATTGTAGCATAAGATAGATCAAACTGAACATTACCAACAGCTGTTGTCCACTGTCTTGACAGAAGCATCCCAAACTAAGGAGGAGTATCAATCACTGTTATATCTATATTATAAGCCACCTGTGGATAAGTAGCTAATTTGACTTCAACACCTCTCATAATGCCTACCACAGGTACAGGTCTGTTATCCATCACATAGCACTTCCCTTCACATGTATCAACCCACATGCTAAGCTGTTTCATTACTCCTACTGGCATAATATTTATAGTAGCACCAGAATCTATCATGCAGTTCCTCAGCAACTTATTATTTATAAGCAATGTGGTGAAGAAAGGATCCACTTGTGGGGAGGTTGTGAAAACATCACCTAGATAGACCTCTAAATTATTTATCTTTTCCTGCCTATTGACTTCTTCATAATTAATATGTTTTTCATTCCCATTTGTAATCAATTGAACAACATTATCTTTGGACTCTTTAATTTTCATCAATTCAAGTAGTGGAACGAATATTTTACTTGGGATAATGCCTGTGTGAAGTCAAAAGAGGAGCTTTCCGTCTTAATAGTTTTCTTCAGTTCTGGCACTTCTCCTTTGCTTTCTTCTTTTTATTTTTTACTAGGTTGATCAGACTTTTGCATTTCCTTGTGTAATTTTGCAACTTTCTGCTCTTGGACAGGCTTCTTTTCAATTTTATCATGTTGCTTGTTCTCTGGATTTTTTATAGTTTCTTGTGTTGCCTTCTAATCTTTTACAAAAATTCCCCCAGGAACTCCATCTAACTCATTCACTTTTTTGTTTCTCAACCAATATTTACTCCTTGCATCCTCAACCGTTGCAACAGTTATTTTCTCCATTTCATCTTTAGTGAGTCTCCTTACATTGCACTGAACAGGCGTTTCAACAAGTTGTGGCTCTATGTAGTCTTCATCAGAATCGCAAAAGATTTGTTGTTCAGCCATCTGGACATTATACTTCTAATTTGAAATGTCATACTCATAGCCTTCATCCTCTAAAGATGAATATCCTTCCTTAGCATGGTAAAAAGTATCTGAAGTCTAGTAAATTTTGTGATCTTCTCCATTATCCTCCACTAACATTCCCTCTTCTTGCATCTTCTGGGCTACCACACAATAATCTGGGAAATGTGGCTAATTACAAACTTCACAAAAGTAATTATTACTTACCATGTAAGTTCCTTTTTTGTTCAATGGATCAGGAGTCTCTTTATTTCTTGGCCTGGCTATTATAGGTTTCCCATCTTTCCAGTCTGTATTGTAAGGCATATCATGCAACCTTGGCCTTTCATTTCTGTTCTCATTTCTATATGTATTCTCGTGTCTGTACTGATAATTATTTTGCTGAGGAGGCCTCGGGTTGTCTCTTTTTGTTAGTCACACCAACAGCCTTCTTGTTATTTTCAATTGTCAATGCAATTTTTTGTGCTTCAACCAAATCTCTCGGGGATCTACTTCTCAGCTCATACCCTATCTTAGGATCAAATGCACTTAAATAAATACTCAATGCAGCAGAGTCTAGCAACCTTGATCCAGGAGGTACTTTAGTATGCAACTTGTTGAATTTTTGGTTGAAATCATAAATTGAATCATTCTGATTTTTCTGAATCCTCGCCAGTTCATGAAGAGTTGCATCTGGAGCATTTTCATTCCCATATTTCTCTAAGAATTTGTCTTGAAATGCTTGGAGAGAATTAATTGAATATGCTAGCAAGCTGTTAAACCAATCCCTAGCGTCTTCAATAAATGACATCATAAACAACCTCATGTGCAAATCTTCATGTGGCACACCTATGTCTTGAATGGACATATTGAAATTCCTTAGATGCTCTTTAGCAGTGACTACATTACTCCCTGCAAACTTGGGAATTATACCTCTCTAGCTGCTATCCATAGGGTAAGGGCATAGATTGAAACCTACCAAATCAAACTGCCTGATCATTGTTGCGTATTGGTGAGGGGGAGGGATAGGTGGATATTGATATTGATGCATAGGATTATTCTATTGTGCATTATGCTGAGGGGTGTGATGCTGACCAGGAGGTGGATACATACTTGTATGCTGTGTGGGAATATGAGGTGGCTGATTTGGCTACCTGTTGTGATTGTGAGGAGCATTTTGTTGATTGGAAGGCCCTACACCATGATCACCCTGCTTGTGAGGTGGGACATATTTTGAGCCACCAGCTGTCTGATCAGCAATTTGGGATTTCTGCAATTTAGCTTCTAGCTCCCTTATTCTCTTCTCTTTCAGTTCCAACAGTGCTTTTGCTTCATCATAAATCGAGAGCTCATGCTTTCTTTTAGGAGTTTCATGATTACCCTCCATCCTCTAATCATATTCATGTTGAATTCTGATCTATTTTGCCTCTTGTTCAGCTCTAAACTTAGCCCGCTTCTAAGCTTCAAACTTAGCCACTTGCTGAGGATCAAGAGGAGGGAAAGGATTTCTTTGATCATTAGGAGTACAAATTTCTGTGCTTGAGTCATCTCTCCATGTATCATAGCCATTATATGTTTCACAATGTGCTCTTGGTGCTTTACCTTTTTTTGTTATGCACATCTCCTCACCTTTTCTTTTTCCCTTATCAGCTCTATCATCCTTATGTGTCCACTTACTGCCACTAGCAGGAGCTCCAGAATGACCTCCTCTGTACTGAAATCTTCTTAAATTCAAGATGAACAACTGCAAAAGTTATGTGAGAGTCGCCACTCACTTTTATCAAAAAATGAGAAAATATTTTGATACTTCTAGTTCCTAGTGGAGTCTGTGTTAGATTTCTGAGTCTATGATTAAGGCCTTGATTCTGATTGTTTCCCCAGCAGAGTCACCAATTTGTTAGCTCTCAAAAATGTAGGCAAAATGCCTCAAGAGGCTGCCAATCTCTTGATACGCTTCAGGGTAACAGACAAGGTTGGAAGAATTCAACCTTCTACTCTTTAGGTGTTGCAAAACCTGGGTGAGTGTACCTCTCTGAATAATGTAGACTTAACTTGTAATCAATCTTCTTATAACAACTTGTTCACAATGGCAGATGGGAGTGAACAATTATAATTCAACTTGAAAATGGTAACAATACTCTGGTCTAGATTCTAAAATGCTCAATTTTAAAAGATGTAAAGAGAATGAATGAATTCAAAATGATAAAATACACAGACCAGTACCTTATTGGGTATGCAGAGTCAAATAAAATCAAATGAGCAACACTTTTTGGAGAAAACTCAAATTATCTGGCATATATTTTGTTTACAACTTGTATAAACATGCAAAATTGTGACTACTAAGCTCTACTTGAATAATCCAATTGAATCTCTCTAATTGTTGTGATTAACTAAAAGGATTTAGTCTTTACTTGAAAGAACCAATCGATCAATCACACTAGTATAGCAAATGTACACTGATAAATCGAATACAAACTTGTCATATCAATTTAAACAACCAGAAAGAGTCCATCTTGGAGACAGCTTAACCATACTTTCATCAAATTCAACAGATAATTGAGACCAAAAGTGTGTAGCAACATCAATTAACTTTCATAAAAACCTCCGATTTGAAAACATGCATCATAGTCTATGATCTGATGAATTTATAGTACTGTATCCATCAGAAATTGCCTACTGTATATTAAATAACTAATAGCTCCTCCTATTACAATTGCAAGAATGCTTATTTATACACAAGCATTTGGATAAAATATCATATTTAGATCTCAAGTCCACCCAACACAAAATTCAAGCTCCAAAATATGTCGGCCTGCAATGGTCATCCAAGTAGATACATGTCGGCCCCAGTGATTTTTATTTTTGTTTTTCAACAACAAACAGTCGGCGAGACACAACATATTGTCCTGGCGAAGGCAATTCAAACGATTTCATCTTGTGTGCTTATTCGCCTTCACTGTAGCTCATCCAGGTCAGGGAGATGTCACGCAGATTGCATTATGTTCTATTGATATGCTTTTCCTTAATGTCTTTATCAGTCGCTGAGACACGAGCATATCTCTCACTGACGCATTCCTTTTGTTTCGTTCATAGTCACTGTAGCTCTAAGACATCGGGAAGACCTCTCGCAGACATCACACCGCTTCACTGAAAATCCTTATCCATTCTAAAAGTCGTCGTGACTTCCTACTTGTTACACCGAAGACAGAGAGTATTCCTCATTCATTTTAAGTTGATGTGACATCCTGTTTGTTACAACGAAGTTGCGAAATTTGCCTATGTTCCTTCGTTGTAACACCCTGGTATCGAGGAGACCATATGCCAACACTCTCACCAAGATATAATCCTGAGACACCCTCACCAAGACAACACATGTTCAGGGAGAAGTTACATAGATCGTGTTAAGTTTCACTAAGCAATACCCTTTGTAGTATTCAACTTCACTAGGACTACAAGAAATCTCCCACCAAAAAGCATTTTTTATTTGACACTGTCGCTGTAGCACATAGATATCGCGGAGACCCTACACCGAAAGCTTTGACCTTGGCTGAAAGGCCTATGAGAGGAAAACCATGTGTAAGGTCCGTGAGACTAAAGGTCACTCACCATGACCTTACAACGAAAAGAATAACTCACGCCGATGAGCACCCATACGCCTAGTTGGGGAGACAAACTGAATTCGCTATGAGATATCACCAAAACATTATGTTGGGCTGAAGTGAGCACAATGCAAAAGTCAGTAAGACAAGCAAGGCTCGCCGAGACATGATGTCGATAACCCATAGGCTTTGCCGAAAAGAAACCCATAGTGCACCTGTCGCTGAGACATCCAGAATTTGGCAAGACGCTAGCCCGACCATCAAGAAAAATGCTGATAGAAGCCACCACGGTTGCCGAAACAATAGAAACATCTTGCCAATAGGCAATAGATGTTTTCTAGCAGAAAAATGGATCGGAGAGACCCAAATGCTGTCACACCGAAACACCTGAAACAGAAGATACAAGCAGAAAATCATAGTGGGTTAGGGAGACAATGGGAGACCTATGCCGAAATGAACCAGAATGTAAAATATGCATGACGCAACATATTCAATGGGACAATATGGAAAAAATGGGTGAAATATGCATATGGTAGGACCAAATATGGAAATTTATGAGTGAAAACATATGTAAAAACATCAGATTTTTACAATCCAAAAAATATACTTGGATGACATCCTTATGTACAGTAAAATAAGAGAAGATCATTTGGAACACCTTGATAAGGTCTTGAATAGGCTTAATGAGGAGAAGTTAATGATCAACCTCAAGAAGTGTGAGTTTACGAAGAGGGAACTTGTCTACCTTGAGTTTGTGGTATCAGCAAGAACTTTGAGGATGGATCCTACAAAGGTTGAAGCCATTCTCAATTGGCTAACACCTACTTTAGTTGGAGAAGTTAGGAGCTTTCATGGGTTAGCCAGTTTTTATTGAAAGTTCATCAAGAACTTCAGTCACATATGTGCACCAATGATTGATACCATCAAGGGGGTGAAGAAGAACAAGTTTTTTTGGACTGCAAATACAAATAAAAGCTTTGAATACCTAAATTCAAGAGTGGTACAAATGCCAATTCTCACACTCCATGATTTTGATAAAAAAATTCATTTTGGAATGTGATGCAAGCGGGTCTGCTGTAGGGGTAGTTTTGAGCCAAGATGGGAAACTAGTTTCCTTTTTCATTGAGAAACTAAATGATGCCAAAAAGAGGTACTTCACATATGACCTTGAACTTTATGCCATGTTATATTCTCTCAAGAAATGGAGACATTATCTCTTGCCAAAGGAGTTTGTTGTGTTTATATATAACCGTGCATTAAGTTGCTTGAATACCCAAGACAAGTTGAATCAGAGGCACATGAAGTGGATGGAATACTTGTAGGCCTATACATTCTCAATCAAGCACAAGAAAGGACAAACAAACAAGGTTGTTGATGCCCTAAGAAGAAGGCCTATGATGGTACAAGAGGTACAACTTCAAAGCATTGGGATAGATTCCCTGAAAGGTATGTATGAGCATGATGATGACTTTAAAGATGCCTATGCTATTTGCAGTCAGTTTCAAAATAGTTTTCTTAGTGAATATACAAATTTTGTATTGCAAAATGTTTTGTTATTCAAAGGGGCTCAGTTGTGTGTGCCTAAGTGCTCCATGAGGGAAAATTTGATAAGGGAAAATCATTGTGGTAGCTTGAGTGGGAATTTTGGTTTCGACAAAACTTTGGAGCAGGTTAAGAGGTTATATTATTGGCCTAGGATGCATGTTGATGTCAAAAGGTTTGTAGAAGGATGTGGAATTTTCCAAAGAGCCAAAGGAACAAGCTCTAATCAAGGTTTATATCAACCCTTACCTTTTCCTAACTGTCCATGGGGATAAATAAGAATGGACTTTGTTTTGGATATGCCTAAAACACAAAGATGGAATGATAGTGTTTATGTTGTTGTGGATAGATTCAGTAAGATGGCCCATTTCATTGCATGTAGAAGTACTAATGATGCATCTCATATAGTTGGTTTTTTTTTCAAAGAGATTGTGAGGATCCATGGATTTCCTTTGAGTATTGTGTCTGATAGAGACTCCAAATTCATAGGTCACTTTTGGAGGACCTTGTGGAAAAATTTGGGTACCAACCTGCAATTTAGTTCATCCTACCATCCACAAATAGATGGCCAAATTGAGGTTTTTAATATGTCCCTTGGAAACTTGGTAAGGTGTTTAACAAAGGAGCATGGTGAGTCATGGGAAATTGTACTTCCTCAACAAAGTATGCATACAATGACTTTTTTAACCAAAGCATAGGAAGGAATCCATTTGAGGTTGTTTATGGGATGAATCCAAGAGGCATATATGAACTTAGGGATCTGAGAGACATGGAGAAAAGGAGTGTCACAAGGGAAGACTTTTCCATAGCTATGAAAGACATTCATGAGCAAGTTAAGGAGAATTTGAGGAAGAGTGGAGAAATATAAGGAAAATGAAGATTTGAGAAGGAAAGATGTTCAATTTAAGGTTGGTGATTTGGTACTTGCACATCTCAGAAAAGAGAGACCTCCAAAAGGAAAATACACTAAGTTGATGATGAAGAAGATTGGCCCTTGTAGGATAATGCACAAGTTTGGTCAAAATGCTTATGAAATTGAGCTCCCTCTAGGAGTTGTCATTTCAACCATTTTTAATGTTGCTGATTTGTATCCTTTTAAAGGTGTTGTGAATGCAAGTGATTTTGTAGGTGTTGTAGGTGTTGAAGATGATGAATGGGTCAAGGACCTACCTCCTAGTCAACCAATGAAGCTTGAAGGTGTAGTAGATACAAGGGAGGTCAAAAGAACTAGGAAGGTGTATAATGAGTACTTGGTTAAATGGAAAGATTTACCAATTGAAGATACTTAGTGGATGACAAAAGATGATATCAAATAGCATGGTACTTCAGTCTAAGAACTCATTTCATCAGGAGGATGAAATATTTTCCTCCCTGGTTGGATGGTGCAGGAGCACCCTTGCAAATTTTTGTTTGATTGTGCATTTTGGAGTCTAGGATTAGGTGGAGTCATTTCATGATGTTAATAAGGTCTATTTGACCAATTTGTGATTTAATTAAGGTCACTTAGGGTCCTAGAGGTGTTGATTCTAAAAGTTTTCAAAGATGAAATAAAGTTGTAAATGTTGCATTATGCAATTTTTGGTTCTTTTGTTAGTAAGTTGAAGATGAATGGTAATCTTTTCAAATCTTAATTGTACAGAATAATGGTATTTCATGTAAAACATGTTACAAGGCCTCCATCATCATTGAGGCATGGTTGTTGCTGGAAGATTTGGTGAATAACACATTATTACTCTGTTTTTAGTGCAATTTTTTGTGTTATTTCACATTTCCAGTCTCTGTTTGGCTTCGTACAGTCAGATAATGATGTAAAATCTATGTTCAAAGTTGGGAAGTTAAATAGATTTCATTTTAATTTGGTTAGAGTGTTTTTCATTTACTTTTGTAGGAGATAAAGCCAGTTTTATGAAGGGTGTTTGATTTGTTAGGGTTTCTAGGGTTTTGTAACAAAATCATGACAAAATAAGCCATTCCACCATAGGAAATTTTTTTAGGTGGGTGGAATGGACCTTTTATTAGTTCTCTTCCATATTTTCATGGTTGTAGGGTAGGTTAATGGTGTTAGAAGGAATTTAGCACATGCCCTAGTCTAGCAAGTTTATGTACTAGGCTTGAAATTGATGGTTTTCACTTGGAACAGCAAAATTTTGGAGTGTTTTGAATAATCTAATGGTGGAATTGGATCCTATGTGACTGGTTGGATTTGTTGGTGAAGAGTTTCAAGTTTTTTCATAAGGATTTTGAGTACCTCCTTTGGAAAAGAGACCTAATTTGGCCTAGAAACAACGGTGCAAGACAGTTTTGTGTAAGATGTGTTGGATGTTACGGTTGTGAGGCTGATATGTGGTTTTCATTGATGTCAAAACTATTAGCATTTGATGTATTGAAGGTTGTATATGTCGAGGATATTGAGAAAATTGTAAAAGAAAGTGTTGCAGGTTCCCAGTGGAACTGTGAAGGTCATGAAGGTGTCTTGTTTTGTACATTGGAGATAAACTGTTGTGGACTAAAGGGTTTATGGTTGAGTGTATCTAGTCCATCCTTTGAAATATTTAGAGGTCCGTGTGAAGAATTGATCGTGTTGTGAATAGTTGTGTTCTAATAGTATTTTTGTGGATTTTGTTAGTATTTTTGAGTAAAGTTTATGTAATTCTAGTAATTCTAGTTGTTGTGGATGTTTCTCTATTGTTTCTTGGTGTTCTTGGATGTTTCTAGATTGTGCTCTATCTTTGTGGTATGTCCACATTGATCGATGTGCTCATGGTAAAATATTTTTGTCTATATGTTTGGTTTTTCATGTTCTTGGCTGACATGATGGGTGTAACATGTGGTGGATCTTCGAGGTGAAATTAATTGAATTCTTTTTGTGTTGGAGTTGTTAATTTGGGTCTCCACTATGTTGTGGCCAACCTTGGTGGATACGCATTGAAAAGTTTTTTGTAAATTTTGGCCAACATTGAAAATATGTTTTATATCTCTAGCTGACTAAGTTGTTGATGTAATCTCATGTTGCGGATATATAAGAGCAATTGTTTCATCAGTGTAAAGTGTGCTCCGTGTGCTCCCATGTGTTCATGTGAAAATATCATTTAATTGCAGAGCAGAGTGTGAAGAAGATTGGGTGAAGTGTCAAGAAGTTTGAGAAAAGAGTGAAGGTTTTTTTGTGCCTAACTGGAACTGTAATCAGGCTTGTGTAGAAGCTATTTTCTTAGTTCACAATTTGGATGATTTTAATCCAGACTTTTCTTTGGACAATGAGTCCTCTTTTGTATTTGAGCAGTAAGCTCTAGGCAATGTTCCTGAATGCATGTGCATTCCCATTATTTCTCATTATACTTTTAACAGGGTATAATATTGTGGACTAACCTCCACCGTGGTTTTTCCCCTAATAGGGTTTCCATGTAAAAAATATTGGTGTTCTCTGTGTTTCTAATGTGTTGAATGTTTATGGTTTATTGTTTATTTATTAGATCTGAGATTGAGTTAAATAAGGTTTGAAAATATTTAAGTATTATGTGACAATTGATTCACCGCCCCTCTCAGTTATTTTTCCTTGTTTTTCCAACAATTGGTATTAGAGTAGGTTCCTCTAAAGAAGTTTAAAAGCTTGAGGTGATCTGAGATGACATCATACAAGGACAGTCCTAGATTTGATGGAACAAATTACTTATTGTGGAAATCTTAGATGGAGTGTCATTTGAAGTGTATTGGTGAACCCTTCTAGAAATTACAAAGAATCAATATGTTATTCCTCAGAACGGTCCTTCCACTGTAGATGAGATTAAAGAGGCTAAGACTAATGTTAGGCTATGGAAGCTTTATTGAGTGCTTCAATAGATTTGAAAATGAAAAAATGTGTTGGGTCTGAAGATAGCTCATGAGATGCGAACGAAGCTGGAAACTTTGTATAAAGGAGATGTACATGTGAATATGGCTAAGCTACAAAGTTTGAAAGGTAAGTATGAAAATATGAAGATGGGTGAAGATGAAAATATTTCTTCTTTTATGCAGAGATTAAATGAACTAGTGATGGGTATTAGATGTGTTGGTGGTAAGCTGGATGAGGAAGAAATTGTGGCTAAGGTGTTCAGATCATTACCTCCCTCCTACAAAGACAAGGCTCATGCTATTGAAGAAACCAGATCATTGAAAAATATGACAAGGGATACACTAATTGGTAAACTTTTGCCTTTGAGTTGAGTGAATTTGGTGATTCTATTCCAAAGACTGAAACTGCATTCAAGGCTGATGTATATGGAAGAAACAAGCAAAAATATGATCTAGGAGAAATTTCTAGAAAGACATCCCAATATCATGAAGAATTGAAACAGCTTGAAGTTAAAGAAAGAGAGGTAGAAGAATTGGAAGCACTAATTGTAAAGAAAGAAGGCAAAGGAAAAGGTAAGTATGAAGGAGTGTTTCCTATTAAATATTTTTCTTGCAGTAAAATAGGTCATTTTGCATCAAGCTGTCCTAAAAGAGTTCCTAGATCCAAGCCTAAAAAATATAGATTCCAAAAGAAATGTTACTTTGTTGAAGAAGGTGTGACTGATGATGATTCTGATAAAGATAATGGAAATGAAGATGATTGGGTTTTCATTGCTATCAAGGAAAATAGTCTTGTGGCTACTGAATCTGCTAAAGTTGAGAAATCTCTTGCAGCCCGAATTGAAGAAAAAGATGAGTGGGTCATTGATAGTGGATGCTCACATCATATGATTGGTGACAAAAGAAAATTTTTAAGTCTAGAAAAGTATGACGGTGGGGTTGTAAGATTTGGAGATAACAATTCTTGTGTGATTCGTGGCAGAGGATCTATTTGTCTTGGTGGTAAGCATAACACTGATGATTTTCTTTATGTTGAATGCTTGAAGCACAACCTGTTGAGTGTTGGACAGATCATAGACAAAGGTTATGATATTCAGTTCAAAGATGGAAGATGCAGGATATATGGAAGCTCTGGAAATGTAATTACCTTAGGTAAATAGACAAAAGGTAATACTTGTCACCTGAATGCTACTAGTGAAAGTTGTTTAATTTCTCAAGTAGATGAAAGTTGGTTATGGCATAAAAGGATATGTCATGCGAATTTTGATAACATTTTCAAAATAAGTTCCACCCAAGCAGTAAGAGATCTACCTAAGCTAGTGAAGCCTGCTAGCACAATTTGCAAAGAATGTCAGATGGGAAAACAAACTAGATTTTCTTTTGGGAGCAAGCGGCATAACTCAAATGGATTACTGGAGCTTGTGCATACTAATCTATGTGTTCCTTCCAGAGTTATAAGTCTTCATGGTGAAAGGTACTTGTGGACATCAAATCTGCAATATGTTAAACCTTAACAAGAACAAATCAAGCAAAACACAACAAATATAATATCCCTATGAAATATTGCTTCATGTTAGATATGCTAAACAATAAGACAAGCTAAATAAGAATATAAACAACATGAATCCAAATTTATCTCATAGTGGATTGGTGCTATTGTTGAAAATAGCCCTTTCCCAATATTTGATAGATAAGCTAGATGATATGAAATTGCTATGAAGATAGAGATGATAAATGGACAAAATCAGTTCTCAAGGAGAGTGACTTTGGAAGAGATTTGTTGATGAAATTGTGGAGATTTGTGGAGTGGACAAAATCAATTCTCAGTTTAAGAGAATGACTTTGCATAAAGATTGTGGAGGATTTGCTTGAGGATGAAGCCTCTATTTAAAGATTTTCTTGATGAGAGATTGGCCCAATGGATGAATGTGGGACAAAGATCAAGCCAATGAGAAGAGGACACTTATCATCATGTGAGTGGTTGATGCATGTGCAAGATTTGGGAAATGTGCCCATGAGAGGGAGTTTCAAGTTCAAATTTTGCAATAAATTTTGAGAGGGGGACAAGAAAATGAGAAATAAATGCAATGTTGGAGGGACAAGTCAACTTCTCATGTTTTTCAAACTTGAGGGAATATTCCCCATGAATGCCATGTTGAGTGAAAATGATGATTTTAAATAAATCAATAAATTGATTTATTTGTGCAAGTGGAGATATCTAGAGGATGCAAGTGGGTGGGTTAGGTTAGGATAATTAGGATTTGGTTAGCTTAATGATGATTAGGTGAGTTTGACCTTTAGGATTTGGATATTTGATTTATTTAATGATGTAATATGATTTGGGATTTGATTAAATGGCCATTTGATTTATTAAAAGGTTGATGGTAATGTTTATTTGATTTGAAATAAATGACCTTAGGATATGAGATTACCTAATGAATGGATGAAAGTGAACCTGATTAATTGATGAATGGTCCTAATGTGAAATCTAGTTTAGTTAATGAATAATCCTGATTGAATGCGCAATGTTAATTTTACATGTCTACATTTTTCCCCTCTTTGAAGCAATGTACTTGTTGCGATGGTTCAAAGGATAAACTTTCCGTGATCAAAATAAAAAAAATCTGATTTTTTGGATGCCCCAGTGGAAAGAAGTACATTGGTACATTGCCCCCTCGAGAGATCGAGCGAAAAGATTCGATTTGAGGGTCGATCTCATGATAAAGAGGTTCAAAATGGATGGTTATGGACGATGATGCAAATGAGATGATTTTAAGATGCTTAGAATAACAAATCTATATTATCCTAAACAACTTAAATAATGATATGATACGAGATGGATGACATTGATGATGTGATATGTTGCGATTATGCAATGGATGATTTATGAGATGCTTAGACTAGCAGATCTATATTATGATGATGATGCAAATGCAATGCATGTGAAATCATTGATGTTTCCTATTATGTATGATATGAATGATATGTGGTATGCTTACAGTTTTTTGGATGCAGGATGGATGCATTGGTGATGATGATGTTAGTGCGGAAATGAGATGATGACAAGAGGATCCCACAAGTCCATGATCTTGGCAAGACTTTCATAGAGATGATGATGAAAAATGATAAATGATAGATAGATGATGATGATGATAAATGATGATGATTTGCTTATCAAGGATTAGGATTTTAAAAGGGCTACTTACCTTATGTTTGATAACACATGTAGGTACGATGCATCAAGGTATAAAGAACCAAGAAGGAATTGTACCTAGTGCGATGGACTTTGACTCAACAAACAGATAGGATTATTCTTGTTCACACTTGACATATGGAAACCCTGCTAGGGCGTACCTAACAAAGCAAGTATTTGCCAAGTTATTTTACAAGAATGTCCAACAAGCACAGCAAACAAAAGATAATGATCGTTGCCCCATTCCTATCTCTCGAAATCCTTCATTCGGATATCATCGAGAGGTCCTTGGAATGAGCGCAATAAGATAAATTAAAAGAAAAGATCAAGTATGCAAACAAGCCAATGTTCTTCATATCTCTAGCCAAAGGGTTTTGTTTTGATAGGATAAGAATCCAAGTGATATACAAAATGATGCCCATTGTTGGAAAGATATATCCTAGGACATGCATTGTATAGGATTATGATGGGTTGATAAGTTGATTGATAGGCTTTTGATATAAAGTTGAATGACGTGTTTGAAAATGATCAAGACTTTGATTTTGTTTTAAAGATTTGTTGTTTGCTTTTGATTTTACGATTAAAGCTTGCTTTTGTTGTCTACTATGATTGTTTTTGTTTGCATTTCCAAAGGATGAAGGTAATGATTATTTTATTATGGATGATTGATTATTACGGGTGCAAGCAAGATGAGATGAATGGATTTTTTCAAATATTTGGATGTTTTTGACGATTTTGGAATGTTTTGAGGTTGTTTTTGGGTTTTTGGATTTTCAAATGTTTTGATTTTTTATTTTTCGAATGTTTTGGATTTTGATATTTTTCAAATGTTTTGATTTTGTGTTTTCAAATGTTTTGGATTTTGATGTTTTTGAATGTTTTGGATTTTGCATTTTTTGAATGTTTTTGCATTTTCTGATTTTTGATGTTTTGGATTTTGTGTTTTTCAAATGTTTTGGATTTTGATGTCTTGGGGGGCTGATGAGATGAGCCTTTCCTATGTTTAAGCTTCAGAGATGACGTAGTTGGATTCCAATGTTTTTGACGTTTTTCAATTTTTGACTTGTTTTTGGATTTTGATATGATTTGGATGTTTTTGGATTTTCTGATTTTCTGATGTTTTTGGATTTTTGCATGATTTTGACAATTTGGATATGGATGTGTCCATTTTGGATTTTGTTGAAAACCAAGCTGAGGTTGATTGATCGAATCAATGGATTGATGATGATGATAACATTGTTGAGGATACACAACAATGTAAGGATTTGATTGATGACGATAACATTGCTGAGGATGCACAACAACGTATGGATAGTGTTAAGCAACACAAGGATATCCTGAGATGATGATTTTTTGATTGGATTTGATTGATCATGATTGATGAAGCTTGATTTGGAACAAAATTTGTTCAAATGATTTGATGTGACATTGAAGGATGCGTTAGATGCGACTAATATTGATTGTTTGGATCGATGTTTGATGAAAGATGAAGACTGATATGGAATGTCTTCTTGCCAAAATATGCCATGGGCTAGTGATTTGGATTTTGGATCACAAATGCTTTGACCAATTTGGTTTCATGTTTGCCAATGTTCGGATTGCCACATGAGTTGGAGGATATAGATCAAGATTTATTCTTAAAACAAGATGCAAACATATTTTCCCCTAGTGTCTAGCAATGTATTGAATGTTATGGATGGATGTTCAGATAGGTGTATGGATGGATGGTTATGGTAAGCACGTAAAGGATGCCAAGGATTATCTTGCGAGAAGATAAGGTGTTCAGATAATGAATGTTTAATGCTTCATGGCTCAGATAACACTGGATAAGATAGGATCAATGAAAATGACCCATGTCAAGATGTTTTACCATAAGCAAGCGTGAAGTGTGCCCCAAACTTTCATCAAGATCAAGATAACTTGGATGATGGATGCAGATGGATGAAAATGGATTGGACCAATGGTTTATGGATGGATGGATTTATTATGGCTGAGATGGGTGGAATACTGGATTTATTATGGATGGGATGAGATGCTTTCATCTAAACTGGCACACGTAGATGCTCGATTCTACACATAACACCTATTTTCTAGGTTTTCATCATGGTCTTGCCCAAAGCGCCGCACATGCAGTTTTCACTAGAGGACAATTTTTCTCTTTAATGTTTTCAATCCATTTTCTGATTTTTTTGGATTTTCATATTTTTGATTTTTTTGATTTTCCTGGAAGATTTTAAGCTCATGTTGAATCACAAGGTGTTGTTGATGTAGATGCCCGTGTC
Organism: Sequoia sempervirens; assembly: GCA_007258455.2. Classification (NCBI taxonomy): domain Eukaryota; kingdom Viridiplantae; phylum Streptophyta; class Pinopsida; order Cupressales; family Cupressaceae; genus Sequoia; species Sequoia sempervirens. Next base: position 6,505,416 of record VDFB02105785.1, on the reverse strand, counting down.
ATAATGTGCCATCAATATCCTACTTTAAGAAGTTTCTTTGCTAAGATATGTGCACTTGAATGCAACTTTTGAGATTCTTGATCTACTGTGTTGATACCGAAGTTAACTTTGTCTCCGTGCGTACATCGTGATAGAGTTCCCTCTGAATTCTTATGATGAAGGGTCATTGCCAATACATGGTCAATGTGAGAATCGGATATCACATGTGGAGGCATGGATGGAGTGTGTTTAGGGATAATAGATGGATTGTTTGACAATTTGGAATCTTTGACTCTCCAAACTTGGGAAGATGAGCAATGATGGGTGGATACGAAAGTGTGCGTCAAATTAGGACCAACTGCTTGATACACTTTGTACGTCGCTTGAAAATCCTGCTTTTTCTTTTGTAGACATCTTTGATGGATACTTTTCCCTTTTTTATCTTGCCCCACAGTTTCTTTGACTGATGAAGTTTGATAGGGATGATCTTTCTTTGTATGTTTTGGTATCCATTTGTATTTGATTTGTCTAGTATGCTTTCCAACTACTTTTTCTTTGATAACATTCTTTTTACTTTGATTCAAATCTTTCTTTTGACGTTGGGCCCAATTCGTGGATGGGGTGATGGGTGGATGAAGATTCATGGTGTGGCTAGTTGTAGTATTGACATCAGTTTCATCATTAGGACTCTTTGTGCTCCCTATGTTGAGATTTTCTTGAGACATAGTTGCCCCTAGTATGGTAGAAGTAGTACCTTCATGCTTTGATTCTACTTGTTCTACGAGCTCCCTTTTAGAGTGCATTCTCTGATCAATGATCACTGCATATGATGTTATTTCGATTGGATGCTCTGCTAACTCTAAAGTATCTTTTCCTTTCTGAACAACTTCCTTGATTGGATAATGTTGGATGTCTTCATATATGATGTCTTCAGTCTGGATTCTGGATATATCTAATTCTGATGTCGATAACTCATTTTGACTGTAGGAGTTAATAATCTCCTCTTTTTGTGTAACAAAATCTTGTTGTAGATGAAGATCATCTATGTGTCCATTCATAGAAAGCATCTCATGGGTAGATGGAGGAGTATGTGCTACATGGATATGATCATCTTGCATAGATAAGAGAGTGTCCATTAGATTATTGTAGTATCTTGAAGATGCAAATTCTTGATCTTGAATGATTTCGGAGTTGCTTTTGACATGCTTTAGATCAAGTTCTTGACATGGGTCAATTTCAAAGGATGAATTTCTTACAAAGGGTTCTTGGATGTCATTATTAGACATGGTAAGTGGTTCAATATCCTCAAGTGTCGAGTTCAGGTTTCCTTCAGTATCTGTAACCATGAGGTCGAAGGATGTCAACATGTCTTGGAAAGGACCATTGCTAGATCTTGGTGGAAGATTTTGATCATGCTTTTGAATAAATTCTTGAGACATGTCCTTTAACTCATAAGATGATGTAGAGACATTTTCAACATGATCATAGGTGAACGGATTGTGCATTATGTCAATAGGATCAAATAATCCTAACACTCCTTGAAAGAGATCACTAAAAAGTGGCTCTTGATGTATGGTGAGTTGATCATCGAATTGTGTAGATACATCCTCAATGTGCTCCTCGATGGAGAGATTTTGATCATTGTTTTTGACAATTGCAGTGGAGAGATTGTGAATGTCTTTGACCATAGGGTCAAGTGATGTTGATATTTCTTGAATTGGCTCATTGTCGAGTATTGTTGGTGGATTTTCATCATGATTCAAAAGTGACTCTTGACCTATGTTGATTTGATCATTGGATGAAGTAGACATAGCTTCAAGGTGCTCGTTGATGGATTGATCTTGATCCTTTTTCTCAACAATTGTCATTTTTTGTTTTTGTGCTTGTGTTTGTTGAGTAGCTTGAGAGGCTTGGGCAACTTGAGAGGCTTGTTGCACTTTTCGAGCTTGTCTTGCTTGTTGTGTGGCTAGATATTGTTGTTGATGGCCTTTTGGTAGGCCTAGTGAGCTTTTAGCACAATGTCATATTGTCTTGCTGCATTTGGTTTTGGTGGTAGTGGTGGCAGATTTGGAATTGCGTTGGATGTAGTGATGAGTCATTGAGATACGCTTGGAGTGATCGTGAGGGTTTGAGATGTGATGGGAATGATAGTGGTGGTTGGAATGATCGAAGTGATAGGGATGGTCGGAATGACCGAGGTGATAGGTCTTTGGGAGACCATGCTTTGATTTTTCATGATTGATGTTGTCATTTGATTAGATACCATCTATTGGTATGATGTTGATGGTATATTCAAAGGTTTTGATGTGATGGCTTGATTGGTGTTAGGTGGATTGATTTCGATGGAGTGATTGGTGCTAGGTAAAGGGGGAATCCCTAAACCAAGGAATGATGTTGATGTGGGTAATGGTGGTGGAGATGTCTTTTGGCGTAATGACTCAACTATTTTGGTAAGTGTAGCAATTTGATCTAGCCAAATTTGTTCTTGATTTTGATCTTGACTCCCTTGATATAGTTGATTTGGCTTGTGTTTAAGTAGATTTGGAGTGTGTACTTGTGTTTGATTTTGGACAATGTTTTGATTTGGGATGACACTCAGATTTGGCATGATAGGTTGAAATTGACCATTGTTCATGTTTGGAATATTTGTATGATTTGAAAATGTATCTATCCCAAAGTTTTCTAGATTCATGTTTCAAAAACTTGTGCTTGGTACATTCTCATTTGGTATGTATTGATTTGGTGGGATTACAGTGTTCATTTGAAGGCTCATGCTTTGATTGTTCGGTTGACAGACTTGAAGGTTTGGATTTAGATCTATCATCAGGAAATGTGTTCCAATATTTGATTTGGGCATACTCACACTTGTTGTGCCATTGATGTTTGTCGAAGGAAATGATCCCATGTATGGATTGTATAGATGTGAGTGTTGATAATCAATTGGCGTTGTAAGGCTTTGATAGCTTAGTTGACTTGGATTACTCATGATGTATGGATCAATTTTATATTCCATGTTCCTCTTGTGTTTTGACCTTCTTGAAAAAGTGACCTCTAAGGTTCTTAGGACCAATGACTAGATGAAGGATGAAAGGGGGAAATGATATGAGTGTTGAACGCTTAGGGACCTTGGATCAATGCTAGACTTAAGGTTTGATTTTGATTGGTTTGATTTGGGGTAATGAACTTGTAAACCCTAAGATGTAAAATGTTATCTTAGGATGAACTTTTCTCAAAGGATTGCTAATTCAATTAAATGTATGAGAAAGGATTGCATTCCCACACACCTAACTAAACAAGGTGATTTTGGTTTGATGATTTACCCAAGTCTAGAATGATGTTTCCAAAGTTCTAAAGTCGTTTGGTGGATGAAGATGATAAATTTTTGGATGGATGAAGTGTTTGATTTGATCCTAAGTGAATCTAGGAAGGACTTGTTTACAATACCAAGATAGTGAAGAACATGCCTTTCTCTAAAAGTAATTCAAAATCAAAAGATCAATGTTTGCATGAAAACCATATGATCAAAAGATATCAAGCACATGTGTGGGGTCCAATTGATTCAATCTTCACTTAATGAATTCTTTTTACCTCAAGCACACTCTTGATTAGGTTTCAAACTGAATGTCCAATGTCTCAACTTCATCTCATTTCACAAGGTATATTATGTGAAACTTTGAAGAATTTAAGGCAAGGGTTACCTATTGTTTAACTTTAGTGGAAAAATTGAGATGAAATCCAAATGTTTAGAAGCCTCTAAGGATGTAATCCCAAGGGAAAGCAATAACACGAGAATATGGTCAATGGTATTTGCCTCCAAAAGGGTTTGAAGTCTTGAGGATCATGTTGAATGTTTGTTTGCAAATGTTTTTGAATAAATCACTGTGTTTTCAAACCAAGAACAAGTACAATCCCTATGGATGTGTAAGACAATATTTATTGAATCCCCACTTGGACAAGTCCAACTACGCTTATCTTTAGCGAATGGTTATATGCTTGACCCCACTGGCTCCCCTCCACGACACTCACTTATATGGGGCAGCCAAGCATCAACACCCATGAAACTCCCATGGCATGTTTTTCATTTCTACTAAAGACCGTAAAAGTGTGGGGCGGCTTCAGAACGACTGTTCTTGCACCAACAAATAGATTAAGGATTTTGGCCAATTCTAGCACATGGGTTCTAGTAAGGACTTTCCGTTCGTAGGAGTCGACTCAACGTGGCAAGAGTCCCCTTTCAGATCCATCTTGTCAGAGTCAACCGCGTGATATTGGCGTTTCTTCTAATATCCACATTTATATCCCGGCTAGAAATACTCTTGGCTTTAGAGTGTTACCAGTTGATTTGTTCCCTTGGGTGAGTACTTTTTCCCCAAGGCAAGCCCTCTAGGATAAACAAAAGCAAGGAAAGACAAAATTCGTAACTTGATCAATCTTTGACAGCACAAAGAAAGAGAATGTACGTGAAAATGCCCCTACTCACACTCGCACAAGATATTGTTCAATTTTAAACCCAAATCGAAGTGTGTATAGGAAATTATTTATGCAACTTAATGTCACCAAAATCCTTTTGATTCTCAAAATCGCCGTGAGGCACGAGTGAAGTGCATACATCTTTTGGTGATATTACTTTGTGTAAATAATTACAAAACAATGAAAACACACATTCATTTTATCCTTCAAAGCAATGATTTGATTCGTTTTAAAACACCAAAGGAAAGATGAAGATTGCTTGTTCAATTTTAGCCCAAATTGAAACCTAGTAGGTATCTAAGTTTCAGTTTTAACCCTTTGCAAATGAAAAATCAAAGTGTTCTTTTTAGACCCAAACGAAAGTTAGTGTCCTAAAAATGAAAGATAACAATTTCGTCAAGAAGTGTTAAACAAACACATAAAGCATTTAAAAACACTTTGATTTTTCAAAATATCCTTGTTCTTTCGTTTTCCTTTGCTAGCCTTGTCTTCCTCGCTTTCCTTCATTTGTACCTTCGTTAGCCTTTGTACCTTTTCCTTTCGCTTTTCCTTTGTACCTTCATTTTCCTACAAAAAGAAAAGACAATTATGTGAGGATTAGAACATTAAATCCCTTTTGATCACTAACTCCAAATAATAACATGATTACAAAAACAAATGGTTTGGATGATAAAAGGATGATTTATAGGTATCAATAAGTCAACTTCAAAGAATAACTCCCTCAAAAGGCATTATTAAAAATTTAAACTTTAGCTATGACCATAATGAATAATAAAAAGGAAAAAGATATATAACATCAAGCTAATAAATTATAATAATGATATAACATGAGGGAATATCGAGTTGAACTTGTGAACAAATCTACCCAAATCATCGAAATAATAAAATAAAATAAATGATACATAACGCCATATATTGTTGAAAGTAGACACCAACTGTGCGCGCCTTCAAATTTTAAATTCAGCTTCAGTAGTTTGGTGAGCATCCATTTGAACTTTGCATGATATTCTCTTTAATGAATCTGTTCAACAACTCTATTGATGAAAGATTCCTCTGCATTTGAAACAAAACAAACCAGTCACTTCAATGGGTTTAGTCAACATAGAAATAGCAGTGATATTAATAATAGATAGCGAACACAATCTGTTTGACCAAATATCTCATGAGGAAAATCTTTTTTTTGACATGGCGCCTTGATGTGTTTTTGAAAATAGAGACTAGAGACATTTATGTTTCACCATTCAACTACCTTTATTAACCAAAAAAGTGGTCTACCTATGTGAGCTATTTGACTCAGACCTCCCACCGACGTGTAGGATTAGATCAAATTCTTAAATGAAGGTCCCCATCCCTCCTTATTGCGCAAAATACACCATCCCTTCACCACCTATTTTCAGTCAAAAAGCTGCCTGTACCTTGAGTGCCATGCGAGAAGAGGACATAATACATCTCCTACAAGGTAAAGATATTCTTTTGGGAAAGGTTAGGTGACAACGCCTTCTGCAAAAATGGCCTGGGAGGGAAACAAGTAAAACTTTGCAGTTAGGAATAGATCCAGCATTGCAGACCGTAAATGATGCAGATTTGTCAAATAATATATTGGATACTAATTGGCAGCGTTATGAATCACCAATAATAGCCTAGACAGAGCTTACTCATGATTTCAGTGAATTGCATACAACAATGTTTATCTACTGTGGCTAGTAAGTGTAAAGGACACAATACAAAAGTCATTTGAAAGGCGCCCAAAGTGAATGCGAGTGTCAGGTGAAAGAAAAATTTCGTAGCCTTTCTCAGTCTTTAATGTTTTTTTAAAGACTGTCTATTTAATACTATTTGCACAGGTGTAAAGATAAATTCCATACGCATCCCTCCTACCTGCGCAATACACCAAAAGTCAACAATAAGCAGTGATGAAATTTTGGGGCAGATATGATACGGATTTGAATAGAATGCTTCTGCGAATGTTGATCTTATTGAATTCATTGATTGATGCGTAGATGGACTTGTGTCTCAAGGATATATCTATACGCAATCTAAGCTTAGTGTACATACAAAGCTCCCCAACAAGCAGCTATGGAAAAATTTAAGATTTATTTTGACACATTCCTTTCACTACACTGAACAAATGGGAACAAAATTTCACTATGTATGTGCATGTTTCATTACAGCACAAGTAGAAATGGCTATCAATGCATCATGCTCTTGATGGAGGGAGGTGACAAGGCAATGGATTTCACTGGTTCTCTTGTTTTATCGAAAATGGGTTTGTTGAATGGACCTTAGGCACTTTCAAAAAAATGTAATTTGTAAAAGCATAGACAAGACACGTGAACTGTTTGACAATTTAATGTAGAAGCATAGACAAGGTGTGTGAAATGGTTGACAGAATGGGTACACAGGCTTATCAACTGTAAACTGCACCTACCGAATCAGTGCAGACAAAGCATATGAACTGGTTGACAGAATGGGTCAAGAGATGCATCACCACAAACTGCACAGACCATTAAATGCTAATAGAATATGTGAATTATTTGACAGATTGCCTCAGAGAACAACGACTTATGGTGAGGATGCAAAAGACATGCGCAAGCAATTTGAAGACTAATGAATACACCAGACATCAGTGTTGTGGAATGTGCAGGAAGTAGATGCCTATGATTCCATTGCCAAAACAAAAAAAATAAAAATGGACAGTGTATCTGATTATTGGGGTAGGTATAGAACTGAATTCCACAACCTTGACCTGGCATTCTCCCTACCTGCATAATGAAAATCTTGGTACATGTTGCAAACATTCATCAATGGAAGAACATAAAAGGCATGTGAACTGTATGAAAAACTCCCTCAAAGAAATGTCATCTCATGGGATGCGTTGATTGCAGGATATGTGCCAAGTAAATGCCACATATTAGAGACACATTTTTTAAATCTTCCACTCTGGCACAGATTAGTGGTGGGTATATGCGGGAAGAATGTTTACCATGACTAAATCTCATCCCTCCCACATACCATATATTGCATTCATTATAAATTTGATATATTACAAGCATTGGCTTTTATACCTTTCAATTTTCACCCAAATGATAGGTCCAACAGGGATACCCAAAACATCTAGAATTTACTAATAATATGCAATAAAATCCAAGGCTCTTAATCATACAATTCACTACAAACAAACCACTCTCAAAGCAAAGATTAATTAGCTTTTCCACTCTAAGTACAACAGCGTGCATCTACATCCAATGACCACTCTCAAATAAAGGAGGATGGATCTCATCCCATTCCCACTCTAAGCCAAGTACAACAGCAAGCATCTCATTCAAATACCACAAGAACAGAAAGAATAATCATTTACAAGGTATTGAAAAAGCTTATGATCAAAGATAGAAACAAATACTTATTCCTACCCTCCTTCTAGCGCCATTTTGTGGACATCAAATCTGCAAATTGTTAAGCCTTAACAAGAACAAATCAAGGAAAACAAAACAAATCTAATATCCCTATGAAATATTGCTTCATGTTAGATATGCTAAACAATAAGACAAGCTAAATAAGCATATAAACAACATGAATCCAAATTTATCTCATATTGGATTGGTGCTATTGTTGAAAATAGCCCTTTCCCAATCCTTGATAGATAAGCTAGATGATATGAAATTGCTATGAAGATGGAGATGATAAATGGACAAAATTAGTTCTCAAGAAGAGTGACTTTGCAAGAGATTTGTTGATGAAATTGTGGAGATTTGTGGAGTGGACAAAATCAGTTCTCAGTTTAAGAGAATGACTTTGCATAAAGATTGTGGAGGATTTGCTTGAGGATGAAGCCTCTATTTAAAGATTTTCTTGATGAGAGATTGGCCCAATGGATGAATGTGGGACAAAGATCAAGCCAATGAGAAGAGGACACTTATCATCATGTGAGTGGTTGATGCATGTGCAAGATTTGGCAAATGTGCCCATGAGAGGGAGTTTCAAATTCAAATTTTGCAATAAATTTTGAGAGGGGGACAAGAAAATGAGAAATAAATGCAATGTTGGAGGGACAAGTCAACTTCTCATGTTTTTCAAACTTGAGGGAATATTCCCCATGAATGCCATGCTGAGTGAAAATGATGATTTTAAATAAATCAATAAATTGATTTATTTGTGCAAGTGGAGATATCTAGAGGATGCAAGTGGGTGGGTTAGGCTAGGATAATTAGGATTAGGTTAGCTTAATGATGATTAGGTGAGTTTGACCTTTAGGATTTGGATATTTGATTTATTTAATGATGTAATATGATTTGGGATTTGATTAAATGGCCATTTGATTTATTAAAAGGTTGATGGTAATGTTTATTTGATTTTAAATAAATGACCTTAGGAGATGAGATTACCTAATGAATGGATATAAGTAAACCTGATTAATTGATGAATGGTCCTAATGTGAAATCTAGTTTAGTTAATGAATAATCCTGATTGAATGCATAATGTTAATTTTGCATGTCTACAGCACTTTATGTTGCTTATTGATGACTATTTTAGAATGATATGGGTTGCTTTCTTAAGAGAAAAATGTGAAGTATTAGAAATTTTAAAAAGCTTCAAAGCTATGGAAGAAAATGAGAAAGGTCAGACAATCAAATGCCTAAGGTCAGATAGAGGTGGTGAGTTCACCTCCAGGGAGTTTAATTCTTTCTGTGAAGAACATGGAATCAAAAGATAGTTATCTGATCCCTGGACCTCTCAAAAGAATGGTGTTACTAAAAGAAAGAACAGAACAATTCTGGATGTTGCCAGAACAATGATTATTGAAGGAAATGTGCTTCACCTCTATTGGAGTGAAGCAGTAAGCACTGTTGTGTATACTTTGAACTGTGTAAATGTAAATGTAAATGGTAATTCTGGTAGGACTCCTTTTGAATTATGGTTTGGTTATAAGCCTACTATTAAATATTTCAAGATATGTGGAAGAAAATGCTACATCAAGAGAGATGATGATATAGGCAAGTTTGATGCAAGAAGCAATGAAGGAATCTTTTTAGGTTACTCTATTAAAAGAAAGGCCTACAGGTGCTATAATAGAAGAATGAGAAAAATGGTTGAGAGTGCAAATGTCATAGTTGATAAGGATTCTACTAAATCATCTAGATATTGTGGATATGATTTAGATGAATACAATACAAATAAACGGAATAATGTTCAAATACAGAATCAACTTCAAATTGTGCCATATGTTCTGGTAAGACAACTTCAATTTGTTCTGCTAAATCAAAATAGTCAGGAAGCAGAGACAAGTGCAATTGCAAAAGAAAGAATAGAAGAATTAGAAGTTTGAGAAAATCCTAAAACTCCAAGGTATGTAAAGCTAAATCATTCTGAAAATCAAATTATAGGAGATAAGAATAAAGGTGTGCAAACTAGAAGAAAGTTTGCAGAAGAGTATTGCCTGATTTCCAAGATTGAACCTAAATATGTCAACGAAGCCTACAATGATGAACACTGGATGGAAGTTATGAAGGAAGAACTGATGCAGATTGAAAAGAATGATAGATGGATACTAGTTCCCACACCAAAAGATAAGAATGTAATTGGTACTAAATGGGTATTTTGTAATAAAGAAAGACTGGTATGTAAAGGGTATTCACAAATGGAAGGTATTAATTTTGAAGAAACCTTTGCCCCTATTGCTAGAATTGAAGTTGTAAGGCTATTTCTTGCTTATGATGCATACAAGAACTATAAAGTCTATCAAATGGACATGAAGTCAGCTTTTTTGAATGGTGAGCTAGAAGAAGTATACATGGAACAACCGGATGGATTTCAACTAACTAATAAGGAAGACATGGTTTTTTCATTGAAGAAAGCTTTGTATGGACTCAAGCAAGCCCCAAAGCCTGGTATGCTAGATTAGACAAATACTTATTGAAGCTTGGATTCAATAAAAGTATTGTTGAAAACAACTTATACTTCAAATTGGATCATGACAAAGAAGTAATTATTGAAGTCTTTGTTGATGACATTATTTTTGGAGGAGATGATAATCTATGTATGAAGTTTGTTGATGAAATGAATAGTGAATTTGAGATGAGTATGATTGGAGAAATGAAGTTATTTCTGGGATTGCAAGTTACTCAGTTAGACAAGGGGATCTTCATATCTCAGTCCAAATATGTGAGAGAACTATTGAAGAAGTTTGGCATGGATGATTCAAAACCTGTTGGTACTCCCATGGTAACCAGATGTAAGTTGATGCAAAAAGATGATTCTCCTAAGGAAAATAAAACAAGGTATAGATCAATGATTGGGGGATTTCTCTACTTAACTCAGACTAGACCATACATTATGAATGTTGTATGTATGGTTGCTAGATTTTAGGTTGATCCAAAAGAATCTCATGTGATTGTTGTTAAGAGGATCTTCAGGTATCTGAAAGGAATAGTTCATTTTGGACTTTGGTACCCTAAGGATGATGATCTTACTTTAAATGTATATATTGATGCGGATTGGGCAGGAGATGTAGATGACAAAAAGAGTACTAGTGGTGGTGCTTTCTTCCTAGGGAAGAAGCTAGTGCCTTGGTTGAGAAAAAAGTAGAATTCCATTTCTCTATCTACTGCTGAGGTAGAGTATATTGCTGCTACAAATAACTATACTCAAGTGATATGGATGAAATAGATGTTGAAAGATATCAGAGTAGTATATGATGAACCTATTGCCATATACTGTGATAACTCAAGTGCAATCAACATATCAAATAATCTGGTGCTACACTCTAATACCAAACATATATCAATCAAGTTTCACTTTCTAAGGGAGAAAGTGAGTGAAAAAGAAGTCAAACTAGAGTATGTGCCTACCAAAGAATAGATTGCAAATATTTTCACTAAACCATTGTTGAAGGATAATTTTGAGTATTTCAGAGGGATGCTAGGGATGATTACCCCTCCTGATATAAACTAGAATGCATTAACTTGCATCAATCCATGCATTTCATGATCATATTCTGGTCTATATTGATGTTTCCATGGCTTCTACTCAGGGGGAGTAGTCAGATGTGCAGATATGTGGTTCAAAGCTTGCATGTGGAAAGATAATGCTTATATTTTCCATTGATGTCAAAGGGGGAGAAGAGTAATGTGAAAAATTGATTCCTATCTAGAGTGAAGAGTCTTGTGGGGAGAAGATCTTGCAGAAGAATTTAAGGAAGAAGATTCAAAATCTAAGGAGTAAGTGTTGATTGAGAGTTGGGTTGATGGTGTTTTTCACATCATGTGTTTCCATCAATGCCAAAGGGGGAGATTTTTGGATGTTGTGGTTGTGTGGCTGATATGTGGTTGTCATTGATGTCAACACTATTATCATTTGATGTATTGAAGGTTGTATATGTCGAGGATATTGAGAAAATTGTAAAAGAAAGTGTTGCAGGTTCCCAATGGAACTATGAAGGTCATGAAGGTGTCTTGTTTTCTACATTGGAGATAAATTTTTGTGTACTAAAGGGTTTATTGTTGAGTGTATCTATTCCATCCTCTGGAAGTTTCAGAGGTTCATATGAAGAATTGATCGTGTTGTGAACAGTTGTGTTCTGACAGTATTTATGTGGGCTCTATCAATATTTCTAAGTAAATTTTATGTAATTATGGTAATTCTAGTTGTTGCAGATGTTTCTCTATTGTTACTTGGTGTTCTTGGATGTTTCTAGATCATTCTCTATCTTTGTGGTACATCCACATTCATCGATGTGCTCATGGTCAAAGATTTTTCTCTGTATATTTAGTTTTTCATGTTCTTGGCTGACATGATGGGTGTAACGTGTGGTGGATCTTTGAGGTGAAATTAATTGAAGTCTTTTTGTGTTGGAGTTGTTAATTTGGGTCTCCACTATGTTGTGACCAAACTTGGTAGATACGCATTGAAAATTTATTTGCAAATTTGGGCCGACATTGAAAATATGTTTTATATCTCTAGCCGACTAAGTTGTTGATGCAATCTCATGTTGTGGATATATAAGAGCGATTGTTTCATCAATGTAAAGAGTGCTCCATGTGCTCCCGTGTGTGTATGTGTGAATATCATTTGATTGTAGAGTAGAGTTTGAAGAAGACTGGGAAAAGTGTGAAGAAGTTTGAGCAAAGAGTGAAGAAGGTTTTTTTGTGCCTAACTAGAACTATAATCAGGCTTGTGTAGAAGCTATTTTCTCAGTTCACAATTTGGATGGTTTTAATCCAAAATTTTTTTTGGACAGTGATTCCTCTTTTGTATTTGAGCAGTGAGCTCTAGGCAGTGTGCCTGAAGGAATGTGCATTCCCATTATTTCTCATTATACTTTTAACAGGGTATAATATTGTGGACTAACCTCCACTGTGGTTTTTCCCTTAACAGAGTTTCCACGTAAAAAATCTTGGTGTTCTCTATGTTTCTAATGTGTTGAATGTTTATGGTTTATTTTTTATTCATCAGATCTAAGATTGAGTTAAATAAGGTTTGAAAATATTTAAGTATTTTGTGACAATTGATTCACCCCCTCTCTAAGTTGTTTGTCCTTGTTTTTCCAACAAGATGTATCAAAACAACCTATTGTAACAATTTGATATGTTGAATGGAATACAAATGGGTCCTTGAAAGTGTGTGAGTTGTGTCTATTGGTGACCTTCTCTAAAAGATACAGGAGAATAAGAGTGTTTGTTGACCTACAAGCAAGTAGGTGAGTTTGTGAAGGAAACAACCCTAGAAGGGGTTTGCAAGTCTGAAGACTAGTTGAACCTAATTAGTTGGAGCCTAAATCACCTTCCCCTACATCTTGAGGATTGATCCCGAATGAGTGGAAGCTATCGATAAAATTCCCATTCTAAAGACTATAAAATCCATCCAGTCCTTCTTTAGAAAAATTAACCTTTTCAAGAGATTCATTTCAAACTTTGCAGAGATTATCAAGCCAATCTCAAATATGTTGAAGAAAGGTTCAAAAGTTCATTGGAAAGAAGAGGCTATTGATGCATTTGTGTCAATTAAAAGAGCAATTAAGGAAGCACTTGTATTGAAGTCTAAAGACTTTGATAAACCATTTTAGATATTCTCTTTTGCGTCATTTCATAGTGGTGATTGTGGTGTTACAAAAGAATAGTAAAGGATATGAACAACCTATCTCATTCTTTATAAAATCTCTTCAAGGGGAAAAATTGAGATATGACTTCATTGAGAAAGAAGCCTACACCCTAGTAAAAGTGGTCAAGGAATTTCAGGCCTTACTTGGAAGGGGCGAAAGTAATTGCATATGTACCAAATGCTACATTGAAGGAAGTTTGTTCACAAACAAAGGTGATAGGAAGAAGATGTCAATGGATAAACTGTATCTAGGAGTTTAATATTGATATTCAAATTACCAAACTAGTCAAGGTGCAAGGATTAGCAAAATTGATCAATGAATCCAATTTGGAAGTAGCACAAGTTTGCAATGTGGAGGAAGAAGAAAAATGGGTATCATGTATTGAGCATACACCTTGGTATACTAACATAGTGTATTATCTTAAATACATGAAGTGGACTAAAGGCTTGAATGACAACCAGAAAAGGACCTTAAAACTCTAAGCATTAAAATATGTTTTTTGTGAATGGAGACCTGTATTAGAAGAACAAGGATGGTATCTTACTATTATGCCTAGATGAAACTCAAGCAAAGTGAATATTTCAAGAAATACATATGTGTGGAGGTCACTTCTCAAAAAAAAACACTACCCATAAGATATTGAGAGTAGGCTACTACTGGCCTAAAATATTCAATGATGCCCATAAATATGTAAGGAAGTGTGAAGAATGCCAAAGGTTTTTTGGTAAACCAAATTATCAGGGATCCTTACTAATAAGACCTATGTAGATCAAGGCCCCTTTTCATTAGTCGGGAATTAAATTTATAGGAGAGATTACAGACAGGTCTAGTGGTGGACGCAGGTGGATTTTGGTTGCCATTGATTATTTTACAAAATGGATAGAAGCAATACCAATGAAGCAAGCCACCAATAAGGTTGTGATTAACTTCCTATTAGAGAACATCATCATTATACTTGGGGTTCCTATGAGGCTCATCATAGAGAATGGCATGTGCTTTAGATCAAATGAATTTAAGACATTTTGTGACTCCTATTGGCATAATAATTTCATATGCTTCACCATACCATCCTCAATCAAATGCGTAGGAAAAATCTAGTAACAAAAATATTATAAAAATAATCAAGAGGATGTTGGACAACAAGAAGAAGGTGTGGGATTCCAAATTAATATTGGCTCTATAGGAAGACAATATTGCTATGGAGAAGGCCACTAGAAATTTTCCATTTGAGCTAGTGTATGGAGCCCAAGCTAGGCTCCCAATACATAACCTTTTACTAGTCTACAAGTTTAGCCGGCAAGAAGATATAGACATCCCTAAGCCCATGGAAGAGATATATAGCAATTGGCTGAGTTATATGAGATTAGGACCCAAGCTCAGGAGCAAAATGAGAAGATGCAGTTACAAATGAAGCATCTATTTCACAAGAAAGCAAAAGATAGAAAATTTAAGGTGGATGACATGGTCCTTATGTGGAATGCTAGAAGTTAGGATAAAGGGAAGCATGGGAAATTTGAAGCATTATGGTTGGTCCCATTTATCATTACTGGTAAATGTGGTGAAGACTTATACTACTTGCAAAATATGATCGGTGAAGAGTAGGAGTTTCCAGTGCATGGACAATTCCTAGACTACTCTTAAAATTATTACTTTCCATGCATAGTAGATTATGATTTTTATTTTTCTTTTTCCACCACCACCACCCTTGGCTTGCATACTAGAGAATACTTCTAGATTCTTGCAATGACCTCACAATCATTAATCCCTAACCACATCCGCTATTAGGACTAAAAATTATCCTTAAAATTTCCTACAAAACGTATATTTTTCACCAAATATCCAATCAACTAGCATGCCATTTTAAATCCTCATCACTCAAAATACTCCATTTATCCGTCCTATAAGCCATCACCTTAAGAAATTCACATTGTCACCCTACCTACAAATGAAAAAATTCCTATCAAAGAGACTACAATATATCGATAGAAGTCATTTCAAGGTCCCTTCAAAGAAGCAATGAAGCAAGATAGTATGAACATTATTGAGGAGAGAATATCATATCAAAGGAACTTATCTTAGTGTCCCTCTAATAATATGAATGAAATATTATCGAAGACACCTTACCATATCGAAGGATAGTGTTTTGGGGTCCCTTCAATAACCCAAGACATAGATCAATGATGAGTGTAAATATTTTGATTACTACGGCATGACATTCAGAGAAAATACACCTCAACACTCATGAAATAGAAAAACATCTCTTGGACATGACTCATAAATGTATCAAAGTGAAAATAAAAGGTTGAAGAGATTATAGAATATCGAGATGAGTGATTCATGAGTCCCTTCCATATCACATAAGCGGTAAAGTTCATCGAAGAGAAATATATACATAGGCGGGACAAGGGAATTTGTCTCTTCAATAAGGTGATGGCATTTAATACAAAAGGTAACAAAGGAATATCAAGATGGTTTCAAAAGGACTTCAGAATATCAGAATAAGACCCCCCCAAAAAGGGAAAAGACATGTCAATTTGAAGAATGTGAGGGAGAGTGATCTATATCGGTGAGACCCAAACATCAGTCCCTTTGACAACCCTAAAATAAAAAAGTGAATCACTAAAGTTGAGGACTCCATCGAAGGGAAGAATATATATCAGGAGAATAAGGATGCTAGTCCCCTCGATAAAATAATGATACTATCGCGATGTGATAAACTTATGAACATATCAGAGTGATAAGAGAGTATCGAAGAAGCTACTTATAGGGAAGTTTTTGAGAAGATATTGTGATATCAAAAAGAAGCCATATTGAGTCTCTTTGATTTCTCGAAACAGAGAAAGAATACACCACTAAAAGGACATCGAAGGAAACGAGAAATATCGATGAGATCAAAAAATTGTCATCCCAATGAAATGATAGTTTTCACAAGACATCGGCATGACAAAGAGACAATTTGGTGGCGATGATGAAAGATCAAACTGCCTACATTCAAAACAATTACTTACACTCTCGATGACATGAAATTTTCCATCAAACAACATTAATGAACTATAGCCGAATGCATTAAGAACCAAATTCTAAAAATATTTCAAAATCATTAAGCAACTAGAGAAGAAGGAAGTGGGGCATAGTGATGGATGGAGATACCAGAACTATGAAAAGCATTATCCAAGTAAGTACACAAAGCCTGAGCTAAAAATTGTAGTATTTGCAAACTGGTTCAAATTTTTGAAGCACAGAAGTAGGGCTTCTTTTTTGAAAAACTCATATCATGGCAAGTGCGACTAAAAGCCCTAAGAAAAAAAGACAAAAATTAGAAGAAAGGCATCCAAATCAAGACTTGATTGATTAGTATCCTGGCTCTGGATAGAGGTCTAGGATGAATACACAATTGAACCTTCAGGCTGAGAAATTAGAGGACTGAAATAAGCTAGTGGGCAATACATGGACCCCAACAAGGGGATACAATTTTTTTGTATACCACTACAAAAAGATGCACAAACACCAACTAGTCTCCAACCCATGGAGACTAAATCTGGGAAAATTGGTAGTACCTAATGTATTCATTAATGTTAAACTGATTAAAGAATTGTCCAATAGATATAATCCTTAGACTCACATGATTGAATTAGAAAAAAGATCCTCTTTCATTCTTGTTACCAAGAACTACATATCCATGATGTTCCAATTAGACACTAGTATTGACATGAAATTCGAGATTAGGGATCTCCTAAATGAGTATCATAATGTGAGAACTAGTTATGAAAGGTGGAGACTACCATTACATAGGCCCCGGGATGAGAGAAATAGGCTCGAAGTGTTTTTAAGGGAGGAAAACCCTCCATATTCTATGAACATGTTTGAGTACTACCAATACACATACTACTATGTTTTCCAAGTACTTTGTTTGGATGCCCCCATATTTATGGAGATAGCACCAATGGTCCTAACAACTAATGTGCAGAGCTAGGGTTCTTATCCTCTTGATTATGTTGAGTACTTGGTCGATGAGCTTCACAATGACCTTATTTCTATCAAAAATAAAGATGGAGGTTTTCAGTTCAAACACTACTCATTATTCATGCATCTCATTCTGCATGAGGGAAAAAGTATGAGAACGTGTGATGAATGTTTAAGAATAAGAGACTTGGATGATAATGGAAATATCAAACTAGTGTAGATGTGGATTTCTATTTGGGACAGTCAATGTGAAATATCACATTATTTATATTTTGAGGAATATTTTGTGAAACCTTCATACAAACTCCTTGGCCACCCATGTGAATATAACCTATCACTAGAGATACAAATATTCCTTAGGTCAAAGGAAAAAAATGAAATAGGGAGGTCAATCACAATTGGGTTGATTGGAATGCCTATGGTGACTGTACAAAAATTAGAGTATATGGATATGAAGCAACACCATTTTTTCTACCAAAAACTTGTCCAAACAGGGTTGCTTATTTGGAAATTGTGAGGCAATTGGCCTATTCTAATTTCATGCACATCAAAAGTCATAACAAGCAATCACTGGTGCTCTAGAAATTATGATTTTCTTGAAATTGAGGATCCAATAAAGAGGCTAAATACACTAATTTCACATGAAGAAGAGTTAACTAGGGATGTTCCTCCTCGGGTGTTCACAAAGAAGAATGAGGACACTAGGGAAATGCAAGCTGAGTATGAAACCCCACTGTGCTAGCTTTCTCCTTAACCAACACTAGATATTAGTTTCTCTATTGACACATCCATTGCAAAAATAAAAGAA
Source organism: Sequoia sempervirens (assembly GCA_007258455.2). Lineage (NCBI taxonomy): Eukaryota > Viridiplantae > Streptophyta > Pinopsida > Cupressales > Cupressaceae > Sequoia > Sequoia sempervirens. The sequence continues at coordinate 6,487,102 of VDFB02105785.1, read as the reverse complement.
GTGGAGAGTGGAGATGAAGGAATGCAAGTTTTTAAACCTGTGATTGAAAATTATGAACCCCCAATGGAAAGAAATAATATTGTGGTTGAATTCCCAAATGAGCTTTTGGATAATGTAAGACATGGTGCCAATAAAAATTTTGTTTCTAATGATGATTTAATTAAAACCTCTGAGTTTAAGGCCTTTTGTAAGAGTATAGAGGTAAAAAAAATTAGGGAAAGGATTAAATATGTCATGCCTGAACAAGTAGTTGAAGCTTTGAAAGAGCTACAGGATGAGATTGATAAAGAAATACAATCCATTATCCCTGAAAAGGGGAGAATGTTGCTAGAAGAAGTAGGGATCATGTTTCTTCGTGGATGAGATATGAGCTCTACCATTGTATTTGACAACTTCTAGAGAAACCAAATCAAGAACTTACAATTGAGAATAGAAGAGGTAGACAAAGTATACACTGGATCAAGTTATGATCTAGATAATGCAACATCTCCTTGTACAAAGGGCTGAAGATACTAATAAGGCATTTGGCCATCTCCTTGTACAAAGGGCTGAAGATACTGATCCTTTGGAAACAGTAGATATAAATGTTAATGTTTCCAAGTTCACTAAAGCCCAAATTGAAAGAATGGTGAAAAATAATAAGATATATATGACTAAGAATGAGAAACTAAGATAAGAGATCACCAGTTATAAAGATAAATTGCCACCTTCTTCAAGCATCTACTACCCATGGTTAGACATTGACAATAGGGTATTAGAATCCATGGCTGAAACTACTTATTGGAAGCATAGAGCTAAGAAATTCTAGAAAAGGGGTGATAAATTAGAAGTGGAAATAAAGTCCATAAATTTCAAAATGGTCTCAAAATTTATAAAGAGAAGATTTGAAAAAATGATTAAGCAAGCAAAGGATGTATGGATTGTTCACCATAGAACACATGTTGCATTCCAAAAACATAAAAGGTTACACCTTAGGTTGTGTAAAAGGAGTTAGCATCCAAGGGGAATGTAGACCAACAGGTGTTCAAGATTTATGATGAATTAATAGATATGCACGAGAAGTTTTGTACAGGGTTGACACAAGAGCTTGGTGATTTTGACCAACCCCTAGATATGGCTTTACCTAGCTTCTTTGATCACGAGGGAGAACTAAAATAAAAAGCATGTGCAAGAATGAACTGGCTTAGCTATTATCAGTGGCTCTTGACAAAGTAAATGATGAAGCAAGGGTGCTGGAAAATACAAAGTGTACAATTAGAAAAAATCTTCACTCTAAAATTTGATATGAAAGATATAATCACTAATGCAGATACCTATGCTAACCAAGAATATATCAAGCATCTTTCCAGAGTCAACATGTTTATTGCTCCAACAATATAGGGGTCAGAAGTTTCAACGAATTCATTTAGTGCTAGGTACACTATCATGGAGAAAGGACCTTGAACAGTTCTTCAGTGATCACAGGTGCCTTACAGAGATTAACGGAATGTGGTGTTATGATTGCTATGGACTTCATTGTTTTCTTTGTTAATTACAATAGTTAAGGTTTTGGTTATGTTCAACAAGATGTAAATGAAAATTCACAACTGTAGATGTAAATAGCCTGAAGCTTGTTGCTTCTCGTATATAAGGGAAACCAAGGTTGAGTTTGGAGGAGTCATCATATATCATCATAATCATTAGCATCTATTTATACTCATAGTAGAATGCAAACAAAACTTATGATATGAATTGTAATAACTTTTGAAGCAATCTAATGGAGAAGAAAGTTTAAATTGGTGGTCCAATATCTAGCATTCAACTCTTATATCGATATTAATTTGTATATCTTATCTTACTATCTCCATAGTAGTCTTTCTCTATTATTCAAATTAAGTGTATAAAAAATATATTTAATTTTTCAAGACACACTTGTTGCCTCTATGTGATTTTCATGATTGGTTTCTGTGAGAAGTGAATTAAAATCCTTTTAAGAGATTCAATTTAATTAGTTTCCGCCTAGAATTAAAATCCTTTTAAATCAATTATCTTAACTGGTTTCCTACAAACAAGAATTAAAAGTCCTCTCAAATATCACATTAACTTAGGGAGATATCATTCAGATTTGTAAGAAGAGCCCGATAACTGACAAACTTGCACATTTATACAAAGTATAGACATCCAAAAGTGCCAAGCTATTAGAGTTAAGCTAAGAGAGAGGATCCACATATCATACACATCTCGAATCCATTTACCCAATTGGAATAGGCACTAATCATACTCATTTCAAAACAATACTCTACTTATTCACATATTCAAATTGTAAACATTAGGAGTAGGAATAGCTATTAGTCTTGCATCTATTTCCCATTATATGTCATTAAGGAATAGATTATCTAAGTAAAGAAAACACACTACCTCTAAATTCATTATTTGCCTAACCGTCAAAGGTACAGCCACCTAGGTCTAGAAAAACCTAAAGTGTAGGGTGTTCCAAACCATATTGGTTGACTCTATTCAATTGTTAAAGCATTTTAAGCCCGACCATAAAGCTTAGCATACTCTTAGGGTTTGCAATCTGCAATTTCGGGAACCAACACATTAATCATTTTCCTTACATTCTTTTTCTTGAATGAATTACCTCATTTTAAAGGAAAAATATGGGATATGTTATCTCCGGTAGTAGCATAAATCAAGAAACATATGAAAGGATTCTACGATAATAAAAAATACAATACTTTGAATTAGGGATTCTTTAAGAATATGTAAACAAAGATACAAATTCTAGAGTGAGAATTCCATATAATTTAGTCTAAATATATGAGAATGAGGTAACATTCATGGTGGAAAAGGATCATTGTTACATGGAAGTGGTAGAGCCCAGAACCTCATAGATTCCTAAGTTACCTTATGAGGTTGTGCCTGAATATATCCAAGGTTATGTGGATATTCTATTGAAAAATCCAAGGGATCCTAATGTAGAAAAATTTGGTACTTATAGAGAAATCATGGATAATATTATTCAAAAGCAGATAGATGAAACCAATGAAAAAAGAGTGGATAAGCTATTTAAGAAGTGGGACATTTTTTGGTACTCAAATATTAATCAACCATCCTCTATCCAAACTCTAGTGAATATCCCTTCAGATCTTAAAGTAAATGTTGTATAGAAGTTTCCTATAATATGAATCATATCAACATTTGTTGATACCACTCCTCCACAACCCACTAAATCTGCACAAAAATCTACTGCGACCACTCCTCCATAGCCCACTAAATTTACACAAACATTTTCTAGAAGAAGAGTTGCATCAGAAAATCCACCACAAAAGTTAGGCATGTTAGGCCTAAGAAAAAGACAATGAGGAAGAGATGGATGAGGAAGAATTAGAAGATGAGGAAGAATTTAAAGATGAAGGTACCTCCAAATAGAAAAAGAAAGAGAAAAAGATATAAAAGGAGAAAAGGAGCAATCTTCTCTTATTCCATTTGAGCCCCTTGAATTTGAAGCTATGTTAAATGGAATTTTTAGTCGTGCTTTATTGAATGAAACCATAGAGCTCCATCTAGAAGTCCCTCCACAAGATCATAATATTATTGAAAAGGCTATCATTGTGTATATGCTCAAGAAAAACATACCTTTCAATGACATCATTGAAATGGCTCTAGAAATCCTAGATCAAGCTTTGAGACAAAGAAGAGAAAATGAAATCAAAGTAGATGAAGAACTGAGACATTAGGTAATCAACAAGGCTTAGAGGTCCTCTATCTCTCAAGCAAGAAAGGAGAATATATTCTAGAGGAAATCTAAAGAGCTCCACAAAAATTAAAGAATAGACCTTCTTATTAGCATGGATGATGATGTTAGAAATAAGATTCAGAGGGAAACAAAAGAATTCACAAAGAAGATCATTGAAGAAGTGCAAACTATTGTTGACATGAATGCATAGGATCCTTCAGATGAGAAAGATACCAATGATATGCCCCCTTCAGTGAGTATAGAAGAGCAAGTTATCTCCGATCATCAAGAGGATCAAGATGTCTTCAGTAAGGAGGAAGAAAATGAGAAGGAGAAGGATGCTAAAGAAGAAAGCTTAGAGAAGTCATAATCCTCTCTAGTTGACTCAATCAAGCATTTTTTTGGCACAAAAAATGCAAATTCAACTGGTAGTGTCTCTATAGTTACTGCAAGTTCCTACCTTTGATGGACAATTCAATTTTTCCGGTATGTCTCCCATTCACAAGTTGAAGCTTGGAGATGTACTCCACTACATAACAAGGAAAGAGTTACTACAATAATAGGTGGAGAGTGAAAGATTTTTGGAAGAGGAAATGAAAGTATTAGAATAAAAAATTTCATTTTGGAAGAGGCAATGAAAGTATTGGAATAAAAATTTCCTAAGGCTGAAAGGGATACATCTCTACCCTCTACATAATAAATGAAGAAACTAATCGATGCCTTTGAGACTTATTCATCTCATTTGGAGAAATAGGCAAAAAAAAAGTTCAATGAAAAGAGACTGATAGATGCCTTTGGAAAGTGTGATAGAACTTTGACCAGGTTACAATCATACATCAAAAATATTCAAAAGTTCTTGGAGGAAGAAAAATTATTGTCTTTTATCTGAAGTGGTATGTTGCAACCAAGAGCATGAAGGATCATATCAATTACAACTTATGATCCTATGCAAGATAGCTATGGTTCCATAAGGGCACATGTGGAGAGTCTGCACTCCTAGATACAACAACTACAAGATCAAAGGGAGTAGTTTAAAGGTCATGTGAAGAAATTAAGAGAATTAGTGAGTCTAAGGTTGGCCTCACTGACTAGATTTTTGGTGGAAGCTCATGGTGTAATGTATAAATACCATGTACCATATTTTTTGGGAGGAAGTAGAAGACACATATGTGCAATTGACTTGTCAAGTTGACATTGATCACTACAAAGAAACAATGGGACAATAGCTTGATCTAGATCAAGTGAATCTACAAAAACATTTTTCCATCAAATTGAGTTGAGTTTTTTTTTATGTAAAATATCTTTCTTTTGATGTTGTGTATATGTGGAGTAGAAATTTTTATAGATATAAGGATTTTTTTGTTGATGAATTAACCAAGCTTCATCCTAGAGGGAGTAAAAACTATATAGAATAAGGGGGAGCTTTTAAGTTTTGTATGTATAGAGAAATTTTTGTTACCCTTTTCCCTCGATGTCAAAGGGAGAGAGAAATATGCATCAAAGGGGGAGTGTTTGTGCACATCAGTTGGTTTTTCCATCAATGACAAAAGGGGATATTATTGTAGCCTAATAATCTTGGTTTTCATTGATGTCAAAAGTGTGCTTAAGATCGCATATGCTCTAGATATTTTCAGTGTGCAAAGATATCTAATGATGTAGGTTAGCATTATAGGGATGTGGAAGATGCATAGTCAATTGGTTGCCTAAGTATGATGTGGTTGTGGGTACACATATCTTGATATGTTTTCAGGATGCCTATAATGATATTTTCTTAGTTTGGTGTACCTACACACTCAATGACAAGTTGTAGAAATTTTTTCTGATGCATTCACAATATATAATCTAAGGCAAAGACACGGTATTTTGGTCCCCATCCTCCAACAAAGAAAGATTTAGTATAACAGTTTAGAAGTTAAGTTCATGGAGATGTGAAGGTGTTATATCCATTTTTTTATGGTAATATCCCTTATGCCAAAAAAGTTAGAAGTGACAGAGTTATGGTATGTGTTATGGTAGAGAAAAGTAGTTTATAAGGCTTACTAGACTGCTCCACATTCCTTAAGATGTGAACATTTGACCAAGAAATTTTGAGGAAACACTTAGTGATGTCTAAGTCATGCTATATTAAAGTTTCAAGTGATCTAGTGCTTCATAAGTTTAGTTTTCAAAGTGATAGATTGTTAGAGTTGGTTCCTAATGCTTAATCTTCATTAGAACATATGTTTGAATACTTGTGCTAGTAGAATGTTATGAAGATCATTTGTATAAGGGAATTTGGGTGCTATACCAAATGACCTATAGAAAGCCCAACATCAATTTAGGCCTAGGAGCAAAAGGAGTCCTAGGGTATTTAGGAGTGGAGGAGTCAGCTTAATTTTATAGCCTTGGCACCCCCATTTCAAATAGTACCTCCTATTCCAACACTTCCCCCTACCATGATATAGCTACCTTCCATAGTTAGATAGAGACCCTCAATCATTAGACATGAGGTATGTCTCTTCCCCTTCTCTTGCATGCATCTTCATTCTAAACTCCTTTAGTGACTTTTGTAATTACACTATGGTAAACATCTTACCACATTGTGATTATGCCACTTTCCATCCCTCCACCTTTGTCTACCATGCAAACATCCATCATGGCACAATCTCCCTCCACCCCTCTCTATGGTCTCCCATAATTCTCACCATCCACATTTCTCACTCACTAGCTCATTTCTAGAGGAACAACATCCACTACTTCACAACAATAGGTGACCATTCCTTTTAGGTTTCCACAATGTTTCCCCTTCGCATAGGATATTATTCAATCTCAAAATAAATTTCATCAATAGTGGGAGATTGCAAAGAAATCTTGGGAAGCCTGGGTAGAGAAAAGAAAAATAAAAAGAACATAGCTCCCAATTGTGTCACATATGCAGACTATCTATGATCATGTGCAATAGGCCTTGATGATCACCCATAGGATTCCCATGGTGATCAAGGCTCAAGGAAAATTCTACCTAAAAAATACTCAACCTGTTCCATTATTCTAAATCTTAACTAGGCAAGGCTAGTGGAAAAGATAGAACTCATCGAGGAAACACAAAATTCCATTACAACAGACTACATCAAGTCTAGTTATCAAGTGGAGAAGAAGGATTAGGAGATCATGAAAATGAAATCCGTAATCGACGGCCACAAAGTAGAAGCTATGGCCAAAGACAGGAACCTCACAAGAATGAGAGTTTATTTGTAGAGCCATGTCACTATTGAAAACTTCCAACTGGAAGTTAATCAGAGGACCCAACTACAAATACAAGTAGTGTAATTGAAGGTCGAAATGGAGGGCTTGAAGAAAGAAAAGGAATCCATCAAAAGTAAGTTACAAAAAAAGGAAGAAGATTTGTTGCAGGCTTAAAAGATTCTATCATACTTAATGAGTACAAAACAACAAATACAATAGGAGTCCTAGTCTAGGGACTAGGAGATCTAACAAATAAAGACCAACCTCGTCGCCCACCCCCAAACCATGGATATCCTCCCAATGATCTAGAAAAATTATATATTAGGTTGGGAGATGATAAATAATGTGGCTTCACACTTGAAGCCAACAATTGGGTTTATCACTGATTTATAGTGGTTGAGTACACAAATAAGCATGTCTATGGAGTAGACCCTCACCTTCATCTCCCCAAAGGCTAAAAATTCACATATTCCATTTGAGAATATATACAACACAATAGATAAAACAATCCAAGCAATGAGGATTCCCAACCAAAGGTAGGTGATAAGAAAAGTTAATGAATTCTTGAGCTGCAACAAGGCAGCAAAAAAATGCAAGGCATATTTGGATGTCTTAGAGTGAGTGGTTCAAGAAAGAAAGGGACACATTGAACAATTTTTCTAGTTAGGACTCCCCTCTCTATTCCTATTTGACAACACAATACTCTATGAGGATGAAATCAAGGGACTACTACTCACAAAGTAGAATGACCAAGGTGTCTTTAAAGGCCTGAGTCAAGCACCAAGTGCCTTTGAAGTGGAGACCATCTTGCAACCCCTCTCACAAATCAAGTTTGAAATGTGGGTGGTCATGCAAGGCTTAAGCAATGTCTCCTTTAAGAAGATAATTGACCTAGATAGAGCCTTCAAAGCTCAAAAAAGGATCAACTTTTGGAGGAAGAATGGACACCCATGAAGGCCGCCCTACAAAAGTTGTAAACTTTTCCCTTTTACAACTTCACTTCTTTTTATATGAACCATAGATTTTGGGTTCTTCATCCGCAAGAAGATTCCCAATTTAAGTCACCAGAACTATGGATCAAATCCACACTTTTGAGATGTGTGCCTTAGCACCTTAGTGGACATAGCTGTATAAATTGAGCATCTAGTTCTAAACTTATCTTTTACACCAAGACCTTGGTAGGATTCAGTTGGTTCGGAGGAACCAGATCTATCTAAATGATGATCATGAGCAATTGCGTAAATATCTTCCCGAAAAAAAAGTGGATATAAAAAGAATTGTTGCCAAGATCTATGTTTGTTTTGATTTCTTTGTAATTCATCCATTTTTGAAAAAAACCCCAGACCCAAGAATAACCTCTTGGATTAATAATACATGGTGTGATCTAGTCGGGACATAATAGAAAATATCTATCTGATAATTTTCTTCACATAAATCTTCATTCGTCATGAGGAAGAACGAAAATCTTTTATTTTGGCGGTCTGATCGCTCTCCTGACTCATGGAATATAATTCCATGGTCAGTACACTATTTCTCTTACACATTTGTCTTCGAGTACTTAGGACTCATTGTGAATGTAGAAATCCCTGATTTACTACAGGGAAAAACTTCCCTTATCGATGACTAAAAGGCTCTTAACTTCTGATTAGTAAAGGGAATTCCTCGTTGAAATGAGGAACATAAGCTCGTTCTTCTGGTTTTACTTATGATTCAAGCCATCCAGCTTATCCATTGACTCACTTGACTTAATCACTTGCACTCTCAAATTTATTTGATCTTATTTCAAAATGAATCCATTTGTTCAAACAAATTATCGACACATGTAAATAATATGCATTTACACATGCATTGAATTCCTTGGATAAAATCCGCTTCTGATCAAAAAAAGAAAGTCGAGATTCTTAGAACGACATGTTGTTTTTTCCATTTTATTGACTTTTCAGAATCAGTCGCCATCTTACTAATTTTACCGATGGTATAGATGAATTGAGTAGTTCATCCAAATGTGTAAAAGACCATAGTCGCACTTAAAAGGCGAGTACTCTACCATTGAGTTAGCAACCCTTATTTGGAAAGATACAGTTAAAATGGAATACCCAATTATTCGAACTAATATGAGATTTTAACAATCATTCTGATCGAACGACATAAATAGAACCTTTCAGCATCAAGGGTCTGAATCAAATCAAGTCATATTCCTGGATCAGGTTATTTTTGATCCGTTAAACGAATTCACCATAAAAAAATGAATGGTGGAGATACTAACTTTTATTATATTCAAACAATATGGATATTGACAATATGCATGGTGAAGATACTCATTTTTATTATATTCAAACACCATGCATATTGTCAATCCTAGAGACACATGGCACCCCCATGCTCACCTGCTGCAAGCAATGCCAAGGTGGCACATGGTGGCTTCAGTGTTGCTAGCTCATTAAAATTGGGAGGATTCAAAAGAATGGGCACTAGCCTCCATGTGGCATTGCCAGGAACTTCAAAGAGAATAAGGGTACCCTTTGTAGGAAAAGGATGTGTCATTGTTCAAAATGCCACAAATAGTCCAAGTGGGTCACACATCGACATCAAGAGATTATTGAGCATTAAGGTAGCACCATTCCAGAATTTGTAGATCGTATATGCATTTGCACCGAAACATTTATAGGAACTAATTTTGTTACTGAGGTCTCATTATGGAAGTGAGGGGGATAATCCAAGTGTCATGTTCCCTTGACCTTTAAAGTCCCAACCATGCATATAAGTGGTGCCTATATATTTAGATGGGTTATCTTTTTTAAAGGGTTCTCTTGGAAAGAAATTGGTTTAACTATTTTTCTAGAGAGAACAACATTGTAATCTTTTAGTTTTGAATAGAGACAACAACAATTATTGTTTTCATTTCAAATACCTTAGTAGGTGCTTCTTGTGCTAAGAATTGAATATTTTGTACTGTTCCCTCGGGCCTTTGTACTTTTTTCTCCACACAACAATGAAGAGGACGTGGTTTTCTATGTCAAGTTGTGTAAAATGATTAATTTTCTATTGTTTATGTTCCTTTCTTATATAGTATAAACTTTTGATAATATTGTGGGCTTTAAATCATGCATCTACTGTTTTAAACTATCTATAATGTTTTAAAGGTTTTGATCTATATTGTGCTAGTTAGGATTGAATCCCAATGGTAATTTCAGTGCATCACCTTAGTTTTTATTTTAGTTTTTCCTTCTTTTCCTTCTACCCCTTTTCCTCCTAAAACACTCAAATAGTCATCTTCTAAAACCCTAGAGGTTTCTTCATAGGCAATAAATTAAGTCCCACGTCTATGAAACTTCCCATAGTACGTTGCTTGCTTAGAGTAAAAATTTTAAGCATCAACAGTAAGTAACCTTCTTGCCCACAATAGCTACACCAAATATTAGGTATTTATGAGAAGGTATATTTTTTCCACAATCTCTTGCTAGAGTCTTCATTGTTCAACATCTAATCTTAGTTTTTCCATTTCTCTGTTTTCTTTCTCCTTCCCAAGTTTTTGCCAAGATTGGTTTCAATCCAACGGGCCAAAGTAACTAGTTCTAGATATGTCTTAAAAATTCTTCCATCTAGGAACATTTTAATTTTTGGTATTAATCTCGATATGAACCATTTAGTTTTATCCTTATTAGTTAGTGGTTTTTCCAATCTCCTAGTTATTTCTTTGAACCTCTTACCAAATTAAGTTAAAGTTTCATCTTTATTTTGTTTAAGTTCTCTAATTTTTCTTGCCCCTTTGGTAGGTAGTTCTGAAGTATTAAAATTTTCCAAGAATTCTTATTTTATTGTATCCCATTCCTTATCATTTTTTGGATAAGTCTTTTAGTACCATTTGAGGGCATCACTTCATAAAGAACCAATAAAATTGAACAATTTAGTGTTGTGTCTAGTTGTATTTTGTATTTTCCAAATTGATTCTAGAATGAAGATATTCTTTTCCACATCATTGGTGTCCTTTCCAAAATTGGGTAGCTTCCTAGAGGTATTCATGTCTACTTCTTCATAGTTATTTTATATATCTCCTATGTTTGTGTTGAAGGACTGTGTTTCCAGGGTTACTATGTTATTTTCCTCATCTTCCTTTTCTCTTGCATCTTGCACACTTAGGATGTGTTCTATTTATTTTGTGGAAATTATTCATGACTTTAATGGCATTAAGGGTGACTCTTGGTCTAGGGGTTATTTCTATTCAAAGTATCTTTCATTCTTGGAGATGTCATGTTGGTAAATTCCATTTGATTAGTTAATTGTATTGCTTCATCATATGTTGTTAAATTCCCAAGATCTAATTTATTTTATACTGCATCATCCCTTCGTATTATCAAAACACTTCTAGTCACCAACTCATTTAGGTATTTGGCATCAACTATTATTGTTTAGATATCTTATATAGGATTAACCATTGGTAACCAATCCTCATCTATCCTCAATTAAATATTTTCCTATTCTGGATAAGTGATCGGTGTTTTAGTTATAGGTGGTGTCATCAATCTTGTGAATTCTTGTTCTATATCCTTTCTATTTTTTCTATAATCATTAATTTATCCCTCTATATTATGTATAATTTGGCTTATTCTATCCATGCTATAATTTATTTATAATATCTCCTTCCTTACTTACTCAGTTGCACCCATAATGGCATGCTCATCCTCTTCATTTGTATTTTCTACTACTCTCTTTGTCCTATTCTCTCTCTTTTTTGCTTCCATCCTTCTATAGTATATTTCCTGTCAATCCTGGGATTTTTTCAACCTTCTTTCTTCTACATTAATTTCAATTTCCCACTTAATTCTTTCAATAAGATCAAATTTCCTTTTGTTATCTCCTTTTTCCATGGGTTTTTCTGATATGGATTTCCATTAATCCTTATATCCCATGGTTAGTTTAAATTTTGAACAATTACATATTTTTGGGGATCTTCTTAGATTCCTCCATCCTTTCCATTTGTCATCCCTTAAGTCCCTACCCCCTCTCACAAGGGTGGTACCTAAGAGTTTTCTACAATTTTTTCCTTGATGTTACTATCCTCTCTTCTAATGGTGTCACTTCTTTTCCTTGTATTTTCTTCACAGCTCACTCTACGGTCCCGACAATGAAACCAATGTTGGCAAGATGAAATGGAAAATTACAATTCAAAGATCTATACCCTGTTATCCCCTATGAAGTTAGCTTATACCCCAAAGGATACAGTAAGATAAAAGAGTAATTACAAAAGGGAAAATATATCTAACTGCATTTCATATGTAACTTAAATAAAAACCCACATTCATCTATAAAACATACATTTCTCAAATCCTTATAACTCCATATATATATTCATATGATAGATATAATGGCAAGTCTTATTCTCTACTCTAAATTATCTTCTATACTATATTCACATTCTTATCTATTACTTTTTTATGCTCCTACATCTATTACATACATATACTTATACTTTATCTCTCATATATACATGAACCTTATAGGAAACCTTTTACTCCATCTTCTCTATCAGCCTGAGGTTCCACAAGTCCTTTGCAGTAGCTTTTGGTATATGCTTTGTAATATAGGGCGCATATAGAAGCCTTAATGGTAGAACATATGAAGGTGGTGCTCATCATGACCTTACCCCACCTAAGAAAATACCAAAATTAAAATCCTTCCTATGGTATATAGGATATCACTGCTAGTTCATCAAAGGCTATGCATCAATGGTAAGACCATTGGAAGATCTATTGAAGAAGAGAACCAACAAAAGCATGAATTGGATTGAATAGTGTCAATAATCTTTTGACTCACTTAAACAAAGGATTATTCAAGCAACAATCCTAATATTTATATATTGGACAACTTCATCTCATATCCATGTAGATAAATCTAGTATAGTCATTAGAGTAGTTCCAGCATAACCTAGAGGAAATAAGGACCATCCTAGTCTATTATAGGTAGAAAATAATTACACTACCAGTGAGTAAGAGGAAATGAGAATGGTGTATGCACTACATAAGTTTTCATTTTATCTCTTATTCACATCATTTATATTTTGCATTGACCATTGGAAATTTAAGTACCTGAAATGATGGGAAAAGGGGAATGAATTCAACCAATGTGGAATGATAAAATGGTCTAGGATTTAAACACCCCTTCTTCCTAATTTAAACAGAAAGAGAGAAGAACACAAAGGGATATGATTGGCTTTCAACCTTGAGGTGATTCAAACCTATTTTAGATCTTGGATCTTTGCTTTCTTATGACAAAAATGACTGATTTACAATGTTTTGGAACTATTTAAATTGCATTATCTAAATTAATTATAAGACCTAACATTTGAAATGTAGAATTCTATGATAAAAAAAAAATGAAAATTTGCAAGTAGATCTAAGAAGGGTTTGATAGTGTGCACCTATGATAAAAAGTGAGTTTCAAGGTTTGTAGCAGGACTGGTTCACCCCTAGGCAAATGGGTCTTAGGTAGGGTGTTTAAAATCAATTTATGTAGTCCTTTGATCCTGGATATAAGCTTTTGATTTCTCTAGGTTTGACTATCAAAAAGCCAGAAATAAAATCTGTGAGTTTTTGTAGCTCGACAACAATGATGAAAGCTTATGCAACTTTGCAAAAATGCTCCTTTGATCAACTTGCAGTCCTTCACTTGTAAATTTACACATATAAAGAGAGAAGAATTTTTTTTTTTTTGGATGAATGGGGGTTTGCCTTAGTCAAACCCCATATTTGGTAGTTAAACCTTGATAATGAAATAATGATATTTAAAATGAAGGAATTGATGAATGAACACTTGCTTGTTACAACTCACCAAACCCTTAATGGCTACCCTTAGAGGACTGAAGTCAAACAAATCACTCTAATGATTGGATATTGAATGCATTGGATTGATTGATTTGATGTTTGAGTGCTTAAAACCTACATCACAATGTTAGCTCCAAAACATGATATGAACACATATGAAATTTGACATGATGATATGATCTTGATTGTTGTTGTAGATGACTGATAAATTTGTTCTTCAATGCTTGTGACAATGATATTTTCTATTGGATTTCTCTTATAAAATGTGTTATATTTGAATTGATAAAAACACAATGTATTTTTAGGTGTTTATCTAATTTCCTAAAAATTAGATTCCAAAAGCCAACACTTGACACTTGAATTTGAATCATTAAAATGCCACCAAAACTATAATAAAAATTGGGTCATAGGACTTAAAGAGGACCCATTTGACCTTGGGTGAATGGGTCCTAGGACCTAATTCTAGGACACTCAATTTCCAAGGTGACTTAATTAATGTTGGAAATTTTTTAATATAGGTTTCCCTTTCAGAAAATGAGAATAATAAGGCTTTGAAAATACATAATTTGGTCGATTAGAAGCTTAAAAAAGTCCAATTAATTGACGGGATGTAAACAAAGTTTGAAATTATAAAGGTATGCAATTTCCTACACTACATTTAACCCCCACTTTAGTGAGAGTATGAACTTATGCTCAGACTCACACTACAGAAGAAAAATAAGTCAAGAGAGGTCTAATTATACAACTGTTGGAAAGATAAGATGACAATGATCAAGGAGGATGATTGATCCGCCTAGATCTAAGATCTCATAGAAAACCAACAAAGGCACAAGAGACACATGCATGCAGCAGTGACACAAGATACACAATCATACAATGTCAAAATTAATGCAAAGAGAAAAGGAAAGGAAAAAGGGTGGATAAAGCCTAAGTTGTTTGTCTAAAAAATCTCACAAGTGAAAAACCACTATCCACTATGCAAACAAAATACTCATGAGGGCTAGTAAAAATTTGTTGTTCACTAGGTGTGTACTCATAAAAATGGTGGCACATGGGTAAATTCATCACAAAAATTGTGTACCCATAAGTCAGTGCCAAAATGATCAATATTGAAATGAAATAATGCCAATGTAATGATTTCATTGTATGCCCCCACTTTAAAGGAATTTCTAAACACCATGCTATGAGCAATTATTTTAAAGTAGAAAATGATAAACGTCAAATGATAAAAGAAGACATGAGATCTTACTTGGAAAGCCCTATATCAGTGATATGTTTCCAAATAAAGCTACGTCATGAAGAGGGGTTTCCCTCAAATGAAATCCCAAAGACAACACATAAGGGATCTACAGATTTTGGGTCAACATATGTCTTTGCTACAATTATATAATAGAGCTAGGAGTCATCATCATTCCCAAAATACTTGTAGAACAATGAACACAATGGAAGAATGACACATAGAGAGTGAAAGAAAAGAAAAAAATTGGATCAACATTGTAGAGACCCAAATGTCTCAACGCCTTACATCATCCCCAAAAGGAAAACATAAGACCAAAAAAAGATAATGTTTATGACATATAGAAGAATGTCATGATAGGTTTTCTTCCTCTATATCCTTGCACCAAAAAAGTAACAATGGTCATCCAAATAAAAGCTCACAAACATGAAGACACACCAAGCAACAAGGTATGTGGGATCACATTATGTACATTTGATCACAAAGAACATGAAAAGAAGACAAAGAAAATACTAGTATTTCACATGTGAGCCAACCTAAAGTAGTTTGTCTACATCCCAATCTTTCTCATTATATATGGAAGACGGATGACTAGCCAAAGGGGCAACAACAAGTTCCATACTAGGACAACGCTACCAAACCTCCTTGTCCCCCCAAAATGTAGGACAAGGATGAGTCGAGATAAGTGGTGAGAAGGTGCTCCTTGCAATATGGAAATTATTTACATAAAGTGCAATACATGTAATAGTGAGTATGCTATGATTGTACAACTATCACATGGCAAGGAGCAAAGTGAAAAATTGTTAGTCTATTATAGGATCATATTGTCTTGTAGGAGGATCAAATTCTTTCAATACCTTCTTTAAAGCATGACATTCATCAATAAGATTCCCAAGAGTTCTATGATATGCATAGTAATTCATGTTTGTACTTTTTCCTTTTTTATTTTCTTGAATAGGTGGCAATGTAATCAATCCTAGATGAAGGATTTTTTCCATTTTTTGTATAGTCTCGGCTATAGTATGTAAAAATCATAATTAATTGAGTTTGTATGGCTTAGGTTTCTTACTTGATTGGGAAATTGGTTGGTGTGGAGGGGGAGGATCTTGATATCCTAACACCTTGGTATATTTTGATGGTTGTTGTTCTAGCAATTGATGAATTTTGTGTTCATTTGTTATGTCACATCCTTGTTTACTTAAGATTCTAAATCCTTGACGATAACTCTCTTCTAGGTTGGTAGGTGTATCAATAATTCGTTCGCCATAGGATGGAAGAGTATCAATGTTGTCATTATGAATAGATTCCTTCATGTTTGGTGGTTTAGGCTTGGTTTTTAATTCAATTTTAGGATGAAAAGTGCCAAACATCTTAAGAGGTGGGATTATAAGAGGTGTTGGTTGTTGCATGGAGGGGTAAAAGGATGTATTGTTATCTAGGGTGTTAAGACAATTTTTTATGAATTCTTGCATGTTATCTTCATCTTCACCTAATATTTCAATCTCATGAGGAAATTCATTAGGAGGTGAAGGATCATGAATAGGATCAATTGTATTATGATCATCACTGAACACACAACTTGAGACATCAACCAAAGATTTTAAGGAAATCCATATTTTACCAAAACACATATCCATGATGAAAGTTTTTTTTATATGTCAAATGCAAGTATGAATGAAGTTTGAAGCAAAATTTCAGATCTAATGATCATAGGATGCAAACAAAATCTTGAAATTATGTATTATGAATGTAAATTTTAATTTCAAATAATACACTTTTTTTGATCAATTGACTTAAATGCAAACAACTATAGAAAAACTACCACTTCTAAAACTGAAATTGAGATTTGTAAACAACAATAAATAAAGTAGACAAAGACAAATTTATGCTCAAAAATTTGAAAAATTACCTATACAAGGACAGGTTCACCCAAGGGTGAATGGGTCTTTGCTTAGGGATTTGAAAAATTAAAATTTGAGTTTCTAAGTTAATTTTTAAGTTCTTTATTCCAGGTTGCAAACAGACTCTTCTAGTTATAGATTTCCATAATTTGATTATTAAATTCACATGCAATTTGATGGCAAAAAGTAAACAAAATGACTAACTTTTGAGATGCAATTTTGATTGAATTTTTTGATGTAAATGACTGAAAGACACCCTTATGCAGAATACTATGTGAAATATATGTAAGATGTATGCAATTTTTTTGAATTTTTGTGAATTTAAATGATGCAAAATGAAATTTGAAACCTTAAATGAAATGCAAACAAGATCATGCAAGACCTAGATCTAGGGTGAATTATGGAAATTTTTAGAAGGTATGCAATGTTAACATGTTAGGTTCACTAAAATGAAATGATGGGAAAGGGGGAATAAATGAAACCAATGTAGAATGATGAAATGGCCTAGGATTCAAACACACCTTCTCCCTAATTTCATTAGAAAGAGAGAATATCAAAAAAGGGATAGGATTGAAATTCAACCTTGAGGTGACTCAACCCTACTTTGGATCTTGGATCTCTGCTTTCTTATGAAAAAAATGACTAATTTGAAATGTTTTAGAATTATTTAGATTGCATTAAATAAATGAATTATATGACCTAACACTTGAAATGCAAAATTCTATGATAACAAAAAGAGAAACTACAATTTGTAGGAAAATATGAGAAGGGTTTGATAGTGTACACCTATGATAAAAAGTGGGTTTTAGGGCCTGCAATAGGACTAGTTTTCCCCTTGTCGAATGCGTCCTAGGCAAGGCGTCCAAAATCAATTTTTGTAACTTCCTCTAATCCTAGATCTAAGCTTTTGATTTCTCCAAGTTTGACTATCAAAAAGTTGGAAATAAAATGTGAGTTTCCATAGGAGGACAACTTATGCAACTTTGCAAAAATGCTTCTTTAGTCAACTTCCAGTCCTTATTCACTTGTAAATCTACACATATAAAGAGAAGAATTTTCTTTTGTTTTTCCAAGTGAATGGGGGTTTTCCTTATTCAAACCCCATATTTGGTATTTAAACCTTGATAATGAAACAATGATAAAATAAGGAATTGATGAATGAACACTTACTTGTTACAACTCACCAAATCCTTAAT
This sequence comes from Sequoia sempervirens, assembly GCA_007258455.2. NCBI lineage: Eukaryota > Viridiplantae > Streptophyta > Pinopsida > Cupressales > Cupressaceae > Sequoia > Sequoia sempervirens. The sequence goes on along the minus strand of VDFB02105785.1, from coordinate 6,469,007 downwards.
GGCTACCCTTAGAGGATTGAAGTAAAAAAATTACTCTAAGGCTTGGATATTGCATGAATTTTCTTGATTGATTGATTTATTTGATGTTTGAATACTTTCTTGAATGCTTTAAACTTACATCACAATGTTAGCTCCAAAACATGATTTGAACATACATGAACTTTGACATGATGATATGATATTGATTTTTGTTGTAGATGAATGATAAATCTACCCTTCAATGCTCTTGACAATTATATTTGCTATAGTATTTCCCTCATAAAGTGTGTTAGATTTGAATTGATAAAAGGACTATGTATTTATAGGTGTTTATCTAATTTTCCAAAAATTAGATTCTAAAAGCCGACACTTGAAAGTTGAATTTAAATCATTAAAATGTCACCAAAAACATATGAAAATTTGGATCCTAGGACTTAAAGGGGACCAATTCACCCTTTGGCGAATGGGTCCTAGGACCTAAGTCTAGGACATTCAATTTCTAAGGTGATTTAATTAATGTTGGTAATTGTTTAATATAGGTTTCCCTTTTGGAAAATTGGAATAATAAGGCTTTGGAATGAATAATTTGGTTAATTAGAAGCTTAATTAATTCCAATTAATTAAGGGGATGAAAAAAAAGTGTAAAATTATAAAGGTATACAATTTCCTACACTAGAATACTTATTAAACAATCGGTGATTCAAGGGGAAATATGCATATGGCTATTTCTCTTCTAGGATTTAACCTTTAATATCATGGTAAAACCCAAAATAAAAACAAATTCCTAGACTACTTATCAATAATTAACATAAGATAAGACGTAGATGAACAATAAGATCTCTTTAATGCAAATATATTTAGAATAAATTTGGTCCAACAAGAATTACATGATGTGGCATCACTATTATCTATAGGGCAATATCCATAGGATGTCACCACAAGTTAAATAATTCATATTGCAAAAGTGTACATTTCACACTAATCAAAGGAGTAATATATAATATTGGAAGAGATGGTATTATCTAGAGAGTAGTATACAAGCATGAAAGATGAGACATATTAATAGAAGCACATGAAGGAATATCTAGAGGACACAATTGAATATATTTCACCTTGAAGAATATAAAATTGGTAGGGTTATGGTGGCCAAATCTATATAAGGATGCAAAATAATATGCTAAAAAATGTGATATTTTTCAATGAATATGAAGGCCTACCACAAGGGGAAAAATGACTCTACACCTAGTATTAGCTCAATTACTATTTAAAAATGGGTTATAGACATCATTGGACCAATAGAACCACTGGCCAAATATCCAAAGATAGATTCATTATAACCAAGGTGGTATATCTCACCAAATGGGAAGAAGAACCAACTATGGATTGCATAAAAAAAATATCACAACTTGTTCCTATATGAGAACATAATTAGTAGGTTTAAAGGTGTCCAATTAATATCACTAGAGATCAAGGAAATAACTCCCTACCACCCTCAAGCTAATAGGGAAAGTAAGGTTCTAAATAAAATCATAGGAACAACCTTAACTAAAATATGAAATTGAAATAGAATAGATTGGAATATCAAATACTAGTGTAGACACCTAAAAATGACCTAGTCCTGCAAGCTTCATTTTTACCACTTTCGTCCTAGCATAATTATGACATTTACTTATGTCTTTGGTCCACATTCGACTAATAATTAAATAATTCATAATTATTTAATTAATTCATGTCCTTTTATTCTTCATGATTATTAAATAAATAAATCTTATTTATTTATTAAATACGTCATTAATTGTCTAAGTCTTCCCTTAATTAAATAAATTTCTTAATTTATTTAATTACCTTCTATACACTTTATTCTTTCTGATTATTAAATAAATAAGTCTTTATTTATTTAATATGTCACTAATTGTCATAATTAAATGAATTAATTAATTCATTTAATTATTGGTCTTATCTCCTAAAATTAAATAATTAAATTTAATTATTTAATTTCCAAATTTGATATTCTTCTCATTTTAAATAAATTAAATTATTTAAAATGTCATCTCATTCTTAACTATCAGCTCATTATGGTAAATAATCTAAAAAATTGATTATTTATTATTTCACAAAGTTCACATTTGGAATTAATTTAATTCCAAATTGGTAACTTTCCTCCGGAAGTCAAGTGATCAGGCAGGTTCTTGATCCTTCCAAAACGGATCTTCAATCCACTCTTTATCTTCTTCATTTTCGAAAATCTTTATTTTTGAATTAATTTCTTCATTTATTCTCCACCGCCAATTCGATTCTTTGAGATGACATCTTGATTGCTCGATTGATAATCTTGCCCTAACCCTAATTAGGGATTATCAGATTTAATCTGGACCTCTAGTTTTAGGTTTTGGTCAGAATTCAATCTCACCCATCCATTCAAAATGGAATTTTCTATAAAATTCCATTTTCCTCTCACTTTTCGATTACACGCATTAGACACAGATACACATTCACTTTATGCATTTTCGCACTTGCACACTTAGATTTTCATAGCAATTGTTGGCACATTGTTGGCACATTTCATTGAGTTTTTGACATCCTTAGGCATAGACACTCTTCATCATTTAGGAATTAGGCATTGGACTTTGATCAAATCCTTCAAGCTTGGTGTAGGACTTTGTCAAAGATTGCTCGCACAACAAATCTGAGGGAAACATGTCAACCAGCAAGTAAGAAGGTACTATCAAGGTGAATCATGGAAAAATATATGAATCAAAGGTATAATTGTTCTTGTTTTCATTGTTCTTGATAGGATCTTTGGGTTATATGCTTTATATGTTAGTTCATCTCACAATCTAACCTTAAGAAATTAATTCATTGATACATTTGGTGAACCCGACTCTATTTTTCTTGTTATTTCCATACCGTTTTCGTGTGTTTTCTTTTCTTTTGCAGTTACAAGTATGGAGCAACACAACTATTTTTTTTAAATCATGATGCATCTGATGCGTCGCGACGCATTCGCAAAACCCAACACTACAATTGCTCTGTTAGGATGCAATCGTGCTTGGGAAAGCCACAGTTGAATTATTGAGCCGCATTTGATACACCGAGCGATGAAATTGCTCTATCGTGATGCATTCGACTGGTAAGGTTTTCTGTTAATTTGCTTTCGGATTTTTGCTATTATCTGTGTTCCTTTTATCCTGGTTATTTCCTGCATTCTGACTAGCATAGGTTTTCTGTTACTAATCAGGATTTGCAGCTTTTGGCGCTTACTATTCAAGGGTGGAAGGAAAACATTAAAACTACTAACATGGGGTGTTGCAGGTTCGATTGTCAAAGACTGAACATCAAAACAATGTGCCTGTATTTCTTAGTATAAAACACATTTTCTTTTGGTGCAATAAAATGAACCTGTGTTTTTACTATGTCTAAATGTGTTTGCAAAATGGTAGGTGAGTATGCTCTCACCTTGTGAAAACTTGGTGATCAGAAAACCAGACCCATTTTTATTTGTTTCTTCCCTCACGACTTGGTATATCGGAGTATCCTCTCCCCTTGCGCTCTCGGGCGATCTTGGGTGTAAGAGAAACGGTTACCAACTCTAGAAATTGGTCCTACTTGGGGATTTCATCACCCCACCACAACTCAAACCAGCAATGGAGCTAAAGCCAAGCTACCCCCGACTGGTATATAAATGTGAATCTTAAGGGAAAACCTAAGATTACGAGTGCGGATGTGTCATACGGATAGAGTAGTACTCCCTTAAACCCTGTTGAGCTTAACCTCTTCAGGTTGGAGTACCACCTAATCGGTGATTAATCTCTTGCCCCATGTATGGCCACTCGAACGGGGGTCCCAAATTAAACACCTTTGTGTAGTAAGCCAAAAACCTTCTATTTGCTAGCGTAGCACCAGTCGGTGTGAAGGCATCCACACTTTCACAATTTGTAGTAGAGGTGATCAACCTGCCATGGGAGTTTCATGGGGGTTGGAAGCTTGGTTGGCCTAAGAAGAGAGTGCACTGTAAGGGGGAGCCCGTGCAGCCAAGCTTTTGAATTCACACACTATAGATATGCGGTTGGGGAAACCCGCATGGAATCTAGTGAATACTGCCATGGCCTAACCTAGGATTGTACTTATCTCATGTGTGTTTGATTACATTGAAAACATTGTGCTTGTCAAGTGCTTTCTAGATTCATCACATTTACAGTTTTGAGCACAACATTCAACATCGGAGAAATCAAATTTGCAATCAAAATGACAAGAAACTCAATTTTTACAAACTGTGTCACATATGTCGAACCGCATTCAATCTTTTGAGATGCAATCGCTCTGCTAAAATGTATTTGAAATTTTGAAAACCATATCTATATGTGTCACGACGCAACTAAACATTACAAAGTCGCATTTGCTAAAACAAGTCGCATTTGTCAGTCCCCGAGCCGCATTCACTAAAACTGCGACACATTCGCACAACTGTGATGCATTTGAAACCTCAAACAATGCATTCGCCTGTCACAATTAAAAACTTCATACAAATTCAAATCTGAAGTCTTCACCTTGTCAATCATTTTTCAAACACTGTTTCCAAAAGGATACTGTCAAAAACCAATTTTGAAATTGCTTAAATTTTTGACCATTAGTTTGCATTCTTGACCATAGGTTTCATCCTTAAAATTTTTAGTTGCATACATTAGACATTAGGCTGTCCCTAGGTTTACATATTGCATACTTTGGATTAGGAAAATCTCAACACAATTTTCAACGTCATTGCTTTCGAAACTAGGCTCTCTTGGACTAAGTTATCAAATACCTTTTTCAGTCATTGTCCCCTTTTGTGAGAATTTCCAACTCAAAAGTCTAGTTAGGAAAACTCACCAGTCATTTAGACCTTTTCATCTTGTCATTTTCAACAAAGTCCTCTAGTAACCGAAATCAAAAACAAAGATTGAGCTTAGAAGTGCTTAGGTACCCTTGTCTTAAATTGCATTATAAGTCTAGACATTGCATATTCTATTCCCAAAAATCCAAAAACATTAGTCATCCTAATCGTCATTTCGATCTTAGACCTTGCGTACTGTCATCATTGCATTTAGTTGTCACTTTCATTTGAGCAATCTCATTTATGGTGGAAACTAGACTCCAAAAACAACAATGACAAATGGAAAACTTTCGACAAGACCCCACATCCACTGTCAACAATCCAACATATGACCCAAACTGGACCTTTGATGATCCATTTGGAAATACAAACAATCAACCTCTAATGACAACAAAATCCTCATCAAACAATCCATTTGAACCATTCTTGCGTAATGATGAGTACAGTCAAATACTTGAGGAAAACTTAGAGGTAGCAGCACAAGACCCAGAGGCCTCTCAATTCATTGAAACAATGGTCCTTTATGACAAAGACAGATATTTGGCTATACTCTTGAGTAAAGGAGCCAAATTACCCCAAGGAGTTGACATTAACATGATCAAATCAACATCTCCGCACCCTAATATCAACAACATGCATAACCTATCAAATACTGGTCAACTTTCCAACACTATGAGCAATACTTTCTTTGACACCACAATGACAGTACAGGCTACCTCCAACATCCCAAACACCTCTAACACAATAAATACTACATCCATTGGAGGATCACAATCGGCCACAATGCCCACCACATCCACGATACCGTCACAATCGGCTGGAAACACCTTTGGTTCCTTGGCAATGTGGGAAAATTATTCAAACCCTCTTAATACCATGATAGTAAATGCCATGGTGGCATCATCAAGTCACAACAATCCCCCCTTGACCACTACATCTACTACCATGAGCACACCTTCGACATATCCGCTCAGTGGTATTTCACAAAATCCTTCGGGAGGAGGTAAAGGACGTATCGTTATCCAAGGAAAAAAACAACACGTTAACACGACAACACAGTGACATGTCATTGCCTCCCAAGGTACAAATACAAACATTCCCCTTGGGTAAACACAACAATTTGCACAAGGTGGCCAAATAACACAACCCATGGCATCATTAATACACCACAACATTCATGGTCACCATATTCCCCAGGTAACGACGCACATGGCTAGAGGACACATCCCAACCTATTCATCTCACGTTCATACTCATCAACATACACTTAATCCAACTTTTCAACACCAACAACACGCCAATCTGAACGCATCATACATGTCACAACAATCCATACTGCCACAATACACCAATCTTCACACACAACAAATGGGAACCTATGGTGTACCAAGCAATACAACGTACGAGACCACAAATGGTCCTGTTATGGATGACTTCCAAACAAGATTGATGGGTTTAGAAAAAACAATCCAAAACATATACATTTCAAGCAAGAAATCAGAAATATCATATGATCTAAATGTATACCCATTCGACATGAGCTTATACATGCCTCCATTTCCTCCAGGATATGTGTCACCCAATTTCACAAAATAGGGAGATAAGACAAACCCCATCGAACATGTTCACGAATTTGTGACCAATTGTATGGACATCACCTATGAACAAACATACTTGATGAGACTTTTTTCTAAAAGTCTGGCAGGTCCTGCCCTTGAATGGTTTTCCACTCAAAAGGATATCCAAACATGGGATGAGCTTAAACAAAAATTCATAAAAAATTACGCATACAACATCGACATGGATACCTCTATCACTAGCTTATGCACTCTCACTCAAGAGGATGTCGGTGAGACATTTATCCCATTCTTTCAAAAATGGAGAAGCCTCGCTAGTTGATGTCACATTGACATCCCCAAAAGGCAAAAGATCGACATGTTCGTCCAAACACTTCTGGGGCCCCTAAAATATGCATTGCAAGTACATTGCTGCACAAACTTCATAGACTTAGTCGAAAAAGGGGTCCAGATTGAGAAAGCCCTTATAGAAAAGGGAGAACTAAGATATGGTCCCAAAAACACAAATGCCAATCCAACCGCGGACAAGAATAAATATTGGGTCAAAAATAAACATGTTACAAATGACGGCGTGGTCGACGCCAAGACTACAAACATTGTAGGCCCTATACTGGCCCTAAAAGGGGTTCAACAACAACACAAACCAACAACGACATTGACCACCCCCACTAATGTCCCTTCAAACAATCAAAATGGTCAAAATAACCAGGGACAATACCGTCAGATGAGACAATTTTCTAAGGGTTGCACATACACATCTTTAGGTGAGCCCATTGAAGAAGTCCTTAAGAAATGCCTCCATAATGGGGTCATCATACTTCAAGAACCAAAACCGTATGACCCAAGACAATTCAAACTGGCATGGTGGAATGATAATGCATTTTGTGAATACCATCACGCAAAAGGACATACAACCTCTAACTGTTGACAACTGAAAAACCTAATACAAGATCTTATTGAAAGTCGCATCATTGAAGTAGGTGGATCACAATTCGCCTCCAATTCATATCATACTATCCATAAGAATCCACTATAGGACCATGGTTCTCATAATGCTTCCACCTCAGGTCCACAGAATCAAACTAACTTTGCCCGAGCCAAGTACAATTATTCTAGTGGACCTATTATAAACAATGTTCGAATTGACAATGAATACATCAATACCATTACGGTCAGGAGAGCACCCCAATGTAATGGTACTACTCGCAGTGGCAAGGTCACCATAGCTGGTACGCCTCCCACTAGACAACCCAAAATAACCATACCTGGCCCATCTGCTAAATAGCCAAAACCTGTACCGACCACAAAGCAGTGGAAACCCAAAAATCAGTTCAACCTCATCGACCAACTAGGAAAGACTCCCGCACAAATCTCTATACTTGAGTTGCTTCATATCTCTCCTGCACACAAGGATATCCTAGATAAAACCCTACAAGAGTCATCCGTCCCCAAGGACACTAATGTCAATCAATTTGAGACCATGGTGGGATACCTCACTATGCCTCACCATGTCACATTCTCGGATCAAGACTACTCATCACCTAAAACCAACCACAATGATGCATTGCACATAGAAACTTTTGTCCACAAGCACAAAGTAAGATGGGTTTTAGTAGATGGTAGAGTAGGATTGAACATATGCTCCCTCAAACTGGTTAAGGCTCTAGGATTCTCTGATGTATGTGTAGACCCGACAAAGAGTATAGTGATCAAAGCATATGACGACGAAGAACGCTCTTCACGTGGTTTTATCTCTCTCCCCATCAGAGTGGGACCAGTCATTGTGGACACAACTTGCCAGGTCCTGGATTTGGAACTACCATATAACATCTTGCTCGTCCATCCATGGATTCATTCCTTAAAAGCCATTCTGTCCACGTATCACCAATGCCTAAAATTTCCATTTGACGGCACAAAAATAACCATATACAAAGACCCCTGACCCTTTCCAATATTGTACCAACCTAAGGGGTATTTTTGAAAATCGAGTACCTATTAACCGAGAAGCATCTGGCTCCTCATTATCCAAATACATTGATCCATCCACACTCATATCATCTTCCACATCTACTCCATCCACGTCTTCCACCACACCACCACCTCCTGCAAACCCTAAGGTTGAATACACTATCAAAATCCAGGACCTCGGCTATGGGGGATTCAAACTACACACAACATACAGCATAACAACAATACCCAAGTCTCCAAAGGTCTATGGTCAGCCATGTTTTAGAATGGAACCTCATGAAACTTTCAAAGTTCCACCAAAAACAATTTTCATCAAATGGGGAGACATGAGTAATGAGGACCTTGCTGATATCAAAGGATGGATCTATAAGGACACTGTCACACTACCCCCTTTACCAGTTAAGATATATGGAAAAGGATATGACATAATGAAAGCTAAAGGCTACGACAGTACTAGTGGCCTAGGCAAAAATAAAGCCGACCGAAGAGAGCCTATAGAACCTTTCCAAATACCAAAGTATCTAGGATTAGGGTTTGGATCGCCCGCTAATGATGATCGGCGTACCATTGGACTTTCGAATGAGTGAGTACATGCTTTGAAAAGTGTCGAGACTAATAAGGAAATCCTCACCGAAACTGACTCCCATGAGTGGGAATTTGGCTCAGAACGATCCTTAAGTGACTGTTGTCTTGATGATTTATTTGTCGAACAAGGGGAACTGACCTTTGAACAAAGATTTTGGAAAACATTTAAAATTGAATAGGCACCAAATAGTCAAAATCCCATTACCACTCCCCATGACATACAAGACCCACCATCTGAACCCCTTCAGTCCAATCCATCTGAAGTATCAGATGACAATGACAACCAAGACTCTAAGGCCTTCACCCCGTATTTTGACAATGAATATGACACTAGTGAAGGGGAATATTGGATAGAGTTCGATGTAGAGTTGGATGATGATAATCTCATCTACAATATCATTGAATCAGTCTGCATGCTTTCCACATCCTCACCTCAATTCACCAACATTGGCGATGGCATTTCCTTAGTTTATCCTGAGCTCGTCGATTGGGACCAACAAGGCCTGCCAGTCCTGGACACATTTCAGAATGATGAGGCAATTGCAGAATTTATGGGATTACGTGAGGGCATACCTAGTGGTGACCACAAGTCAGGATTCACCATTGATTTAGACTGCATGGCATACTTTAGCGAGACTACTCTGTCCTCTAGTTGCAAAAGTAAAGTAAAAATAAAATAAAAAATCAAACGTCTCTAGGTGAAAATCGAAAGGCACCTTTTGATGATAAAATAGTAAAAACAAAGCACGTATCTAAGGGTGAAAACCTCTCTGAGGTGTCCAAAGATTGACGACTGGACTTTCTCCCCATGCAACAAGAGAAATTAGCTATGCTTATCAAAGACACAATAGAAGATAACATATCAACTCTAGAAGATCCCAAGATGGTCCTCTTTGTTGCATCATTGACTGAGGAAGACAGACCAAAATTTCATAAATTCTTTGCGGAATGTAAAATCAACTTTGCATGGTCCTATGTTGATATTCTAGGATTAGATCCAGAGCTGGTTTTGCACCATCTACCACTATTGCCTAATGCCAAACTAGTCAAGCAGAAGTTACTCAAAATGCACCCTAAAGTCACTCTATTGGTCAAGGCTGAGTTAAAGAAGCTTCTAGACGTGGGATTCATATGGTTGATTGACTATGCCAAATGGATTTCTAACCTTGTACCAGTAACAAAGCCAAATGGGCTAATCCGCGTCTGTACGGATTTCAGAGACCTAAATAAAGCATGCCCAAAAGATGACTTTTCTCTACCAAATATTGATATTATAGTCGACCTCACAGTAGGATACGAGATGTTGTTCCTCATGGATGGTTTCTCTGGCTATAATCAGATTCGCATCGCCCCCGAAGATCAGCAAAAAATGGCATTTACTTGCCCATGGGGTACATATTGTTGGAATGTCATGCCATTTGGTCTCAAATGTGCAGGCACCACATACCAAGGGCTATGACCACAATCTTCCATGACATGATGCATAACATAATGGAAGATTATATAGATGTCCTATTGGCTAAATCAGTAACAAGGGAAGATCATCTCAAGGTTTTAGACACAATCTTCAAGAGACTGGAACAATACAAGGTCTGGCTAAATCCTAAGAAATGTGTCTTTGGTGTCACATCACGTAAACTCTTGGGATACATAGTTTCTAGAAGAGGCATTGAGGTTGATCCAGTGAAAGTCAAAGCCATTATAGACATGCCTCCACCCAGAGGAATCAGTGAACTCAGAATGTTCCAAGGAAGGGTACAATCTATTCGGCGTTTCATAGCCCAATTGGCAGACAAGTGTCACCCATTCCAATATCTATTGTGCAAGGGTATCCCCTTTGTGTGGACAGATAAATGTCAAGAAGCCTTTCAACAAATCAAAGATTACCTACTGTCAACACTAGTCCTCATGCCTCCCATTCACAGAAAGCCATTGATCCTATACATCTTGACAACTAGTTCAGCACTGGGGGCATTGCTAGCACAAAATGACCAAGAGGAAAAAGAAAGAGCTATATATTACATCAGTCGGACATTGGTTGAGTATGAACTGAACTACACACCAATTGAATGAGCTTTCCTAGCTATGGTCTTTGTAACACAGAAGCTAGGACATTACATGTTGAGTTATCAGACACAATTAGTAGCAAAGATCGACCCACTAAAATATTTGCTAAGTCGGGCAGCATTAACAGGACGGCTAGCAAAATGGGTTATGATTCTGAGTGAATATGACATTCAGTATGTCGAAAGAAAGGCTATAAAAGGACAAGCCATAGTGGATCAGCTGGCAGATGCACCTTTGCAGAGTGATCACCCATTAGTGGCAGATTTTCTAGATGAGTCAATATTTCATATGGAACCTAAGGCACCTTGGTGACTCTACTTTGACGGATCACACACAAATCATGGCTCAAGGGTAGGAATCCTGTTCATCACCCCACAAGGAGACTCCATTCCTAAGTCTTTTTGTATTACCTTCCCATGCACAAACAATGTGGTAGAATATGAGGCATTAGTTACAGGACTAAGAATGGCAATAAAATGGAAGATCAGAGCACTACATGTCTACGGGGATTCTCAGCTTGTCATCAACCAGGTTAATGACGACTATGATACAAAAGACGAGAAGTTGATGCCCTACAAATGGATGGTTGATAGTTTCCAAACATACTTTCATATGGTAACCTTTGAACAAGTTTCGAGAACACAGAACAAAGCGGCGGATGCCATGGCTACAATAGGCTCCCTCCTTGACATACCAAGCAATCTGCCTTAGCTAGAATTCCTAATAGAGCAATTGCTGGTCCCTACCTATGACATTCTAGAGTCAGAAATGGTTTGCAAACTTGTTGGTCCCGACTCTCCTTGGTATCAGGATATTTATGACTACCTAAAATCTCAAACCCTTCCATCAAACCTATCCAATAACCAAAGGATGTCTTTTATCCAAAAATCTGCAAGGTATGCCATCGTCAGTGACACCCTTTACTACCGTAGCTTTGACGACACCCTCCTTAGATGTCTCGACACCAATGAAGCACGTACGACCTTACACAAAGTGCACGACGGTATATGCGGGTCTCATTCGAGTGGTCCTACTCTAGCCAAGAAGGTAATGAGACTTGGGTATTATTGGCCGACCATTGAAAAGGATGCAATAGAATATGTCAAGGCTTGTCGCAAATGTCAAATTCATAGTGATTTGATCCACGCTCCAGCACAGGAACTTCGGCCAATCACTTCTCCTTGGCCCTTCTCTCAATGGGGACTTGACCTCGTGGGTAAGATTCATCCAACCTCGTCCAATGGCCACAAATTCATTATCACCGCCACTGAGTATTTTACAAAGTGGATTGAAGCCATCCCATTGACATATATTACAGGCAAGAAAATATCCAAGTTCATTCTTAACTACATCATTTTCCAGTATCGCCTTCTGCAATCCATCATCACTGACAACGGATGTCCGTTTAAAAACCAGGATGTTCGTGAGTTATGTGAGTGATTCCACATCCAACACCATTTTTCATCTTCATACTACCCACAAGGAAATAGTCAAGCTGAGGCATCAAATAAAACCATTGTCAAAATCCTCAAAAAGACTATCAATGACGCTGGCCGTGACTGGCACATACAACTCAACCCTACTCTGTGGGCTTACCGCGCTAGCATTCGTACACCTACAGGAGCCACTCCATTTTCCCTAGTCTTTGGCGCTGAGGCCATCTTGCCCATTGAGGTTGAAATTCCTTCATTACAAGTCTCCCTGAAGGGTTTAACTGATGAAGAGGAGTATAGACAATCACGCTTGCACGAGATAGAAATGCTAGAAGAAAGAAGGAAAAATTCACTGAACCATCTGCAAGCATATCAGAACCATCTTTGTCATAGCTACAATAAGAAGGTTATGGTCAGGAAATTTGACATTGGCGACCTAGTTCTCATGCAAAACCCCAAGAACCAAGCTGACAGAGAAAAGTTGAGAAAGTTTGAACCAAATTGGTTGGGTTCCTACATTATCATATCTTCTTTTGGTTCTGGAGCTTATCAACTGGCCATGCCAGATGGAGAACAACTAACATAGCCCATCAATAGTTTACATCTCTGAAGATTCTACGCATAGCATCAGGAGATCAAGCTAAAAATCGTAAAATACAAAAAAAAATGGAAAAATGATAAAAAATCGTTGCCCTGATGAAAACCTAGGAAACAGGCATCTTGGCAACACCAAAAAAATAAGAAAAATGACAAAATAGTAAAGAGAAAAATTTTGTCCAACAGTGAAAACCTGGAAAATAGGCACTTTGAACAGGTACCATGGTGAAAACTTGGCAAACAGGCGCCATGCGTAATCAATCATTGATTTTCCATCTATTGTCACTTTGTCTACTTTGGCCTAGGATGAAATACATTTCACGCCATTATCATGCCAATCAACATGACATTATACCCTTCCTTTCATGGTTGATAAACGATTGACATCAAGTCCTGACGACTGTCCATCTAGTAAACTAGCAGCATCCCATCCATGTTCCTTAAAAATGGCTAAGTCTTGGACCAGACTAGGGGCAAATTTTTTATCATGAAACTGCGGTGGATGTCACACATGATCTTGGCAATTGGCATAAAAAGTCCTAAAAAAAGACAAAAAACATCACAAAAAGTCCTGAAAAAAGACAAAAAAATCATAAAAAGTCCTTAAAAAAGACAAAAAAACATGGCAAAAAGTCCTAAAAAAAGACAAAAACATCATAAAATGTCCTGAAGAAAGACCAAAAACATCACAAAATGTCCTGAAGAAAGACCTAAAAACCATAAAATGCCTTGAAGAAAACCACAACAAAACATTAGACAACCCAAAGAATGCAAACCCAGAGTCATCTCTTGTCAAAGTCAGTCATGTCAGTCAGTCCATGTCATAGTCCAAACTACATTGTCTCTATGCATTTGCTACGTAGGCAAGACTCACATTTGAGTCTCCGAGACATTAGGTCAGTCCTTTTAGGTTTTTCAAAATAAAATCATGACACAATCTTTGGTCATCAAAACAAAGTCATTCGTCGTGTCGAACTACGAGGTCTCTAAGTGTATGATGTAGGCAAAGCCATCTATCGATGAGCCCCCAAGGCTGCACTAGGTTAGTCCATTAGGGTTCATGGCACTACACTGGCACACGTCAAAATATCTTCAAGGCACAACGAATCATTCCCGAATGGGTAAACTCCTAAAAACAACTCATGGCATCCAATTATTTCAATATGACAATCTCATCAATAGGTCAATCATATCATCATGACAATATCGGCATATGGTCAAACACAAGTCAAACTCGGTCAAAAGCAAGTCAAATCATCATAACCTGTCAAACTGTCAACTCTAGGTTAACCTTCAGATGTGTCCTAAAAGATAACCTCTGTCATTCATGCCTTAGGATGTGTCCTTCCTAGGCATTGTCACTATCATTCGACATTTTGAGGGATCCTTTTGACATCTAGGGATCACTCCCCTTGACATCAGTATTCTTTAGATGTGTCCTTCTGAAGAACCAACTCTGTCATTTATGCCTCAGGATGTGTCCTTCCTAGGCATCGTCATCATCACTATCACATGGCATTTTGAGGGACCCCTTTTGACATTTAGGGATCAATCCTCTTGACATTAACATTATTTAGGATGTGTCCTTCCTGAATTTGGCAATTTTGGACATTTTTCATTTGAGCATCATCAACGCTTTGACACTCTGGCATCTCATCATCATCAAACCTGACATCTTAACATCAGAACAATGGATATCCAGATGCACTTGGCAAACACTTGACACTTTTCTTTTGACTTTTATCATGTTATTAGTTTTTCAATGAGATCCCAATAACAGGATCTAGAGAAGTAGCAACGTATCATGACGATTGACATGCATGACTATTAGTTTCTCAGCGAGGTCCTGATTCTGGGATTTAGAAAAATAGTGACGTATCATGATAAGGGCTCTATTTTTGTATTCTAACAATCATGCTGCTAGTTTCTCAAGGATGTCCTGGAAACAGGATTTAGAGAAGCAAGGACGTCTCATGATGTCTTTGTCTTTTTCTGCTTGTGGTTGATTATGACAAAAAGACTTGGGAAATAACACTCTTAGAATGAGTCATGATCATCCTTGTCTGTAATTACTTGTCTTGTGTGATGGTACGACCTTGCACACCTTGATCTATCTCATATCATGGTGTTTTTTGGCCATTACAACAATCTACCCAATGATGATTAAGAGCAATAAATACTAAAGTCCTACAGTAAAGCTTTGAAGGATTTGATCAAAGTCTAGGAATTAACATGCATCTCCTTCGGTTTGATCATCTTCTCTTCTTTTGTTCGGTCATCTTCTCTTGTCCATCTCACGATGATATCCTGTGACATACAAAAACATAAGTGCATCCATGATCATATAAACATTGCATTAGGTCCATACATATATCATCCATAACATTAAATCATATACATAATAACAAACATTGCATTAACATAATCATCAACATTATGCACATCATTATCATCATCATCACAGATAAGTAAGAATTGCATTATCATGGCATCAAAATCATAAATAAGCATCATAGGACATACATGATACATCATAAATCGGCATCATACATCACATATACCATAATCCATTAAATCAAAGAATATCACATAACACACATGTAGGCCGCATCAAAATTGCATCATCATATAATATCATCTCAAAAATATACAATGTCGCAGGATAAAGTCAAGAGATATCCTAAAAATGGAGCTTGCAGGTTCAATAATCTATACATAGTGTGTCATAATAACAAAAATGCCCCTAGGGTAGACTCTCATCATCCCCTCGTGGTGAAGAATGTGGTGGTGGCAACTCTGAGACTGGCACTGAAATAATAGGCTGACCTGTGGCAACCTCTGCCTGTGCAACCACTGGAACTGACAATGTCGGCATCACCTATGATGTCACTGCTGCCTGACTCTGAGAAGTAGATGGATCAACCACTGGTGGTTGTCTCTGTACTGACCTCTGCACTGAACCAATCTACCCATGACTAGGACTCGAATGGTGACTCTGGGTGTGTCGGCGTGAGTGATGTGACTGGTGCCCTGATGTGTGCCCTATTGAGGTGGACCCTCTGGCACTCATGTGACTCCTACTGCCATTGGCATTGCCTGATCTATGGCCACTACCTATCCTCGTCTATGACCGTGACAAGGTAGGATTCCATCGCTCAGGTGGCACTACCTACTCATATAGTTTCTAGTACTGTCCCAATCTCGTGCTCACCCTGGCTAGCTCGTGAGCCATGTCCCTTGCAGGCCCTGTACATAATGCTGCAAACTATGTACACCACTGACCCGAGTCCTACTGGCGGATCACTGCCTGATCCCACTATACCCAAGCTACCTCTAACTCTGACTACAATGATCTGACCTGGGCCATGCTCTCATCCAGTCTCTGCTATAAATCAACCACCCTCTGATCTGTCGTGGCATCCTGAGGCAATCTCGAGGAGGACGGTATCTCCTCCTCTCCCTCCACCATCCACCATCTGAGGAGTCTCTCGGCCTCATCCATGGTATCATCCTCATCATCATCATCGTCGGCCACATCCTCTGCCACTGCCACATCATCCACATGTCTCTCCTCCTCCGCCGCATCCTCCACATGCCTCTCCTCCTCATGCCTCTCCTCCTCATGCCTCTCCTCCTCTGCCACATCCTCCTCCTGTCTCTCCACATCCACCTCCTCCTCCTGTCTCCCCACCTCCACCTCCCCCTCCTCGCCAACCTCAGGAATAGCATCTAATGCTACCTTGGCCACATGTGGGCGCACCCTCTAGCCCTATCTCTACCCATCTTGTCGTCGCCTCCACCGTCTCCGCCATCATCTCCACCCCTACCTCCATCTCTGCCATCATCTCCACCCCTTCCTCCATCCCTGCCTCCATCTCTCCCTTGGCCTCTACCCCTATCACTGCCTCTACCTCCCCGTCTGGCCCTCAGCACACGAGGTATCACTGACCGCTTGTCCACAGGTGTTGGCTCGTCAGGATCTATCAATGGCACTAGTCTATGTGCCCGCCACCATAGGTCGTAGTCTGTTGTAGTCCCAAGATCTACTACTCCACCCTTCCATCCCCATGGCTAGGCTCCTAGCCCATCAATCTATTGCTCTATGAAGGCCACTGGAATGGCTGGTCCCCAAGCATACTCTCTAGACAACCGGGCATACTCAGTTGTCCCTGCAGGTACACCCTACTGCTCTTTGAACTGCCTTAGGACACGCTGCAGAAAATACATCTCGATAATCAGTGAGGTCTGCACGGTCCTCCCAATCAAATACCTGTACTGTTTGCAAAGGCTCAGGTGGTCATCCTCATCGTCCCACTGCTCACAGTCTCTGAATGATCTCCAGATAAAAGACACCATCATGTCAATCCTATGCCGCCACCAACCTGTCTCACCCATCTGGGTCTGTTGTAAAGCACCTACATAATAATAGGAATAGGGCATCCCCTCGGCCAACTGTGGTCTGTCAATCGGTGGGCGAAATATGGTTATGTGCTCCCAAGCCCAAATCATCATCAGAGTAGTCCCGCAGGAGATACTCTCTACCCTCCGGTACACAACAATGTGCAACTGATGGTAGAGTGTCCCCAATAAACATGGGCCCCAGGCATAAACTTTCCTATCACACCTCATCCCAACCAAGAAGTCTCCCCAGCCAATAAGGAATTTGTGTCCTCAACAATCAAGAATCAAAATACCTCCAATCAATGTCACAAGGAATGCATCAAAGCGACCATAGTGCTCTGCCATGAACTCCCATTTGATCTCATATCCCTGGATGTCCAGTCCAGCACCCTGATCTCAGTAGTACACTTAGAAATTTTTCTCACCATGGCGAGGGTCATAGACGATCCGCTCCCCTCGAATCAGCACTAGCAAAATCTGGTACACATCCTCCAACATGATGGTCGCCTCACCTGTCGGTAGGTGGAAGCAGCAGGTCTCTGAATGCCACCGCTCACACAACGTAGTCAGTAATCCCCTATTCGCCCAAATGGTGGGCATATAGGCGACATAGAACAAACCCAGTCACATCAAACATCACCACTCTCGAGGGCTCAATTGGTCAGCAAACCGAAATGTCGTCAGTCTGCTCTCTTGTGTGTAAATTGGGTCAAGCTACCTCTGCAAAAATCCAAACAAGTCGTTAGTACCTTTTGCACAAACTAGAAGTATTATCAAAAATGATTAAAGTTGCACAAACATCAAAAACAGCTATGGTCAAAGTCAAAGACAAATGTGTCACACTAAAGAAATTTCATCTCAAAACATCAATTGCGTCGTCCCGTACATCGAATGCAGTGCAAAATTGCAAATACGTCGTTTGTTTTCTCAAATGCGTCACATGTTTGCACTTGCATCATGATATTTGCCACTTGTGTCACAAAAAAGTGAATGTGTTGCATAATTGCAATTGCGTTGATCAAATTGGTGAATGCGTTGCAAATTAATGATTGTGGCATTCAAACATTCAAATGCGACTCGAAAATGCGAATGTGTCTCAATTTTTGACAAATGCAGCACAAGCCATCATTATATCCTAATTGCTTGTTGCACTTGCGTCGTGACACATCAGATGCATTGCACGCGAAGGCAAATGCGTTAATCACGAATGCATGTGCGTCGCGGCGCATTCGTTACTCGCCCTAGAAACCTAATTATGACATGCAAAATGAAAAAATTACAAAGCGGGATAGGGGTACATACCACTGGCTCCGAACCCTCTGGCCACCTGAATGTCCGCACAATCTCACTGCGATGCTCTATCACTGGAATCACCATCATCATTGCTATCCTTTTCACTCTGAGCTCTCAAAATTCGCAAGGTGAATAGTAAGAATGAATTGACTTTTACCCCTTTGTCAACCTATTTATAAAGTCAAAATGACATTTGTCAACTGGGTTATAACTGGAGGCTCATTTGACTAGCTTTGACCACCCCGTTGGTTGTCTTAAACATGTCAGAATCCAAAATCGTCTACGCCATTGTTTTCTAGTCATCAAATTGACTTGTCGGGACCCTTTCCAATTTTTTTCTACCAACGACCCAAAATTTGAAAATTTCCCGAGGGGGCATTGATACTCCATACCATCACTGGGGCATGACTTTGGCTTATTTTCTTTGTCACAATGCGACAAGCGACATTATGACAAAGAGGGGAAAAATGTAGACACCTAAAAATGACCTAGGCCTGCAAGCTTCATTTTTACCACTTTCGTCCTAGCATAATTATGACATTTAATTATGTCTTTGGTCCACATTCGACTAATAATTAAATAATTCATAATTATTTAATTAATTCATATCCTTTTATTCTTCATGATTATTAAATAAATAAATCTTATTTATTTATTAAATACGTCATTAATTGTCTAAGTCTTCCCTTAATTAAATAAATTTCTTAATTTATTTAATTACCTTCTATACACTTTATTCTTTCTAATTATTAAATAAATAAGTCTTTATTTATTTAATATGTCACTAATTGTCATAATTAAATGAATTAATTAATTCATTTAATTATTGGTCTTATCTCCTAAAATTAAATAATTAAATTTAATTATTTAATTGCCAAATTTGATATTCTTCTCATTTTAAATAAATTAAATTATTTAAAATGTCATCTCATTCTTAACTATCAGTTCATTATGGTAAATAATCCAAAAAATTGATTATTTATTATTTCACAAAGTTCACATTTGGAATTAATTTAATTCCAAATTGGTAACTTTCTTCTGGAAGTCAAGTGATCGGGCAGGTTCTTGATCCTTCCAAAATGGATCTTCAGTCCACTCTTTATCTTCTTCATTTTTGAAAATCTTTATTTTTGAATTAATTTCCTCATTTATTCTCCACTGCCGATTCAATTCTTTGAGATGACATCTTGACCGCTCGATTGATAATCTTTCCCTAACTCTAATTAGGGATTATCAGATTTAATCTAGACCTCTAGTTTTAGGTTTTGGTTAGAATTCAATCTCACCCATCCATTCAAAATGGCATTTTCTATAAAATGCCATTTTCCTCTCACTTTTTGATTACATGCATTAGACACAGATACACATTCACTTTATGCATTTTTGCACTTGCACATTTAGATTTTCATAGCAATTGTTGGCACATTGTTGGCACATTTCATCGATTTTTTGACATCCTTAGGCATAGACACTCTTCGTCATTTAGGCATTAGGCATTGGACTTTGATCAAATCCTTCAAGCTTGGTGTAGGACTTCGTCAAAGATTTCTCGCACAACAAATCTAAGGGCAACATGTCAACCAGCAAGTAAGAAGGTACTATCAAGGTGAATCATGGAAACTCCTGCGAATCAAAGGTATAATTGTTCTTGTTTTCATTGTTCTTGATAGGATCTTTGGGTTATATGCTTTATATGTTAGTTCATCTCACAATCTAACCTTAAGAAATTAATTCGTTGATACAACTAGTAGTATTATGGGTATATAGGACTACCTACAAGTGGTCCAAAATTTTTACCTCCTTTGAATTGGTGTATGGAATGGATGCAACCCTACCCTCAAACTTTATATACCTAATATTTTCACTACATTAACACTCAAACTCACTGATGTTGGTTCTTCAAAGGAAAGAATTGAATACTTGGAAAAACTAGATGAGACTAGATAACTTGTGGTATAACATCAAATAATGAAATGAAAAATTAAGAAAGCATGCCATGACATGAACATCAGACACAAAAATTCAAAAAGGATGACTTGGTTCTCCTATATGATAACAAATTCAAAAATTAAGGAAAATTAAAAGTGAGATGATTATTCCCATACTACATTAATGAGATACTACAATTTGGAGATATAAAACTAAGAATATTGAATGGTACAAAATTACAATGTAATGTCAATGGGGCAAGACTAAAGCACTACCATCAAACCCTAGAATAACCATCAAAATATTATGTTTTGTATTATACTTGTAACAATAATGTAATATAGTTTATAAATATTACCCACCAAAAGGAGCTATTAGAAAGGTCAATGGCTAGATAAACATGAGAATATGAGAAACAAATACAACATTAAATGCATTATTCATTGTTGTGGGTTATAAATTCTGAGAGGCACTATCACTACTTAGTTTGCATATACTTTCTTTGCTCACAAAAATAGTGAGATAATTCTGTTAAACCATATTTTCATTTTCGTATACACCCATCACCTATAAAAATGGTTGCTCCCATGCTTAGAGAAATCTCATAAAAGCCCCAACCCAAGTACAAAAAGTTTCCCTAAAAAGAAATGGGGGTGGATCCCAATGGGGATTTCTCTAAAGTTCTCACTGACATTATATATAAATGAAATCCAAAAATGCATGCTTTCTCCTTTAACAAAGATTGACCATACTAAGTTTGAAGCAATTTGAAGAAATATACTTAAGCTAGGCACTAAGGAATATTAGCCACAATATAGCTAGGTGCAAGAGAAGAAGTTTGATATCTAGACAATTTCCTATAGCTCGCAAGAAAGGAGGGGTTGGTGTGGATAAACCTTACTTAAATCCATGATGAGAATATCGATAATGACAAACACTACCAAATTACAAAATAATACATCAAAGTATTAATAGGGTTAAATGCACAAGGAGAAGTACCTATGAAGAAGGCCATTAAAAATATTTGTCACAAATTTGATGAGAGAAATCTATTACAATTGAAGCTTGGATATCGATAAAATCACAAAATTATTGGTAAGATATCCAACTATTGGAATCACAAATAAATTATACTACACAAACATTAAGGACTCTACCACCACAACATCTATTCATGTTAGTATCAAAGGGTACTAGAGGAAAAAGAAATCAACCTCCTTGAAGTTTTATGAGAATAAATCCTAGATACTATCCAGCAGGCAAAGAAATCGCACTTTCAATCCATGTATGGAAATTTAATTAGTTTCCTAATATTTTACTTTTCAAATGAGCTACTAGGATTTGTGAGAAAGATTTAGGAAACATCCAGACCAATAGCAAACTAGATCAATGATCATGTTTGATATTTCAAGGATGCCACATCATTCACTTCCATCTATTGGGGATTCTTCAAATTCCTTCAGTAAAAGTTAAAAAATAAGGAATGCATATTGTATGAGGTAGTGTGGAAATACATCAAATACATTATTTTCGTTGTCAACAAAGACTACCCCTTGATGGAATTAATTGAACCTCATATGTCATGGCTATAGTAGCTACCTTATGATGTAAGAAATGAAGAAATAAACTCCTATGCAACAACTTTTTTTTCACTATTAAAAGATCCAAATGTAGAGAAATTCACAACTTGCAAAGGGTTTATGGACAATTTAGCCAAAAGGAAATATGAGGAACATATAGAAAAGAATAAGGAAAAAGAAAAAGAAAAATTTGGGCTTGAAAAGGAAGAATCAAAAGAGTAGATAACTTCCACTCCACAAAGGTCTAGAATATTGGAAGTAGTAGTCTTTCCTACCACATCTACACATTTAGATGAAAATGGTAAGGAAAAGAGAAAAGTACCCATAACACCCCAAAAAAGTGAGACATCAATAAAAGAGGCCAATGAAGCACTCCTAAAAATGAGTGTAGAACAAAAGAGGAAAATAAAAAATAAAAGGCACACAAGCAGACTTCCCCATCATAAGAGAAAGAAAAAAATCAACTACAAAACCACTGAAGGATATTTTGAATAAAAATACTCTATTTAGCAACCTATTTGAGTATAAAAAATATTGGAATTATAGATGAGATGGGAACTCCAAATAAATTTATAATTAAAGTGAAACAACTATTTGGTATATGGTAGCCTCTGTAAAACCATTGTAGGGAATGTTTGACCAATTTCCACAATAATTGGCCACCACCCTACAACAAAGGACGGAGAAAGGTACACATGAGGAAGATAAATTCAAAGAAGAATATTTAGCAGAGATCACTCCCTTAGCCACTACCACACAAAAAGAGAAATAATACAAATGCATGCTAGGGAGCTCCATTCAAAGCAAAGAGTGGACAAGCTCATGATGAATAATTTGAATGTTACAAAGAAAATACATGAAAAGATAATAGAAGCCACCAAGAAGTCTTATAAAAAAAGTATAGGAGGAAGAAACAAAGTTTCACAAAATTCAATCGTCCCCCTCTGAAGGCACAAACCTTTCCATGGATCAAGAAATTCCTTCTCAATCACTCCCATATTTGGAGAATCCCTCTTCATCCACAACAACATCACCATTGCAATTCATAAAGGACTTCTTGGTGCAACAAAAGAAAATAAAACATGTGGTCATTCTACAACTTCCACTAGTTAGCTATTAGGTGGATATTTTTATATATCTCCCTTACATAAGTTTCAACTTGGGGACACTTTTCATAAAAAAGAAAGGGAAGATATTCTAAAACAACATGTGGGCAACAAAAAGTAGCAAGAGGGAGTTGTAATTGACATTCAGTCATAACTTCCACATGTCCAATGATATTCATCTCAACCAGGTGGATATAGATGGCAAGATAAGATCCCAACTAGAGGCACTTCATGTTTAGTTACAAAAGGTGCAAGAGCAATGAGAGAAACTAAAAAATATTTTGAAACAATTAAGAGAGGTAGTAAGTTTGTACTTGGCATATGTAAAAAGTCTCAACTGAGATGCACAAAAGCTAGCTCAACATATTCAAATTCCCACCACCTTTCTAGAAGAATACAATATCCTAACACAGATCAATATATTGAACCACCTCCTATAGAAAGCTAAATTTCAATGGGACAATACCTTCACCCACCTTAAGGAGATTTACAAAAATATCCTTCCAAAAATATAAAGTAATTTACATGTCTTGAGGAAAATATAGTTTTCAAAGGGGGGATGATGTTGGCAGGGTAAGTAGCAAAGCAAGGGCTAGAACAAAAATATAGTGCATTAGACCCTACTACAAACCACCATAGAAGGGATGTGGAGCTTGAGGTCGACATGATACCTCAAAGAAGGGGTGTATTTTTATGGGATACATCCCCAATAGGATTACATGTATAAGATAGGAAAAGAATCTAACATAGGTATATATATATGAATGAATATACAATGATATGATACTGAATGTATATGAAAAGATTTAGATGAAGAATACAATGTACTAAAGACTAAATATATCAATATACAGATGTGTGTTCATATCTTATGATCTCTAATGTGGCATATAACTGATATAATCTATGTTCCTATGAATATATTAAGTACAAATTCCACACTTAAATCCTAAATTAATTATTATACTATTGTTGAGTTTTGGATATAAACACAACATACAGAGAATACTTGGGGGCACATCAATCCAATTTGTGGTCCCCTACTTTATTTTCTAACACATGGTATTAAAGTTTTAAATCTACAAGCCACTTCTTAATTCTAAGAGTAATTTAGGTAGGATATGATTTTGAATGCATTTCTAAATAAAATAAACCTCACCATTTAGCTCAGAAGGCCCAAAACTCCTATGTTCATATAGGGCACTTTATATTTTAGGGTCAACTTTTTTCCATTTTTGGGGTTTTAAAATATTTTAGAGAAAAAATCCATACATTTGTATGGAGTCTATACATATGTATATGGTATTCAAATGTACTTGTCAAAAAATATCAATATTAATAGAATCTTTAGTAGTCATATTCAACATGTTCTCTGTAGAAATTTTTGCAAGGTACAGTCATAGTCAAAGGTATCACATCATGTAGTCTTAGCAGTTGTTGATGGAACTAGGTACAAATTTTAGGTTTTTAAATTATAAAAGATATTTTCATTTCCACCAACTAGTCATTAGGAGCTCAACTTAGGGGGGCTTAAGCCTCAACAACTTTGAGAGTAGCCTATGATATTCTACTCAATTGATATTCTAGTGGCTCCATATTTTTCCCCAACTTATTCACCACCCACACTAACACTCCTTGCCTCCATATAAATAATAGTAATCTAGATATAACACCACTAAGATATTCCACTTCCACCTAATTTCTTAGACCAAGCACCACCCAAATAAGTCAAACCACCAATATAGGGCTGGTGGTCCCCCTTTTATGCCCAACTAGAGATTATTTTTTGAGATGCACAAATTTTCACCAAGGTTCCATATTTTTATTTCTTATATTCATCAAAAAATTTGGTCCAAATACTTTATAAATAATATACGTTTATTTTCTAGATTATGTTGTAGGTGTTAGATATTGCAGATTGGAGTCTAGATTACATTTTTGGCTTTTGAGCTTATAAACATCTGATTTTTTTTATTCTTTCAATGTTGGAATGGTAGTGAGGAGATATTTACAACCACCCATGTACCACCTATGTACCTTTTATAAATTTATTCACAAATATCTTTTATTTATTTTATGGATTCTATGCATTCTAGTTGATTACTTGGACATATTAAATTTCTGGAGAACTTTTATCTTTTTTGAGTGGGCTTCATTTTTAGTATTTATTATACTAAAAAAATAATAATTTTAGTTGTGGGTTTCATGTCTATGTAATTTTGAGATCTTAATTCATTATGGGTTTTTTATTTCATCCTTTTGTGATCCTCTTGCAAAGGAGAAAATATAAACAATGGAGAGGTGGTATATTGAATCATTTTTATTTTCATATTTTTCCACATACATATGGTAATATTCCTTGACAAAGTATTTTTTGTGGAAAAAGATGACATCTAAAAGTGAACATATTATGGGATTGATTGATCTACATGTTGATGATGACACTTAGAGTGAATTATACACATTAAGTTTCCTTGTTCTCTTCAGACCAAAGTTTGTGAGATATACAAAGATCTTGATGCTCAACATTCACATATGATACTATTTATATTATTTTGTACCTCTTAATGGCCCAAATAATATACCATAGGACTATGATATTAATTAGGCTCTTTATTTTTTGGATATATTTGCATGTTTACATGATGATGTTGATGATGTGGTTTCTTTAGGTTATCCTTCTTCTCTTCTATATGTACTTGTTGATCATTCGCTTTCATTGATTCATAGTGTAGAATAATTGATTAAGACTCCTCTTGTTCCTACTTATTTAGATTTTAGTGCTATTTCATCTTCTAGTAGTTCAATCCAGTAGGAACATTATAGAATCATATTTATTTTTATGGGATGACTTCTTGATAGGTATTAAAGTCTTATTTTATCAAATCTCATATTGAAAATTTTAAGGAAACATTTGAGTAAATCCATTTCCTCTTTGATAATATTTGTAAAAAAAAAATTATCATATTAAAGTTACCTTTGAGGATTGATTTTAATGATTCTTCACAACTCTTTAGATTGGTTACACATCATTACAATGTGAAATTTTAATTTAGACATGTGGAAAATTAAGTATCTTTCAAAGGAATCTATCATAATAATTCTTTCCTTGTCACTCTTCTTTGAGTTGGATTTTCTTCTACATACACCATTTGATTTGTTTCTTTCCAGGGGGAAAAAAGTTATTTTCCTACCATGGACACTCTTTAGCATTCATGTTTGTGCATGCGCCATTGTAACAAGAGCTACTTTTTTTATGATGGAGATCTATATTCTCACTTTTTTATCTCCTATAGGGAGTTATTGATTGTATATTTGTGGTGGATGTAGTGCTTGGGGGTCATGTTTAGTTCTTCTTCCATCACTTGTACATTGTTTTCCATGTATCCTCTCTTTTAGAGAGGGTTTTTCTCCTATTTTTTTCTCCTTTATTATACTTGTGAAGGATATTTTATACATGCCTGTACCTAGCGTGGCCTTATAGCTAGGACCCATCTTTACATATTTATATTTATGCATTGTTTTTCCTTCCTATCCTTATTGCACATTAGTTATAACCAATCTAAGTGATCTATCTGGGCCATATTGTATAATATTATGCTTCTATGTTGTGTCTTCCTTGCTTTCCCTCTTAGTAAAATTACCTAAATGAAAATACTCCAAAATTGGTTGTGTTGGGATATTTTAACTTTCTTATCTTGTAAAGGATCCAAATGGGTTATCATAGGTCAAAATAGGTGAAATTTGGACAAACAATGAGTAAGTTATCCTCTTATGAGTTTTCAACCAACTACTAGATATTTGTGCGGATTTACATATTATCTAGATTCTCATAGGACTTCCAATTTCTGCTAGTTGTAGACCTTTGGGCGACTATAGGACATTTGTAGAGATTTTCATGTGTACTAGAACTTTGTTTAAGTTTGATACTTTATATTTGGTTCTGATGGCTCTTCACACAATGCAAGAAGGGTGACATTATTTGCATCTTGGTGGGGTTTTCCATCCAAATGGGATCAAGTTAAAGGTTCCAATGCCAATGTCTTTTCTGCAAGGTTGATAGAGAATAAATCCCATAAGCTAAATGTTTGCTAAATTTTCAAGTGCATCTTATTTTGTAGGGAGTTTCAAGTGAATTGTATATCTTTTGATAGGTGCAGATGCCAATGGTTTTCCTATAATTGTAGATAAAGCTCATTTTATTGCAATGACCCAATAAAGATAAAATTTCTAAGTGTGGGTTTTGTAAGAAAATGGACTACGTACTTCAGCATCTAGTTTCCAATGGATTTCCCACCCAAATCATTTAGTGATAAATATCCCATTTTTGCATTAATTTCTCACTCAAGTGGATTTCTGAGATGCTTTTATTGAATCAAACATCATCCAAGGGTGTAGTTGTTGTTCAAACTTCTACAAGGTGTTGATGGAGTCTAAATTCCTAGTACATTGTCTGCAGGTTTTCCACATGATCCCAACAAATCTAAAAAAAATGATGTTGATATCTACTTCCTTCTTGGACCTGATAGTGATCAAGATTCCATATGTGCAAGAATTTCTTACCAAATTGGATATAATTTGAAAGATGCAGATGCTAATTTTTTCCCACATTATTCAATTAGATGTTTTATTTTTGCTAAGACCAAGTATTGAGTTCCTTATATGGACCCATTGGAGCTTACCAATTTTCATACAATTGGATGTCAACTTTGAGCAACTAATCCTATTGCACCTCAAGTTCCCACAAAAGCACTAGAACATCCAAAAAAAATCCATTAATGCTTAGAAAATTTTGAAACTAAAAAATTTGATTCATGAAGACCCCATAATTGATTTTTTAGTTCTTCTCCATAGATCCTAAGAGCAGAGTGACATGCAATATCATATTTATGATTTTAAATCCTCTTTTTACATCTCAAGGCCATTTCTACCCATATTTTTTAGCATATTTTATGGGGGTTTCTACACTTTATTGATGAGTTCATAAATTATTAGGTATGGAATAGCTATTAGGAATGTTCTTTCATGCCACAGATCATATTTTTTGTGTAATATTTTTTAGACCTCTATATAGGCCCATGGATAGAGTTTTATCTTTGCTACTTTCCCTATCTCTTTGGGCCCAATAAGGGAAAAAAAGAAGTAATATCTCATTGTAAATGGTTCATCTCCCAATTATCTAACAAAGACTTATATATTTTGTATCTTTATTACTATAAGAAGGATTCAATCCTTTGAATTCCTCTCTTCAATTCTTTTGTCTTGTGCATAAATATCTTGCCTTCATTTATAAATGTAGGTTCTCTATTTTTGTGCGCTTTTATGTTATGTTAATACCTATATGCAAGATTATCTATATAATTCTTCTTCCCTCTTGGCATTTTTCAAATCCTAACCTTTACATAATCTCATAAGGGTCAATAGAATTGAATACTATGTGAGTTTCTAGACATCTTCATTTCTTCTTTGTGCTAAAATAAGAAAGAAGAAATACCATCTAATATAGGTGAACAAGAATACCTGAAATACTAAGAGGGGGAAATCAATATTCTCTGAAACCGCTTAACCATTTAAGAATTCATTCCACACATCATATTCAAATTGCAATAAGGAAATAAATCATGAAATTAACCATCAAATATTATAACACATGAACACTAGATTTTTACGTGGAAAACCCCAAAAGGGAAAAAACATGGTGAGGATTAGCTCACAATATATTATAACCGGTTATAAGATATTATAGAAAGGCTTAGTGCTAGGTGGACTCACTATCCAAAAAATAAGAGAAATAGAAGAGAGGGGTGGCTTACTACCAAGATTTGAATTGCTACAAATGCATCTACAATATGGTAGAAATATAGTTCCACTGAAGCTCAAAATACTAAATCAACACACTTCATATTACTCTGCTATGCTCTAAATTTGTATCACAATCACATACTCAACTTAGGAATTCACACACAAATTAAACACCACTCTTCAACACCAAAATGATCTTATACTTATACACTTTACATTCGCAATCACCTACAACATCAATTAAGTTGACCTAATTGAATGTACCATTCAAAACAATAACTTGTCGGCTTAAGATCAAACATGCATGCTTCATGCCTTAATTCAAAACATGTAGCACATTAGACAGGTTGGAATGGACCTATAATATCTCCCATATAATGGATCAATACTTATTTAAAATCCACAGAACATCAAACATATTAGGTCGCCATCACTGGTGACCTAATGCCAAAATTCACCAACTGAACATCCTCAAACTGACACATAGACCTCCAAACCACATACCACTTGGAACATAGATGTAGTTGACACCTATAAACACTTCTATAAATTTTAAAGACCATATATTCTTTCATGGTGAGATGAGAAATAATCAAAACAAGTACAATGTACAAAAAACACTGTCATTGGCAGACCCAATACACTACTACTCATATTTTCTACACCAGAGGGGAAAACAATATGAAATTTTGGATTTAGATTCCTCTAACCTTCTCAAAAATTACCTTAGAACCACAAAGTGATATTATTCAATGTGGAACAACACATACTAAAAACTAAATGCACTATGCACAGAAACTGTGTTCTGACACTTAGCCAATTCTACAACTCAACTGTTTGCACTAGATCAAAACTTCTTGCATCTGTACACTGGAATATCATCATATCAAAAACATATGCACATTGTATCAATTTATCATGAAAGTAGACCTCAAACCAAAAATGTTTACATCAATGACAACACTGTATCTAGACATTGTGTATCTCATGCTCATGTTTCCAACAAGCATATCAATGATAAACTCCTTAAAATTCCAACAGTCTAGACCCCTTTGTCATTGATGGAAACATGCAAAAAAAAATCTCAACCTATTCTCCAAACTATTCTCCCCCTTTTGACATCAAGGGAAAAGGGTGCAAAACATAGGTTTTGTTCTTTGCACACCATTATCAACCAACTCTTCAATAGATTACACATATACTCCCTTTAACTAATATATACAAGTATACATGAGAGTAGTGAAATCCACAAAATTTGACCATCTCCCCCTAATAGTGCTATTCATCAAACCATGTCAAAATTAGAACTAAAATATTATCCTCTAACATATACATATGTACAATGAAGTCTAGAATGCATAAGAAGAAAGAAATATGAACAAATCAACCAGAAAAATATGGAACATTAGTGTGGTACACCTACACTTTTGCAAGGTGTGCCTACCCGACCTTTTTACCATCCTCCTATTGATTCTTTGACAACCCAAGAATGTGGTTCATAGCCTCAAAATCCATGAGGAGTTCTTTTCATTCATTCAAAGTACTAGGTACCCAATTTAACTTTATTTCTTTCTCCACACCAATCAGGGCACTAGAAATAGGTGTGAACTTTGCATTCACTAGGTCTCTGAGTTGTTTGAACTGCACTATGATATTTTCTCTTTGCTTTTGTAGCTAGAAGAATTGTTCATGTATATTTTTTATAACTACTCTAGTATATCCATCTACATTATTCACTAGGTCATAGGCATAGGATGCCTTGTCAACCTAGGATGCAATAGAGTCCATCTAACTCTTAATGTTTTTGGTTGAACTAGGAAATATCATGCAAAATTGAAATAACACCTTGGCCTCATCAACACAAGTTTTCACTTCCTTAAGGTTGTTCTAAAATTTATTATGTGTAGTAGCACACATCTCTATTATATCCATCAAACTCGTATCATTCATCTTCTTAATTATTTCTCCAATCTTTCCTTAATTCCAGAGGAATATTCTTTAAAAGAATCAATCAAAAGCTTCAAATTGTGTACAGTAGATAGAGAGCTATCAATACTTATATCAGGTACACTCTACTACATCACTTTCACTTCTTCATCTCTTAACTTTACGCTCTTCTAATGTGTATGCAGAATTTCTTTCTTGGTGGAGGCATGGAATGCATTTCCCAACTGTAAATTTTTCAAGGGAGACATTTTCTCCATGTCTACTTGTCCTTGTTGCATTGGTATTTGTAGTATCTGTGTAGAAACAAGAAATTGGAATTATATTTGCATGCTTAATATGCCCTTTAAGGAATTTCTAGAGGTTCTAGAGGAATATCCAACCAACTTCTCATCAACATATTTCTCTTCAAAGGATTTTTCCTTATCACCAATGCAATCCACTACTTTTTCATCCTTCTTTTCCTTGTCTTCAGTACCAAATTAATATTCTTCCTCTTCTCACCAACAACAAATGATTCATTGTTAATCGGAGGAGGCATATGTTCTATCTTTCATTCCTCACTGGTCTCTAGATTATCTTGTACAACCTCTTCTACATTATTTTCTATATCTAGAGGAAGGGAAATGTTACTTGTTTGAGTATCCTGTTTTAATAATCTTTTAACATTCTCTTCTCCAATAGTATTTTCTTCTACCAGAGGAGTGTCATTAGTAGCATTTTATTTTGCACTATTCTCTTCCACATCTAGAAGGGTATCATTCCTAACATTCTCATCTTCAGCTCCATGCTCATGTTAAGCATATTCAAATTGTGCAACTTCTGCTTCATTCAATTCCAGAACAAAATATCATCATACACTTTCTCTTCACTATCTGGGGTCATACCCAACTCCTTTTTCAAGTTGTAAATCTTCTCAATATTCTCATTCTTTAACCTCTCAATATCATCTTTGTCTCGGCTCATTAGTGTAGTGACCATTTATTTGGTCCTAAACTCTTTACTATACACTTGAGCTGATCTAGCTTTATTCTTATTCGAGAAGGTAGCACTTTCTCTAGGGAAAATGATTTCAACTTTTCATTTTCATTCATTTCCCCTTCTCTTCTTGCATATAATTAATTCTTAAGATCTTCAAGAAATTGGCCTTCAATATCCTTCATGCTAACCTCAAAAGTAACAATATATTTAACAATAGCCTCTTCTATTGTAGATTTATCCATGTCATCCACAAATGTATATAGGGCAGTAGTTTGATCCAGCATCTTGTGTTCTACAATACCATTAAAAAATGCGTCTAATTTCATGGGGCTATGAGTTCTTACCAAAGGGGAAGACTTATCCTTCTCCTTCTTCTTTGATTCCAAAGGACCTTCTTCTCCTTTATCTTTCTTCTCCCTCACATATATTTTAAATTATTTTTTTTATTTCTCAACTTCTGCTTCACTATTTGTGTCAACAATGTCAACCTTGACTTTCTTTTCACTTGATTCTTCTTGTTCTACATTGGATTTCCTCTTCCTGATTAGAGGTTGTTCTTCTACCTCTTCCTCTTCTTCATCTACACTTATTTTTTTTCCCTTGTGGCATTATCCTCCACTCTCCTTTGTTGTGTGGCACCCTGCTACTTTGCAAGAGGACTTTTCTTGTGCTGGCATACTCTGATATTTTTAGAGAGCATTGGTTGGCTCCTTTCTCTTAACTCCATTGGTAGAGGGAAAATTCCTAGAGCACTTAGGGGCAACCAAATAGGGGGTAGATTTTCTACCAAATCTTCTTGTATTAGATTCACCTCCCGAAGAGCTAGGCATTCCTTTGGCTTTCTCTAGCTATTCCTTCAAAAGTCCCATCATCTCTGCAACCTATGTGGTCATTTTCTCAATATATTTCTTTATCTATTTATCCCTTTGTTGCATGTGCACCTCCATAGACTTCTCTTGATATGTTCCATATCTTTCCTTAGAGGTGTCTTTAGGCTTGCTCAACATAAAGTTTACTAAACCAGTGATTTTTTCCTTTGTTATCTTATATCCCATATTTAGGATCCAAATAGTCCTAGGATCAACAACCTTTATGATGCAACAATCCTTTGTCACCAAGAAGGTGATATCATTCTTGTACTTCCCTATCATGCTCTAAGGAATCATTTTTTTGGCTTGCATTCTCTCAAGAATCCCCATGATATCACCAAGAAGGTGATATCATTCTTGTACTTCTCTATCATGCTCTAAGGAATCATTTTTTTGGCTTGCATGTTATTTTGAAAGGTCTTAAAGAATCCCCATAAAAGAAATCTCTTATTCATTTGAATTAGCTAACCTCTCAAGTGGTCTCTAATCTAATGTGCCATAGGTCTGTCCTTCAACCATACCATGTTCCTTGTTTTGGGAACCTCATTTAGAAAGTAAAGCAATAATAAAATTATCAAAGTACCAAATTTGAAGGGGTACTTGGATTCTTTGGTCTTCTATAGGTTCTCAAGCAATTGTAATCTCAACAATTCACACAAGTCATAATTTGCACCCTTATTCACCATCTCATATGTTTTGTTGATGGTGATTGTAGAAACAAAGTTTTCTCTATTTGTGAAATATATCTTGTACTTGATTACCATTATTGCATATTTCACCATAGATTCTCTAATTTCTTTGGCTATTAGGGATCTCTTGTCATTCCTAGCACCTGTCAAATCCATCACCATTTCATTCTTTACTGATTTGAGTGTTGGAAATGGTCTAGTTGAGGAAAAACTAGTAATAGCCCTAATCACCTCCTTATTAATTAAATGAGGAATATCCAACCATATGAATCTATCATGATTTTTGTTAAAGGTGTATCTAACCTACTCAACCATGTAGTAGAAGATAGGGAAATTGTTCCACACACCAAGCTTCTTCTCCACCAAACTCTCAAACTCAATTTTTAGTTCAAATTGATCTCTGGTGAGTTCATTAAACCATACTTAACCCAACTTAGAGTGATTGTACTCTTCTAATTTGGCATGAATGTATATCCTAACATCTTCAGTATGAAACATGCCATATGGAATGTGTGAAAATTATCCATCTGAAACCATCTCCATTTATTTATCAAGGTATCATTTAAATTTTGGATTGGTTCAATCCACAACCTTTATACAACTTGTGGAGTATACATTTTTGTGATAAATTAAAAGAACTTCTGAAACTTATGGCAAATAGAAACTATAAATACCTTTTGAACACTACCAATTAGGGTTTCATGTGCAAGAACTTCTGAAATGCTTCACCTCACTCTTTCACTACTCTTCTCTTCTCAAGTACTCATTTTCAAATGACTTAGACAAATGTTAAATCACTTATAAACCCCTTTTGAAATAACTTAATTTTCATTGAATGCAATGATTTGGAGTTAGGTGCAAAAATCTATAACCCTAACTATAATGAACAATCACCATTGATTTCTCTGCAAACTTCCACACCTTGATGTTTTCCACTGATGTTTTTGTTGCCCAATTTTCACCTACAGGCTCAATTAGGCAGAATAAATCATGTGACAGATGTTTGAGAAGGCCAAATGGAGCATTCACAACAAGGGGAAAAATCATGCATCTGATGTTGGGTCACAGGGAACTCAGTTGGGAAGCCTGCCTTGTTCAAATTCGGCATGAAAATCCTTTAAGGAGTGAGTCACCAAGACCTTTTAGATGTCTCGCCGACTAAAGGGGCTCTTGTTGAATGAAGGCATCATTGCCATGAGCTCTGGCCAAAGGTGCGAAGTCACACCGAAGGGGGTGCTCCCAGCGTAGGATGGTTATCTCGGGGAAATGTCTGGCTGATAGGCCAGGGTCTCAGTGATAGTATGGGGCTTAGCCAAGCAGTCTCAGTGAAGAGCAATCTCTCGCCGAAGGGAAGCAGCGTCGCCAAAAGAATGAGAAGCTCGGCAGGATGTCTCGCCAACACATGAAAGTCCCCCCGACCGGATCCTAGTTCGCCAAAAGGAAGGTCAGGTCACCAAGATGTCTCGGCGACTGGCCAGAGCTTCGCCGAGAGAAATTGATATCGCTGTGATGTCTTGGCGAATGGAAGAGGTCTCGTCGAAGGATTTTTTCCTTTGGCATAAGGTCTCAACGATGCAGAGGGTCCTGCAGATAAAGGGAGCCTTTGGTGTAACATTCCAAGTCGCAGAGAGGTCTCCCCGACCCGGTGATGTCTCTCCGACATGTTTCGTGCTCGCCCAAGGATAAGGAGGGTTGGCGTAAGGTCTTGCCAACCCAAAGGTCTCACCGACATGAGGTAATATCGGCATAAGTCTTGCCGATGCATCAGAGTCTCAATGAATGAAACGGCATCGGCAAAGCAAGTTTTCATCGCCACGAGGTCTCAGTGATTAGAAGGTGTCTCGCTGATAGGATGTGCCTTCGGCGAGAGAAAATGCATTCAGTGGAAAGTCTCAGTGACTAATTAGTGTCACACCGACAGGGTATCCCCTCAGGGAAGAGGAGGCATCTTCGACAGGAGGTCTCGCCGAATGGAGAGGGTCTCCCCGACATATATGACATCGATGTAGCTTTCAGCCATCATAGTAATGTCTTGCCAACATTGTGTGGTCTTAGCAATGGAGGAGGCAATATCGGTATGACTATTGGACCTCGCTATGAAGTCTTCCTGACTTTCCAGAGTCTTTTTAAAAGAAGTGTAGAGCTCAGTAGAGTGGAATACGTTCGGGGTGACATCGATAAACTCTTGCCGACAAAGGGGAGCATTCAGGATTAGTATCTGGAGCTCGATGAGAGGCCCCGCCGATAGCAAAGAGTCTCACCGAATGAAATTTTGGGGCTCGAGCAAAAAAGGGCGTCATCGTCATGATGTCCCAGCAACCGAGCGATGTCTCCCCGAAATGAAGGAGTTCGCCAAAGAATGGGGATTTCAACATGATGTCTCAACGAGGGAGTTGTGTCTTGCCGATGGTTTCAGAGATATCAGTATGACTTTTGAGCTCGATAAGAACTCTCATCGATAGTTCCATGTTATGCCGATAGCTACAGAGGGGCATAATCGTATTGGTGAGACACTTGCTGTGTCTCACCGAGATGCGATTTTGACTGGACAAGCTTTTGACTATAGGGGAATCCATGTGAAATGTGCCCAGCCAATCAAAGAGAGCTACGGGTGAATCATTGGTAGATTGACTAGGGGGAAGATCAACAAGATGAAAAGCAATTTGTATCTATTCTGAGTTCAAGAGCATTCAAGGCAACTCGGCCGAAGAGGTTCGAAGATCAACACGAGACCAAGAAATGAATGCGGTAGCTGCAAAAGATCTGAAGGCTTCTCTGGGGAATGACTCTTCACCGACATGGACAGCAAGGATTCGATCGAATGCAGCATTAACTACATGAAAAGATCTAAAGGCAGATCTTTTCTAAAGTCTGATATTTTTTGAAAGCCCAGAGGGGCCGACATCTTTTGTATACAAGGCATTTTCACCTTCTTGTAAGAGAGTTCTCCTGATGCTTTTCTGATGTCTGTGACCTTTTGCAGTCCTCTCTCAGATTAGCAAACTTATGTAACTCAATTAGGAGCATGTTATATAAAATTTACCTTGGTCACCATTGATGGTTCAATTTGCCTTCTGATTCTTGTGAACTATTGTGCATTTTTAAGTGATTCATCAAGCTACTTAGTAAGATCTTTCTTTTCCTTATAGATTTGTTTCATGTTAGCATGCCTTTCTTTGCAAAAGTAGTATTGTGTAGGTTCCAAACTATGTTTACTCAATTTTGCACATGAGCTTTTAATTTGTGAAAGTTTGTTTTTCCTTCTTGGAAGTGTGTGCATGTCGAACCTGTTTGTATGCATAATCTATAGAATCTTGTTGTGCAGTCCCATATCCATCATCAAGTTTTCAAGTGTAAATTGAGTATCTCATTGTTCTTATCAGTTTGGTGCATCACCTTAGGATTTAATTTCCATTTTTATGTTTCTCCTTCTCCCTTTTCCTTACAAGATCAGTAGTTTTAGGTGACACCAAAGGAAGCCAGCCTTCTCCATAGGTTGATCTCTGTTTACAAGAAACCCACATCTTTAGAGGTCTTCCCATGTTACACTGAGGTGTTGAACATCAGGTTCAACAAGGGTGCAATTTCAGGTGATAATAGTTTCTGGCACGCCCAGTGGAACTATTTGAAGCAGAATAGTTTAAAGAGTACATATTATTGTTGTTTTTTGATATGCAGCCAGTCAGTTTCAAGCCTTTTAGAGGTAAACATTTGCATATCATGGCGACTCTGAGTTGGGAAGTAGCGGAAAGGTCAGTGCATCAATAAGAAATCCAGCATACGGAGGGATTTGGTGTCTACCTCAGTATCATTCAGCCTTGCAGGCAGTGTGAACAACACCTGGTGACTCTGAGCTCAAATCTTCTGGTTTCACAGACACAAGTGTTGGTATGTCTTACAAGAATCTATTAGTTCTAAGTTTTCCAGCTCTTTGAATGAAAAGATGTCAAATGTTCATAAAGATATTTATTATTACCCTCCATATCATGAGAATGTTTCTCCTACACCCTATCAGTCACATTCAACTGACCACAGTGCTAGTTCCGGCCCAATTTCCTTTTCCGTAACAACTAATCAGCATTTTCATCATGTTTCCCACCCTCCCACTCTGGCTCAGCCTTTGTCTCAGTCAATATTTGATCAAAATCAACCCCAAGAGGAGGTTTATGATGTTAACTACTATTATCATTTATATAATCAGCCCCAAAAACATCCATACTAGAACATATTGGACCAGCTCCAACATATTGACCATATGTTAAGGGATCTAAGTCAAGATCTTCATAGTATGGAGATTAATGATATTAGTACGGTGCTTGTATGCTTATCTAGGATGTTGATTGATATCAAGGTGCAGAAAGGTATCCTTATGCAACAGAAAGAAGTGGTTGAATAGGTCTACTTTTATGATCAAGAAAGAGTGACAGAAAGAATCTAGTTTGAGGAAGGCCTTGAATAGGAATTAGATGTTAAGGAACAACTAATGAAGCTACTCTCTATTCAAGTGCAGAATACTCAAGCTTACTCAGATTATCAGCACCAGCTAATGGAGGAGTTTCAAAAGAGGCAACTTGAGAGGAGTTCCAAAGAAAGGAGAGTTGTTGCAGAAGAAGAACAACCCAGTGATCAAGTCAGTTCATTCACCATGGAGGAGACTAGAATTCCAAATCTGTTACATCTAACTATGGAGGAATATAGAAAGCAACAACAACAAAAAATGATTGAACAACAGGAAGACATTGGAGAGTTGTCAAATGATGACAATCAGCAAGAAAATGGAGCATTAGACTTGGAAGAAAAGCCTAAAACTAAACCGGATACTTTTCTTCAAGAGAGCATGTAGGTTCCTAATTTACCAATTGATTTAGGACAGCCAGACAATATTGCTGACTTGTTCGATGAACTTCCTCAATTTGTTGATGAACATGAAGATCTCACATGCATGATAGCATCTATGCCTGGTATGGAGCAATTAAATGATAAAACTCATCTAGACTTAATGCAAAATTATGAGTTAGATGATATCATAGAAGCTTTTTGTTCTAACATGGATGATGAGCTAGTATCATATGAAAGGGAAGCATGTGATCAGCCCATTCGAGTCAGCGAGACTATTGAAAAAGTTGTAGAGGATATTTCCTCGCAGCCTATGAACTTATTTGATGAGCTGCCCCACTTTTTTGAGGAGGAGGTGTATTCTGTCATGGAAAAAGAGCATAAGGAACAATAGTTTGAAGATTTGTTTTTAGTTATCCAATAAGGATATCAGCTCCTTAGTCAAGAAGATCAAAATTTAGTAGCCAATGAACAACCTACATATTACCTCCAATCAGCATCTTTTCAAGGAAAAGTTGAAGTCTTCAGAGATCAACGAGAGGCTAGCAAGGAAGGTTCAAGCTTTTCCCTTACTAGAGGTTGTCCAATCAGATACCTAGCTCAGACGGAGTCCAGTACAACACCAAGGACCAATCTTGTACCTACACATGAAGGTATAGAAAAAGAAGATATCCAAGATGCACTAACAGCCAAACAAGAGTATGTTCAGCTCACTTCTCCTCCTTTGGTTGACAATACGTGTGGTCTATCTAGTGAGGTAAGTGAATCCATTCACCTCTTTCAAGAGGCAATGCATCACCTTGGTAAACATTTTTCTATTTTTCACTTTTACTTAGTTGTCCTTAAACATGCCAGTCACTACATATTGAGAAGAAAGGGCAGTTATTTCAGTCATCCAGTGAATGGGTTTTTTTGACCAATTTCATACTGGTTAGTGTAAGGTAGGTTTAGCTGCAAGTTTTTGATTCCCTAAGTGTTGTTTCAGCACAGTTAGATAGTTTTCCCTTCTGTACTTTCCTATTTTCAATAAATGTCTGAGTGATCTATTTCTTGAGTTACAAATGCATTATAGCCATGTGCAAGGCTACTCCAAGTCCGTTCCTTAGTTTTCTAAGTGACTCTGTGCCTAATGGACAAGTTTTTCCTACTAGTTTCCATGTTCAGTAGGTAAACATCCAGCAAAGGTCACCAGAAATGTTGCCCAATTTTCACCTACAGGCTTAATCAGGCAAAATAAATCATGTGATAGATGTTCGGGAAGGCCAAATGGAGCATTTGCAACAAGGGGAAAAATCATGCATCTGATGTTGGGTCACAAGGAACTCAGTTGGGAAGCTTTCCTTGTTCAAATTCGGCATGAAAATCCTTTAAGGGGTGAGTCACCAAGACCTTTCAGATGTCTCACCGACTAAAGGGGCTCTCGCTGAATGACAGCATCATTTCCATGAGCTCTGGCTGAAGGTGCGAAGTCACACCAAAGCGGGTGCTCCTAGTGTAGGATGGTCATCTCGGGGAAATGTCTGCTCGACAAGCTAGGGTCTTAGCAATAGTATGGGGCTTAGCCAAGCGGTCTCAATGAAGAGCAATCTCTCGCTAAAGGGAAGCAGCATCTCCGAAAGAATGAGAAGCCCAGCAAGATGTCTCGCCGACACATGAAAGTCCCCCCGACTGCATCCCAGTTCGCCAAAAGGAAGGTCAGGTCACCAAGATGTCTCGGCGACTGGCCAGAGCTTCGTCGAGAGAAATTGATATCGTCGTGATGTCTTGGCGAATGGACGAGATCTCGTCAAAGGATTTTTTCCTTCGGCATAAGGTCTCAACGATGCGGAGGGTCCTGCCGATAAAGGGAGCCTTCAGTGTAACATTCCAAGTCATGGAGAGGTCTCCCCGACTCTGTGATGTCTCTCTGACATGTTTCGTGCTCACCTAAGGATAAGGGGGGTCGGCGTAAGGTCTTGCCGAAATTAGGTAATATCAGCATAAGTCCTGCCAATCCATTAGTCTCAATGAATGAAACGACATCGGCAAAGCAAGTTTTCATCGCCACAAGGTCTCGGCGATTAGGTGTCTCGTCGATAGGATGTGCCTTCGGCGAGAGCGAATGCATTCAGTGGAAAGTCTCAGTGACTAATTAGTGTCACACTGACAAGGTATCCCCTCAGGGAGGAGGAGGCGTCTTCGATAGGAGGTCTCGCCGAATGCAGAGGGTCTCCCCGACATATATGACATCGATGTAGCTTCCAGCCGTCGAAGTAATGTCTTGTCGACATGGTGTGGTCTTAGCGATGGAAGAGGTGATATTGGTATGACTATTGGACCTTGCTATGAAGTCTTCCCAACTTGCCAGAGTCTTGCCGAAAGAAGTGTAGAGCTCAGTAGAGTGGAATACGTTCGGGGTGACATTGATAAACTCTTGCCGACAGAGGGGAGCATTTGGGATTAGTATCTAGAGCTCGATGAGAGGCCCCGCCGATAGCGAAGAGTCTCACCGAAAAAAATTTTGGGGCTCGAGGGAAAAAGGGCATCATCGCCATGATGTCCCAGCAACTGAGCAATGTCTCCCCGAAATGAAGGAGTTCACCAAAGAATGTGGATTTTGACATGATGTCTCAGCAAGGGAGTTGTGTCCTACCTAAGGTTTCAAAGATATCAGTATGAATTTTGATCTTGATAAGAACTCTCATCGACAGTTCCATGTTATGTCGATAGCTGCAGAGGGGCATAATCGCATCGGTGAGACACTTGCGGTGTCTCATCGAGATGTGATTCTGACTGGACAAGCTTTTGACCATAGGGGAATCCATGTGGAATGTGCCCAGCCAATCAGAGAGAGCTACGGGTGAATCATTGGTAGCTTGACCAAGGGGGAAGATCAACAAGATGAAAAGAAACATGTATCTGTTCTGAGCTCAGGAGCATTAAAGGCAGCTCGGCCGAAGAGGTTTGAAGATCAACACGAGACCAGGAAATGAATACGGTAGATGTGAAAGATCTGAAAGCTGCTCTGGGGAATGACTCTTCACCGACATGGATAGCAAGGATTCGATCGAACGCAGCATTAACTACATGAAAAGATCTAAAGGAATATCTTTTGTAAAGTCTGATATTTTTTGAAAGCCCAGAGGGGCCAACATCTTTTGTATATAAGGCATTTTTTCCTTCTTGTAAGAGAGTTCTCCTGATTCTTTTCTGATGTCTGTGACCTTTTGCAGTCCTCTCTCAAATTAGAAAACTTTTGTAACTCAATTAGGATCATGTTATATAAAATTTACCTTGGTCACCATTGATGGTTCAATTTGCCTTCCGATTCTTGTGAAGTATTGTGCATTTTTAAGTGATTCATCAAGCTACTTAGTGAAATCTTTCTTTTCCTTATAGCTTTGTTTCATGTTAGCATGCCTTTCTTCACAAAATTAGTATCGTGTAGGTTCCAAACTATGTTTACTCAATTTTGCACATGAGCTTTTAATTTGTGAAAGTATGCTTTTCCTTCTTGGAAGTGTGTGCATGTCGAACTTGTTTGTATGCATAATCTATAGAATCTTGTTGTGCAGTCCCATATCCATCATCAAGTTTTCAAGTGTAAATTGAGTATCTCATTGTTCTTATCAGTTCGGTGCATCACCTTAGGATTTAATTTCCATTTTTATGTTTCCCCTTCTACCTTTTCCTTACAAGATCAGTAGTTTTAGGTGACACCAAAGGAAGCCTGCCTTCTCCAGAGGTTGACCTCTATTTACAAGAAACCCACATCTTTAGAGGTCTTCCCATGTTACACTGAGGTGTTGAACATCAAGTTCAACAAGGGTGCAATTTCAAGTGATAACAGTTTTCACTAATGGGTCAATCATATTCACCTACATCTCATATCTACGTGCTAATGGCATCAATACCATATATTTGGTAGGGGCTTTATGATCGTCTGTTAAAATTCCCCCTTAGCCAATGGTGTAGGAGCACCTAGTTCTCTAGTTACCTCTCATAGGAAAAATTTGTCAAAATTGAATGTTTATTTGTAAATTCATGTAAAAGGTCATGGGAAGACCTATTTCAATGTATTTAAGGTCTCAAGTAGATCACTAGGGGGTTTTTGAAGCGAGATTTGCAAAAAATGTTGCTGAGTTGTCAAAAAAAATGTAAAAAGATGCAAAAGTGGAAAAATACAAAAAAAGGAGATGAAGAGTCACCATTTCAAAGTGAGTTGTCAAGGCAGTTGTCTTTTTCCTTGGAAAGCTAGTTGTCAAGAATGGTAAATTGGATGAAAATTGAGAATTATGGATTGTTTCAAATTTTATGAATAATGAATTGATGAAAAGTTTTAGGGAACAAAGTTGCTTGTTCAATTTGATCTTCTCCAAATAAGTTTTGGGACTAAAGTTCCTGATGTTTGTTGTTTTTGGAAGATGCTCTGCATCAAATGGTATCAGAGCTAATTGATCTAGGTTGTTGAGTTGGTTTGCAAGTGCTTGATCCATCTAGCTGCAAAGAAGAAGGTTTCTGAGAAGTTGTGTATTGGCAGACAAGGAAAGGTTTGTGGTCACCGTCCTCCAATGGAGATTAAGTTGGGTAGAAAGTGCAAGGAAAAGAGAGTGAGGCATCTTCCAGGATCTATTGTTGGGTAAGATGGATGGTTTGTTGAGTTGGTGTTTGATTTTTTGTTTGCAGAGAGATGGATTCATGTTTGAAGAATCACTTGAAGTTGCAGCCCGAAGAGTACTCCACTGATGGGAGTAGTTGAGAAGATGAAAGAAGATTGGTTAGAGAAGGTCAAGGATGATTGCTAAAGAGAAGCAGTTTGCAAGTACAGTCCTATGTCCTTGGTTGAGAAAAGAGTTGGTGAAAAGAAGAGAGTAGTAAAAGGGCAGTTCTGTGTCCTTTTGAAGGAGAAAAGTGATCATGAACCTGATGAAAGAAAGGGAAAGACAAGAGGTAAGAGAAGACAAAGATGAAGAAAAAAATGGAAAGAGACAAGTAAAGGCAGTAATGAAGACAAAGAAAAGTTGAAGATAGAGATTGGAACCAAGGTAGAGGAAAAGGAAGATTTGAATTTTTTTTGCAGGTACAAGCATGTTTCCAAGGGACTTGGAAAATTTTGTTGGTTGGTTGTATGGTGTAGGAGCACCTAGTTCTCTAATTACCTCTCATAGGAAAAATTTGTCAAAATTGAATGTTTATTTGTAAATTCATGTAAAAGGTCATGGGAAGACCTATTCCAATGTATTTAAGGTCTCAAGTAGATCACTAGGGGGTTGGTGAAGCTAGATTTGCAAAAAATGTTGCTAAGTTGTCAAAAAAATGTAAAAAGATGCAAAAGTGGAAAAATACAAAAAAAGGAGATGAAGAGTCACCATTTCAAAGTGAGTTGTCAAGGCAATTGTCTTTTGCCTTGGAAAGCTAGTTGTCAAGAATGGTAAATTGGATGAAAAATGAGAATTATGGATTGTTTCAGATTTTATGAATAATGAATTGATGAAAAGTTTTAGGGAACAAAGTTGCTTGTTCAATTTGATCTTCTCCAAATAAGTTTTGGGACTGAAGTTCCTGATGCTTGTTGTTTTTGGAAGATGCCCTGCATCAGCCAAAGCTCTTAACTCAATTTCCAAAGGAAACATCAGTACCAGAGGCTGGCATAGACTCATCCTTAACCTCATTCTCCTCTTTCTTTTTCTATATCTTGTTCATCTCTTTCTTCATCTCTTTTGGATCATCCTTTTTCATTAGATCATTCTTCTTTACTGGATCAACCTTTGTATCCTTGCTTCTGCAAAACTTTGCAATGTGTCCTAATTTATTGCATTTATAGTATTTGACATTTTGAACAAGATTACTTCCACCCATTCTAGATCTGCATTGATTATGTTTATGCCCAAATCCATTGCATGTATAAAATTATCCATTGAAAGATTAAAAATCATACCATTGTTGTAGGCCTTCATCATT
Source organism: Sequoia sempervirens (assembly GCA_007258455.2). Classification (NCBI taxonomy): domain Eukaryota; kingdom Viridiplantae; phylum Streptophyta; class Pinopsida; order Cupressales; family Cupressaceae; genus Sequoia; species Sequoia sempervirens. Next base: position 6,424,561 of record VDFB02105785.1, on the reverse strand, counting down.
TTATTTATGTATTCACTAGCTCTATGACCAAATATTTTGCATATAAAACACTAACTGGGAAATGATTAAATATCCTGATTCCTTCTGAGCTTCTACATTCCATAGCCTTATGTCCAAATTTATTGCAAGAATAACAAAAACAATTACAATATGGGTACCTTTATGCATTTGGTTGTCTGATTGGTGGTCTTTTGAAGTCTTTCCTCTAATTCCAAACCTACTTACCATCGGCTCTTCTTGTCCTCAATCTTCTTTTCAATATTGTTTGGAGTTTGATCTGTCTTTGAGCTTTCACCTTTCTCAAACCTTAATCCTTCTTTATCATTAGATCCCTTCTAGTTTGCAATCATCTCATCAAGCATTGTAGTACTCTTCTTGAATTTTTCTTCTTGAATCTTTGTTTCCTCCAAATCTGATCTCAGGGTTACAACTTCCAATTCAAGATTTGAGCATTCTTTAGATTTATCTTTCAGCTTAGCATTTAGGCAGTCTTCAACTCTTTTACTTTCTCCAATCTACAATTTTAGGTTGGGAATGATCTCATTTGATTTCTTGAGCTCTTTGATTCTATCTGTAGCTTTATTGAGTTTCTCTCTTAATATCTTAATGCATCCATTTGCATCACTAAGATCCTTTTTCAGATCGATGTTCTCAAATTCTACTTTATTTAAATCATCCAGGGTAGATTTGAGTTCTCCTTCCATGTAAACAATGTAATCTTTTTCTATAAATCCTACCATAGGAATTTCTTCTAGAGGAGTAGGATATATCTGTGTATCCATGTGTTTAATTTGAAGATCTACCTGAGCAATCAATCCAAAAGAAGTAACCTTACTCTAATACAAATTGTTGAACACCTAGAATATTGAGAGGGGGGTTGAATCAGTGGTGTAGGAGCACACAGGTGAATGAGCAATCAACACCAACAAAAAAAAATTGTTGATTTATTTTCCACACTTTTGGTTTTGGTTTTGGTTTTTTCATCCCTCTTTTTCAGCTTCATAGAATTTAGTATCTCCATATTCGACCTCACTCTATGATGAATCAGACTATTGTGAAGGGTGAAAGGGAAAGTTTAAAATGTTGAATGATTTTAATTGACTAGTGTGTAAGGTTAAATTCCTTCACTTTACTAGCATCAATCATAGCCTATGGAAGTTTTTCAGATGTTGTATTTGTAATTTCCTTGGTCAGTGCATATATAATGTCAAATGTTGTAGTTGCATTTTCCTTCATCGACATATATGCAAACAAGGAAGCATAGACCGGTAACATAAATGGTTTCATCGAATCCTCCATTTATTTTTAATTGTTGGATATGAACCAAATGTATTTGTCTTTTCTTTAAATTGCAAGAAGACCAAAGGATGGGAAAAATGAAGGCAAAAAAATATATCAAAAGCCCATGCCTATGCAGTATTGAAAATTTTTAACAATGAAAAGAGGAATATGAATAGTCAATAAGAGTTGAAAGGTGTACCCTTTGGAGAGGATCAACTTTCATGAAAATTTAAGGAGAGTGTTGCCAAGGTGGGGTGCGCCTAAGCTAGAAAAGGAAGTTTAAATGTGAATAGAATGCAGTTAATAAATGAAAGGGGGGTGCCCAAGAAAAATATAGTGTAAGGCTATGAATTGGTGGGAGAAGGTGACACCACCAAAGGGCCCGTGTGGAATGAAGAGAGGTGGATTGGGGAAAATAAAGAGGTTATATAGAAAACAATTTGATGCACAATATTTTTGCAGAGTCATGTTACCTTGAAGGGAAGTGCATGGCTGAAGGGGAACATATAGAATCACCATGGTGGATGCGTTTGCTAGAAATGAGTATAAGAAAAGAGGATTGTTCCTTATAAAAGGTATAATTACATCTAGCATACAAGAAAATATTACCTGAAGGTGTAGGTCAAGCCGAGTTAATGGCAAGAATGAAATAAGTTTACCAGGGTGAACTTGATTATTGAATTGAATGAATTAGAGGGGGATTAAAGACATTTTTAATTGTGAATTGTAAGTTGTTTTTACTAAATAAAATAAAGAGTTGAAGAGCCTATCAAAATTTTGGTTTTGGGAAAAGTTTACATTGTACATGAGTTAAGTTGTGTTTTGGGTTGTTGTGAATAATGCTAGCTGAGAGTGTGAATCGTTAGCTTGCATCAATCATTATTCTCTAAAACCACTTAACCATTTAAACATTCATTCCACACATCATATTAAAATTGTAGTAAGGAAATAAATCATGAAAGAAACCATCAAAGAATATAACACATGAACACTAGATTTTTACGTGGAAAACCCAAAAAGGGAAAAACCACAGCGAGGATTAGCTACAATATATTATAACCGATTATAAGATATTATAGAAAGGCTCACTGCCAGGTGGACTCACTTTCCAAAGAATAAGAGAAATAGAAGAGAGGGGTGACTCACTGCCAATATTTGAAATGCTACAAATGCATCTACAATATGCTAGAAATATAGCTCCACTAAAGCTCAAAATATTGAATCAACACACTTCATATTACTCTACTCTAACACTTTTCTCTGCTTTGCATTCACATCACATTCACATTCTCTTCTTAGGAATTTTCACACAACTTAATCATCTCTCTTCAACACAAAAATGATCTTATACTTATACCATTACATTCACAATCACCTACAACATCAATTAGGTCATCCTAATTAAATGTACCATTTAAAATAATAACTTGTCATATCAAGATCAAACATATGCACTTTGCGCCTTAATTCAAAACTTGTAACACATCATATAGGTTGGTATGGACCTATAATAGCTCCCACATAATGGATCAATACTTATTTTAACTTCACACAACTTCAAACATATTAGGTATCGCTAGTGACCTAACACAAAAATTCACCAACTAAACATCCTCAAACTAGCACATAGACCTCCAAAATACACGCCATGTGGAACATAGATGTAGATGGAACCTATAAAAACTTCTACAAATCTAAAATACTAGATATTCTTTTGTGGTGAGAAGTGGACTAATCAAAACAGGTACACTGTACAAAAAACACTGTCACTAGAAAACCCGATACACTGTTACTCATAACTTCTACACTAGAGGAGAAAAAATATGAAAGTTTGGATTTAGATTCTTCTAACCTTCTCAAAATTTTCCTTAGAACCGTAGAGAAAAATTATTCAATGTGAACCAACGTGGACCAAAAACCGAATGCATTGTACACAAAAAATTGTGTTATGACACTTAGCCAATTCTACAATTCAACTGTTTGCATCATATCAAAACTTCGTGTATCTATGCACTAGAATATCATCATATCAAACACATATGCACATTGGATCAACTAATCATCAAGGTAGACCTCAAACCAAAAATGTTGACATCAATGACAACTTTGTATCTACACACTGTGTATCTCATGCTCATGTTGCCAACAAGCATATCAAGGACAAACTCCTTAAACTTTCAACAATAGTTTCATCACCACCCTTTTCATTTTATGTATTCCTTCTACCCATTTTCCTTGGATATCAATAGAATATGATTGTTTATGGGAATATGCATTACTTGGTTGGTCCAACACTGCTTGCATCTAGGTTAGAAAGGAATTTTTCCTTCTCCAAAGGTTTCATATCGTCAATAAAGGTTCCACACTTGAGATCATTCCCATTATTTCATTAAAATTCTAAGCCTAGTTCAACAAGGTACAATCTCATCTGACAATAGTTTCAAGCATGCCCAATGGGACAAGTTTAATGAGATTTAATTCATTATTCCAAGAAGATTGGTTTGTTTAACAATACTTGTAGTAATTGGATATCATACAAGCACCTAGCGACTCTACAATCAAATTTATGTGACCTTGCTAGTATGTACCCAATTTATCTAGTTAAGTAAACCTTTGTTCTTATTTTAAAATAATTACAAAACAAATTCATCTCCCCTTATGTTTAGACATATCAAGATACTATTGATATAAACGTTTCTTCCTCCATTCCTCGAAAATACATGTTTCATTCCTCCCTACCAACAATATCAAGCTAGGAATGTTGTTAGTTTTACCCCAAATAACCCTATTGTAGCACATTAATAACATTTTCCTAATTCTTACCTCCCACCCACTTGTGCTCAACCTTCTTGGTAACTTGTACATTCCAATCATCAACCTTAGGAGGCATTTTATATTCCCAATCAACCTTATTATCCTCCCACTTAGCCATAGAACATGAACAACTTGGAAAACATGAGCATCAAAAACATATTGTCAAAATTCTAAGAATATTTAAGGGCCATTGGCATGGAGTAGGAATATAATTCCTAACAAGAGGAACTTGATTATAAAGCTCATCTTCACCAATAGGAAATGGAGACACAAAGTATTCATCATGGAGAATTCCTTACAAGGCAGATTGCTACTAAAGAAGAACAAATAATGTTGTTGGCATCTAGAAAAAAGAAACTCATGGAAGAGACTAAAATAGCTCGTTAGGCTTCTTCTTTCAAGGTTCCAATTTTCAATGGTCCTCATCCCTCACAAAAGTCTCTATCTATGTAGGTATAGTCTACTACTCCACATTTTTCCCCCTTAGGAGGTGCAAAAACCCTTTCAAGGGCTTTCAAATCATTTTTATTTCCCTGATACTATTTCACTTTATAATGGTGGACCTGTTGTTTGGTGAGCTAGCTGGTCTAAAGAAAAAAGGAGGGATATGTTCCAAAAAAGAGGAATAAAATATTGCTATTGATGATCCCTCTTGTTCCCTAAAGAATAAAATTTCAAGTTTTTTTCAAGAAAAAAATGAAGACAATTAGCTACATTAACAAAACACAAAACAAGTGTGGAATGATGATGGAGAGGAATTGATCTTCTCATTTGATTTTATCCCTTGTTTTATTAATAATGAGGAAGAGATCTTACCCACTACTATATCATTGTAAGTCTTGGAGTGGTAGGAAGATTTTGTGGATCTTGGTGAGTATCAAAAACATGAAGACAATTCCAAGGTTGAAGAGGACCATGAGAACGGTCCTATTTTGAAAGAATGGGAGGTCGATATGCAAGAGGTTGCTCATAAGTTTGAGCATGATATTAAACTATAGCCTAGTGTCCTAAGGAGAAACATTGATGTTTCATCAAACCAAAAATATTGTTGTTGTGAAGAAATGATTATCCATGTCATAGAAAGAAGAAAAGAGGAGGTTGACGAAGACCTATTCTAGGATGAGCTAGAGGATTTCTACTCAAAACTTAGTATCAAACCATCATATCCTAAGCTAGAAAATTAGGAGAAAAAATAGATTATGGAGGTTCATGTTCTTCTAGATGAGTCAATAACGCTGGCCCTTTCTATCTATCAAGAAATCAAAGAGGCAGGTCTTAAACATCATTTCAATGTTAGTTATTTGGACCTATCACCTTCAATAGGATGCTCCATCAGGCATCTATCTCAGCTACAGATCAACAAGTCACCCTAGATCATGTGTGTTTCTAAGAATGAAGATGATGATCAAGGAAAGAATTTTTTTTCCCATCCACTTCATGAGTACTATAATCATAGTCAATAGAAATGGGTAAGTTATTTTTTCCTCGGTCATTGGGAGGCACTACAACAATTTGTTTGGATTCCTGTAAAAAAAAAAATCTGGTTGGTTGTGCATGAACATTTAAAATATCTCGGGATGATCAAAAATGTAGTAATTCGATAAGCTACTCAATGGCTTTGTTTATTTTTTTCCTGATTATTAGTTTATGTTAGGTTAGGCTCATTTCTCTTTCCTTCAATTGAATTTTGCTTATTGTTTTCCCTATTTTGTTGTGTTTTGAGGATGCCATGTTTTCAATCTATCTTATGTCTCGTGACTCTATTTCCCAATGAATATTGAAGGCTTCTAGGTTCATCATTTTTAGTATGAAAACATCCCATAGAAGTCACCAAAATGTTGGAATTTCATTCCCACCTTATGGCCCATTAGTTATAAACAATATGAGAGATATATCTGGGCCATATTGTATAATGTTAAGCTTCTACGTTCTGATTTCCTTGCTTTCTCTCTTAGTCAAATTACCTAAATATAAATACACTAAAATTTCCCAAGTGTTGGGAGTATTTGAGTTTCTTATCTTGTAAAGAAGCTATATGGGTTGTCATAAATTAAATTTGATAAAATTTAAATAAAAAATGACCAAGTTATTCTCTTACAGGTTTTCAACCTGCTACCTAATATTTGTGGGGAATTGCATCTGATTTGGATCCTCATGGGAATTTCATTTGCCATTGATTGTAGGCCTTCAAATCACTATCGGATATTTTTTGAGATTTGCATGTGTACCAAAACTTTGTTTAAGTCCAATACTTTATATCTAGTTTTGATGGTTCTTCGCGTAATGTAGGAAGGGTGATGTCATCCAAACCTTGGAGGGTTTTCCATCTGAACAAGTTTAAGTTAAAGGTTCCAATGCCAATTTCATTTTTGTAAGGATGATAGAGGATAAAGCCCATAAGGTAAACACTTATGGAATTTTGAAGTGCACCAGTTTTGCATGGAGTTTCAAATGAATTGAATATCTTTCGATAGGTGCAAATGTTGATGGTTTTCTTATAATTGTAGATGAAGCTCATTTTCCTCCAATGAGCCAATAAAGCTAAAATGCCTAACTCTAGGTTTTGAAAGTGAATAGATGCAAAATTCCACATCTAGTTGTTGATGGATTTCTCGCCCAAAGCAGTATGTGATAAATTTTATGGGAATTTCTTGCTCAAGTAGATTTGAACCGAACATGATCTAAGGATGCAATTACTGCCCGAACTTCCCCAAGGTGCCGATAAATTCTAAATTCCTGCAAGTGGGTCTTTTGTGGGTTTTCCACATGAAACTAACCAATCTAAATTTTTGATGTCGATATACTTTCCGCTTGGTCTTGATAGTAATCAAGCTTATGCTTTTGCAGGAATTTTCTGCTCAAGTGGATTTGCAAGAATTTCTTACCAAATCGGATATCGTTTGAAAGATGTGGATGATGATGTTTCTCTTGCATGATCTTGTTAGAAGCTTTTTTTTCTAAGACTAATTATTGAAGGTATAATACGAAACCGATGGAGACTACAAACCCACATCCAATTTAAGGTCAACATCCCATAACTGATCTTGTTGCACCTCAAGTTCCCGTAAAAGCACCAAAACATCCAGAATTTTGCCATTAATGCTTAACAATTTTTGCAACTAGCCAATCCAATTTATGAAGGCCCCAGAACCATTTTTAATGCTTCTCCATGGATGCTAATAGCAGAGTGGCATGCTATGTCATATTTTATATTTGTAGACCTCCTTTTCTATCAAAGGACCATTCTCGGATGTATTTTGTAGTGGATTTCATGGTGTTTATGCACTTTATTGATGAATTCATAAATGTTGAGGTATGGCATACTCTTAGGAATGTTATTTCATGCCACAGATTAGATTTTCATGCAATAATTTTTAGACCTCAATACAATCTTGGGGCTAGAGTTTTCTTTGTTACTTTCTTTATCTCTTCATGCTCATCAAGAAATAAAAGGTAGTAATGTCTAATTTCAAAAGGTTATTCTCCTAGATATTTTCGCATCTCTACTATTATAACAAGGCTTTAAGCCTTTGAACTTTTCTCTATTTTTCCTCTCTTCCATTCTATTGTGTTGTACATAAAATTGTGCCTTTATTGCTAAATTAGGTTCTTTATTTTTGTGTGTCAATATTTTTTGTTAATACCTAATTGTAAGGTTAGTTACAAAATGATTCTTGCCTCTTGGCATCTATCAAACCCTAACCATCCCAATTTTTTTGAGGACCAAGATAATAATTGATATAAATTCTACATATTGAACTGGTTTGATAAAAACCAAAATCTAGAAGTTGCATTAGCTCCTCCTTTACTAATTTATCTACTTTTGGTTTTATTAGTCTCAACTTTTCTTGACTAGTTTGTATTTGATTTAAGTAACCAAATTTTGACAAAGTATGTCAAGATTTAGGCTAGGCATGTATTCACATATCCATACAAAATGCCAATGGATTCAATAATAAACTTGGTCTATTATTCGATTTCTACATCCAATAACTCTACCTATAACTAGTACCTATGTTGATATCTATGGTACATCCCCTACCAATGATGGGTGGACTTCAAATTTATAGGGAGTGGTAAGTATATTGGTGTTTTCATAAGCTTGTATAATTTCTAATTCTCCTTCAAATTAATCAACTATATGAACCAAGACCATTTACCCTTTCTTATGGTAGACTCATAGGAGAATCGCTACATGGCAACATCTCTTTTCTCTTATAGGCTCAACAGATTCATGAGTCTGGCCTCTATCTTATCATCATTAGTGAAAATTCCTTTCATGAATTGCAAGATTGGGATTTGAAGGTTGATTGGGAAAACAGGGTGTTGACCATAGACCAATTTGTAGGGTGAAGTCCCTAAGGTTACTTTGATTCAAGTTCTATCCACCCATAAGGAAAATTTAAGCTATGTGTGTCATTCCCTAGAGTTCTATTCTAACAAATTATTAATAACTTTTAGAAGGTTTTTATTGGTGGTCTCTGCTACCCCATTTCCCTGTGGGTAATAATTGGAAGAATATTTAATAACAATTTTATATTCAAAATCCCATTGAATAAACTGTGTTGAAGCAAAGGCGGGGTTGTTATCACATACCAAAGCAAAAGGTACCTCAAACATAGTTATGATATTGTCTTGAATGAATTTGATGATTGCATCAGTGGTTTTTTTCTTACATGCTTGATCTTTTGCCCATCACATGAAGTAATTGATCACCGTTAGAATGAATTTAAGACCTGCAAAGTTATTTGGATTAATCACTCCTACAAAATATAACACCCATTGGCCAAACAACCTTACCCCATAGACAAGTTGTAGAGGCATGAATGGGTTGCATTATTTTGATGCAGTTTTCTGAAAAGTATGAGAACCCCGAACGTGTTGGTGTGCATCTCGAAATATGTGTGGCCAATAGTAACTAGACCTGAGGATCTAGTGTGTTATGGATTTTGCAAACCTGTGCCTAGTACCGTGCTTCCCATGAAATTTATTCAAAACTTGTTTGGCTTGTTGCTAATCCAAGCATCTCAGACATATTCCTTCAAAGTTCTTTCTAAATAGAGCCCCATTCTTTATCATGTAATGAGTCCTTTTCAGTCTTAATGCTCTCCTTTGTGTAGCATTTATAACCTCGAGACATTTAATATTCATAAATAAGAAGACCACATCAGTGTACCAAGGATCGTTAGTAAATTATTGCACCATTTATTGTTGACAAGTAATGTTTGGATCTACTTCTGCTATTTCTCTTGGAATCCCCTATCCTCGTACTAACTTCATGGGATGGATCTCTAGATAAAACTCTTGTAGGATTTCCACCCATTTCCCTCATCTTTCCCTGAGGTCACTCTACATTAATAATGATTTCATAGCAAGGTCTAGAACAATAACAGTGATTTTGTTGCATGAGATGTAGTGATGGAACTTCTTGATAGCACTCACTAGAGCAAAAGCTTGTTCCTCCAAGGGAGGGTATCTAACTTCAGAATTATTGAAAGGGGAACTTATAAAATCAGTTGGTCATTCATCCCCTTCCTCTTTTCGTTGCATTAAAATTGTTGCACGGGAATTCTCTGATGCAAAAGATTAAATAAAGAATGAATGCAAATAATCTGGACTAGTCAAGATCGGAGCTTCTAAAATAGACTATTTGATCTAAGAGAACACTTCCTTAGCCTCATTACTCCATTATATCTTATCATCCTTCTCCATCATCTTGTTCAATGGCTTGACTATCTTAGCAAACCCGGTTATGAACTTTCGTACGAGGAATGCTCTGACACAAAAGAGTAAATAAAAATGGTTGCAAATAGTCCAGACTAGTCAAGATCAAGCTTCTGAAATAGACTATTTTATCTAGAAGAGAACGCTTCCTTAGCCTCATTACTCTATTATATCTTAGCATCCTTCTTCATCATCTTGGTCAAGGGCTTGATTATCTCAGCAAACTTGGTTATGAACTGATTACACAAAATTGATCTGGCATCTCATTGCAATCTTGAATGATGGAAGTGCTCAACTATCTTAGGCTAAAAAAGTTGTAAGATCTAAAATCTTTAAAGGTGATGGTGTAGATATTCCTATGGTTCAATTTTTAAATGTATTATTTTTAGTCTCCTATAATCTCTAATGGATGAAACCATCTCTACTATAGAGAATACACTAGTTGGTAAGCTCTTTGCTTCTATACCCAATATAGATCTTGTTTTAAAATGTTTGGTTGAGGCTTGGAAATTGAAAGGAAATGTGATAGTTAGTGTGATGGTAGGTGGTTTATTTTTATTCAATTTTTCCATCAAGAATATATGATTAAGCTGCTTGTAGGACCTTGTTTTTTTCATAGTCCATTGAAATAACCTATTCCTCTATAAATAGAAACATGGGTTCAATCCAATAACTGATCTCTATGTTATTTCTCCTACATAGGTTCATTTTACTAGGTTACCCTTTAAATAAAAGAATCCTAAAATTCTATAGAGTATAGAAAATTCTTTTGGGAAAATTTTGACCATTGATAAAGTCACTTTGAAAAAAAATGATTTTTTTAAAGGTTTTATGTCAATGTATAGATAATATAGTTCTCCCTACCCAAATTAAACTTCAATAAAAGTTTAATAAATGGAATTAGTTGATTTTGTATAGAAATTTTGTCTCTTTCTATCAAAATTACAGTAGGTATAGTCATTTGATAGATAAGTGTTAGAAAACTATTCCAAGGAAGGAGTAACCTAAAAATAAGGAAGTTACTTAGGAGTATACATGTCCTACTATTGATATGGATTACCATTTTCAACAAGAGATTCTAAATGTTATTAATAATTCTCTTTATACAAAAGAACACCAAGAAGACAATATTGTTAATGTTGCTATGGTCAATGCTCTTCAAGGAGACTTAGTTTTGGAAGAAGGAGAAATTAAAGAGGATATAAAAAATGGATGACAATCATAGATCTTATGAGAATCATAAGGAGGGATTAACAAAGGATATATTTAGATTAATAAAGGATAATAAAATAGTCTTTGTTGGAAAAATGTGTATCAACCTTGCAATTACATAAGTTACTATTGATACATAAGGTATTGTTACTACGTCGACGACGGGGGGATGTGATGGGGGTTTCCACCCCACAAGGGGTCCAAAGGGATCATCCCCTTGGTGGGGGGTTTGGGGGTCATGCACCTTAGTGGGGGCTTGGGGGCAACGCCCTTGAAAGGAAAATTTTATTTATATTTTATTATTGTAAACTTGGACCATTCATCATTAGGTCTTAAATTTGACGGTCGACATTTTATTAGCTTGACTTACCCTAGAAGGTAACCCTATTTTATGAGGGCATTGTATTATGGCTATGCATTGCGATGTATTTTGAGAGTCTGATAGTGGTCATGTTGCATCTCAAAGACCTCTAGTTGGTGATACTCATGTAAGAAGCTTGCTTTGCAAGTATATTGTAATTTTTGTAATTTTTGAATAATATATTTGATGAATTTTGGAGTGTGGGGTTTTTCTCCCGAGAGGGTTTTCCCCATGTAAATCACTATGTTGTGGTATGCATGATATTTATATTTTTTTAAAGTTTCTGTAACTGTTAAATATTTTTAAAAATTTTGCATTATCCTCCTCTCAAGATTACTATAGGAAGTTGTGCTGCTACCTTAGCTTCCTTAGAGTCTTCTCCCAAACTAACGAATTGGAAGGACAAAAACCTATTTTAGCAACTAAGATGGAGAAATTTAGTAGTTTTGACATTGTCACTTAAGATTGTAATAATGAAAATACTCTAGAATCTATAACTCACATATCTCAAGTAATCTTAAATTATTAATCCCTTGTTACATTGGACTAGACTATAGTGGAGAAAGGAAGAAAAATAAAAACATGAAAAATGATAACGTGGGTACATAAAATAAGAAAGACTTAGGGACAATTTTTTTGGAAACAAAAGTCATGTATTAAATGGCTCATTATGGGAGATAAAAATATGAAATTATTTCACTAGTCCACACTCAATAATAGGAAGATAAATATTATTAATAAATTGATTAATGGGGATGATAGTGTTATCACTACTGATGAGTAGATTGGTGACGCTTTTATTTCCTTTTTTAGATATATGATTCAAGTACATAAGACTAACTCTCCCTTTATTAATGAAATGCTTGATGTCATCCCCACTATGCTTATCGAAATAGATGATGTTGATACAGTTAAAGATGTTATGGATGAATAATTTCATGTTGTTTACTTCTATTTTGGAGCATATAAGTCCCTTACTCTTGACAATTTCCCCACTCTTTTTTTCAATATTTTTGGGATATTTTTGGGAATAACTTGATTGCTATTGCTAGAGATTTTTTCAAGTCAACTTAAAATATAAGGAAATTTAACACTACCTTTATCATTCTTGTTCCTAAAAAGAATGATGTGGCTAGTTTATTTAATTTATTTGATTTTAAAACCATAAGATTATGTAGCATTGTTTACAATATTTTCTATAAGCTTGTTGTTCTCAAGGTTAAACATTTTTTACATCTCTTTAGCTCCCACCATCAAAAATGGTTTTCCTTGGGAGGCAGATCTTGGATGCTATTATTTCCACTCATGACACCTTTCACTTGTTGAACATTTAGAATACTGAGAGGGAGGGGTGAATCAGTATTCTATAACTTTATGAACATGTCAAATTCAATCACCAAACCATATTAACTGAAATAAGAAATGAAAGCATGAATCATCCACAAACCTACAAAACACATGAACACCATAATTTTTATGTGGAAAACCCAAAATAGGAAAAAACACAGTGAGGATTAGTTCACAATATATTATATCCATATATAGTATATTATAGGGGCCCACTACCAGGACACACTATCCTTATAAGGCTCACAGTTGAAGATAAGTACAATACAAAAATGGTGTGGCTCACTGCCAAACTATGAACTGATATAAAGTTCACCTTCCTTGTGCTATAATTTAGTTTCTTTGAAGATCTGAGTATGAAGTAATGCTCTGCTTAGCAATCACACAACAACTCTACTGTGAATTTGAACTTCTAACACTAAATCACATGTTTGCATCATACAACAGCATTCACATCTGATACGTTATTTATGCTCGCACATCCACTTCACTCTCATTCTTTACACTATTTTCTATAGTTCCAAAACATCTCATATATATACCCCAATACATTTGCACACATCAATTAGGTTGGCCTAATTAGATCCAAATAAATCAATCCAAAAATAGCTGTTGTCAGCACCATACAATATTAAAATCATCTTTTCGCTCAATCACAATTTGTATTTCTCAATTTCAAGTTAGAATGGATAAAAATTAGATCCAACAAATATCTGTAATGTATTTTTAACCTTCTCAACACGTATCATGCATTAGGTCGGCCAGGAAAAGGACCTAATCATAAAAACTCCAATTATACACACACTTCTCAAAATAAACACCTTTTAGATTTGATATTTCTTTAGTTTCTCTTTTCACCAACATCAGAGAGACTACCTTTAAGGTTGCAACATCAAAACAACCTTCACAAGAAAATGTGGAATCTCCCATGTTGGTATACTGAATAGAGAGATGACTATAATATACAGAGTTGAACTCTGTCAGTGATATCTTCTAGTATTCTTCACAACTTCTCGAGATCTTGAATATAGTTGTATGAATTAGTCATAGTGATATGGTTAGAGGCACAGAGTTACATCTCTTCTTGCAATGAAGTGTGGACCCAAAAATTGATGCACTAGACCACAACACCATCAACAGAGAACACAACCAAACTTTTGATAGATCATCTTTCTGGTAGAGTTAGTATCTAAACAAATAACACCAAAAATGCTTCCCTACCATGTTGGCATTTGTAGACACGTAAAATGTACCGATTGACATTGTGCATCTGATCCCGACTACTAACATCGTTTCATCCTGAATCATCCTTCAGTCTAACCATTTAATCAAATCCCCCTATCTGATTAAATTCATCAATATTCCTCTCTTAATTAAATAAACCAGTTATCTAATTAAGTCACCTCTTCTTGATAATTAAATTAACCATCTTGATCTAATTATCCTATTTAACTAAATAATTAATTTTATTTGATTAAATCTCCTAAGTCTATCTATTAAATTAAATAAATTAAAACCTTATTTAATTTAATCTAACATTGATCATCTCTTTTAATTAAATAAATCAAAATCTTTATTTAATTAATCCCCTATCACATTCTTTTCATTATTTGATTTAAATAAATCCACAAATTTAAGTCAAATAGGTCACATCATTTAATCTCCTTCATTAAATTAATTAACTTTGATTAATTTAATCTCATATCATGTCCCATCCTCCAACTTTTACCACTTGCACATGAAAATAGATTTAATTGATTTATTAAATCTCTATTTTCCTCAACAAGGCATCTTTTAAGGAATATTCCCCAAGTTTGAATTCAAAATCTAAGTTGACATGTACATCCAACAAGGAATTTACTCTATCTTACATGTCCTTTGCCTTGAGCCAAGTGGCATTCAATGCATTCTTTCTTCCCTCTTGCATGTCATTTCAACAAATTCAAAATTCAAAAATAGGCATTTATTGGCACAATCATCAAAACTTGCACATCCTCCATCCACTCACAAGTTGACAAGTGGCATCTTGTCATTGGTTGAATGTTAATCCCACATTGCTCTATTTTGGACATTCATCCATCTTGGCATTCTATAAATAAGAGTCTAATCTCCTCATTTCATCATCCATAATTTGAGTAAAGTTACCATGCTCAAATCATTAGCAATCCTCATCCATTATCATTGAATCTTAGTTAGGTTATGCAAATTTTTCCATTGAAGCACTCACCATCAAACATCAACAAAGTGGATCATTCGTCAACATTCATCAAGCTTGCACCATAGGAGTTGGGAAAGGGCCAATTTTCACATCAAATTGGCACCAATTCCCCCGTGCGATCATGAGTTGGCTAGTTTAACTAGGATTCAATCTCTCTTTTATTGTTTTCTTATTGTGTTCTTCATTGCTTTTCCTAATTTAAACTATGCTAATGGATTTCATGGGGAATCCTTGTTCTTACTTTCATTTGATAATCTAATGTGTTTGTTCTTATTGTTTTGCAGGTATTAGGATTGGGGTTTGCACATTTGGCACTAGAAGGAGGGCAACATCTCATTTTTAATCACGTTTTTCTAAAAATTTAGTGTTTTTGTTTTGTGCATAGGAAAATTCCAACACTCAAAGCTCAGCGTCAATGTTTTAGCACTGCTGGCTCTCCAGCATCACCATATAGCACCACTAAAAAATCAAACTGAGACACTTTAGCCTTCCCGCCTAAAATTTTTGAATTTAAATTTTAAACAGTGACGCTAGTGAAAAGGGTGACGCATTTGAGCTCATTGGTCTGGATACAAAGCACCACTGACTGGTAAATGGTGCTATACATCACCGCTGGAGAAATCAAACTGTGACACAGTCACGGGTTGTGCCACTGGCAGGGAGTAAAAAGTTGAAATTTCATTTTAGCATGTGCCTTTTGTCAAATGATAAGTTTATCTTCTGTTTTTTGCTTTTTAACGTCTGTGTTTTTGCAGAATCTGACTAGTTTTATTTCTTGTAGGATTGGATCAATTAAAACAAAAGAAAAAGAAGCATGATGATGGTACTTCACAAAATCAAAGTGTTTTTAAACACTTTAGTGTTTTCTTAACACTCTTAGGAAATTTTAATCTCTTCTTGCTTAGGATACTAATTTCGTTTGGGCTTTTAAAAAGAACCTTTTCAATTTTTGCAAAGGCTTAAAACAAACATTAGGACTACAACTTACTAGAGTTGGTTTTTTGGTTAACAATTGAACAAAACAACTCTCATTTATCCTTTGGTGCTTTAAAAAGAACTCACAATTGCTTTGTGGCTCTAAAATGAATAAGTGCAACTTTGTCTTTGTGATGGCTTACTTAAACTAGCTTCATTGAAAAAGGACGTATGCGCTTCTCTCGCGCTTTATAGCGATCTTGAGAATCAAAAGGCCTTTTTTGTGATTTTAGGTTGAGATAAAGCAATCACCTCCACACTTCATTTTGGGTTTAAAATTGAACAAAACATTGTGCGAGTGTGAGTAGAGCATTATTGCGTACATTCTCTCTCTTTGTGTTGCAAACAAAGATTGATCGAGTTATGGATATTGTCTTTACTCACTTTTTTTCATCTTAGAGAGTCTGCCTTGGGGAAAAAGTACTCACCCAAGGGAACGACTCAACCGGTAACACTCTAAATCCAAGAGTATTTCCAACCGGGATATAAATGTGGGTATTGGAATAAACGCCAATATCACGCGGTTGGCTCTGACGAGATGGATCTGAAAAGGGACTCTCGCCATATGGGTCAATCTCCATGAACGGAAAGTCCTAATTAAAACCCATGTTTTAGAATTGCCAAAATCCTTGATCTATTTATTGGTGCAAGAATGGTCATTTTGAAGTCGCCCCACACTTTTACAATCTTTTAGTAGAAATGGAAAGCATGCAATGGGAGTTCATGGGTGTTGATGCTTGGCTGCCCTGAATGACGTTAATGAGTCATGGAGGGGAGCCAGTGGGGTCAAGCATCTAACCATTCACTAAAGATAAGCGTAGCTGGACTTGTCCAAGTGGGGACTCAACAAATATTGTCTTCCATATCCATAGGGTTGTACTTATTATTGGTTACAAAATGCTTTGCTTGTTTGAAAACATCTTGGAAACAAACACTTAAACATCATCATCAAAATTTCAAACCCTTTAGGAGACAAATACAATTGACCCAATCCATATGTTATTGCTTTCCCTTGGGATTCTATCCTTAGAGGTTTCTAAACACTTGGATTACATCTCAATTTTTCTACTAAAGTTAAACAATAGGTAACCCTTGCCTTGAATTCATCGAATTTCCACATAACATATTTTGTGGGATTCGAAGAAATTAAGACATTGGACATCTAGTTTGGAAACCTAATCAAAGATGTGTTTGTGGTAAAATAAAGTCACTAAGAAAAGATAACAAAATGAACTCTCACATGTGTTGAAACCTCACAATTTCCAAGAAGTCAAAATCCCAAAACGAAAGTCCTTGATTCAAAATCTAGAAATGTATGCTCAAATTGAACCACTTTTTGGTTATAAAAGTCTATAGAAGCATTGCATGTTCTTCAATATCGAGGTTTAGGTAAACAAAATGTCTTTTTTAGGTTCATCTTAGGATCAAAATAAATCAAAATCTCTTTTCACCCATCCTTCAAACATCAAACCAAAAATCATCTCACCATCACCTTTTGAGAAATCTTGAAATCATCCTTCATGCTAGGCTTTTTTAGAAAAAATCAAAAATCATCAAGACAAAATCCTTGAAATCTTTATCAAATCATTTTTGGCTAGGTATGTGTAGATGCATCCTTTTGCATATACTTAGTCAAAGTTATCAAACCATCTTGTTTAGTTAGGTATATGTAGATGCATCCTTCTTCATATGCTTGGTTAAATTATCATCTTGTTTGAATAGGTGTGGGTAGATGCATCCTTCTCCCTACACATATTCAAATCATCATCCTTTGAGAAAATCTACACCTTAGATAATCATCCAACATCTTAGGGTCTATTTGTTCAATCAAAGCAAACCAAAATTAATCAAGTCAAGGGAAATCCAAGAAAATCAAAAATCAAAATCCAAAACATATCCGAAAGTCCCAAAAGTCTAGAATCCCCCTCAAGATTTATCAAAAGATCAAACATCCACATCATCCATCTCTTACATCATCATCATATCACCTTTCGATCCTCAAGATATCCTAATATTTTCTCTTTTGGGCATAAAGTAAAGATCAATCCAAGGAATTAAGAGTTTCATCTTGCATATTCTTGAAAATTGATCCTTGTTTTATGGTTCAAACTAGATCTCAATATGTAAGAAGAACATGGAAGCCGACGAAGAAACACTCGCTTCAAGTGACCTAAGCCAAACGAATGTTGAAATAAATCCCGTTGAATCAAACAATCCTTTGATTATCTCATCATCACAAAAAGAAAATCAAGAAGAAGACCTTACATTTGGGATGTCGAATGAAGAAATAACCGAAATTCTCCAAAATCCAAAAAATCATAAGATCATCAACATCATGATGAGGCTTAACCCTTCACTATACATGCTCGAACTAGCAAAACAAGGGGCCAAATTACCTTCTGACTTCGACACAAGCTCAATAGTGGAACAATCTTTAGAGGTCATGCCTCTAACTTCATCCACACTTCCCATCTCATCCACACCCCCATCCCAAAGCATCACCCAAAACATTCCGCAAATAACATCTTTTGCTCCAACCCAACCCAATGGTAATAAGGGAAATGCATTTCTTAATGCTATTCAAACACACCCCCTTGTTAACAATCAAAAATTGGATGCAAATACCATCTTGGAAAAAAACGTACCACAAAATCCATTACATAAGAATGTCCCTCTCACTTTCCATAATGATCCATCATCATGATCCTTCCGCGCAACACCTCAAACTTCTCTTCTCACAAATTCGCAAGAAGAAGGTGACATGTTCGGACCTGGGGGAATTTTTGACACCACATCATTTTCTCAAGAAATCACACCCCTCACATCTCCACCACTTCTTCCATTCCCATCATCATCCACACCACTCCTTGGCTTAGGGCTTCCCCCTTTACCAAGTATCATTCAAACCAACATCCCGAATATCAATCAAAACATCACGCCAAACTCTCTAAACTTGTCGTCGATATCGCAACAACAAATGACAACTACACAAGAAATCATAACATCATCCACCACCCCCATAATATCCCAAAACATGGTCTCTCAAGGACCAATCACATCAATCATGCCACCTACCACTCAAACCCCAATCACTAACACGACGGCACCTCTCACCACCACCACAAACACCATTCCAAATCCACTACCATCTCCACCACCACCAAACTCCAATTTATCAAACCAATACAACATGGCATTGCAAGCCACTCACCAAGCTGCTTATCAAAAGGCATTCCTACAAATGCAAAATAAAAAAGCTACACAAATAACTGCCCAACAAGCCGCACAAGCAGCGCAAAATTCTCAAGCCACTCAAATTGCATAATAGGCGCAATAGGCCACACAAGCCCAAGCCTTATTGCAACAACAACAACAAGCCGCTCAAGCTGCATAAGCTGCTCAAGCAGCCCAAGCTGCATTACAAGCACAAAAGGCTGCTCAAGCCCAAATTATATTGCAACAAGTGGAACAAGCACAAGCTCAAGCTCAGGCGCACGCCCAATATCAAGCACAACAAGCACAAGCACAAGCACAACTTCTTGCACAAAAACAAGCAGCGCAACTACAAGCATATCAGCAAGCAATAAAACAATATCAAGAGCAGCAAGAAGCATCCCAATTAGCAGTCCAACAACAAGCGTTGTTGGAACAACAACAAGCACAACAGCAAGCTCAACAACAAGAAATCCTAGCACAGCAACAACAAGAACAACAACAAGTGTTGTTTATACAGCAGCAAGTGCAAGCATACCTAGCTCGGCAGAATGTGCAAATACCATCAAACAACACACCAAACAACCCACCCATCCAACCCATAATTGAAACACCCCAAAACACCTTCATCCCACCCCCTAATATGCAAAATGATGTAACAACACAAATCAAGTTGCTCTCGCAAAAAGTGTTTGAACTTCAATCAGGGTGAACCACAAAAACACCAAGTAACTTGTGTCCCTATCCATTTGATAGGAGCCTAGTGATGAAACCATTCCCCAAGGGATTTGAGATCCCCAAGTTTGACAAATATCGTGGGAAAAGAAACCCTGAAGATCACATTAGGGAATTCTAGGTTCATTGCATGGAAGCCGCATACGACGATACTTATCTGATGCGGCTATTTCCTAGGAGTTTGGCTGGCCATGCTATGGAATGGTTCTCTCACCTACCTACAGGCATCAGAACATTCCAAGAAATTATAGACGTATTCATTAAAAATTATGCATTCAACATTACTATGGATGTTAGCCTAGAAGAACTCTCAGCTCTGAAACAAGGAAAGAATGAATCATTCGCTTCATTCCTACAACAATGGCAATCCAAGGCCAATCGAAGAAAATGGACCATGCCTAAGGAACAAAAATTTTGCACCAACATATCCAACCTTGATGGCCTCTTGGCATTCCATCTCAAGGTACAAGGGATCACCACATATGACCAGTTGATCTCTAAGGTGCTCAGCATTGAATGAGCCCTTATGACACAACCCATAGGATCAACTTCATACCCCGAACAACAAAACAACTGCCCACCCACCAATTACAGTGATAAACCTCGCACATGGGAAAGGAACAAAAATGTTACTAATGATGGTGTCATCGACGCCAAAGTGGTCATTAGTGCCCCTCGCCAAAATACACCCGCACCACAAATCCAAATCCAACACCAAAACAATCATCAAGCAATACAATAACCAAATAATAATCCGACAATTAACAATCTCAATGATCAAAGGGGACTACCCCAATGGAACAATAATTACCCCAAGCGAAATTGCACCGCTCTTGGGGAACCACTAGAAGTCATCATGAAGAAGCTAATAAATGAAAAACTCATCAAAGCGCCCACCTATGAGAATTACCAAGAACCGGATGTAAAACCTCCTTGGTATAATGAGAATCAACTTTGTGACTTCCATAAAATCAAAGGGCATACCACGAACAGTTGTATGAGGCTAAAAAACATAATTCAAGATCTCATCGATCAAAGAATTATAAACGTGGAATAGCCAACATGAAACCAAGACCTTAAGCTATACACGAATCTGATGCCTAATCATGGCAATAAATGGAATAATAATAACACTGATAAAGGGAAAGGCACCCACACAAATGTGAATCATGTATATGAAACTGTCATCACCTCCCTAGATGAATACTGCATGGTCATCACCATCAAAGGCGCCCATGTCGATTGTGGAGTCACCACAAGAGGCGGCAAAGTTACCATCACAGGATCATCCCAACCAAACAGAGTCCCTACATCTAGATCTGTTCCCAATGGCTATAACGTCCTTGATCAGCTCAAAAGAACACCAGCGCAAATCTCCATCATGGAGTTACTAAAAATCTCATCTCCCCATAGGAAAATCCTTGAGGAAGCACTGGCTTCATCCATTGTCCCTATAGATCTTGATGCAGAACAATTCCAATCTATGGTCGGGAATATCATTACGCCAAATCTCCTCAAATTCTCCGACTAGGATTTCCCCACTCAACCATCTCACAACCGTGCGCTCCACTTAGAAGTCATAGTATAGAAAAGCAAAGTTAAAAGGTTCTTGGTGGATGGAGGTGCAGGCTTGAATATATGTTCTCTCAAGCTCATCAAACAATTAAAAATCTCAGAGGATTCTATCGACAAAGGAAAGGGTATCACAATAAGAGCATATGATGATCAAGAAAGAGTGCCCCAAGGCACAATCAAACTCCCTATTCAAGTAGGTCTGGCTATCATGGAAACCACTTGTCAGGTCTTGGACCTCGACTTACCATATAACATCCTCCTAGGACATCTAAATTCATGCAATGAAGGCAGTAGCATCAACTTTCCATCAATGTGTTAAATTCACACATGAAGGACAAGAAGTTACCATCCATGGAGATCCTGAACTATTCTCCTATTGCAAAATCCTTGAAGCAAAGTACTATAAAATCCCCCAAGTACCAAAAAATGATGAGGGTCCATCTACACCATACATTGATCCCGCCACTCTCGCATCCACTTCTGCAATAGAGACACCTGCCACTCCCGCCATTCCCACCATCTCTGACATTAAGGTCATCATCCAAGATAATGGTTGTGGAAATTACATGATCCCTAAAAATGATTTTGTGGTAGGAGAGTTACCATAATCTCCTAGATCACAGGGACGTCCACAAATAAATGAAGCCTCCACATCTCAAATGTCTCCTAAAGACTATCCCAACTTTACAAGTTGGGGAGATCTTGGCCAAGAAGTTATTGAGGTAGATCCATCTCATATGCTATATCAAGATGAAAGACCAGTAGCTGATTTACCAATGGATGATAGAAGCAAGGGTCTGCAAATGATGCTCGCAATGGGCTATGACAGAAATCAAAGACTTGGGAAAAATGACAATGGGCTTATAATACCTATCATTTCGGAGACGCGAGCGATAACAAATCTTGGTCTTGGATGTACCCCTCTGAGTATAACCATACATGGCTGAAGTCCTCTAGTTAGAATGGTTAATAATCCTCCTCAGCCAATCATAGCAGAACTACGCTTACCAATATCTATAGGTTGCGTCATATATAACTTCACATTTGATATAACCAACGTTTGTAGTAGCAGTGATGATGAAGATCCCACATCCAATTTACCTAGGCTATTTGAGGATACCACTCTTTGCATGATTAGCACCCTATCTTTTGAATCAGACCACCAAAATCATGAAATCCGCCTAGTATATCCCCAACTCATCAACTACGACCAACAAGGACCACCAATTATCGATACATTCGAAAACGATGAGGCACTCTCAGAATTCATGGAACTATGCGAAAACATTCCATGTGGGGATCACAAAGCAGGGTTCATAATGGAGCTAGATATGCATGCCTATTATGGGGAAACAATTGAATCCCTCAGTCACAAAAGTGAAAAATTAAGAATAATATCTAAGCCCTTGAGTGAAAACCACACTGTGGCACTCTCCGACTAGAAAAAAGTAAAAAGAAAGGATACATCCAACAGTGAAAACCTCTCCAAGGCACTTGAGGATGGGGGATTCAATCTTCCTTTCAGAGCTATTCACCAAGAAAAATCAGCAATCCTGGCAGAAAGGTGCAATCTGGTCAATCTAGGAATAGAGGAAACCCCACATATCACATTCTATGCAGAATCATTACTATCAGAAGAACAAGAGCTCCTAGCAGCCTTCCTAAGAGAAAGACAGATAAAATTTGCATGGAGCTATGCTGATATGCCAGGACTTGATCCAGAAATCATGGTTCACCACTTAGCAGTATATCCAGAAGAAAAGCCTGTTAAGCAAAATCTTCAAAAAATGCACCCTCAGATCGCCTTATTAGTCAAAATGGAGCTAAAAAAGCTATTAGATGCAGGATTCATCCGACCGATAGATTATCTAGAATGGGTGTCCAACCTGGTGCCTATTTCAAAACCTGATGGAAGCATCAGAATCTGCATGGACTTCAGAGACTTGAATAAGGCATGTCCAAAAGATGACTTCCCGCTTCCAAACATTGATATGATTGTCGATATGACAGTTGGACATGAAATGTTGTCACTAATGGACAGATTCTCAAGGTACAATCAGATCATGATAGCTAAAGAGGACCCACATAAAATGGCTTTCACTTGTCCATGGGGGACTTACTGTTGGAACATGATGCCATTCGGCCTAAAGAATGCAGGATAAAAATACCAAAGGGCCATGACCTTAATCTTCCATGACATGATCCACAAAATAGTCGAAGATTATGTTGATGACATTCTAGCTAAATCCAAAAAGAGAAAAGATCACATAGCAACCCTAGGTGCCATTTTTGACAGGCTCAAAGAGTACAAAGTCAAATTAAACCCAAAGAAGTGCATCTTTAGTGTACAATCAGGAAAATTGGTAGGATATATAGTGTCAATGAGAGGTATCGAGGTAGATCCAACAAAGGTAAAAGCAATCCTTGAAATGGAGGCACCAAAAAAATTAAAGCAAATGAGAGGTCTCCAAGGCAGGCTTCAATCCATTTGAAGGTTCATAGCACAGTTGGCAGACAAACAGAACCCATACTCTCACCTAATCCACAAGGGAGTAGCATACAAATGGGATAACAAGTGTGAAGAGTCATTTAATAAAATCAAAGAATATCTACTAACACCATCGGTCTTAATGCCACCAATCCCAAGAAAACCATTAATTGTCTACGTATCAGCAACAGTAGCAGCCCTTGGGGCTCTCCTAGCTCAGCATGATGAAAATGGAATAGAAAGGGCTATCTATTACATCAATAGAACAATGGTTGGGCATGAGCTAAACTACTCATTTATTGAGAAAGCATGCCTAGCAGTAGTGTTTGCATCACAAAAATTTAGACATTACATGTTAGCACACAAAATAAAACTCATCGCCAAAATCGACCCTCTCAAGTACTTATTGTCAAAGGCAATGCTCATGAGAAGAATGGAAAAATGGGTGATGATACTATCAGAATAGGACATTGAATATGTGGAGCGGAAAGTAATCAAAGGCCAATTCATTGCAGATCAACTTGCATAAGCACCAATCTATTTAGAGAATCCTCTTGTCTTAGAGTTTCTAGATGAATCTATTTTTAATGTCAACATAGCCGACCATTGGAAACTGTACTTTGATGGCTCATACATGCAACATGGATCAAGAGTCAGTGTCTTCTTTATCACCCCACAAGGGGACTACATACCAAGGTCCTACAAACTGGCATTTGCCTACACCAATAACATTGCAAAATACAAGGCTTTAACCATTGGTCTCAGAATAGCAGTGCAGTGGAACATTATAGCTCTCAGAGTATAAGGAGACTCTCAATTGATAATAAATCAAGTAAATGATGAATACCAGACCAAGGATGATAAGCTCACTCCATACAATAAATTGATGGAGACCCTCAAAGAATCCTTCATCGAAATTACATTTGAGCAGATTCCTATGACAAACAATAGAGCAACAAATGCCATGGAAACAATCGGATCCTTACTGGACATCCCCCACAATGTTCCAAAATATGAATTCCTGATCAAGCAGCTTCTTGTACCCACATTTGAGGTACCAGAATCATAATTTGTGTGCAAAATTGTAGGTCCTGATGATCCTTGGTACCATGACATTTATACATATCTTTGAATAGGAGTCATACCCGCCAACTTACCCTCAAACCTAAAATGAACCTTTGTCAAAAAGGAATCTTGATTTGTCATCCTAGGAGATACCCTATATCATAGAAGCATAGAAGGAACCCTACTACGTTGCTTAAATATTGAGGAGGTATTGACTGCTCTAATTGAAGTACATAACGGTATCTACGGTTCACACTCGAGTGGAATGACCATGGCCAAGAAACTGCTGAGGATGGGGTATTATTGGCCCACAATGGAAAGAGAGGCACATGACTATGTCAGAAGGTTTCTACAATGTCAACAACATGGGGACCTCATCCATGCTCCAACTCAAGAGCTTCATCCTATCATCACACCATGGCCCTTTTTGCAATGGAGACTTGATCTCATTGGAAAAATCACTCCCACTTCATCTAACAACCACAAATTCATCATAACCACAATGGAGTACTTTACTAAGTGGGTGGAAGCCATACCCATGATGTATATAACTGGGAAGCAGATATCAAATTTCATCCTAAACTATCTCATTTGCCACTATGGTGTTCCACAAGCCATTATCTCAAATAATGGGACACCATTTAAGAATCAGAAGGTTCACGACTTATGTGAAAAATTCAAAATCCAACATCGCTTCTCTACCCCATACTATCCCCAAGGCAATGGCCAAGAAGAAGCTACAAACAAAACCATTCTGAAAATCCTTAAGAAAATAGTCAATGACGCAGGTCGTGACTAGCATTTGCAGCTTAATCCCACCCTCTGGGCCTATCGAACCAGTATCCGCACACCCACCGGCACCACCCCTTTCTCCCTAGTCTATGGATCAGAAGCAGTACTCCCCATTGAGATCGAGCTTCCATCACTCAGGATATCACTACAAAACCTCATCACAGATGAAGAGTCGAGTATCAAGACTAAATGAGTTGGAGCTACTAGATGAGCGACGTATAGATGCTTTGAATCATTTGCAATTCTATCAGAATAGACTCAAAAGGAGCTACAATAAGAAAATCAAAAGCAGGACTTTCCAAGTCGAAGAATTGGTATTAAAGGAAAATAAGAAGAATGTCCCAAACCCAAGCAGCAAAGGAAAATTTGAACCCAATTAGTTGGGACCATTCGTTATCACAGTAAGTTATAAGACAGGGGCATATCAGTTATCAACACCCGAAGGGGAACCTCTGCAAGATCCCATGAATAGCTCTCATCTCAAAAAAATTTATGCCTAAATCTTTCAAGGTATAGAACCAAAAATCCAAAAAAATTAGAAAATTGTCCTGAAAAATGGTTACTTCGGCGAAAACCTAGAAAATAGGCATCTTAGTGACAACAAAAAAATAAAAAAAGCAAAAAAAATAGAAAAAGGATCAAAAATAGTAAAGAGAAAAATCATCCTCTAGTGAAAACCACTTCGGTGGCATTTTGGGCAAGTACCTTGGTGAAAACCTGGCAAACAAGCACCTTGTGTAAATAAGCACTTTCCATCCACTAGGATCTTTACGGCTTGTTTTGCATTATCCATCCATTGCATTTCCATCATCCATCGCATTCAGATTTCCATCCATCACTCACCCACCTACATCTGCATCATAGCTTGGTCCTATGTTCGTATCATGATCCCTCCTAGTACTACTCAACCCATCCTCAAGGTCAGCTTGTCCTTCCTTTATCGGAGTAGTCTATTGCATCACGCTGGGGGCATGTTCTCATCGGATCAGATTCATGTATATTCTTGAAGTCCTAACATTAGAAAATTCAAAAACATCAAAAAATCATAAAATTTAAAAAACATCAAAACATCAGAAAATCCAAAAACATCAAAACATTAGAAAATCCCAAAACAGGTCAAAAATTTAGTCAAAAGTCAAAACAAATTTGTCTTGTCGAACTACAGGTCTCTGAGCCTTGAACGTAGGCAAGGTTGATCCTTGATCATCCCTCGAGACACTTAGGTCAATCCTTTAGGAGTTTGTCATAATAAACTGACATCTCATCGTGTATATCATCATCTGTAAATCGATCAAGTCGTCAGTCGAACTATGTGGTCTCTGCATGTATAACGTAGGCAAGGCTAATTTGTTGATCAGCCCCTAGGATAGGTCTTTAGGTTAGTCTCTTGGTCAAAATATTAGAAAACCCCAAAAACATTAGAAAAACAAAAATCAAAACATTTGAAAATCTTGAAAAAATACCAAAAAAATAGCCTCAAAACATCTCAAAAAACTCCAAAAACATCCAAATATTTGAAAAAATCCATCTGTCCCATCTCGCTTACACCCGCAATAACATCACTCATAATAAACGATCATCATCCTCAAACTTTGGTAAGATAATCAGAAACAAGTCTAGCAAGTGAAAAGTGAAAACTCAAAATGTCAAGTCTCAAGTCTAGGTCAGTACGTAAACAAGTGGGTCAACTCTTTGTGTCGATAACCTATCATCCAACTTCGTCCCATATCAATCATTTGAAATAACGAACACTTAGGATAAACGAAATGGCGTGTTATCATCCACTAACATGTCCTAGGATGCATCCTTCCTACAATGGGCATTATCTTTTGGCAATAGTTTCAATTCTTATCCTTAAAAAACACATCCTCTTTTGGTTAGCGGTATTGAAGAACATCAGCTTGTTTGTTTACTTTGTCTTTATCTTTTGACTTATCTTATTACGCTCATTCCAAGGACTTCTCGATGATATCCGAGCAGAGGATTTAGATAAATAGGAATGGGGCAATGATCATTATCTTTTTGTTTGTTGTGCTTGTTGGACGTTCTTGTAATATAACCTCAGCCAATACTTGCTTTGTTAGATATGTATGGAGGAAGTTTTGGGCAACTTGTTGTCTATTGCATTGATAGGTTATACCTTTCCGTGTTTTGGTCTGAGGTGTTTGAAACTTCTAAAGTGCATCCTAGCAAGGTTTTTGTATGTCAGGTGTGAAAAAGGATACTCCTATCTGTTTGTCAAGTCAAAGTCCATCACACTAGATACAACGCCATCCCAGTTCCCTATACCTTGATGCATCGTACCACGTGTGTTATCAAACATAAGGAAATTGGCCCTTTGAAAATCCCAACTCCTCGGCAAGTTATCATCATCATTTGCATAATCATCATCTTGTGTCTTGTTGAAATGACTTCTTCTCTTTCATTCCTTCTTGCTCATCGCACTAACAAGGTACTATGACAATTGATCATCACCATCATCATCATCATCGATCATGCATCCACAAAATGTTAGCATATTGCATAAACATATCATATAGGAAAAATATGCATTACATTTCCATCATCATATAAACATGGTATTATAAGCATTTTCCATAAAATTAGCATATCCCTTTCTCATTACATTGCATCCATTTTTTGCATCACATTGCATTCATCACATCAATCATTGCATAACATTCATTTGCATAAACATTTCATAACCATTTCACATTACCACCTACTACATAATCATACATAATAGGTACATAAGAATTATAGATAATCCATTGCATACATACTCGCATAACATTATAAAGTCATCTCACACATTACGCTCATTTTGCATAAAGCACCATCATACCACTTTGCATTAACATATCATTTCATATATTACATCGCATCACAGTAAATGCATCACATACATTACATTATCATTTAACATGTTTAGGATAATATAGATTTGTTATTCTAAGCATCTTAGAAAACCATCTCATTTGCATCATCTCATATAAAACATGACCATTACATTTACATTGCATTATATCATCCATTAATCATCTATATCATCTCATAAATAACATCGCAATCATTTTTTTACATTTCATTGCATAAACCATTCCACATCATTATAAGCATAAATAGGAACATACAAAACCCATTACATGCAAAGCGTGCATCCATCCATAATCATTTCATTTTTCACATATCATTTCGCATGTACACCGTAGATCATTTCCATATCATTTTGCATATTGCATATTACATATCATATCATTTCAAATCATCATATAGACTGCAGCATTATTACGCATCACATAAATACATCTCCATATCATAAGTCAACGACATAATATAGATCTGTTAGGTCATAATCATTACATAATGCATTTATCATCAGAAACAAATGCATCCATAAATACATCATAAACATCATTACACAACATATAGAAGTAGAATCATCCACACATGCATAAATAAATGGTACACATCACATAACATCATATCAAAATCGTCATCTCATATATATATATATCATCATCGAGCAACTGTCATAGTACAAAATAATCGAATCACTGTACATAGATGTCAATCAGTACAAAAAGGCCCATCGGGCTATCAAAAAGGAGCCCATACGGCACAAAAAAATGATATCATCTTGATCAAAAGAAGGCCTAACCCTCCTATCTGCTGCCCTCGCCTCTGTCACCGTGACCCTCTACTAGTCTAAAACTGGTCCGCTGCGAGTACTCCAGGACCCGTGTTGCTATGGGTACGGCCTTGTGATAATGCATACAGTAATACTCGGCCTCTCGGACGGCCTCTCTGTAGGACTGAATGGACACTATACCCTAAGAGGAGGAGGCTGCCATGCTCTCCAACTGCTATCTCCGACCTAGCTCTATGGGTGCCTGTAACTCTGTGGCCTATCTTTGCAGTATGGCCTAGTCCCTCTCGGCCCTGATCTGATCTCTCTCAGTCCTAGCCTAATCCCTCTCGGCTGTCACGGTCTAGACCTCAGCCTGCAACTGCGCACTCAAGGCATCGTGGGGATCCACTTTCCCTGCTGGCTGTGCTCGTGGAGGCTATACCTTAAGCTGATCCTTGCTCCCAGCCTATGGTGATGCACCTGCCTACCACTGCTGCCCAGCTGACACCTACTATTGATCCTGCATTTGTATGTCACCCTGACTTGGCTGTACTGGTTGAGCTGGCTGAACTGGAGGCCCAGCTGGCTAGTCCTGTCGTGCACCATCCCTCTATCCTCGTCCTCCCCCTCTGCCTCTCACCCTCTGCCAATCGGGGACTACACCTAGAACTATCAAATGTAGGGGAGGCCAGAACCAATCCATGTAGGCCTGTGTGATGCCTGGATCTGCAGGCCCCTGATCGTAAGCCCATGGACGAGCCACCAACTATCTGAAACTGTCCACGGCCTCGGAGGCAGGAATGTATCGCCCCCATGAAACCTGTGACATAGTACAGGAAAATACAGCCACATAATCATCGTCTGGCTGATCCTGAGGCTCACCAAACTGATGTTGAACGCGTCTGGGCAGATATCTCTCTATCATCATGTGCTCTCGCCCTTGCATGAAGCGGTCTTGGCGGGCGTAGAAAATCTTATGTACATCGTCGACCCATCCAAGCCGACCAAGGTACGTACGCCATATGAACACCTACATCTCATCTAGGACCCTCCTCCAGTAAGGAATCTTGTGCTCACCTCTGTGTGTGAAGGAAACACCACCTCTGTAGCACCATACAAGGGGATCGTTGGGCCCCATCAGAACTGCAAAAAATTGAGGCCGAAGGATGGCAATGTGCTCCCACGCCCATACGTGGAGAAGAGTGATGCCTGCTCTGAGTGCTCTGCCATCCAGGTAGACGTACTCATGAAGATCTTTGTACAAGGATGCAAGAAGAACCGGCCCCCAAGCAAAGCAAGTAGGCCTATCATGCATCACCATGCGCTCCTAGCAGAGTCCCCAACCAGGACTGAAATACTGGCCTCGTCAATCTGGGGTAACAAGACCTAAAATAATGGCCGCAACAACCAAGCGGAAGGGAGGGGCCATAGCCCTGTGATGCTCAAGCTTGATCTGCCCCTTGCAAATGACAATGTCCTCTATGTTGAGGACTGTGTGACAGGCATTTCGCCCCTCGTCTATATCAAAAATGATGCGTCGACCATGAATCAACAATCTCAAAATATGCCAAATGTCCTCCAAAGTGACGGTGGCCTCGCCGGTGGGAAGGTGGAAAGAGGAAGTCTCATTGTGCCATCTCTCGGCAAGGGCCGACATCATCCCAAGGTGGGTACGAATGGGCGTTGCATAGGCGATGTACCACAACCCAATGTCTCGTAGCCAATCCTGATCTCTGTCACTCAAGACCCGCAAGTAATCAAAGAGATCTCGCAACCTGTGCTTTCGGGAATAGAGCTCCCTCGCCGCATCTTGCATCAAGGAGGGTCATCATGTTAAAAATTTTGAATTTTTTTTTGCCAGGCGTCCAAGAAACCACTCCAGCGTCGCATTCCGTGAAGGCATCATAGTTTGATTTTTATCAAACTACGACACTGGGGCACAAAATGTTGAAAGCGCACTGTCGCAGTGCACTTTCCTTCCTAGCGACGCAGTTTGCAAAGATTCTTGTTGATAAAGAACCGTCGCGTCGCACTTTAAAAATGACCCTACCAGCCATGAGCTTAGCATCGAAGTTTGGAATTTGTTTTCAAACTCCAAACTCCACCACCATGATGCAATTTGACACTGAGTGGCACAGTTTGATTTTTGAACGGCGCTATATAGCGCCGCTGTAGAAGGACTGACTTTGAATGCATTAAATGAACATTAAAAACAAAAAATAAAGCTCAAGTAAGGATCACTTACCGGTGCCCCAATGCCAGGTGGCCACCGGTACGTCTGGACTCGATCAGAAATATGCATCATAAGTTGTCGTTGCGCCATATTTTCAAGAGGTCAGAACTCAAATCTCAAGGTTTCTAGATGGTGGTGTGTGAAAATGAATTGAAAGTGACCCCTCGAAGCTTTTTTAAGCTTGAAAATTAGGGTTTTTTTCACCCTAATTGGCTATCCTACTAGGGTTTTGGACCCTTGAACTTGTTTTTGTCCAATTGAGGCCTGTTTTACATCATTTTATTGCATTTAGACATGTTTTTGGCCTCCTGGAGCCTTTTTGGACCTGTCGGGCACCTTGTCCTCTTTTTTCGCGAGATCACCCAAAAATTGAAATTTTTGTCCAATCTCTCGAGGGGGCAATATATTGGCATGTTTTCTCTCGCTAGGTAGCAGTGAGGCAAGTTTTTTAAAAGAGAAATTATTTAACTTTGATCGAGATCATTTATTCTTTGAACCAACACAACAAGTGCATTGCTTCAAAGAGGGGCAAAATGTAGACATGTAAAATGTGTTGATTGACATTGTGCATTTGATCCCGACTACTAACATCGTTTCATCCTGAATCATCCTTCGGTCTAACCATTTAATCAAATCCCCCTATCTGATTAAATTCATCAATATTCCTCTCTTAATTAAATAAACCAGTTATCTAATTAAGTCACATCTTCTCGATAATTAAATTAACCATCTTGATCTAATTATCCTATTTAATTAAATAATTAATTTTATTTAATTAAATTTCCTAAGTCTATCTATTAAATCAAATAAATTAAAACCTTATTTAATCTAATCTAACATCTTCTCTTTTAATTAAATAAATCAAAATCTTTATTTAATTAATCCCTTGTCACATTCTTCTCATTATTTGATTTAAATAAATCCACAAATTTAAGTCAAATAGGTCACATCATTTAATCCCCTTCATTAAATTAATTAACTTTGATTAATTTAATCTCATATCATGCCCCATCCTCCAGCTTTTACCACTTGCACATGAAAATAGATTTAATTGATTTATTAAATCTCTATTTTCCTCAACAAGGCATCTTTTAAGGAATATTCCCCAAGTTTGAATTCAAAATCTAAGTTGACATGTACATCCAACAAGGCATTTACTCCATCTTACATGTCCTTTGTCTTGAGCCAAGTGGCATTCAATGCATTCTTTCTTCCCTCTTGCGTGTCATTTCAACAAATTCAAAATTCAAAAATAGGCATTTATTGGCACAATCATCAAAACTTGCACATCCTCCATCCACTCATAAGTTGACAAGTGGCATCTTGTCATTGGTTGAATGTTAGTCCCACATTGCTCTATTTTGGACATTCATCCATCTTGGCATTCTATAAATAAGAGCCTAATCTCCTCATTTCATCATCCATAATTTGAGTAAAGTTACCATGCTCAAATCATTAGCAATCCTCATCCATTATCATTGAATCTTAGCTAGGTTATGTAGATTTTTCCATTGGAGAACTCCCCATCAAACATCAACAAAGTGGATCATTCGTCAACATTCATCAAGCTTGCATCATAGGAGTTGGGAAAGGGCCAATTTTCACATCAAATTGGCACCAATTCCCCCATGGGATCCTGAGTTGGCTAGTTTAATTAGGATTCAATCTCTCTTTTATTGTTTTCTTATTGTGTTCTTCATTGTTTTTCCTAATTTAAACTATGCTAATGGATTTCATGGGGAATCCTTGTCTTACTTGCATTTTACAATCTAATGTTTTTGTTCTTATTGTTTTTTCAGGTATTAGGATTGGGGTTCACACAACATCAATGAAAACATAAGGACGACTGAATCATCCTATGTATGTACACTTCATGCTCATGCTGTAATAAGCATCAATGATGATAGAATTCCAAACTTCCAACATCACTCAATGGATAACAATAGGAAATATAGTATGACTCTTAAATTGGATATATCTAAAGCTTATGGTAGAGTTTATTGGTCCTTTCTACTTGTTCTATATAAATTTGGGTTTAATAAGAGAATCCTTCAATTGATCAAAGAATCTATCTTAATGCCTAAGTTTGTTGTAACGGTGAATTGGATTCTATGAGAGTTTTAGTAGCAAAAGGGGTTTAAGGAAAGGCGGTCATATTTCTCCTTACCTTTTTATTCCTTTTTTCTTAAGTTTTGGGTCAAAATATAGTTAACTTGATTAAGTCTTGAAACCTTATGGAGGTTAACATTTCTTCTTCCCATCCTCCCTCCTCATCAATAATTTTTCTATGACACTAATTTTTTGAGGGCTCTTATATTGTTGAATATAATAAGTGGATAGTCCTTTTTGATTAATATCTAAACATTTCAATACAACACATTAATTATGACTAGAGTGTTCTTTTCTTCTTCAATAATGATGTAAGTATTCAAGATTTGAGATTTTTAAGATATTGGGTTGTCAAAAGGCTAATTTCCTATGGCTTACCTTAGCCTTCTTATTTCTATGAAGAAATTTAGAAATAGTTTCTAGCATGACATAGTGGAGAGAATTTAAATAAATTTGGAAAGGTGGAAATGGAGGCTTTTTAGTCAAGCTTGGAAATAACAGCTCTTAAAGATCTTTTTGCAACATATTTTGGTATATTAATTGTCTCTCTTTAGAATTCCCAAATTTATGTATGGAATAATTGATAAAATTTAGAAGAATTTTCTCTTGACAAGGATGGAGGAAAAAAATAATTTCCCTTGTTATTTGGGAAAGTATTTGTAAAAATTAAAAAATAGTGGATTGGGAATTAGAAGAATGAAGAATTTTAACAAATCCCTTTTGGAAAAAGTTGGGAGGAATTTATTAAATGGTGATAATGGTTGGGCATTAGTGATCAAGGCTAAGTATCTTCATAATGGTGATCAAAGATATTTTATTATCTAGAATAGCTTTTATAAAATCATAAGTATTCTAAGATAAGGTTTGAGGTGGAGGATGGGTAATGGCAAAAGGATAATTTTTTGGGAGGATAATTTTCTTTATAGTTATCCCCTTTCTTCTCTCCCTCAATTCTCTAGATTAGAAGAACCCTTCACTAGATTGAATGGGTTGATGCTACATGGCTAAATTTCTTGAATTGGTTAGGCTCCTCAATGGAAATATTTCTCTTCTCAACCAAGTTGGTTTGATAATATTATAGCTCAATTTATACATTTTATAGGCACTTGTATTTTCTTTATTCTCTTTGGATAAGAGGAAATCATCTAGTCTCCTCATCCTTTAGGAAAGTTTACTGTGACTTCTACTTAGAATATTATTTCTATTTTTATGAATCCTACTATTGATTGGAGATTGATCGAGAACCATATTAGGTTCATTCCTAAGATTATTTTTTTCTAGTGGGATGTCACTCATAATAGGATTCTTACTTAGTATAATCTCATTAAGTGTGGGTTCTATATTCCTAATAGGTGTATCATGTGTTGTTTTTTGAGGATTTTATTAATCACCTATTCTTCGACTGCTATTTTTCTAGAGAAATTTGGGATCTAACATTTTCCAAGTTTCAAATCCAGTGGGCTTTACTTAAAGACCTAGTTGATTTTGTGAGTAGCTCAACTAATAGCTCTCTGTTTAAACACTCTACCATTTAAGAAGTGCAAGATTAAGTTCCTCTCCATATTGTTTTAGGGATGTGAAAAGAGAAAAATAATAAGAAAATTATATAAATTTTTAGAGATCTGTTAATAATGTTTTTTAGAGCATAAGTTGTGCTATTCAAGAGAATCTTAATATTGCTAGAATTGATAAACCCAAAAAAAATCCTTTTGTTCTAAAAATCAGAGTAAGCAAGAACTATAGAATTTCTCAAAATCTATATAATGTGGATACACATAATGTTTTGGTCAGGAAACATACCAAATGTAAAGTTCCTCTAAAGGGATTGATTAAACTCAACTTTGATGGATACACATACAGTTTTTGTCAAGAAACATACCAAATATAAAGGTCAATCTACTATGGGAGAATTTTAAGGGATGAAAAGGCACTATGATTGAATTCTTTGCTAAAATTATTGGTTACAAAAAATGATGAAGTTGAGGCTCTATTCTTTGATGGGGAATGAAGAGAATTATATTTCATGGGTTTTAACAGGTTCAAATTGAGGGGAATATAAAGTAATAATAGAATTGATTCAAAAAAATTTAAAAAGGCCCCATTAGAGGATCAAGATACTACGCCCTTAATATTGGTGTACATCGGGTTATGAATAGTTGTCTTATGGCTATCTTAACTCCTAATTAAGTCATGTTATCATTATTATATTATTATTTAGTTGGTTAGGTCAGCCTAGGTCTTATATAGGGGTGTCTAAGTCGGCCTAGGTGATATCCTAGGCATAAATAGGTATACATAGGAGGTTGTGAGTCTTATTTTATCATCATATTGTGAAGTGTGTTCTCATTAGAGATATTTGGAGGTTTTCCCCCTTGAAGTGGATTTTTATTCTTAGTTATTATCAAGTATTTGCAGCATATTTCATATTCTTCTATTGTGCAAGTTATTTCATAACAAGTGGTATCAGAGCATGATCTTGGCACCGTAGAGGTAAGGTTTTTTTTCTCAATATTGGAGGCGATTTTGGGAAGAGAATATCTTTCATATTTTGGAAAAAAAAATTCTAATTTTTAAAGGGTTTTTGAAGAATATACTAAAGAATCTACAGTCCATATTTCAGAGGAATTGGAGTAGAATTGAGTGAATTATTACAGAATTAGGGTTTCTACACAATCTATTTGGAATCTACATATCTCTCACATATGTTTGAATTGGAGACTAATTTTTATTGGGTTTTTGAAGAAATACTAAAGGAGATTATAGTAAAACATTTGGAGGAATTAGAGCATAAATAATAAAGTTATTGAAAATTTAAGTTTTCCACAAAAATCACTCTCAAGGCTACAAATCTACTTATTTCTTGGATATTTTTCTAGGTAAGAGTTATTTTGGCCCTAGTAAGTTACAATAATTTTTTTAGAGAATTTAGGTTTCATTTGTGTGATTTATTTCAAATTATTGGCTCTCATCACGACGAGGCCTACAACAAGGGGCAAAAAGAATGTTGTCACTCTGAGGAAGACTCCTAATAAGGATGGGGTAACAATAGAGGATATTAATCCTAATGAGGAAACCAATAAGGTCAAGGAATACATTTCCTCAATGAAGATGGATATGTGTGACCTAAGAGGAGATATATCAAATATACGAAACATGTTAAATGCCTATATGACTAAACCAAGAAAGGAGCTCTCAAGAAACCAAGGTGAAAATTACAAGTTAGCTAACATTGACACAAGTTTTAATACTACTATGGGATCTAGGAATTTATTTCAAAAGGTGGATATGTGCAATTTTGATGGCAAAGATCCTCTAACATGGATATACCAAATGGAGAATTTTTTTGAAGTACACCAAATCCCAAATGGACAAAAGGTCATGATGGTTTCCCTATATCTAGAACCAAATCAATTCATTTGGTATCATTGGATTTTTACTAATCGAAGGAAAAAGGGTCTCACCGTCTCATGGTCAATTTTTATGGAGGAACTCCAAGCACAATATAGCAATAGTGTGACAAACAACTTCTTCAACCAGCTTGCTAAACTTCAACAAACAAGATCAGTTAAGGATTATATTCAGCAATTCCAAAATCTATCCTTAAGAGTGGATACAATTACAGAGGATAAATTGAATGATTTATTCTTGGGGGGTCTCAAGGATCACATTCAACATGAGGTACGCATGTTTAGTCCTAGCTCTATAAATGACTCTTTTATCTTAGCATGCAGGGTAGAAGAGAAGTATTTGATTCCTAAGAAGCAAGGGGCTAATGTGACAAGAGAGAAAGGATATCCAACACATTCTCTTCCCCAACCTACTAGGTTGACTCCATAGAAAATTGAGGAGAAAAGAGAAAAAAGGTTGTATTTCAATTGTGATAGCAAATAAAGTTGAGGACATAAATGTAGTGAAAAGAAATTGTTCTATATTGAAGGTCCAAGTGAGGAAGAAGAGGAGGAACCCATATTAGAGGATGAAATGGAGTCAAATGAGGAATCACATGATTCTCACCCAATCATTTCTTGTCATGCACTCTCAGGTTTCAGTGCTCCACAAACTCTCAAGGTGGTGGGGTTCTTAAAGAAGCGGAAAGTAACAGTGTTGATCGACTCAAGTAGTACTCATAATTTCATCAACAAAAATTTAGCTACTTGTCTAAATTGTTTTATATATCCAGCTCCAGAGTTTCAAGTTTTGATTGAAAATGGTAGTACAATTAGTTGTTTAGGGAAGTTCCATAGTATTAAATTATCCATGGGAGATTATCAACTTGAACCCTAATGTATGTGATATTCATGGGTGCAGTAGATATTGTTTTGGGAGTACAATGGCTTACTACATTGGGAACAATTGAGATGAACTTCCAAGAACTATTCATGAGATTTAAATCAGAAGGAAGGGTAGTAGAGCTAAGGGGGTTGAAGTAAAATTCCCCACAGATGATAAGCTCTCATCAAATGCAAAATTTTCTTAAGAAAGGAGTGGATGGATTTGTGGCCCAGCTATGTTCATTAGAAGTCTCTCAATCTAATGCTCCTACTCATCCAGATTTACAAGCTATATTTGATAGTCACTTAGTTGTTCTTGGAGATATGCCTAAAGGACTTCCTCCTAAGAGGGATCATGATCATGCCATACAATTAGTTCCAGCGATCCAACCACCAAACATCAAGCCTTATAGGTATCCACACATACAAAAGAGTGAGATAGAAAAGATTGTTGAGGAGATGCTAGAGGTAGGAATTATCAAGCATAGCCAAAGTGCTTACTCCTTGCCTATGGTGATGGTACGTAAGAAGGATGACACTTGGTGCATGTGTCCAAATTACAGATTGCTCAACATGTACACCATTAAAGATAAGTTTCCTATTCCATTCATTGATGATTTTCTAGATGAATTGAATGGAGCTATGTATTTTACCAAGTTAGATCTTAGATCTGGTTATCACCAAATTCGGGTTAAGGAGGAAGCTATTTGTAAGACATCATTTCAGACTCATGAGGGTCATTATGATTTTTTGGTGATGACATTCGATCTTACCAATGCACCATCTACATTCCAAAGTTTGATGAATTCTATTTTTAAGTTCTTGAGAAAGTTTGTGTTTGTATTCTTTGATGATATATTGATTTATAGCAAGACTTGGGA
Organism: Sequoia sempervirens; assembly: GCA_007258455.2. NCBI lineage: Eukaryota > Viridiplantae > Streptophyta > Pinopsida > Cupressales > Cupressaceae > Sequoia > Sequoia sempervirens. The sequence goes on along the minus strand of VDFB02105785.1, from coordinate 6,385,636 downwards.
AGAACATTTGCAACATGTGGATCAAGCATTACAAATACTTGAAGATCATAAAATCTATGTCAAGCCATCCAAGTGTGCTTTTGGTCTTAAGGAGGTGGAGTATTTGGGACACATAGTTTCACATGGAGTAAAGGTGGACCCTAACAAAATCAAGGCTATTATGGAATGGCCTATTCCAAAAACCATTAAGAAATTGAGGGGTTTCTTGGGATTGGTAGGGTACTACAGAAGATTTGTGAAGAATTATGGTTGTATATCAGCACCTCTCACCACTCTATTGAAGAAGGATTATTTTCATTGGAACGAGTCCACTAATACAACATTTGAGAGATTGAAGGAGGCTATGTGTACAACTCCAGTGCTTTCCACTCTTGACTTCACCAAGGAATTCATTGTGGAATGTGATGCTTCTGGAAATGGGATAGAAGCAGTTCTCATGCAAGAAGGTTGACCAATTGCTTTTGAGAGTCATAAATTAAAGGGTAAGAATAAGCTAAAACCTATTTATGAGAAGGAAATGCTAGCAATCCTTCATGCAGTTAAACAATTGAGGCCTTATCTAATGGGTAGAAAATTCAAGGTTAAGATAGATCATGATAGCCTAAAATATTTTTTGGAACAAAGACTATCTTCTGAAGAGAAACATAAATGGGTAACTAAGATGTTAGGATATGACTTTGAGATTGCATATAAAAAAGGGAAGGAAAATATTGTAGCAGATACACTTTCAAGGAAGGATGAGAAAGATGAAGCCTTATTGTGTGCCCTTTCAATATTACAAGCAAATTGGGTAGAGGAAGCCAAAGCATAGTGTCAAAATGATGATGCGAAAAGTAATCTCATCCAACAATTAAAAAGTGATCATAGTAGTTTAGAGAAGTTTTGTTGGAAGGGAGATACTCTTTGGTATAAAGAGTGTTTGTATCTCTGCAAGAATTCCACTCTTAAACACAAGATTCTAAAGAGTTGCATGAGTCTCCAGTTGGTGGTCATTCAAGATTTTTGAAGACATATCATCGAATCAAGCAAGATTTTTTTTGGGAAGGGCTAAAAGGTGATGTTCAAAAATTTGTGGTTGAATGTTTGGTTTGTCAAAGGAATAAAGGGGAGACAATTAACACACCAGATCTCTTGCAGCCCTTATCTATTCCTAGCCAGCATTGGGAAGAGGTATCAATGGACTTCATCACAGGGCTTCCAAAATCTAAAGGTCATAATGTCATCATGGTAATAGTTGATAGCCTCACTAAATATGCACATTTCATTGCATTATCACATCCTTTTACAACCAGTGCAGTGGAAAAAGATTTTTTGGAGAATATTCAAAAGCTACATGGTACACCTAAGGTTATTGTTAGTGATCGTGATCCTATCTTCACTAGTCACTTTTGGAAATATTTATTCTCATGTTTGGGTACTCAATTGGCTCATAGCTCTTCATACCACCCTCAATCATATGGGAAAACTGAGGTTGTTAATAAGTATTTGGAAGGATATCTGCGTTGTTTCACTTCAAAGAAATAGTCTCAATGGGTAGATTGGCTACCACTTGTAGAATGGTGGTATAACACTTCTTTTTATAGCTCATCAAAAATGTCTCCATTTTTGGCACTTTATGGATATCATCCTCCTTCCATCACATCATCATTAAAGGTGTCACCAAAAGTTCAGGCAATAGAGGACCACTTGCTTCATCAACAATAGGTACTTTTAAGACTCAAGGAGAATTTAACCATGGCACAAAATCAAATGAAACAATAGGCAGACCAACATCGTAGTGAAAGAAGTTTTGAAGTTGGGGATTGGGTCTTCTTGAGACTGCAACCTTATAAGAAAATCTCACTGAAGCAAAAAAAAGAATAATAAGTTGTCTCCAAGGTATTATGGGCCATACCAAATCATGCAAAAGATTGGTAGTGTTTCCTACAAGCTAGAGTTGCCACCAACAACAAAGATACATCCAGTTTTTCATGTTTCTTGTTTGAAGAAGGTAATTGGGCATAATATTCCAACTCAAACAACACTACCTGAGCTTGATGAAGAAGGAAGAATCATTTTCGAAACAGAGTGAATTTTTCAAACATGCACAAAGAAGCTGAGGAATAGAACTCTCACTAAGTATCTCATCCAATGGAAGAATTTACCAGTTGAAGATGTCACATGGGAGGACGGGGAGTTCATTCAAAAGAATCAAAACTTGATTAGCATTGAGGACAATGCTTCTTTGAAAAAGGGGGGCAGGCTACGAACTTAATATTGGTGTACATCAAGTTATGAATAGTCAGCTTGTGGCTATCTTAACTCCTAATTAAGTCATGTTATCATTATTATATTCTTATTTAGTTGGTTAGGTCGGCCTAGGTCTTATATAGGGGTGTCTAAGTCGGCCTAGGTGATATCCTAGGCATAAATAGGTATATATAGGAGGTTGTGAGTCTTATTTTATCATCATATTGTGAAGTGTGTTCTCATTAGAGATATTTGGAGGTTTTCTCCCTTGAAGTGGCTTGTTATTCTCAGTTATTATCAAGTATTTGTAACATATTTCATATTCTTCTATTGTGCAAGTTATTTCATAACACAAGAATTTTGTAGATGACATTAAAACTTTAAATTTCCTTAATCAATTTAATTCTCATCACATCTATAGGGAGGTAAATAAAGTGGTAGATTATTTGACAAATGTGGGCCTTCAAATTAAAAATTGGAAGTATTGGTTTGATGTTAAGGAGTTGTTGATAAGTGAAGAGGTTGAGAAAATATTGAAGGAAAACAAAGGAAGGTAAAATAAATACAAAGCATGATACCTTCATCTAGAATATTTTCTTCTCTCCTTGATGAGTGGAAATGGAGTGCACACTTATTCCATTTGATTTTCTCCTTGATATTGATATGTGGATTGCTCAATGCTCTAGTATAACCTTTATATGATAATGATAAGCTTGATAGACTTGATATGATTAAAATGATGGCATGTAAGTATGATAGCTCAAGATTGGATTCTAGATGATATTCATTATCTTTAAATGAAGGATGAGAGCCTTTAGATATAGATTCTTCAAGAGGCTAAATCAATGGATAGAAATGATTGATGATGGATGGCTAAGATTGAAGGAGGTTTAGGGTTTGGATCAAGGATGCAATCATGTGAAAAGTGTCACATTATGGATAGGATCTAGGTTTAGGATAGGGATAAGGAAAAAAATCCTTATGGTAATGGGTAGGATTAAGAGGTTAAATGAGATGAGTGGATACGATGAAAAGATAGTTTGACTTTTGGCTAGGTTTCTTGGTTCAATGAATTTAGACAAGGTGTTAGACATGTGAAGGGGGGCATTTGTAACATGAGAAAAAAATTAGATTGTGATCCATTTAAAAAATATGGAGGTCTAGGATTAGATGGACAATGATAGAAATGGTAATTAATTAAATAAATAAAGTATTTATTTAATTAATAGGATCATGATGAAGGAATAATAATTAAATAAATAGTAAATGTTTATTTAATTAAAGGCTTAGGAGAAGGATGGGAAAGGATGAAGAAGGAAATATTAATGATTAGGTGATGGGATTCCCTCTCAAGAGGACATGTGGGTTAGGAGAACACGAGTGTGCTCTTGAAATAGAAGGGAATGGTTAGGATAAGGATCGAGAATAAAATGAATTGGAAGATGAAAGGGGAAGAAGGAGATGAAAAGGAAGGAGAATTTGATGATGATTGATAGGTCATTCCAATATGTATTGAGCAATCCTAAGATTTGATATAGCACATGTAAGCATGCACCCAAGTATGAGGAACTAGGGTGGCAAGGTAACCTTTGCATAGACTTGACACTTAAGCAATGATAAGAATGACATACAAGATAAAATTATGCCCCAATATACACCAATTATGATACACCAAGATATAGATAGATCAATGCAGTTGTAAGTAGGTATAGTCATGGGTTAAAAAGATAATGATCAAAATATAAATAAACAAAAAAGACTCACTACAAACATCTCATGCAGCCAACATATCTTTTTCTAAAGATCAAATGACAATGACGATGATTGGTTTGAAATTCCTACAAGTGTTAGTACTCACAAAACAAATGAACATAAAACATGAATGAACTCACATATAAACTTGATGCATTACATTGCAAACATGAATCTTGACTAATAATAAGTGTTGTAAACTCTTCTTATTCTTCTCTTGATTTCTCTTTAGGATGTTCAATTATAATTCCCAAAATTGCCATCATTTATTAGGATTTCAAGATGATGAAAAATACGTGTATTTATATGCATTTCTTAATTTTCACAAAATTAATTATCAAAAGAAAACAAATGAAATTGGATTTAAATACAAAAATATCAAAAATAACATTTTAAATTGGGCCAAAATAGGTTGGACAGGGGTGGTGGTGCCCTAGTCTAGACCTATTTTGGGGCTTTTGTTGTCGTTAAATGAATATTAAATATTAATTCCCAATTGTATTCTGATTTCCTAAAAATGACCATAAAATGGGAAATTTAGGAGCATAATTATGTCAATTCACATAGGGGGGAGCTAAACCTAGTATGAAATTGTTAGGAGTGAAAATTTGCAATGTTATAGTAGCATCATTTCAAAGAAGATGAAAATATAAAACTTGGAAGAAAATGGCTAGATTGGGGAAGATTCCCCAATCATTTGAAGGAGCAATTAGGAGGAAAGATGACAAGAGTGTGAATGAGGATGAGGATTACCCCATCAAGAAGACGTGGTTTTAGGATAACATAGGTGTGCTCATTAAATAGGTTAGGGAAGAATATTGAAGATGAAGGATAGAAGGGGATGAGGGATAGGTGATGGTAGGATGAAGAAAATAGAGGGAAGAAGAGGAATGGGTGAAATATATCATTATGTTGCATTGGATCAAGTACTCTTTATTTGATATAGCACTAGATATTATGCACCAAGGCATAAGGAACTAGGGTGATGATGTGTCCCATGCATAGAAAAATATAATTCACAAGAAACTATATAACATATAGCACCATGATACCTATATGGAAGGTAGGTTGCAAGGACCTCTACAAATGTAAGATAAATGATAATACACATAACAAGTAAGAAAAAATGCATAAAATAATAAAAATAAAAATATGGTGTTTCCTCTATCAAGCTAAAAGTCCAATATTGATTGATGATGGATGGATTTTTATTGATGTGGGAACAATATATCCTCAAAACCAACAATGATTAGGAAGGATAAATCATGATGATGATGATTGGTTTTGAATAAAGGCTTGTAACAAGGCTAGGAGCAAGACCAAGGATTTGATTGGATGATTTTCATAAATTGTATAGTTGGATTACATAGATTAGGATTCAATTACAATTTTGGATCGTGAAGAGCATTTGGATTATATGGGAGGAATAGACTGATGTATGTAATTGGATTTCATGGGGGTATCCTATAGATATATACCAATCACAAGGGATTATAGGATGAGAAGATGGGATGATAGGATGGATTGATGAATGGAGGATAGGGAGATAAGGATTGAGAGATGGAAGGATTATGAAATGAAGGGATGAAGTTTTTGGATAGGAGATAAGGAGAAGGATTAGATGGATGGAGGGTGTAGATGTTATTTCAAAGGACCATGCTATAAAGGAAAAGGTTCCCATTTATATAAATTTTATTTAGGACAAGAGAATGGTATGTTCATAATAAGATGGATTATAGGATGATGGGAGGATAAGGAATATGAAGGTGTGTGGAAGTATTGAATGTTAGATAAGATGGATGGTTTGGAGAGGAGGAAGGGTTAAAGGATAGGAGGATAGAGGTATGAAAGATGCATTGGGGGAATATATTCCAAGAGGTGTCCAAATCTTGTATGGATAGTTTCCCCTCTTTGTATCAACATTGAAAGGAGGATGAAGGAATTAGAATGGATAGGCTATTATGGGTGGTATAGATAGATGGGATATCATGTGTAGGATGGTTAGGAGCTAGAAGGAACTTTCCCTAAACTGTAAAGAGAAAATGGATGGGTGATTTTCACATGATCTATATTTCCCAAGTTTTTATCATGGTACTTTTCCAAGGGGCCTATTTACTAGGTTTTCACCATTGGGTGGATTTTTCTCTTTACTATTTTTTTGGATTTTTGGATTTTTGGATTTTTGGATTTTTGGAATAGTATGGATAGAGAGGGATGGGGATAAGGATTTGGATAAGTGGATTTGTAAGATAGTGGATTGGTGATAGGGAGATGGAGGAAGAAATCAAGTGTCTAGTACAAGACCAAGCTAAGGTGATAGGATCCCATTTGGAGTGATCATTGGATGTTGGTACAATCTTATTAGGATGGGTGGATTATGCAAATGTGTGGATTAAATGGATTTTTTGGGGGAGATATGTAGGATAAAAGATAGGGTGTTTGAAATACTTTGGAAGGAAGGATGGGATATAATTTTTATGGGGGAATGGTGTTAGGACCGACATTGGCATATGCCACGAAAGATGTTGAAGGTTGGGATGAGAAGTGGATGTAGGATTTGGGTATATTAGATGACATGTGATAGTGGATTTTAGGGCATAGGGACACAAAGTGGACTTAGGAGAGGGAGGAGGGGGATTATTAGCTCTTGGATTAGCAATTTTGGATGTCAATTTGGATTTTTCTTTTGGATGCATTGAATCTTGTTACTTTGGGATCCACATGGTTTTGTATTTCTACTTTAGTGGGCCTTTGTGAACTTTTGGATTTATTTCTCTTTCAGATCATATTTTACTTTATTTAATTGTTTCTATTTATGGGGACATTGTGATCCTAACATTTTATGGATTTTTGGGTTTATGCATTTGAATTTGGCATCCAAATCATTTCCAAGAGCAATGGAATAGGTGTGGGAATATGGGTGATTGGGATAAGGGATTGTTAAATGAGGGGATGAGAAAGATGATATGGGTGATGGGAATTTTGGATATAAGGCCCAAAAATGGATTTAATAGGAGGAGGATGCTTGATGGTAGATTTTGGGACATAGAAACCAAAAATGGATTTAGAGGATAAAGGGTGGATAGTGATAGTCATTTTGGGTTGGTATAATAAAGGAGGGGGATGAATGTAAATTTCTTTAGGGAATGATGGAAGGCACCTATCATGATTTTGTAGGAAGCCATCTTAGGTTTCACAAAGGTTATATCAACATTCTTGGATGGTGAGCCTTGATATTTGTAACCAAGGTATTACAATCATGGATTTTATTTAATCTTTATGGGCTTCCATATACCTTTCTTATGAAGGAATAAGCCTCTACCTTGATAGTTTATATTCTTGAGAATTCAATGTATAATAGGGTGTTGATTATTTTGGGGCAAGATGCAAGTCCATTATTAGGTGGTGGAGATATTTTTTCTTTTTTGAGAGAGAACCACCATATGTAACTTGGTAAGAGGATCAAGAGGATAAGGTAATCATGTTTGGATGGGGTGGATACAAGGAGGAAAGGGATCATTAAAGGGATTAGATTAGATGGTAGGGTCTTGATTTGCATGGGGGGATGTTTCAGTATGCTTTGGAAGAATCTTTTGGAATGTTTGGATTTGTGTGCATGATGTGATGGGGGAGGAGTGTTGGATAGACTCCTCAAATTGGGTGGATGTATGGATGGGGGATTCATGAGGTTCATTATTTGAAAAAAAAATTGTATGGTTTTGATGGGTTCAATGGTGCTAGGAGTTACAAAAGGAATGATAGGTGTAGGATAGAGAATAGACTCACCAATGATGACCTTAGATGGTTGAGTAGGGTGAAATGACTCCAAAACTTTGGGATGTGGATTTTGTGAAGGTTATCTTACTAGGAGTCCTTGAATAAATTATAGAAAGAAATATTTATATTGTCTAGACTTGATGGAGGATTAGGATTAGATGGAGGTTTAGGGTTAGATGGAGGATTAGTATTATGGATTAGTTTGGATTAGATATTTAGGCAATGGGAGCATTGTACAAGGATGGGGATTTGGATATGACTAGGGGAGAAGATGGAGGTATGGATTTTGGATGAGTGGTATATGTAAGTGAGGGATGAGAGGGAGATGTGGATAGGGGTTAGAATGAATTTCTATTTTTAAATGTATCATGGGGATGACTAATAGATATGTGCATAGGCATGATTGGATAACTTGTGATAGCCATTTCTTTGTCAAAATGTGTTGATGAGTAGTATAAGCTTGGGGAAAGATTACTAGTGATGATGGTTTCAAGGGGATATACTGCATACTCATCATGATCAACAAGATTATTACCATAATTGGTATCAAATATATTTTTGGGATGGTTATGATGAGGAGAATCATTGAAATAAAATTTAATCATGATAATGAATTAATGATATGGATAGAGATGAAATATGAGAAGAGGATGGGAAGAGATGATTAGAAGAGAAAGGAAATGGCTTAGAATAAAATTGAAGAAAAAATCATAAGATTTGTTTTGATATCAAGGTCTTAGATTTAATATATGAAAGCTCAGATTAATATCTAGATTAAGCTCAAATTTGAGATTTTCATTAAGTTAAAATCAAGATAAGGTTGATTTATTATATTATATGGGATGAATTGGATTGAGGAAGTCATTGAATACAACAAGTCTTCTGAAAGATGGAACAAAGACCACTACTTTGGAGGTAGATTCACTAGATTTGAAGATGGATTGCTAAAAAATGGGCTATTGAAAAAACCACCCAAACATAGTATAGAACCACTTATTTAGAGATATGATCACTAACTTTAAGATTTATAGAAATTTGGACCAAATACTATGAACAATAGAACTTCCCAAATATAATACAAAACCACCTATTTGGAGATAGACCTTCCTAACTAGAGACATGGTGAAATTTTTTACTAGGATTGAACAAAAAAACTACCCAAAAGTATTAAAAAAATTATATTTGGATACAAGGCCGCCTAAATAGACATGGTGAAATTTTGGAATAGGATTGAGTAGAATAGAACAACCTAAAAGTAGTACAAAACTACATGGATATTGATAGGATTTCCTAAACAAAGAGATGGTGAAATTTTGGACTAGGAATGAGTAGTATAGAACCACCCAAAAGCAATATAGAACCACATATAGGAAATCCCATTGATTCAAAGTTAGACTCTCAAACTAGGATTTTGGTAGAGATAACAAATCCACCTAAATAGGTTATGGATATGTTGGGTCTACATAGATATGTTGATCCATTACTTCAAAGAGGGTGATTTAGATGGGATTTAGAAGGAAGAGGTTGATCTAGGACCTTAGGATGATGGGAGAAACAAAGGATGAAGGTAAATATTGGAGGATGAAGGGAAATATTGGTTCAAAATGATGATTAGAGAGGATAAAGTGGATTTGGATTAGATTAAGGAGGATTGGGTTAGAAAATGATTTAGGGGATGGGATTTGATTGGGATTGGAAGAAGGGGACTATATTAGGATGGATTAGATTGAGATTTTGATTGAAAAATAATAGAAGGATGATTTGGATTAGAATAGATTAGAAAGGAGATGTGAAGAAAATAATTAGTATGAGATGACTAGAGAAAGGAGGATTAAGGTCCTTTGGTTGGATTTGGATCTAGATAGGAATGAATGGATGATTAAGGTGATGAATTAGATAGATTGGGATGAGGTGGGTTGGGAAGCTTAAACTTGGATGTATTTAAAATAACCATATTCAATCAACATGAAAATGGTTTATATTTTAATCACTTGGATTAAAAGGGGTTGCATAGGTTTGATGATGAAGAGACACCAAGTACAACAACCTATAATTGTTCAAGTGGGTGTTAAACTTAGTTTAGGATTATAATGAAATTAACCATTAATACCATCTATTAGATAGAGGATAGCTAGGGATATAGTTACATACATGTGAAATACTTGCTAGGAAATTTCAAAGGCTTCACCAAGGTGAATTATAAATCAACACTTAGAGGTGCATTATGAGTAGCTTCAAGGGGTGATCAAATTCCCTTGCACCACACTAAATGATATCCAATGGTCTTAAAATTCTATTTAAAATCTTACTAGGGGAATTATGTGAACACTAGCCCATCTACAAGTATAGGGTGGGGGAATAATGCTTGGACCAACAATTCAACTTATGTCATGAATCACTGAGGGCCCCAAGGATTCATAAAACTTGATGCGACTATATTGAGGTATATATTTTTCTCTTCCACATTTTTATACCCCACTAGAAAGCTTGGTTGAGTTCATCCTTTGGGGTAATGACATCTCCAAGTAGGCCTCATAAAGAGAAAGAGACACTAGGAACTTTTTGTCTCCACAATCAGACAAAGTGTGAGGAGAGAGCATATGTGCTACTAGTGGTCCTAGGATAAAATGATGAAAAAATAAAAGAGACTAAACTAATATTTTTATCTCCAAGATAAGGATGCAAGGAGAGATCATACATTTAAATAGGCCTCACAAACACTACATACAATATTAATTTCCCTTAGAAAATAAGTGTGCCTAGATTAGTGATAAATCAAAGCCTTTAACAAGTAGGGATGGAAGGAAATTGTGATTAGTTTGGAGTTTGATCTTTGACTGGTGTATAAGTTGCAAGATAAATTTTCAAGATAAACACCATAGCCAAGTCAAACATTAGTAGGTCAGTCACTCAAAATGAAATCAAATTTGTTAGAAATTTGCAAGGAACACAATTGCCTAAACACATAGTGGAACCACCTCACCATTGGAAAACCCACCAAGATCCCAAAGATTGAAAATATTACCTTAATTATAGAACCACCAAAGGAAACACAGAACCACCCAAGAAATCACAAAACTGCCCAAATAGAGTCCCTGCATAGAAAATAAAGTTTGGTTAGTTGAAAATTGATTTGTGTTGATTTTTTGGGGTCAAGAAGTAGTCTAGATAGCATATAGGCCTATAAAAACAACTTTTATCTCCGGAAAGAGAATAAATATTGATCAAGAGATCCCAAAAGAACATCTTAATAACCCAAAAATATAACCACCTATATATATTGCAAAACCACCCAAATAGAATAGGGCTTCCCAACTGTAAGTCCCTACATAAAAATTAAAGTTTTGGTCAATTGAAGGTGGATTTAAGTCAATTTTATGGTGTCAAGACATGATCTAGACAACACATGGGCACATAAAACCAACTGTAGCAATAGATAGAGAGTAAAAATTGAACAAAAGATGCCAAAAAAACACATTAGTAACAAAAATAGAACCTCCCCTATATATCACAAAAAATCCCAACTATGATTTATGCATGATAAAACTCAAGAAAACAAGTGTTCTTAGTTAGAAAAAAGGGACATGGGTTCCATCGAGCATGTCAGATATGCATGTACATGTAATTTTGAGTATAATATAGTAACTAAAATTATATTAACATACTCTACTCAAAACACAAGAAACTATCATGATTAAGCATACGGATTAGTAAAATATAATGAAAACATGAAAATAGATCACCAAACTATCCTTGTTGCACCATGGAATGGTAGTTGTGCTCATGGATGGTTGAATGTGAGTACCCTTACTAAATGCATAAGATTTCATGAGAGGGGATTAATAAAATGGCTTTAGTTGAGGATAACTTATAATTTTTCGTCCCAAAGAATGGATGGATAGGATGCACTTACAAGATCAATTGCTCATATTGGTTGAGAGCCATGAGGAGATGAGAGGAGGACAAGTATCCTCATGTGGTTGGAGGAGCTGAAGGGAGAGGGATTAAGGGGATAATCAATGGTGGATATTCTTCTTGGTGGAAGTGGAGGGATTAGATGGAAATGTTACTTTGAAGTACCCTTGAGGGAATTTAAAATTAAATAAGAGGAATGGGTAAGGACTTGACCCATGTGACATGGTACCAAATCCATGTCACACTTTAAAAGGCCCTTGTATTTGTACACATGTGGGGATATGCATGATTTGGGATGATTTGAAAAAGGTTTAGGGATGTGCAAGTGAGGTTAGAGGATTAAGTGGATTAGCCAACTTAATAAAATGTGTATAAAATAGGCAATTAAATAAATAGATCTATTTATTAGTTTTTGGGAAAGGGATATGAGACTTAGGTAAATAGATAATTTGATTTATTTATCTAAGGTGGACTATAAGAGAAGGGTGATTAATTGATTTAGGGTAGAGAATGAGTGTGGGTGAATAGTGGTGAATAGTGAATGAATAGTGAATTTATTAATTAAATAATAAAATATTATTAAATTAATAAGCAGATGAGAATAAGACAATTAATTAAATAATTAGGGTTGTATTCAATCAATTGTAGAGGAAATAGTTGGGTAATGACAATATATCAATTTTAGGTGTCTATAGAAACCAAAGACATTTGGAGAATATTTCACAATAACACATACAAATAATGTTTATGGAAGCATGAATGGTGATGTAGGTGTACTTGCAATAGAGCTAGAGTTTAATTAGCATTGTCTTAGAGTCAAATAATTTTCTATCAGATAATATAAGGTACTAGAAGTAGTTAGAAGTGATGTGATAATTGTGCATGTTATTGCAATCTTCTAGCTAGTGATGGTGACTATACATAAAAATATTAATTCATTGGTAGTGTTAAGTGAGAAACTATTGATTTATAGTATGTGGTGATGCTACATATACATAATGATTATCCATGTGGATACACCATGTTTGTTGATACACGTGATATGTTGACATCATAATATAATTGAATATAGTTGTGTGCCTCTTGGTTGGATAGTTAAATCATTGAGATTCCATGTTCATATTTATATTTATCATCTTATGTGAAGGTACAAAGTTTAGAAAAATATGTGCACTTCCCAAAATGACCTACAATATTAAGAAAATGCCTTTCCTCTATGATTCCAAGATCATGCTCTTATACCACTTGTTATGAAATAGCTTGCACAATAGAAGAATATAATAGGAATATGCTACAAATACCTAATAATAATATGCCACTTTAAGGGGGAAACCTCCTAATGATACACACTATATAGATAGGTGCATAACACTTATGCATGATCAAAGACACAATGATGCAATATGCCTCAGAAGAAAGAGTAATGCAATATATATTTGTCTACTTATAGATGCAATCATGTAATCATCAAATAATTATTATTGGCTTCTATTGATTGAATATTTTTCATTCCATATATGAAACTAATCTCACAAGGGATTAAATTTTAATACGACTTATGTACACCAATTTGAACACTTTGGACATAACTTGAAGGTCAACAATCTATTTTTAGAATGAAGTCAACTAAAATGGGTTGGAAGTGATTATGAATATATAGGAATATGCAATTGCACACGTTTGGTTTTATCTAAGGTATATAATGACATGTATAATTATATTCAAGATGTTGTAGTAAATGATATGTTAAATACATGTGTAGTGTCCCTCCAGTGACATTTGGTTTCAATTTGTTTTGTTTAGTTGGATAGTTGCTTTAGTTTCTTTTGATACTATGTTGTTTATTTTCAGTTATGACTCTGACATTATGTTGTTTTTATTTTGTGTTAATGATACATTTGACATTGTGATCATTTGAATTATGTTCATGAGATGACATTATGATAGACACATGTGTGTTATGGTTTATACTGTTTCTGAGTTTTTAATGAGGTTATCATGATGTAATGGTTGTTTATGATATAATGATGCTTATCAGTCTTGGTGAAGAAGACAGTGTAGCACTACTCACTCGTGAGTACCCTGTTACATTGCGACTCTTCTTCAAATGTGTTTGTTGATATTTAATGATATGTTTAACAGTGTTGTTTTGTGACTTTAATAATATGATTGATGTTCTTATTTGTATATGTTTAAGTAACATTTTCTTGGAACCCTAAAAAATTTGTGTAATTGAATGATTTAAAAAAAATTGGTTAATTCGTTACTTTATGCTTTATTTTAATGGATTCCCTAGTGGGGCGTTACAAATTGGTATCAGAGCCAAGGTTCTAACACTGGGTACTCTGGATATTTGTGAGCCCATTAGGTTGTCCTAGATGTTAGACTTTGTAAATGTGTTTTCCTATTTGTTTTGTTTGTCTTGTAACTAATACTTGCCTTGATTTTGTGTAGGATCATGCCTAGACATTGTGGTAGAGGTCATGGTCGAGGCCGAGGTGGTGGTCATATGGATAATCGCCAAGATATTCCCCCTCAGAGCTCTCATGAGAGTGAACATGTAGAACAGTTGGGTCCTCGGTTGGATCAGGTGAGCGGGGAACAAATTTTGATATAGCCAGAGGTAGAGGGAGCACAGTTACGTCCCTTACCGGAAGAGGTTCTTGCCCGACTTGGACCTAGACAGGAAGTTGATCAGGAAGTGGCTAGAGAACAAGATAGATCTCCTAGGAGAGTTGTTAATACTATGGAGCAGGATTCCATTGTTGCAGGGCATATGAGAGACTTATTGAGGGCACGCCCTCCTACATTTGATGGTACTAGTGGTGGTCTAGAGGTAGAAACTTGGTTGATAGACTTGGGACGGTGTTTTTCTATGAATCCTTATGGTAGCAACACTAGAGCTAGATGTGCCATTATGCATCTTAGAGGGTTCACCTCTACATGGTGGTGTTTGGAGGAGAAAAAGCTCCATCTGGAGATTGGTTCAATTTCATGGGACATGTTTTTGGAGAGATTTAGAGCGTGTTTCTTGTCAGAGCATTGGAGACAGCGACGTGCAGATGAGTTTCATGATCTGTGTCAAATGGCTATGTCCATTTAGTAGTATGAGCGCAGGTTCTACGAGCTCAAACAATTTGCCAAGATTGTGGATGATGAGGCGATGTTGGTACAACACTTCATCGGGGGCTTAAACACCCGTATTAGCGAAGGAATCAGATTCTTCGAGTCAAAGACTATGGAGGTGGTCATGGAGAAGGCACGTATTGTGGAGGAGAATCTGACTATGGCTTTCAGTGGACATACAGGTGTCCAGATAGGTAGTGCACCTACTCTAGGTTTTGGTCCACGAGGTGGATAGACTCAAACAAGAGGTTCCTCTTAGAATCAGTAGGCATCAGCTAAGGGTGGACAGTAGCAGCAGTGTAACCCACCGAAGAATAAGAATTCTCAATCCCAATAGGGTAACAGTTCACACTCTAGAAAGAACCGTAACTGGTGGCACAATAAGCATAATCATCAGGATCAACCAGCTCAGAGTGCACAGTCTACGGTGAGCAAAGGCAACTTTCAGCAATCCAATGCACCTTTGGGAAGCAGAGGATTTGGCAAAGGTACTAGTTTCTTTTCATGTGGTCAGCAGGGTCACATTGCTAAGCAGTGCCCTATGAG